>LR991056.1:653591-1307182 GCA_905163555.1 Notocelia uddmanniana
TTTGATATGTATTGTTTCCTAGTGTTACTTGTGCGATGCTGGGGGGCGCGGGCAATACACTGCTACTATAGAGCGAGTTGCGTCGTTGAGTCCTTGCATGGGTGACCGCTTTGAGTGGTTACTAGCTGAGCGCTCCCGTGCTTTGGAAGGCACGTTAAGCCGTTGATCCCGGTTGCTGTCTATGATAGCAGTCGTTAAGCCAAGTTAGAGGCCTCCGGGCGGCTTGAGAACTTCTAACAGTCGAGTTGCCCACTCACTTGACAAGCCTAATCCCAATAAGGTCTAATTTCCCCCTCGGATTGGAGGGTCAGATGGCAGTCGCTTACGTAAAAACTAGTGCCTACGCCAATTCTTGGGATTAGGTAGTGGACCCCAGGCATCCTCAGGATGCAACTGTACTGGGAATAACGCTAGGAGGATGAGGATGATGATGGAAAGTACCTAAGCAATAAAAAAAAATGCCGTTATTGACATTCTCATGAACCTTCTTCCTTAGGTACTAATATCACCACTGTGTATATTATGGGCGGTGTGTTATCAGTGTTATACTCACACACAAGTCTTCACATGTGGTCGTGTGTTTGCTATTTGTTATCATTGCGCTTATGCGTCATTTGTCTGACTGTTATTTTATTTATACTAACTGCCCGTGCGGCTCCGACCGCTTATTGCATATAACGCAAGTGAAACCGCGCGATGAGTGTTTGAAAAATAATAATCAAAACGACCTTTATAACCTAGTTGGTAGTGACACTGCCTTCGAAGCTAGAGGTCCCGGGTTCGAATCCCGGCCAGGGCATTATTTGTGCTTTTAGCACGGATATTTGTTCTTGGGTCTTGGATGTTTTCTATGTATTTAAGTATTCATTTATCTATATAAGTATGTATATTGTCGTCTAGTACCCATAGTGCAAGCTTTGCTTAGTTTGGGACTAGGTCGATTTGTGTAAGATTGTCCCCCAATATTTATTTAATTTATCTATTTTATTTATCCAGAAAACTGGCAACACGCGGGCATTTTTACATGTCAAACGCTAATTTACAATTTAAAATAAAACTTTCAAGCAAGATTAGAAACTACAAATTAGGGGCGGGTTGCACCAATTGACGATTACAGGCCACTTGTCAAACTTTCTATACAATCAGATTTTTAGGAACACCTAACGGTCGGATTGGTGTAACCCAGTCTAAGAGAGGTATTCCACTCATCCAATATCTTTGTCCAATATACATTTGATCAAAGAAATTGGATGTATTCATCCAACTTGGATGGGACCCCGATATTGATCAGATTCTGATGAAATTTAAATTAATATGGCTAGGCATGGAAAAAGAACTTCAACAAAGATATTGGATAAGTGGAATGGGCCTCCGTCAAAGAACTTTGATCAAAGATTGGACAAAGATATTGGACGAGTGGAATACCACCCTAAGAAAATTAAAGCTCGAAACGCGCGGAGCGGGAGCGGCGCGGAGGCGGTTTTGCATTTTTGACCTTTCCGAAACTCCGCTCTACCGAATACCGCGTGGTTTTTTTGTGCGACGTGCCCCGGTGCGAGTTCGCTTTACCGCGAAACCGCCTGCGCCCCGCAATGACGCTGAGCCGCGCTATGTGCGTTTTAAGCTTAAAAATCATCACGAAATGAAAAGGGTTAGGAAAATAAGAGATGTTGGTCTCTGTTCAAATGAACAAATGGTACTTGAAATTAATATCCCAGAGATATGATTTCTGACGTCCGATTACGTTTGGTATTAATATCCCAGAGATATGGTTTCTGACGTCCGATTACGTTTGATATTAATTATACTATTGTCCTTGGTTGATGTATGTGTTATCTAATCGTCAATAACAATAGAAACTAATCCAGAACAGCTTGGGTGTGACTTCTCGTCGTCACATTCGACATGTTCTGACAAGTATGCGAGTGCGAGAGTGACGGGCGTCTTATCCACGACGATAATTGATGTTTCATAATAGAATAAAATTATGTATGACACAAAAAAACCAATCAAAAATAGATTCATCCGTTTCGGAGCTACGATACCACAGACAGATACACAAACAGACACGTTAAACTTATAATACCCCTCTCTTTTTGCGTGGGGGGTTAAAAATCATCGTGGTTGGACTCTTTGGAAGCCTCTCAGCGTGATGTTGTCGATTATGCAAAATAGTAGATGGTACAAGTGCATAAGCCACTTTAACCGAGAAAATTTATCGATCCGAGCCGCAGGCGAGGGTCAATGTAAAGTAGAGGATAAAATGGGTTTTTACACGAGTTACATACACTCTTTTTCACTTGGATTGCGAAAAAATTTAACAAATTATTTATATAATTAAAGTTATGTTATCAAACTTATACGCTTAGACCTCTGATGGCGGCGCCGGGGACGGTTTTTATTTTATACTTTAGAGTATAAAATGCGACTTTATGCCGCCCATGCATAAAGACGAACTTTTAGAGCATGAGAAGTATTTTTTTTTGACAGAAATTTATTAAAACTTGCTTATGATTTCAGCCCGCGACTGCGCCGGCGGCGACATCCCCGACGCGGTGCCCATCGCGGTGGGCTGCGCGCTCGGCGGCATGGTGGTGGTCGTGCTCGTCGCGTACCTCGTGGCCCGCCGCCGGTCCGCCGCGCGCGGCTACCTCTCCATGTGAGCAGGTCGGTACTGATGCCAGTGTTGCATTTACTTACCATATGAGCAGCTGCCAGGGATGCTGCGGTTGCGATTTTATTGACACCATGTCGAGGTTCTTATACGCGGATGCGTATTTTTGGGTAAAAATAAACAATATCTTACGGTTTGGTGCAACTCACCCTCAGTGTTTTATATGATAATAGGATATTTTACAACACTAAAAATATTTTTTTACATTACCAATGAACAAAGCATACGAAAATACTCGAAAAAAATCAAATTCATCTTATCTTATCTTACTTATATGAGGGCCCTTGCTTATATGAGGGCACTTCGACCCAATGGGATCTTTTGTGCAATTGCCCCCTCCTTTATACTTACTCCAAACTTCGGCTTATTTATGCAATTTCATATTTTACATTACACATAAACAAAATTGTGACGTCATTAGGCCCTTAGTGGAAGGTGTATTAAAAAAACGCAAATCAATGTACAGTTTAGCCGTTTGGCACACGCATACTAGAGGTAAAAACAGACTTGACTCGCAGTTCTTAAAAAAAAAATTTTAAGGGTAGGGGGGGGGTGCCGAGTCATTATTTTATTTGTATGGGACAATTTTTTTTTTAGAAACCTATCGTGTGTAGTGTCATATGGAAGAGCTTTTTGAGGCGATTCTAAAAATATACCACATTGTTACATTCCAGCCCCTTTTTTTTAATTTAAACCAAAAATAATTTTCAAAACATACCAAGTTTGGGCTACTCGAGATACGATATGGCCGATTTTTTTTTGTTTTATACAGGATGTTTTCATTGTATTATACAGGATGTTTTTATTGATTTCCGTTCCTTCAAGCATATAGCCGTGCTTAGCCGTAGAAACAACGTAGCATATTTCGTTTTCAAAATTCAAGTTTTTTTTTTCATTTTCATACAAAATGATTTATTATATCACCTTATCATGTAAATGCAAAACGGCCTTAAGCGTTAAAGTGGAGTTAAGCAAAAGTTAATGACAAGTATGACAATATTCGGAATTCGAATGACACGCACGTCAAAATTGTTTAATTGTTAAGGATCTTTTATACTATACTAGGGGTGTTAATTAGCGAAAATAAATTCTTGAGTATCTTCTATTTTTTTTTTTTTTTTTTTTTTTTATTATTAAAAATGGGATTGCTCTTGGCCAGCATCTAGCCAGGGGGCAAAGATGAGGCCGACGATGAAGCGAGCTCACCCAGAAGATGCCTATTCACTCGTGCCTTAAAAAGGTCCAGGTTATATGAATAAGTTTTAATATGTATTACACCTGTTGGCAAACCTAAATAGTTTGTGGAGGGTCGAAGTTGCACTACGTCCGTAGGGAGTACCCACCGTTACCCTACACGTGACCCCTGGGTGGTGCTAAAAGTGCAACAAAAACTGGCAACTGTACTTGTCTTCTCGAAGATCTCACGGTTCGTAAATAAATGCCATACGACTAAATAAAAAATAAAAATTTGTACTGAATAAAGCTTAATATGATAAGGCTTTATTGAATCTCAGGAATCTGTCCTCGAAATTAACGAAATTCAATAAAAACATGCTGTATACAAACTACAAACTTCATATTTAACCGGGCGTTTTTGACGTTTCGTATAAAGTTGCTGATTTGATTATCAGTGGAAATGCCGTATAACACTAAACGGAACTAAATTAATTTTGTATTAAGCTGCTAACCACCACCACTATATCAGCCAAAGGACGTCCACTGCTGGACATAGGCCTCCCCAAATTCACGGGGGGTATATGCCATAATCGCCACGCTTGGCATGCGGGTTGGCGATCGCAGTATCTCCACCGCACTCCAGGGATGCTGCTGCCCATCCCCCGGTGGTTTGGTCGTAGTTTTAGGACATACGCGGGTCCAAGCCCGGGTTAAGCTGCTAACGTAAATTCCAATTTTCTCTAAGAAGAGGGAACTAGTGAAGGATTTCGCGTCCGAGCTTGATTGTTCCGACAGCTCAGAGGCTAGAGCGATTGACCGCGTATGCCCAGATGTCGCAGGTTCGAATCGTGCTCGGGGCACAAGTTTTCAAATTTTTTCCCTTTCATTTGAAATTTGGACTAAACGGAACTTTATCTTTGTTTGCAGGTGACCAGGTCTCCGAGTTACTAGAACATAGTCAATATACTATTTATAGATGCAGGTAAAAATCACCGCATTTACCTAAAGACGTCATTTTGTGGTAAAAAAAATCGTGAAAAAATATATTCCCATTGTCATGTTTAATATTAAAAAATGGATCGTAGTTCGATGTGATTTGCTCAAGGATTTCATTTTATGTCATGCTGGCAACACCCGGTATTGATAAATGACTGTTGTGTTGTAAATTTGAATTCAGAATATGCCATTTTAACTCGCTTGTCTAGTATAAGCTGGAGTTATACTTCTCTTTAACACTAATCTGTCTCGCTCGCACTTGTGCGTGTCAGAATTGTGACAAAAATCAATAATGTATTTATTTTATGTCATTATAATTATATTTTATCAGTTGGGTCAGCGAAATATATAAATAATTATTGAATATTGTTTGTGGTGTCTGTGTTTTTAGTAGTCTTGGCCATAATATTAGAGTTTTAGTACTTTTATATTATATTTAATATTTCCAAATCATGAAAGTTCTATCTGAATTTTAATTTTGAATTGGACTGAGTACATAGAAAGGTAAAATATTACATATATGTATACATAATGTGATGTTATTTAGTAATAGCAGAGAGAAGATTTTTTTTAATGATTGCAATTGATTTTATAAGCATGTCTTTTAGTGTCAATGTCATGTTATCCAAAGATTATTGATTCCGAGTCAGTTATACTGAAGTATAACTTGATGTAAAATGTCTGTCTGTCCGTAAAAAGTTGGTAACAACAGTGTCTTTATTAGATTTAATACTAGATTAGATCTATTAATTAAGTATACTATACTGGATAATCAAAGTTTTTTTTTATCTCAATTTCATGTTCTTATCCATTTTTGTGTGATTCAGCTTATTTTAGACCTTAGCGCGATGTAAGAAAGTTGGATTTTGAACAGACTTATCCAGTAACAAACTATATAGATCGAGTTTAAAGTCACTTAAGGGAGAGGGGGGTGCAATCTAGAAAGAAATGGTCCGAAGACTTAAACTATTGGCCACTAACTTGCGTATATAAAAAAAAAACTAATATGTCATGTTGATCATTTGACTTTTTAGGAACAGTGTTGCTTACTTCGAGACTACGTGTATTATTATTGTTTCCGATACTTTGTGAAATTATTGTATAATCTCGGCTTTAGTCAAATATGCGATGATATAGTACTATATCGTTGTCATATCGAGCTATGCCTTGATATGCCTTCTTCATACGTAAAATACCCAAGTTAGTTGCCAAAAGTCACTTTTTCAATCGGCCAAGCGACGCAAGGGTTTAAAACTACCTACAAATGAAGGGTCCACGAAAAAATGTCTAGACATTTTTTTTGTCAATGAGATTTTAATGTCACGATGTTCAACGTTTTGAGAATAAAATCACATTGAAAAAATTACTAAATCTTTCCGTGGATCTTGAAATGAAACTTAGTTTCCTTTGAGTTGCTTGACCTATGGCGGAAGCGGAGAATGTAAGAGTTAAAATAAATAAATGTTTTTTATTGCCACAATCGACTTTTATTTTCAATATAAAGCAGTTACAATAAATACGCATTTATGTACATTTATGTTTATATTTACAAGTAACGTTACTGAACACGTAAATAAGGGTTACTTAATAAATCTTGTGACAATTGAAGTTAACTATTAAAGCTGACTCCTATATATTTCTTATTTACAAATTCACGATAGTCTTGTTCATGGTTCACTCTATTTTGAACCTTAAGGGTCTACCGCGAGCTCAAATGGAACTCGATTCTCCATACAAACGTAGTTTGCTTCTCATTTTAAAACGCCGTGCTGAAATATCATGAGACTGTATAGATAATGGGATCCATGTCTAGGCCGGAAATTAGTATCTGTTGCTAGAAATTGTGATTGAAAAAAATACAGCGAGTTTTTGACTTTTTAAGGTCTTTTATGAAAACCTTCATCGCTGTATTTTTTCTCCATTATAATTTCAAGCAACAAACAAATTTACGGCCTAAATATCCCATTGCGTAAAAGTTTCATATTATTCCAGCATGCCGTTTTAAAACGAAAGCGAAACTACGTTTAAAAAAGTATAAGTAAAAGTAGTTTATTCTTCAAATTAGGCATATTACATGCACCTATGAACGTCAATAAACTACCACCGGTTCGGAAAAATATACCTCTGCCACGAGAAGAACCGGCGTAAGAAATTTAGTTTGTATGGAGAACTGAACTTCCTGCCGATTCTTAAAGTTAGCTAAATATTTACCTCCACTTTAGTGGTAACCACAGGGAATTTGTCCCACCTAAAAAGGGCTACAAAAAAAGAACAAAATTACATTACATTTTGGCGAATAATTTCAAGAAAAGTCAGTTTAACGAAAATGCTCTCTAATTTGGAGCTTAAATCGCAGAGCTATGATTAAAATTCTATTGACACGTAGGTATGTGGACGCTAAATCACCTCTGCCTTTATGAGGGTTAAGACATTTGAGCACTCCACGACAAAAATACGAGTACATACAGACGAATATAGAACCTTCCACTTCAGAGTCGGCAAAAAGGGCAAACCTTCCGAAAAATAATGACAAGACTATCGTATGGTATAAATAGTGACTAACCCCCTTATTCATAAACGTCCATCAAACCTCTATTAGTTAACAAGCCGCTAATGTTGGTTTGTCCTTATCTGTCACTTTGACATTTATGTTTGTGAGAAAGGGACAAAACAACTTTTAGTTAACAGATGTTTGTTAAGTTTTATGAATAAGGGGGTAATACAACTAAATAAATGCAATAGGTATAATGGGCCGTCCGTCTGGAAATAGTACATTACAGTACAGGGAGGCAACACAAAAGAATGTCTCGCAGGTATTTGGTGCTCGAGCCGAAGGCAATGGCGATACATATGCGATCTGCTATTTTCTTTACTACCGCCCGTATTAAGTATAAAATTGTACGTCTCCGGCCATGAAGTTGGAGTGAGTGATAGCCATTTTTGGCCAGATGTCTGGAACCCTTTTTGGATTAGAAATATTTCTGAATAGGGGCATTCCACGACACATTCGTTTACATCGAATGGCAGCTATCTTCTTTACAGGGTGAAATTTTATTGGCTGTTCAAATTTTTCCCAGGCATTTGGTATCAATAAAATATGACATTTCTGAAAAGAAAAACAGGTAAAATTTTCACAATAAAATGTGCTGTCCGAATAAATAATTAGTAACGTGTGGATAATTGTTTTTCTTTACTAGTTAGTTATATTTTAATATTATTGTAACTTTCATTAAAAAAAAAAAACAGTTTTTCGACGCGTAAGTTTGTCTCGGCGTCTCAACGTAGGGGCGGGGCGATCGTTATTCCCACCTCCTGCACAACGCGCGCTACCGCAGTATCCACGAACGCTTGGTTTTTCAGGATATCTTTCAGCTGCTCTGTCTCAATATTTTAGTACTGAAATATACTAAAAGAAAATCACGTACCTTTTATTTTTCGTAAGGAATCCACTGCGAAAATTTGAACAGTCAATAAAATTTCAGCCTGTATATATCTTTTATTTTTTTTACTTTTTTCTTTTTTTTATCTTTATATCTTTGTATAGAATGAATAAACCTCGAGAACATATTATTGTCAATAGGTACGCCTTGAAAATTTAAATATGATCACACCAAAAATCGGCTTTCTAGCAACGTCAGTATTTAAAAATGTTACGTAATAAAAAAGCGTAATTCTCGTGGAAATACCCCATTTTCGAACTATGAAACGAGCAATGTGTATTTATAACCAGTTCTCGAAAATTACTAACGATTGTGATGAAATTGACGACATAGGTTAACAGGATGAAGGGCGAAAAATCGAACTAGGAAAACTCATTTTCCAAAAAAACGCCGAGTCAAGTACTAGTTTTAAATTACATTACGCGAGACACGCTGATAAAGTCGGAATACGTATTGAAATGTACATCCTGATTCTAACAAATAATTAAATTTGTATATTGGTCATAAACTCCTACGGGTCAGGACCAATTTTTGGGACATCGTTAAGAGTTTTAATTCGTCTACAATTTGTTGTTACACAAAAGTTAACCATATAAATTGTATGAAAATATTTCGTATCACAACGCAATCAATTAACTATTGTCCAAAAAGCTGGTCCTTGCCCTTACAATATTAAGAGTGCGCAGTAAGCTCGGTTCTCCATACAAACGTATTTATGCTCTCATTTTAAAACGCCATGCTAGAATAACATGAAACTTTGTATACACAATGGGATCCAGCTTGTCTAGGGCGGAAATTAGTTTCTGGTGGTCTACTCCGAAATTCTAAATACGAACTTCGTATGGTGCCATCCCTTTTACACTCCTGTCATACCCTATATGAGTGAAAGGGACGGCACCATACGAAGTTCGGATTTCTAATTTAAGAGTAGACCACCTGTTGCTTGAAATTATAATGGCAAAAAAATACAGCGATTATTAAGGTTTTCATACAACTCAATAAACCGCTGAATTTTTTTTCTCTTTCAATTTCTAGCAACAGAAACTAATTTCCGACCTAGATATGCCGGATCCCATTGTGTATACAAAGTTTCATGTTATTCTAGCATGGCGTTGTAAAATGAGAGCCTAAATACGTTTGTATGGAGAGCCGATCCACTCCGATCGTACTGCGCCCTCTTAAGTTCCGCCAATGTCATCAGTAGCAGTTGAATATTTATATGAAGCGAAACCCGCCCATATTACTTTCAGCGATGAGCGCTAAATAGATTAAAATGAGACTGACAGAATATAACGACACAATCAGGTAAGTAGTTCCCATACTTTTCTACAATTTGACGTATTTATGCTGATATCTAGTTAGAATTATAGCTAAACTTCTTAAATGCAGAAACTAATTAACTATTTACAAATACACAAATACTGAACGTACGTAAGTACCGAGTTATAGCATCGTATTAACTATAGTTAGTGTAAGTACGTATATACACTAGCCTCTACAATTATCTATATTATAATAATATAGCCTCATTCAGACAAGACGTGAACAAATTGACAAATTGACTATTGTCGGTAAAGAATAATGACGAGGTATAAAAATGTCGAAATGATTTTTATTATCAAGAAATAAAAAAGTCGGAATTCAAAATTGACGAAGTATAGAAATGTCGAGAAGTAGAAAAGACGAACTGACAATTGTCCGAAAGTAAAAATGTCCAGATGTAATTCTAAAAAAGTCCTATTATTAGTGATCTACAACGGCCCCCGGGCTAGGTAGGCTAGGTTCGTTAGGTATCTTCAGATGCCCGAAGGGCAAACTGCGCAGAAATAGGAGCCCCGCGGAGCGGGGCTCCGTCAATTTTAAGGCAGAGTGATATTAGTCATTTTAATACTTCGACTAAATTCTATTTCGACATTTTTATTCCGTATCCATATAATATTTTGTCATTTTTCCGTATCGTCATTTTTATATAGCGTATTTCGTCATTTTTATACCTCGTAATTTTTCCTTACCGACAATAGTCGCCTAAATCTTTTAAATAAGGTGACGAAATAAATTTACAATCTACATTCATGAAATTAAGTACATTCTTAAAGAGTCTTACGTTTGAATTAGCCCTTAGAACGATTCATCCTCCTGATTCCGCATTAAAAACGCAACGAGTTTGTACCTACAGTTATTCTAAATTCTATTATCCGAGTGCCCCGTTTCTTTATTATAGACAAAAGAAACGGGACACTCTTACTTTAAAAAAATGATTTATATTATGTCATTTAACTATTTGGTTCTTTCTGTAGGAACATGGGACTCGGGAGGATAAAAAACACAAGTCTTCTAAATGTCCGAGTAAATACTAACTTCAAAATATGAAGGTAATTTGACCAACTGCAGTTTAGTTGTTTCTGACAACGCGACGGTTTAATGCGTCATCGTCATTCAAAGGGCTAAAGACTGTCTATTTGACTATAATTTCATTATAAATTTAGTAAACGTCCTTTATGGCACATTTGGTAGTTAAGGCACATTTCTTTAGGTTCCATAGATGAATGACAACACCAAGTAAGTTACAAAGCACTTGACATTTCTAAAACAATCGTGCCACTCTTGAACTCGACGCCGGAATACTAGAGAGCAAAACGAACCGTAACTGAGAGCACGTTGGTTGCTTTTACGTTGTTCAGGTTCTTAGTTTCTAACCCCTTATGCATAAACGTCCATCAAACCTATATTAGTTAAAATGCCGCTAAGTTCGTTTGTCCTTATCTGTCACTTTTCAATTTATGTTTGTGAGAATGGGACAAAACAAATTTTACTTAACAGGTTTGTTAAGTTTAATGAGGGGGCAAGTGTTTATGTTCAAGAAGTTGACATAGGACTTTAAACCAAATTTATATACCATCAAGGCTTAAATCTATTTGTCGGTAAGTCCCGACGCTTTTGACGTGCACGATAATCTTACATAGGCGTCGCAAGTGAGTGTCAAGTATTTCTATCTAGACAAGGCTCAAAATGTGGTCATATTATTTTCAACCTTATATCATACAGTTAAGGCACATATCACTTTGTAGTTAGAAGTACAATGGCCAGTACTTCAAGGCCAAGTTCAAAATGTCGTCACAGGATTTCCAACCTTATTCCGTACAGTTAAGGCACATATCACTTTGTAGTTAGAAGTACACTGGCAAGTACTTCAAGGCAAGGTTCAAAATGTCGTCACAGTATTATCAACCTTATTTCATACAGTTAAGTCACATATCACTATGAAGATACAAGTGCACTGGCCAGTACTTCAAGGCAAGATTGAAAATGTCACATGATTGTCATCCTTATTCCGTGGACACAAGGCTCACTGCGTGACGGGGCACGAGTCGAGCAGTACGTTGTGGAGAGCCTCCATGTCTTTCCACTTGCGCTTCTGTCCACCGATGGTGACGTCATCGATGCAGCCCTTGAAATTCTGCGCGTCCACTCCGTCAGCAGATCCTTCTGGAATTACACAGACAATTTGAAATAGTACATTGTTTAACGAGGGGTGTAAGCGGAATATTGCGAAAGAGAGTCTTTTGATGACTAGAGTTTGCAATTTTCTTACGTCAGAGTTATGAATCAAAATGTTTTCATCACATTTGCGAAGAAATAAATAACTCCAGCACTATTCTCAAAATTGTAGAAATCTTCGCCTCCAGTATCAGTGATCTGATCATCTGCGTCCCTGCGCCCCTGCGAGAGGAGCGCGCACCTTCAATATTGCAACCAATCACCAGCAGTAAGTATTCTTGCGGCGCGCGGCCTACTAGATTTGTCAGCTTCAAGATTTCAACCAATCGCAAAGCAATCTTGTTGTGGAGCGTGACCATCTAGATTTTTTTAAACCAATCGGATCACACAGAAACTCGTAACTCCCTAGGGAGTTATGAAAATCCATAACGCCCTACCGTATAATAAGACCCTTTACGACCTGGTGTGATGAAAATATTATTTATTTTACCTTGTTTATTATACTAGCATTACATATAAACATTGTAACTATGGCGGCGTTCATAAATCGCGTCATTTCAAATTCGGGAGGGGGAGGCTGGATATTGGATGATGGTAGCATGACGCAGGAGGGGGGGGGGGGGGGCGGTCTGTTTCGAAGATGATATCATCTCTCCCATTTTACTAATATTTACCCACCCACTAGAGCTAGTAACAATAATATTGAGTTTTAACTTGAACTGTTACTAGTGGCTTCGTGAGCTGTTAGATCTCGCGAAGTCGATAATTGTATAGAATTTCTTTGTCGATTCAGTTGTTGGAAATTAAAAAAACTAACTACAAAACATATCCATATAATAATTAACGAACCTGCTTACAAAATTTCACGACAATCTGTTAATAAATGCTACCTGTAGAGGATAACAGCCGCACAGCGGGACATACAAATGCATTTGCCGAAGCTGAAACGGAGACGTTCACGTCGCTCAGTCAATAAGAACGATTGCTTTAAGAACTAGTGGCTCCGTGAGCTGTCGACCTCGCGAAGTCGATAATTATATATGGAATTTCTTTGCCGATTCAGCTTTCGAATCAAAAATTAAAAATTTAAAAACCGATTCGAAATCGTAATTTCTAAAACATATAATTATCGAATCTGCTCACCAAATTTCACGAGAATCGGTTGAAAAATGCGACCTGTAGAGGAAAAAAGTCCGACAGCTGGATAGCGGGACAGCGGGACATACGAAAGCATTTTTGCCGAAGCTGAAACGGAAACCTTCACTTCGCTCGGTTAATAGCTATTGTTATATGTATTTCCAAAAAGGCATTTCTCATCGTTTTAAAATAATTCTTGATAAGAGTTATTAATTATTAGATAGTTCTAAGGGTTTTAATTTATCCATGAGCGTTCGTGGCCCAGCGGCGCCCACGTACCGCGTGCGGTATGCGAGGTCCTTGGATGGGTGACTTTTGAGAGGTTACTGAGCGCTCCCGTGCTTTGGAAGCCACGTTAAGTAGTTGATTCCGGGTGCTGTGATAGCAATCGTTAAGCCAAGTTAGAGGCCTTCGGGTGGCTTGAGAACTTCTTACAGTCAAGTTGCCCACTCAGTTGACAAGCCTAATCCCAATAAGGTCTAGTTTCCCCCTCGGGTTGGAAGATCAGATGGCAGTTGGTTCCGCAAAAACTAGTGCCTATGCAATTCTTGGGATTAGGTAGCGGGTTCCAGATATCTTTCAGGATGCAACTGTACTTGGAATAACGCTAGAATGCTGATGAAGATATTAAAAAAAAAAGTATTTATAAACTGTGTAGGGGGAAGTGGCTTTTTTGTAATTCCATGGGAATACTTTATCATAGGTAGAATCATCTTCTAAGTTATCAAGAACTGTTTAGAGTCACCTTACCGTACATGTTAATTTAAATTGGTTCTACAATCAAGCGACAATGACACGCGCGTCCTAGAGACACGGGCGACTATCGTGTGGCTATATTCACCTGGCAGTCCCCCCACATACAAGGGCGCGGCGGGCGGCACCTCCGCATCATCCACCAACGTGGCATCTCCGCTCCCCCTGATCTCCGGGCCGCCGTCGAGCGACAACGACACGTGCGTCCTGGACACACGGGCGACTATCGTGTGCCACGCGTTGTCACAGAGCGCGCGGTTGCCCGGGCCGCGGGTCTCGGCGCGGGAGGTCGTTGAACCGGTTCGGGTTAGGATCACCTGTGGAAGAAATATGATTTTCTCAAACATGCTTTATTGCACACCTCAAAAAAGAATTACAGATAGAAACAGCATAAAGATACAAGCAGAGGTAAACAACAGGCGGTCTTATCGCTAAATGAGCGATTTCTTCCAGACAACCTTTGGGTAGCGGAGAAAAAAGTAAACAAACATGATAAGTGGGTGGTGCAAACAAAAGGAATAACTACTAGAAATAAAAATAAATATAATAATAATAAAAAACACATAAAGCACTATATATAAATATATATACAATAAACATACATAAATAAGTAAATAAATAAACATACATTATACCACTAACTTTTGATGTTATGTTCCTTATAATAGGTCGTTAATGGAATTTCATACAAGAGGTCGTTAATGGAATTTCATACAAATCTTGCAGGCCGAGCCGGGCGAAGTCTTCTTTCCTTTCCACATAAATTTATGGCCCAGGCATCATGACATTCTGCCACTATTCGTATTAAAAATAAAACTTTGTTTTCTTTCGTTGTTTATTTTATTGTATATTTGAGAAAAGCACTATACATACCTCGACGGGAAATATAGGGTTGCCCGCCTCAGACCTATCCGGCCTCGCTTGCTCGGCCGTGTATATGTCTTCGGCCGGCAACCCCTTTCGTCTCGGCCTCTGTAGTAATGTAATATAACTAGGTACGTAATTCTTAGTACATTACTATAGAGGCCGGGAAACGAAGGGTTGTATGCCAAGTAGATATAGATGGCCGAGCGTAGCGAGGCCGGATAGGGATACGCGGCCTGCAGCCCAGCGTTTCTCGCCGAGATTTGTATAGTGCTTTTCTCAAACATATGCAATGAAACAAAAAAAATATCCCGCTCAAAAAAGAAATTTAACAGACGCCATGTTTGCCATTAAAATTACTTCCCGGCCTAGGCCTTCAATTTTGTATGAAATTCCTTAACAGTTCTCCCGAGTTGTTCCGCCTGCAACGTGATACTTTGAAGCCTGTTATAACGCTCGTAACGACGAAACTTCATTGTATGTTTGAGAAAAGATTCATAAACAGCAGTAAAGACTAATAGGCATGATCTTAGTGTGATTCAATATCTTTGTCCAATCTTTGATCAAATTTCGGGGTTCCTTCCAAGTTGGATGAAATCATAGGATGCAATAGACGTGAGCGTGGCCCGGGCGAGGGGGTGTTGTGTTGTACTCACGGCGCCGTCCCTGAGCTCGAGCAGCAGGCCGGCGGCGGCGAGCAGCGCGCCGGCGGGCTCGGCGCCGCGGAAGCGCACGCGCAGCTCCCCGCCCGCCTCCCCCGCGCCCGCGCCCGCGCGCCACGACGCCGACCACAGCGCGTACGCGTCGCCTGGAATCATACATTTACTTATTTACTCACTATATTACTCATCGGAGCGTTCGTGGCCCAGCGGCGCCCGCGTATCGCGTGCGGTATGCAAGGTTAAGCAACGTGGGCGCAGGTCGGTCCTCGGATGGGTGACCGCTTTGAGTGGTTACTAACTGAGTGCTCCCGTGCTTTGGAAGGCACGTTAAGCCGTTGATCCCGGCTACTGTCGGCGACAGCAGTCGTTAAGCCAAGTTAGAGGCCTTCGGGCGGCTTGAGAACTAACAGTCAAGTTGCCCGCTCACTTGACAAGGGGGGGTCGAAGTTGCACCACGTCCGTGGGGAGTACCCACCGTTACCCTACACGTGACCCCTGGGTGGTGCTAAAAGTGCTTCTCGAAGATATCACGGTTCGAAAATAAATGCCATACGATTATTATTAATTATACATTTACTGCAACGGCCGGGAAGGAAGGGACTGCCTACCGGCACAAAATAAGTAATAATACTACGTACAGAAAGCCCACCGTTAACAAATCCCCCGTTTAAATATGCCAAACGATCCTAAGCGTGGCCATCTCTTTCTCACGCGAGTCCATGCGTTTTTCCTTGGCAGTGCGCGGCAACTACTAAGTAAGGGCTTACTTAGTAGTTGCTCGAGCGGCCGACACGGCGCGCTCCTGCCCGGCTAGTATGATAGCTTACACCGTCACGTTTTATGTGACGTTTCAATACATTTTGGCCATAAAACGTGACGCTATAAGCTATCATACTAGCCGGGCTGGTGCCGATGCCGAGTGTGTTTAACGGCCAAAAATACTGTAGTGACTTTTTTATTTTATTTACATTAGAAAATTGATATATTGGTATAACGGAAAAGTGTCGTTAAACCCCATCGGGTTTGTATCGACACCGAAATCGCGGACAATATAGTTAATAAGCTTACTTACGAGCTAATTGTATGACACATTGGAAAAAAAAATTATACTATTATAAAATTGTTTGTTACAGTGTGAGTGATTTGATTGTGTTGGGAGGTAGTGACATAGTTGGTGTATCACTAGATTTACACTATCGTTTTCGCTAGTCGCCTCGTTATTCGAAACAATCCTGTACGAATGCGGTCACGAACTACTGTTCACACATTCGTGGGTTTCGCACACGAATATGGAGGACGTGAAAAAAAATAGCGGCATGCGCGCTACATCATCCAAATGAACTCTTTCTGTTGATAATAATTTTTAAGAAAAAAAACCGACTTCAATGGGGGAGTCCGGTGAAAGATTATTATACTTAGATGGTGCACTCTTAGATTCCATACAATAAAATAAAAATGACTATAAGTATGTTTATAATGGTAGAAGACTAAGTACCCTCAATTCCTCATGGAAAAACCTTGCTTGCTTGACAAACAAATCGCCAAACGTGAACTACGCGTCGTTGAAGAGTTCCGTTCTGATCATCATCAGCAGTTCCACTTCATCAAATGTCACTTATATAAATGAAAATGCTTGATTAGTTTATGAAAATACTAAAATCACTATTTGTGTGCCTTTCACATTTGAGGAGTTCCCTCGATTCCTAATGGATCCCATCATCAGAACTCGAGCATGACAAAAATCAATCGTGAAAATAGAACTTGCTTAACAAACACAGCTGGGAGGACAAATCACCAAACGAGAACTTTTCGTCGTTGAAGAGTTTTGATCTGATCATCTTCATCCAATGTCACATTTTTGGAAGCAAATGCTTGACTTGTTGATAAAAACACAAAAATCACTATATGTTTGCCTTAAAGATTTTATTTATTTATTTATTACATTACAGAGAAAAACGTTTACATGACATTACAGAGTATATCCAATGCGTCACGAAACTTACACTAACAAATTATCTTTTACAATACATAATAGGTAACAGAAACAAATACATTACATTGGAACAGTTGAGCACCTAGCATCCATCACCTCACAGAATCTCAAGCATTCACTACACACTGCCGTCCATCGCCACGCAAACAAGTCGCATTCAGGTGTTGATGCCAGGAGCGCATTGAGCTGTTGCAGGGCGCGGGGCGGCGGCACGGCCAGCAGGTCGCGTCGTCGTGGCCTGAGGGGTATCCTAGGGACATCCGGGACAAACAGTCGCACGAGACGCTCGACAAGTTCGGGACAATCCGACTCACCACGTAAGACTCGACAAGCTGTGATCACAAGTTGATAATTCCGTCTGACCTCTAAGGAGTTGTATCCAAGGGAACCGAGCAAATACTTTGTTGGGTACAGATATGGGTAGTACCCTAATACTTTTTTATATAGGAACCTCAAAAACGCCTTCTGAACCTTCTCAAGTAGTAAGGCATACGTCGATTCGTAGGGGTTCCATATGATGGACGAAGTCTCCAGCTTACACCTTACTAAGGCATTATAAACCATTTTTATGGCCACCGGGTCACGAAAATTACGGAGGTTTCGGATTAAGATTTGATGATTAAGATTTGAGGAGTTCCCTCAATTCCTTATGGAAGAACTGCGTTTTGACAAAAACGTGACCAACTTGGATATATATACTTACAATCAAAAAAAGAATTTTCCAAATCGGTTAAGAAAGGCCGGAGTTATGGAGTAACAAACATAAAAAAAAACATACAACCGAATTGATAACCTCCTCTTTTGAAATCTTGAAGTCGGTTAAAAAGACCATTTATCTCTAAAATTCGCACTTCAATCCACTACATTTTGTCTAGACGTCGTTTTGGGTCGGGCGATGGCGAATGTGTGAACGGTAAGTTCGTGTTCGCTACTCGTACCCTTTGATTCGCGTCCGAATGTGTCATGTGTAGTTTTATTAATTTATATATCCATACCACATTGCAGCTTTCTAGCACTAACAATCACAGAGCAAAGCCTCGGACAGACAGACAGACGGACATAGCGAAACTATAAGGGTATATCCTAAAAAGGTTATAATAAAGTGTGTAATGTTGTATAGATAATAGTACGGAACCCTTCGTGCGCGAGTCCGACTCGCACTTGGCCGGTTTTATTAAAGGCTTGCGCCAACGAAAATAGTAAAAAGCGTACCTCCAAAGTAAGCGCCTCGCTCGACATTGGGGAAGCACTGCCCCACCCTGTGGTGGGCGGCGGCGTTTCGCACCAGGTCCTCAGCTCGGTCGTTCACCACCACCCGTCTGATGCAGCCCAGGAACCCGCCCACGCGGAGAATCTACGTAAAATATTAAAATAGCATGAAACGGGTCACTCACGTCTTTAAGGTCGAATATCGCTCGAATTGTTTGAGACTGGTTCGCGGTCCTTAATCATGAGTACCTATCGCGGCTGCGGTTCTTTCAGCACAATTTACGGGAAAATTATTAGGAAATTTGTCAAAACATCCACCAGATAAGTACTTTTTTAAAACGGCATACACACAGTCCTGCGCGGCGGACTGCAAAGTTACAAAACAACGAGATAGGGGTGTAAATTACAAGATCATCCATATATCCAGCATTATAATCTGTCAATTAAGGCTGGGTTGCACCACACCGTCTGTAATCGTAAGCTGTGTTCGTTAAAATTTGAATGTATGGAAAGTTTGACAAGTGTCTATGGGATGACAGCTGCCGTCGCCATATTTAACGATGATCGGTCTGTGATCGTAAGTCGGTAAAACCCAGCCTAAATGACTGACAGTAGTATTAAAATTAAAACAATAAACTGTTTTTGCAAATGCCATGGACAAGTCATTTTATTAATTTTTTGTACTAAAGCAGTAACGCTGCTAACGAAAATTTCAAATTAAAGGGAAAATTGAAAAAAAAAATGAATGCTCCGAGCAGGATTCGAACCTGCGACATCTGGCATACGCGGCCAATCGCTCTAGCCTCTGAGCTATCGGAACAACCAAGCTCGTCCACGAAATCCTTCACTAGTTCCCTCTTACAACGCCTTAGGGAGGCGTACAGCGACATCTACCGTAGATGACTTAGGCTTCTATTAACTGCTGCTCGGAGCATTATTTTTTTTAAATTTTCCCTTTAATTTGAAGTCATTATATGATTGGTGAGATAATCAAAATGAATTGAATGGATTTTAAACCGGATTGAAAAAAATATTGAGATTCGAACCCACGACCTTTGGAATTCGTCCATAGCTCGTTACCAACTAAGCTACCGTGGGTATCCCTTGTCGCGAGGAATGTTTGCGGCGGTGAACGGTGATAAACCCCCTTATTCATAAACGTCCATCAAGCCTCAATTTCAATTTATTTATTTTCATAGTAGGATTTCACAATCTCTTTATGACGTCAATAATAATAAACAATTTACATACTTTAAATTGCATGGTGTACATATTCGTTAATAAATTACTAAATATTAAAACATACAATTTAATTCCACGGGTCGCGTTCATTGAGATAGTCAGATATTTTGTATTAACCATTTTTGCGTAATGTTTCTTTTATCTTAAATTTAAATTTATGCAGAGGCAATGATTGAATGTCTAATGGAACCTTGTTATAATAACGTATACATTGACCAATAAACGAAATACTTATTTTATGGAGTCTGCTGTAATTGACCACAAGTTCATTTTTATTCCTAGTATTTCTAGTATGTACGTCACATTTTCTCTTAAAAAGATTTTGGTTTTTCTGCACGTACATTAGATTTTCAAAAATGTATTGAGACGCAAAAGTCAGCATACCAAATTTTGCAAATTTGTCTCTCAATGAAACTCTGGCGCCTAGGTTGTAAACAGCTCGAACAGCCCGCTTTTGCAAGATAAATATTGAATTCGCATCGGCCGCATGCCCCCACAAAAGGATGCCGTATGACATTAAACTATGAAAATAGCCATAGTACACCATTCTAGCTGTGTCAACATCGGTTAGGGGTCTGTTTTTTTACAGCAAAGGCCGCAGAACTGAGACGGATAGACAGTTTGCTGATATGTGGTCCCCACTGCAGCCTGGCATCATAATATAATACCTAAGAATGTCGTCGATTCCACAAGGTCCAATCGGTCACCTCTAATTTTGATATCTGAAGGGACAGACTTAACATTCGGTAAAACAAATTTAAGACATTTGGTTTTATTTTCATTTAAAAGAAGATTATTTATAGTAAACCAATCTACCACATCAGAAATAGCGGCATTAATGTGGTTATAATCTCTTTGCTCTTGATAAATTTTGAATATCAACGAAGTGTCATCGGCAAATATTACAATATCATGTTTGTTGTTTTCTAAGTGGGACAAATCGTTGATATAGACAAGGAATAGAAAGGGACCTAAAATTGAACCCTGTGGGACGCCCATTTTTATTTTGCTGCCAGCTGATGTTGCACCATTCACATCCACCTTTTGGATCCTAACGTGTAAATAGGATTCTAGGAGTTTCAGTTATACGCCCCCTACTCGGTAGTGGCGCAGTTTCCTGATCAAAGTGTCATGGTGCACACAATCAAAGGCTTTGGGAAGTCACAGAAGATGCCTAATGCATCCTGTGACCTCTCCCAAGCATCAAACACAAGTTTCACAAGTTGGACACCAGCATCCGTTGTTGAACGACCGCGATTAAATCCAAATTGTGTACTGTTAATTAAATTATGGCGATGGAAATACGATTGTAATTGCTGTAATATAAGTTTTTCAAAAACTTTGCTAAGAGTCTGCAAAATTGAGATCGGTCTATAATTCGTAGGGTCAGAATGACAACCTGCTTTGAATAAGGGTATAACTTTGCTACATTTGAATTGATCCGGAAACTGACCACTAACTATACATTCGTTAAATATAAGAGACAGATTTGGAGCAATACAATCTATAATTGAGTTGATGATATATACAGATAGACCATCAATGTCCATTGACTTTTTAATCTTTAAAGACTTGAATGCTTTACGTGCATCAGACGGTGAAACAAAGTTGTACAGGAGGCAGTGCAATTAGCCACATTTCCCTTAAGTAGACTTTCAGCGACAGTGGGAGACGAGCTTAAATCCTCTATTAGTTAACAAGCCGCTAAAGTTGGTACGGCCTTATCTGTCACTTTGACATTTATGTATGTGAGAAAGGGACAAAACAAGTTTTAGTTAACAGAGGTTTGTTAAGTTTTATGAATAAGGGGGAAAGGGTCTCACCGAGTTGGGTATGTTGTTGAGCGGCTGCGGCAGGCCGCCGACGTAGAGGCGGGCGGCGCGCGCGGCGGGCGGCGCGTGCGCAGCGCCCGCCGCGCCCGCGCTCGACAACACCACGCGGTTGCGCGAGATGCGCACTGACACCTGCAACATTTCACTTTTTAACCGACTTAAATAGAAGGAAGGAGGTTCTCAGTTCGTCTGCGTGTTTTCTTTTATTTTTTTATAATAAAAAAAAATGAAAATCATTTACAGTACATATGGTGCTACTTTACCGCACAAGTGCGGTAATCAACAGATTACGTGCATATGTCGAAACTTTAAAGAGCCACATGTACTGTAAAACGTCGTACGATACACGTGCGAACAGGTAATTCGCAACTCGTGTCGATTTAAAACACTCCCTTCGGTCGTGTTTCAATTTATCACCACTCGTTGCGAATTTTCTGTTCTCTGCACTTGTATCTTAATGTACTATTAATTCAGAAAACCAGTTCCATATTTTGTTTATAACAAGCCACTTATAATCTATATTATATACATACAAGATAATCAAATTGGGTCCACACAACAAAGTCCAATCCAATTGGGTCCAATTAAGTTGGGTATGGGGGACCCGGGTATGTCCTTAAACTACGACCAAGACCACCGGGGAATGGGCAGCAGCATTCCTAGAGTGCGGTGGAGATACTGCGATCGCCAACCCGCATGCCAAGCGTGGCGATTATGGCATTTACCCCCCATGAAGTTGGGGGAGGCCTATGTCCAGCAGTGGACGTCCTAGGGCTGATGTGGTGGTGTGGTGGAAGTTGGGTATGCATCCCCGATAACTCTTGACCACGTTGGCCGATTTAGATATATTCTTTTTTTTCAAAGTAGGTACCGTCAAGGGGGTCCCATATAAATTTGGTGAAGGTCTGATGATGGGATCAAGGAGCAATCGAGGAAACTCCTCGAATTTGATAGGCACGCAAATGCCTATTTCGGTATTTTCTGCAGTTAACCAAGACTCTCGGAAACCACAAATTTGGTAAAGCGGAACTGGTGATGATGACCACAGTTGTCATATGGACCTCCTCAATCACGTAGACACTACACAGATTCCGATGAAATTTCATTGACGCAGCAAGTAAAGCTCGTCAAAATACACGGAACACGGAGTTATCGCAGAACATACATACATAAAAAAAAGTCAAAGCAAATATACAGACGAACTGAGTACCTCCTTCGGTAAAAAAAAAGAACAAGCAAACATGCAGACGAAGTGAGTACCTCCTTCCTTCTATTGAAGTCAGTAAAAAACATGTATAATCCCCGCCTGGAGCAGCGACTTATATCATGTTTTAAGTTTAACATGTGTATCTGTCAGTTAATCGTAGCTCTTTTTTTTAAGTTGGAAGTAAGTTTTTCAGCGATGGTTTTTAAACATGATAACAAAATCGGATAATTTTTGTGATATTAAATTTTAAAACAAAAATTTCGGGGGTTCACCTACTTTTTTGCTTCTATACAAAGCCATTTCTAGGATGTAATTGTGGTTCTATAGATAATGTTGATGGTATTGTTGTGTGTAATGAATAAACAAGGAACGCGTGGCACGGACCTCCCGCCACTCGCCGTCGGCGACGGCGGGCGCGAGCGCGAGCTCCTTGCGCCGGCGCCCGCGCACCAGCAGCCGCAGCCGTCCCTCTCGCACCACCAGCGCCATGTAGTGCTTCGGCTTCGTCTTCGTGCCCTGCAGTCACTCTTGTATTAGTTAAGACTGCGCAGTACGTTCGGTTCTCCATACAAACGTATTTATGCTCTCATTTTAAAACGCCAGGCTAGAATAACATGAAACTTTGTATACACAATGGGATCCGGCATATCTAGGTCGGAAATAGTTTGAAATTATGATGCTTGAAGTTATAATGGAGAAAAAATACAGCGATTATTAAGGTTTTCATACAGGCCGTCAAAAACTCAAAAAGCCGCTGTTTTTTTTTCTTTTACAATTTCTAGCAACAGAAACCATGGTCCGACTTAGATATGCCGGATCCCATTGTGTATACAAATTTTCATGTTATTCTAGCATGGCGTTTTAAAATGAGAGGGTAAATACGTTTGTATAGAGAACCGAGCCAGACCGAGCGTACTCGTACTGCGCCCTCTTAAATTCCATCAAAAACATAAATGTGAAAATGGGAGCCAAGTTCAATATTAAGGATATTTAAGAATATGCGATGCGTGGTTGCCGTCTTCACCGACAAAAGAATTGAGATCTAAATGGGTGCCAAGTTCCGTAGATTATCGGCAAAAGGTTCCTAGTCAGGCACTACATTGTTTACAGTAATACTAATTTATTGCGGCTTAATACATTTTGAGCTTTGTCTTGGCAGTTTTCTTAAATATCCAACAGCTTTCACGGTATTATATTGTAACATAGAAAACTGTGAAGTTAGAGCTCAAAATGCATTAAGCCACAATAAATTAGTTTTACTATAAACAATGTAAAGAAAAGAAAAGAAATCGTTTATTTGTGACAAAACACAATGAATTAACACAAAACAGACACTGATATATAATTTGTCACGAAATGGTCACAACTCAGCGTGATGATGGCAAAGCCAGCGCTGATTCCGTTGTGCCCATTTCATAGGTAGAGCCTCGATAGTCTGAATTAAAAATAAAATTCAGCCAAGAGCATGTCGAGCCATGCTCAGTGCAGTAGGGTTCCGTAGTTGCCCAATGAACTTATACTTTAAAAAAATGTAAGATAGACTCTTCCACCTAAAATATCTAATCATAAGCTTACGAATCTGAAGGAGGAGCCCCAGACAATGCTACAAACTCTCGGGGGTACTCACAGGCGCCAACAACAGCAGGCCATCCGGCGCGAAGGTCCTTATATTTGAACTGAATTTGTTCCTGAACTATAGTGACAACATCAGCTCTCTCGCGTGCGGTCGCTGAATTTTACCATATTCGCCTCTATCGTGTATAAAGGGGTAACCCGTTACCATCTTCAATCTAAAGTACCCAATGCTTACGAGCCTGAAGGACCAGCTCAAACCACGAATGCTGCAAACAACACACAGGCGCCAACAACAGCAGGCCATCCGGTGCGAAGTTCCGGAACTGTAGGGACAGCGTCAGTCTTCAAACGTGGCGTGGCTGGTCATCGCCTCGCCAAATTTTACCATGCTCGCCTCCATGTAAGAAAGACTCTGAGCGCACCTTCAACCTATAGTATCTAATCATAAGCTGTAGCCTGAAGGAGGAGCCCCAGACAATGCTACGAACTCTCGGGGTACTCACAGGCGCCAACAACAGCAGGCCATCGGGTGCGAAGGTCCGGAACTGGAGGGATATCGCGAGCTCCCTGGCGCGCGGCGGCAGGCGGAGCGTGGCGTGGCTGGCCGCCGCGTCGCCGAACTTCACCGCGCCCGCCTCCACCGTGTATGAAGCCGTCTGGAACAACGCGAAATCACATACAGGGTGGCGAACGGTGCTCAACGATTAAGGGTGGGGTGCACGAAACCGTCTGATCATCGTAGCGGTGTTCGTTAAGCTATGCAGGCGCCATATTTAACGTTGATTGGTCTGTAATGTTATATTGGATATGAATGTCAACAAACCAAACCGCAGCTCGGTTAATAAGTCAATCGCATAATACTCATTGGCGGCAGTACGGTAGTGGGAAATAAGCTGCAGAGCTTAGCACATCGACGCAAAGTAGCATGTCCGTGCGTCTTCTACAAACTGTACTTCGGTGAGTGTGCTCAGGAGCTCCATGAACTCATACCGCCTTCCGCCTTCTTCCATCGGACATCCAGACGTACGGCTGGCTACCATCCTTACCTGGTCGAAATTCCTCTAATTCGAACCAAGCGCTTTGCATCTTCTTTTATAATGCGCACTTCTAAGGTTTGGAATTCTCTGCCGGCGTCTGTATTTCCGAGTTCATATAACCTGGACCTTTTTAAGGCACGAGTGAATAGGCATCTTCTGGGTGAGCTCGCTTCATCGTCGGCCTCATCTTTGCCCCCTGGCTAGATGCTGGCCAAGAGCAATCCCATTTTTAATAAAATAAAAAAAACTGTGGTATTACGAAACTAATCCCACAGTAAGCTCAATAAGGATTGTGGAATGTGTACACTAGACCGATATATTTAATAGGTATATTTTAAATATTCCCGCTTGGGTGATAAATTTTTCATTTCGGTTGAAAATTATATTTTAAATACATAAAAAATATTCAAGGATAAGGAATTTGTTTTGAATAATTATGGAATAGGCCTTTAAAAATAAGTATTTATATATATGTAAAACAAAGTCGTAACTCCACAGTACACAATTTATAACTCGAGAAAGGCTGGGCCGATTTTTATGATAATCGTTCTTTTTGGATTTGTCTTAAATTCGAACGGCAAAGGTCTTAAATACGAGTAACTATTGAGAGGGCGCAGTACGCTCAGTTCTCCATACAAACGTATTTAAACTCTCATTTTAAAACGCCAAGTTAGAATAACATGAAACTTTGTACCTATACACAATAGGATCCGGCATATCTAGGTCGGAAATTAGTTTTTGTTGCTAGAAATTGTAAAAGAAAAAAATACAGCGGTTTTTTGAGTTTTTTACGGTTTGTATGAAAACCTTAATAATAGTTGTATCTTTTCTCCATTATAATTTCAAGCAACAGAAACTAATTTCCGACCTAGATATGCCGAATCCTATTGTGTATACAAAGTTTCATGTTATTCTAGCATGGCGTTTTGAAATAAAAGCGTAAATACGTTTGTATGGAGAACCGAACGTACTGCGGACTCTTGAAACCCCGGCAAAATATAAGAAACATAAAATAAATTTTGTAATATATTTTGTACGGAACGGGTCGGGGTCGAAACGAAGTTCGCCGCGACGGTTAAAAAGGCTGGGTTGCACTGACTTACGATCACAGACCGATCAACGTTAAATATGGCGCCGGCAGCTGTCATCCCATACAAACTTGTCAAACTTTCCATACATTCAGATTTTAACGAACACAGCTTACGATTACAGACGGTTTGGTGCAACCCAACCTAAAAGATAAACCGCGTAATACCTTAGTGCAGTCGGCGGCGCGCGCGGGCGGCGCCGCCAGCGCCCGCGGCTCCGCCCGGCGCGGCGCCGGCGCCGCCGCGCGCCGCCCCAGCACCGCGCCGCTCCAGCTCACTGCTGTCTCGAACCCGATCACACTGCACACAACAACCACATGTACATATCATTCTTGATCCTTAATAACAATCATTATTTGCTGTCTTATGATTCATCCGCTAATATGATGATGATTATGCATACTCATTCGCGGCGCACGCGACATCGCCTCCAATTAATACTGCGATCATCACTATCCCCCCTGCAAGTTGCTTACGCGAATAAAAATGGTGACTGTCTGTCTGTGCGACTGTTATATCTGTGTGATCTTCCAGCATGGCGGAAAACATTTGAATGTCCGCGTTGTGCGTGTCAGAGTTATTTTTGTAGTAACTGAGACTGTAATTTTATATTTAACTATACAATGTATATTGTTTTGAAATAATGACACCTCGCCGAGTTTCTTACGCCGGTTCTTCTCGTGGCAGAGGTTTATTTTTCTGAACCAGTGGTAGTTTATTGACGTTCATAGGTGCATGTAATATGCCTAATTTGAAGAATAAACTACTTTTACTTTTTACTTTTAGAGACGAGAAGGGCACTATCAGACCAAAGATCCATAATTCGTTTCATCATCATCATCATGTCAGCCAAAGGACGTCCACTGCTGACATAGGCCTACCCCTAAGAGTTCCGGAAGGCGTGGCGTGAGCAGGCCCCCCACAAGGCTGATGACCTGGTTAAGAATTGCGGGTATACGCTGGATGAGGGTGGCACAGGACTGATCTTTGAATTTTTTTGGCAATTTAATTATAAGTACAATTAATTCATAATTGAAATTATTCTACAGAAAATGAAATTTTATTTTACAATACAAAATGCGAATATTTATCTGTAACTAGACCGCAAGGCTTATTCAGACTCGCCAGACAGTAAATGCGTCCTGTAGAACAGGATACAACATGCATGTGAACGAAGCCTTAGCAAGATTAATCAAGTGGGAGTATTCTTATAAGCTCTTAAGAGGGCGCAGTACGCTCGGTCTGGCTCGGTTCTCCATACAAACGTATTTACCCTCTCATTTTAAAACGCCATGCTAGAATAACATGAAAATTTGCATACACAATGGGATCGCATACCTAGGTCGGAAATTAGTTTCTGTTGCTAGAAATTGTAAAAGAAAAAAAATACAGCGGTTTTTTGAGTTTTTTACGGCTTGTATGAAAACCTTAATAATCGCTGTATTTTTTCTCCATTATAATTTCAAGCAACAGAAACTATGTTCCGACCTAGATATGCCGGATCCCATTGTGTATACAAAGTTTCATGTTATTCTAGCATGGCGTTTTAAAATGAGAGCATAAATACGTTTGTATGAAGAACCGAGCGTACTGCGCACTCTTAAAGGCTAATTACTCACTTGGAATCGACGATCAGATCAGCCACGGTCCCACTGAGGCCCTTATACACAGGCCCTCCTTGCATCGGCGGCACGCCTCCCACGAAAAAGCCCTTGTTGCGAGCTGGCAACGCGTTGCCAGCTAGCGTGCCTGTTGCTAGACGGTCTTCCTCCACCCATAGTTCCAGCTGGAAACGAATACATTGTATTTTACACCTGATTCCATCGCAGTCTCAATTTTACGAGTCTGTATCGGCTACAGTCGTCAGAATATAAATGTCTTTAAACAGAAATAGTAGATTGTATGACTAGCGAATAAAACGATCCATTTCAGGCGAGGTGTCCATATAGCTACCCGAGCCGGAACGGCGAGGGTTGATAGGCACAGCGAGGTCAAAATGGATTTTATTACCGAGTTATACACTCTACTTT
This sequence comes from Notocelia uddmanniana, assembly GCA_905163555.1. Taxonomy (NCBI): domain Eukaryota; kingdom Metazoa; phylum Arthropoda; class Insecta; order Lepidoptera; family Tortricidae; genus Notocelia; species Notocelia uddmanniana. The sequence continues at coordinate 682,005 of LR991056.1, forward strand.
TCACATTGAATAAACAGGTAGAGATACTTATTTTATATTTTAAGATACTAAATTTGACAGCCGAATTCTTGCCATGAACGATCCCGATTTAAAAAAGATGTTTTGCCTTTCTATCGCATTGGCACATTTTGAGTAAAAGGGAGGGAGATAAAAGATGGTTTCACGTTACAGAATGACTAACAAAAAGTTTAGCAATTTAGTTTATGCGTTTAGTTTAGAATATGCGTTTAATTTCTTGTATGATGACATTGGCTGAATAATATTTTTAATAATTGTAAAGTAGGAACTATAAAACACCTTATGTCTTGAGACATGAATTATGTTACCTGATGATTTTTTTTGGTGAATTTTAATACATCTGTATTCTAATTGGTTGATACCAAATACGAAGTTTCTCTTAAATACTTACCACAGTATACGTACCAATAAAAAAACTACAGTTCCGATTAACTGCCGATGAGTGATGTGATTGGCTGTTGTGAAGTGTTTATTAAATCAAAAATATGTATACTTAATTTCCCTAGGGACTAAAAAAGATTTTTGCCCCGCTCTGCAGGTCTAATATGAAGCACTTTTGAAGCATGAGAAGTGATAAAATTATTTTTTACCCTGGTTTTAAGTCTTGACTCCACTTTCAATGTTACCCGTTTGTAACTTTTTTTTATATTGTAACTTACGAAATGGACCCCCCAAATGCAAGAAATGTATGCTCCGTTCTAATGATGAAATAAAGATGTTCGTTCGTCGTAAGGTGCCTATTTTCATACGTGACAGATCCTACAAAAATGTGAAGGTGTAACATAATGTTTAACCAATCCCCTCCTCCCACTAACGCGGTCGCTGTGTAAGTTGCATAACCTAAAACTTAAGTTTTAGGAACTCTCGCGCTTTGTACACATAATTATATGATTTGTTAACATTTAAGTTTGCATAACCTGTATTTTATTTAATATTTTCGTATTCACCTCAGTTAATAAAGAGATATTTAGTATTTATCTATAATGAGTAAGCCTGTGGTCCCGACTGTTGTCTATGACAGCAGTCGTTAAGCCAAGTTAGAGGCCTTCGGGCGGCTTGAGAACTTTGAACATTAAAGTTGCCCGCTCACTTGACAAGCTGCTACTTCGGCTAAGACCATCATTATATACCTATATTTGCAAATAATTAATTTTGAGTTTGAGTTTTAGTCCCTCTGAACTTCGTCGCGGCGTCGATACCTAGGACGTCCAACTGGTTTCGACCAGTTGGCCGGCCCGAGTACGCTCTCCGGACTGCACAATCGTCACCTTTCGGACTACGTACCCGAGCTTTTACCGCTAAACCGATTTAGATGAGTTTGAGTCCCGAGAAAGGACATAGGATAGTTTTTATTCCGGATATCGTTCCTCAGGGGGTGAAAAGGGGGTAAAAGTTTGTATGGGCGCTTACAAGAATTAAATAGCAATTATGTTTATGGTATCGTTTGCTAAGAGTGTAAACCCGCTAAATCCATTCCTTATTTTTTTCGTTTTACCCACCATTATGTAGCAAAAAAAGATGCATCGTCTGAGAAAAACAGCTACTGCCAGTTATTTGAACAAATTGCTTAAATCACATGATAGTAAAACAGTCAACTCCACGAGTTTAAAAGTTATCGGCTAACTCCAATATACCCGCAAAAGATAACTTTGTTTCATGTTTTTGGTGTAACTGTAAACGAAGAAGTATAACATCGCAAAAGTGGACGGAACAGCCATGGACAGGGAACCCAGCGGTCTTTTGTGTTGGAGGCTATCAATATCCACTTTGGGTCGACGCGCCACAACAGAAAGTAAGATCAAATCAAAAAATCTAAATCAAAGTTTAGTATATTCACCTGTTTGTGTGCCCTTACGATCCTGACGGAGTGCCTAACGTCGTCGTCGAAGCGCGTGCCGTTTGTGCGCAGCTGCACCTCCGCTTTACCAGCACACGCCGTCAGCTCCAGGTCACCTGCGATCAAACATGGAACATACAGTTATATTTACTTCTCGTGCACGTATAGTGTGTTTACATTCCAAGTATAAACGGAACAAGATGGTGGTAATAATGAAAATGAATTGAAAAAATGAAAATGAAAATAGTTTATTTAGGTCATTGACATATTTTTACAATAGGCAAGGTTGGAGCCTCCTATTAAGCATTACAATTATGCTTGTGTCAGGAGACACCGCTCTTCCAATACAAGAAGTGGTAGTAAACCATAATAAACATACAAGAAGACATTTTTGTTACTGACATAATTTTGAAAACAGATATTAAAATAATCATATGTATTTATTTAGCAAAGTTAACCAATTAAGAGTACTATAAGAATAGCTAATACTAAAAAGTGTGTTTGTGTGTGTGTGTGTGTGTGTGTGTGTGTGTGAATAATAAGTAGTTAAGAACAATTATAACGAATTAAGATTATTCAAATATTTGCTGCGGAGACATATCAAATTTTGGTCACGATCGAGGTCGTAGTACGACACTGACACAGTCCAAACGGTAAGCAGGCTACAGCGTCTCCCGGTCCTCAAGGAGGTAATGCTTGTCATCGCCGTCCTCGTCGTCGAGCTCATTCCCGGGCTTGGGCGCGCGATAGAGCAGCACATAATGTCACTGGAGGGTCAGGAGACTCACCATCAACCAGCATCAGCCGGAGGTAATGCTTGTAATCGCCGTCGTCATCGTCCAGTTCATTCCCGGGCGCCGGGGCCCAGTAGAGCAGCACCTAGTGTCACTGGCGGGTCAGGAGACTCACCATCAACCAGCATCAGCCGGAGGTAATGCTTGTCATCGCCGTCCGCGTCGTCGAGCTCATTCCCGGGCGCGGGCGCGCGGAACAGCAGCAGGCCGGCGCCGGCGCGGCGCGCGCGGAACGTGAGGCCGAGCGCGGCCGCGCGGCGCAGCGCCGGCGCCGGCAGCTCCACGTACCCCGCGCCCTCCAGCGTCGCCGTGCGGAGCGTCTGAGGAGGAGTTCAAGCGTGAGGTCTGCACGGCTGGCACAAGACGGATCCGCCTATCTAATGGGTACACACGGGAAGAGACTGGTCGCGTCTATCTCGCGCGCTGGTTTGTGCTAGCCGTGCAGGACGAGCAAATTTCCCTGAGCCACCGCTGAAAGCACTGAAGCTGCATGCGCCCGTGACATAAAGGTGCGCTACTCGTTTGTTTGTTATCGAGGTTGTTGATTTTTGTTTCCTATAATTTCGAAGATACTAGCTATTTACGATACAGGGGTTGTAAAACAAAGAAAGGCCGATATCGCAGATGTTTGAGGCCCGAGCCGCAGGCAAGGGTCATATATATGCGAGAGAGAGCTTTCTGTTTTACGACTCGTGTTTTGTACACAATTTTACATCACCACTTGGCCAAAAAGTGGATTTTTCCAATTGCGTAGCGTGCGGAAAAACGCGCTTTTTGGCAAGGTGTAGTGTAAAAAAGTGGAAATACTGCGAATTAAACATATTAATGATTTTTTTTTCAGTATGAAAACACTCCATGGGATAAATGGCAAAACGACAAATTTGTCAATCGAATCTGTATAATTTAAACTTGACCAAGTATGCCTAATATGAGTAACAACGAATGACACATAAACCAATCACAATTGCTCAATGATACTCAAATCGTTTCTCCGAAAGCATCTTCATCATATGTTGTTTCCAATAAAAATATCATCATCTGCGTCGAAGTTATTCTTTAGCAGAAAATTTGTCAAGGAAAAGTAAGATTTAGACTAAAGATGTCTAAGACAGCGGCATACGATCATACTGCCCTCCTGATGGTAATCAGACACCGTTGACGCATGCGATTGCGAAACAATTACAAGTGCCCCGGTAACCCTTCTTTCAGAAGCTCCTCTAAAACTCACCCTGTCCATGCACCTCGCCTCCACCCCGTGCCGCGTCGGCGTGTCGAGCACGTCGTACCCCTCCCGGTCCACGGACAGCGCGCCGAGGCAGCCGAGCAGCGGCGGCGCCGGCGGGGCGCCGGGCGGCGCGCCGCCGACCCAGTACGCCGCCGCCGCCAGCTCGGGCAGCGCGCCCGCCGCCTGCACCGGCGGCGACGGCGAGCCCAGCGTCTCCTCGCCGTTCACGCGCAGGCTGCCTGGGGGCAGCTCGCACTCAGCTCACAACGTACCATAATCACTCAAATTGAACGTTGTTGGACAGACAGACAGACATAGCGAAACCATAAGGGCTCTTAGACATGACGAAACTATAAGGGTGACAACGCAACCCTAAAAACCTGCGAAGCGCTTGAACATTGTTCAAGTTGAGTACCAATCATCAATTTTCACCGCCTTGTAATTTTATTTGATAAAAAATAATGGTGGGCGCGTATGAATATGTTAATATAGTTACCTATACATAAGATATTCATCTTAAAATTACGACTCTACTGAAAAATCCAAGTACTACCGCGTAGTCAACACAGTAGAAAAATACTAATCGTGGTAACTTCATAACAACAGCGCAGAGACGCGTCTTAGAAACAAGAGAAATAAGGAGATTTTTTTAAAACCCTACTGCTTTTGGAGTTCTATACCAATAAACTACCATCAGTCCATCATTTACACAGCACACACAATGAATAGTACCTTTGAAGCTAAAGTCCATCGAGCCGTTCAGGTTGCAGAGCTTGCCAAACATTTGAATTTTACCCCCAAAAGCCGCCATTTTGTTTTTATTTTGATATACCCAGTGTCACTCTCACAGTAAATACGAATCTAAGGACACCTCTCAAGCTAAAATCAATTGAGCCGTTCAGGCCGCAGAGCGTGCCAAACAATTATACATACATATCTCCATCTGGTGCAGTCGGGTAATAAGGAGGAAATCCTCTTGAATACAAATCACGCACCTTCCAAACATATGTGCTGGATAATCATCAAAAGAGAGGTATTTTAACGGAGGCCGTCAGAAGCGAGCGACACGGTACCTTTCTCAAGCTTGTTGCTGGCGAAGACGCGCGCCGCCTGCACGTGCACGGCGCGCCCGTGGCAGTGGCGCCCGCGCGCCGCGATCTCCAGCCGCGCGCCCGAGTACTGCACCGAGAACACCACGCGGCAGGATACCATGCGAACGGAGACTGAACGGTTCTGGAAAAAATATATTGGGGAACAATCTTACACAAAGCGACCTAGTCCCAAACTAAGCAAAGCTTGTACTATGGATACTAGACGACGATATACATACTTATATAGATAAATGCATACTTAAATACATAGAGAACATCCAAGACCCAAGAACAAAATCCGTGCTAAATGCACAAATAATGCCCTGGCCGGGATTCGAACCCGGGACCTCTAGCTTCGGAGGCAGTGTAACTACCAACTAGGCTAAACAGGTCGTCACGGACAGGTCTGTGAACAAAAAGCAACTTTTTTATACTACCACGGTGGCAAACAAGCTTACGACCTACATGATGGTAAGCAGATACCGTACCCTCTTAACTAAATCCAGAGGAATCTCAAGTGCGTTACCGGCTCTTTATTGACTTGGGGATGCGCTGTGTTGGGAGTGAGGGACGCGCAGACGTCTCCAGCTGTCAAGCTAGAGACATATGCAGGCCCCACACTCCCAACACAGCGCATCCTCGGGAGCTCTGGCGACCTTACTCACCACCAGGAACACAACACCACATACCTACCTAAGGGGCAAGTAGTGATGCTATTATGGCTGCGGTCTTCTGTAAGGCGGAGGTACTTCCCCAGTTGGGCTGCTCCAAATTTGAGCAAGATGACGTTTCGCTGTGCGCTACCTCTTCTTAACTATCCTCTTCTAACTTAACTGTCCAGAGGCAGACCGTTAAAAGTTTCTGCGATGGCAATTTTCCGTAGCGAGTAAATTTCGCACTTGACGTAGCTCTGCTACCTAAGAAGAAACTGTTTTCATTGTCCCTGACAGAGGTCTATTTCCACTTTACTTACATTAGCGACATCGCCTTCCATGGACAGCAGCGCGTACTGGTCGCTTGTGCATACAGTGAAGGTGATGCTGAAGTATAGAGCGGCAGAAACCCAAGCAGCGCAGCTCGATATAGCTCTGCTTCCTAAGAAATAACTCCTTTCATTGTCCCTGGCAGAGGTCTATTTGAGTTTACTTACATTAGCCACGTCAGCGGCCATGAACAGGAGTGCGTCCTGGTCGCGTGTGCGCACAGTGAAGGCCACGCTGAAGTGGCGGCGATCCGAGGGCCGGAAGCCGCTCCGCCGCAGCTCGGCGTAGCCTTCGCCGTTGAACCACGCCAGCGAGGGCTCACCGCCGCGCGCGGGGTTGTACCATCTGGTAAGAAACATGTTGTTAAGAGAATCCGTCCAATTTAGATTGGAATGCACTAAATCGGTGTTTTGTCAATTGTACGGAAAGTTTGAAAAGTTTCCATCGGATAACAGCTGTCAGCGTAATATTTAAATTTGATCCGTCTGTTATTGCAAGTTGTAGCAACATATCCTTAATTTATTACAACGTGTAGTAACGTTCAGTTGTGATTTAGATAGTGTTCATGTGTTTTCTCATTCTATTCCAATAATTATCAGTTTTTTTTCCTATTTGGACTCCGATAATATGATACCAAATTTCGGGAGACTTCGTGTAACTCCCATAGAAAACCTATGATCCAATGACAATATTAGATGTTATTCTGTACTTGGTCCGACTTCTAGTATCTTTAACATTTCTAGAACATCACCAAGTGACCAAGGGTCGCAAAAACGCCAGTTATTTTATACAGCAGCCTATCAAATTCCTATGAAATGACGGGTGTTTTTCCGACCTTTGGACATCACAAACCTCTGCGTGCACCCAGTGCACCGCGCCTCCGCCGGCTGCTCCACGAAGTTCCACAGGCCGACCCTCCTCTCGTCGGCGTAGAGGGCGTGCACGCAGGCGGGCAGGCCGGCCGCGCCGCCCGCGCCGCCCAGCCACAGCCGCGCCGCGCGCAATGCGCCGGCGCCTGCCGTGCTGTTGCTCACGGTCGTGGCGGCCGCGCCCGCGCGCTCCACGGACAGACGGACGGTGCCCCACACCCTGCGAGGACATGTTACATGCACACGTGATGTGATACGTCGTAAGACATATTACAGCAACCTATGTAATCAGTAACAACTGCATCAACTACATGTAATACACAAAATGAGTAATAATAATTTATACCAAAAAAAAAACGACTCCAATTTTGTACTTCGCTATGCCACAATTTGTGGTTTCCGTGAGCCAATGCTTGGTTACCTACAGAAAATAGCGAAATCGGCATATGCGTGCCTATCAAATTCGAGGAGTTCCCTCGATTCCTCCTAGATCGCATCATCACCTTGACCAAATTTATATGGGACCAACTTGAGGGACCTGCTTTGAAACAAAATAAAAATATATCAAAATCGGCCGACGCGGTCAAGAATCGTGGAACATACATAGACAACATAATTTTTAAGAAAAAAAAACCGACTTATATGGGGGAGGCCGGTGAAAGATTATTATTATACTTAGATGGTGCACTCTTAGATTCCATACAATAAAATAAAATGGCTATAAGTATGTTTATATTGGTAGAAGACTAAGTACCCTCAATTCCTCATGGAATCATGGAAAAACCTTGCTTGCTTGAGAAACAAAACGAAGAGAACTAATCGCCAAACGTGAACTACGCGTTGTTGGAGAGTTTCGTTCTGATCATCATCAGCAGTTCCACTTCATCAAATGTAACTTTTATGAATGAAAATGCTTGATTAGTTCATGAAAATACTAAAATCACTATTTGTGTGCCTTTCACATTTGAGGAGTTCCCTCGATTCCTAATGGATCCCATCATCAGAACTCGAGCATGACAAAAATCAATCGTGAAAATAGAACTTGCTTAAAGAAGGCCAAATCGCCAAACGTGAACTTTTCGTCGTTGAAGAGTTCTGTTCTGATCATCATCAGCAGTTCCACTTCATCAAACGTCACATTTTTGTATGATAATGCTCGATTTGTTGATAAAAACACAAAAATCACTATATGTTTGCCTTTAAGATTTGAGGAGTTCCCTCAATCCCTCATGGATCCCATCATCAGAAATCAAGCATGACAAAAATTAATCGTAAAAATAGAACTTGCTTAACAAACACAGCTAGGAGGAGAAATCGCCAAACGTGAACTTTTCGTCGTTGAAGAGTTCTGTTCGGATCATCAACAGCAGTTCCACTTCATCCAATGTCACATTTTTAGATACAAATGCTTCACTTGTTGATAAAAACACAAAAATCACTATATGTTTGCCTTAAAGATTTGAGGAGTTCCCTCAATTCCTCATGGATCCTATCATCAGAACTGCATTTTGACAAAAACGGGACCAACTTGGATATATATACTTACAATCAAAAAAAGAATTTTTCAAATCGGTTAAGAAATGACGGAGTTATGGACTAACAAACATTAAAAAAAAACTAAAGAAACATACAACCGAATTGATAACCTCCTCCTTTGAAATCTTGAAGTCGGTTAAAAAAGAAAAACAAACATGCAGACGAACTGAGAACGTCCATCCTTCTATTGAAATCAGTTAAAAAGCATTGTATTCTAAGGGACAGTAGGACGGTAGGCCGGTATATATGTATGCTCTGACCTCTCAATGTCCACCGTGTACGTGTTATGGTCAGCGTCGTCATGGATCTGCTCCAGGTTCTCAGGGTGGGTGACCTGCCCCTCCCCGTCGCCGAGATCCCAGCGCAGCCGAAACTTGCGGTTGTGCACCTCCAGCTTCATGTAGCTTGGGGTTTCCTGGAGCATTTCACAGAGTTATCTCAATGTCGGGACACATACATAAATAAACAAATATTTATGGACAATCTTACACACATCCACCACCACTATATCAGCCCTAGGACGTCCACTGCTGGACATAGGCCTCCCCCAATTTCATGGGGGGTAAATGGCATAATCGCCACGCTTGGCATGCGGGTTGGCGATCGCAGTATCTCCACTGCACTCCAGGAATGCTGCTGCCCATTCCCCGGTGGTCCCGGTCGTAGTTTTAGGACATACCCGGGTCCACACATCGACTTAGTCCAAACTAAGCAAAGCGTATACTATGGATCATGGGTTAGTACCCATATTTGAGAAGTTCCGTTGGTTCCTTAGGGAACTCATATTGAGTTCCTCATCATAAGTTCCACTTCAAAATGTATATTTTGACGAGCATTAGTTGTTACGTCAACGAAGTTTCATCGGAATTTGTGAAGTGCCTACATCGTTGAGGAATTCTGTATATCATCTTTGGTCATCTTCACCAGTTCACCAAATTTGTTGTTTCCGAGAGCCAATGCTTGGTTAGTTACAGAAAATCTCGTTATCGGCATATATACATGCCTATCAATTTCAAGGAGTTCCCTCGATTCCTCCTAGATCCCATCATCAGACCTTCACCAAATTTATATGGGACCAAGTTGGGGGTACCTGCTTTGAAACAAAATCAAAAATGAAATAGGCCAACGTGGTCAAGAATTATCGGAGAACATACGTACATAACGAAAATAAAAAAGCAAACTTGCGGACGAACTGAGAACCTCCTTCCTTTTATTGAAACCAGTTAAAAAGCATTCTATTCTAAGGGACAGTAGGACGGTAGGCCGGTATATATGCCCTCACCTCTCAATGTCCACCGTGTACGTGTTATGTTTAGTTTAGTTTAGTTTTATTAATCACACTATACAATTCTCATATAACAATTTTTTGCTTCTACTACATATTGTATATTGATCGTTAGACGCAACCATTTGCGTTACAATAATGAAAAATAACAATAATATTTTAATAATTAAGAATATACAATAGTATATATCCTTAGAAAATACATAATTAATTGATTGAAAAAAAAAAAACCAAAATGTCAAATCGAGTATAAATAAATAAAACAACATTGATACCAGGAAGTACCTTACAATAGATTGTTATAAAAATAATCAAAATGATAAGGTAGTACATTCCAATAAGTCATAAAGAAAATTAGTACTAAGTAGTACTTAGCAGCTACAAAAATGACAAGTAAAATAAGGAAATGTCAATTTGATATAAAAAATAATTACAAATAAAAATAAATATGTCCATTGTCCAGCATGGTCAGCGTCGTCATGGATCTGCTCCAGGTTCTCAGGGTCTCAAGCAAACTTGCGGACGAACTGAAAACCTCCTTCCTTCTATTTAGCGTATGTAAATTTCCCTGGAATTCCCGGGAAATTTCATACAAATCGGGACCGCGACTGAAAACCTTACTTGTATTGAAGCCAGATAAAAACGGCTCACGTTATCGTCGTCGGTGATCTGCAGCAGCGGGCCGTCGCGCACGGGCGCGTCGAAGGAGACGGCGAGCGCGGCGCGCGACACGGCGGCCGACGCGCCCGCCGCGGGGAACGCGCGCGCGCACCCCGCCGCCGCCCCCCCACCCGCCCCCGCCGCCGACGTCAGCGACACCGTGATCTGTGGACGGACGATAACGACATCTACCGGCGTCTGTATTTCCGAGTTCATATAACCTGGACCTTTTTAAGGCACGAGTGAATAGGCATCTTCTGGGTGAGCTCGCTTCATCGTCGGCCTCATCTTTGCCTCCTGGCTAGATGCTGGCCAAGAGCAATCCAATAAATAAAAAAAATCTATACTGTTTAAGAGGGCGCAGTACGCTCGGTTTGGCTCGGTTCTCCATACAAACGTATTCACCCTCTCATTTTAAAACGCCATGCTGGAATAACATGAAAATTTGTATACACAATGGGATCCGGCATATCTAGGTCGGAAATTAGTTTCTGTTGCTAGAAATTGTAAAAGAAAAAAAAATACAGCGGTTTTTTGAGTTTTTTCCGGCTTGTATGAAAACCTTAATAATCGCTGTATTTTTTTTCCTTTATAATTTCAAGCAACAGAAACTATGTTCCGATCTAGATATGCCGGATCCCATCGTGTATACAAAGTTTTATGTTATTCTAGCATGGCGTTTTAAAATGAGAGCATAAATACGTTTGTATGGAGAACCGAGCGTATTGCGCCCTCTTAATATTCAGACGTCGGAAATCAGGAAGAAGTAGATTGTACTCGTACAACAAGTGCATAAAACAAGCCATTTTAATCGAAACAAATTGTTGATCCGAGCCGCAGGCGAGGGTCGATATAAAGTAGAGGACAAAATGGGTTTTATACACGAGTTATACATATACTCTACTTTTCACTTTGATTGCGAGAAATTGATATAATTAAAGTTATATTATCAAATTTATAAATACTTTGTGCTCATCGAGCGCGGGCAGCGGCGCCGGCGTACCGGGGTCGGATTTAACTTTAAGCTCAAGAGCATAAAAAGCGACTTTATGTGGTATATGCACAGAATAAACACGAACTTACAGAGCAGTGATAACTAAAGCAAAGTAGTCGTTTGGTGGATTGATTGATGTGGTATTTCTAAATCACCATAATATGGTGGCCCATGAGGGGGAAACTTTAACTTCTGTACAAATATCTACACTATGTTAGGTGAGGTAAGGTTAATATATTTTTACGATAATCATCAAGTTAGCAGCGTATTTGGCCTTAGGAATCTTAGAATGACTGTTAAGAACGGAATATTTAACGTGTATATTACGCACGAGTACGTCATTTAATCTTTGAAAATGGTGCTTTCAACTTTTCCAAAATATAGGGAACACAAAAACGTAATATACATGCTAAATACTTCGTTCTTAGCAGTAATTCTAATGTCAATGACCATGTTAGATTGAAATCTTAGAAATTTTGCGCTGTAAATTCTGTGTGCGCAAAAGTACAATGTTTGTAGCGTGCTCATTCTCGCGCACGTGTGTAACTTCAACAGTTATCAATGTGGTTACATTTCTAAGTCACTATAATATGGCGGCCCATGAGGGGGACTCTTGACTTGTGCACAGCGGCGTATCCACTAGAGTCAGCCTCGGGTTGAGCGGCTGCTTCAACCCGTGGCTGCTCAAATGGAGACGCTGCCTTAACCTGAGGCACGCCGCGTCATGAGGCAAATTCGTCGCCGCGGGCCGAGCCATAATTTGTCGGTTTTATGGCGCGCTCAAAGGAGCCTCAGCCCGAGCCGTGTACTTAGTGGAGACGGGTGTGTCACCTCAGGTCGCAATAGATGATCTCTTTATTAATAGTGTAAATGACTTTAAAAGCAGCAGCTACTATACGCGCGTATGGTGCCATCGCGTTTTTGCTTTAAACTGAGGGAGTACCGCGAACCTAAAACAAAATATCTCCCTGTCGCTCGAATATGCAAGTGTGACAGAGAGGCAAAATAGGCAGATTTTTCGGTTCGCCGGAGGCTCTTAGAACCAGAGGAACCTCGCGGATCAATGTGAGGCGACACGCTTCACCTTGATCAACAACGTGCCTCAACCCTACGCCTCAGAGTGAGCAGCCTCAGTTTGCCTCCAGCCGAGGCAGCTCGGCCTGAGGCTGCTCAAGTGGATAAGCTGTTTTCAAGAGTCATTACGAACCGTCTCGCACGCAGGCTAGATGACTTCCAGCCTCCCGAACAAGCCGGTTTCCGAAGAGGCTTTAGCACCGTAGACCACATCCATACGCTCCGTCAGGTTATACAGAAGACTGAGGAGTATAACCTGCACCTCTGTTTAGCGTTCGTGGACTACGAGAAAGCCTTCGATTCGATTGAAACGTGGGCTGTACTACAATCTCTCCAACGGTGCCAAGTAGACTACCGGTATATCGAAGTGCTAAAAAGTGTGTACAAGAACGCCACTATGTCAGTCCGACTCCAGGACCAGAACTCAAAGCCTATTCCGTTGCAGCGGGGAGTCAGGCAAGGAGATGTTATTTCTCCTAAACTGTTTTCCGTTGCACTGGAGGATGTTTTTAAGACTCTGGACTGGAGAAGGCTAGGCATCAACATAAACGGCGACTACCTCACTCACCTTCGGTTTGCTGACGATATAGTAGTCTTGGCTGAGACCATGGAGGATTTAAGTACAATGCTCATTGACCTCAGTAAAGCCTCCGAGCGAGTTGGTCTAAGGATGAACATGGACAAGACGAAGATCATGTCTAATGTCCATGTCGCACCAACTCCCTTAACAATCGGACACTTTACGCTCGAAGTTGTAGACGATTACATATACCTAGGACAGACTGTCCAGTTAGGTAGGTCCAACTTCGAGAAAGAGGTTAATCGTCGAATCCGACTCGGCTGGGCAGCGTTCGGGAAGCTACGGCACATATTTTCGTCTAATATTCCGCAGTGTCTCAAGACAAAAGTCTTTGACCAGTGTGTGTTGCCAGTGATGACATATGGCACTGAAACGTGGTCGCTTACTATGGGCCTCATAAGAAGGCTCAAAGTCACCCAAAGGGCAATGGAGAGAGCTATGTTGGGAGTTTCTCTGCGTGATCGCATCAGGAATGAGGCCATCCGCAGCAGAACCAAAATGACCGATATAGCCCTCCGAATCGCTAAACTTAAGTGGCAGTGGGCGGGGCACATAGCACGTAGAACCGATGGCCGTTGGGGCGGAAAGGTTCTCGAGTGGCGACCACGTACCGGAAGGCGTAGCGTGGGCAGGCCCCCCACACGGTGGACCGATGACCTGGTGAAGGTCGCGGGTGTCCGCTGGATGCGGGTGGCGCAGGACCGGTCATTGTGGAAGTGTTTGGGGGAGGCCTATGTCCAGCAGTGGACGTCTTTCGGCTGACATGATGATGATGAGGTTATGTACTCGTAGTCACTCACCGAGTCAGCGGCGTGCTTGGCCCTGGCGATCTTGTCCTGCAGGTCGTGCGTGCGCGGGCGCGCGCGCGCGGCGGCGCGCTCGTGCTCGCGCGCGCGCGCCGCCGCGGCCGCCGCCAGCGCCGCCGCCGCCTCGCTGCCGCGCAACATGTTGCCGCGGATCTGCGACACTGAAATAACACACGCCTGATAACAAATAAATACATATTTGTGGACAATCTTACACAAATCGACCTAGTCCCAAACTAAGCTACGCTAAGATTTAAAAACAAGGCGATGAAAAGCATAATTATATAGATAGATAAATCCCTAGCATACATAGAAAACATTCGAAACTCGGGAACAATAATTCGTGTCCATCATACAAATACCCTGACCGGGATTCGAACCCAAAACCATCAGCTTCGTAGGCAGGGTCACTAACAACTAGGGTAAAGCGATCATCAAAACTTTCCTTTTGAAGAATAATAGAGTTTTATATTTCCCCATTTGGCGTTGAAATAGCACCACCTTTCTTCACACGAGTGTTATAAGAGTCGAAAGGGATCAGAATGAAATTTGTTGTGGACGATGGCCTGGAAATTTATCACTGCGATATCACATTTCTTCCATATTTAAACCTATAGTAGCAATAAACCCCGTACAATTCGCATGTCATCCCCGGGTACCAACCGTGTTCCTGCGCGGCGCCGAGCGCAGTGTCTCCGTGCCGTTGCAACTCGGTGAGCTGCCGCCGCAGGTTGTATCGCACTCGGCGCCGGAACTCGCTCGCCTCGTCGTACAGGACTCGTGTCGTCGCGAACACGCGGTCCGCCTGCTCGTTGGCTGCAGCTGAAATGTTCTTAAGTTTAGTTAGCTCGTATACTTCTTTATAACAGGACGATAGAAACAGCAACAGCAATTCGTGAAATAAAGAATAGAAATAAGTTCAAATTAAATTATCGCCTACATCTTTTAAAAATACAAAAACGGAATCCTTAAATTTCACGTTCTCCCATCTAAAGAAGTTAAATCAGGCCTCTATAGAACACTATGAAATAGCACACTCACGATTTTCGTAAATAGGTATATATATATACATATATATATATATGTCCTTGCACCCACGCACAGACACAGACACTACACACGCATACACAAAACACACACATAGCGTTGCACTAGTCGTTCTTTAATAATTACTAGTCTTAGTAGGGTCCTGGCAGAATATCAGCGATGTGGTCTCCTGCCGCATCAATAATGCTGAGCCAGCGCCCATTCTCTGCCACGACACATGGCTCCCATGTACTATTGTAATTTGTCTGATTTTGTTACTTAGACCCTAAGTTGCATGCTCTTCATCTTAATTGTCATAAAAATGCCATGTATATTGTGGGTACTGAATAAAGTTCTATCTATCTATCTATCTATCTAACAACCGGATGATTGGGTGCTTGTATCTGAAGTCACATGCGTGTTGCGAAGCCTTTAGTAATTTGAGGATTCACTGTACTGATAGCTAAGCAGAAATTCAGGTATATGAAATTATTTGAGTTGGCTGAGTTATATCAAAGTGATCCGTTCTACAAACAAGTTTATTTACAAGCTAGAAAAGTAGTCCAATGACAGTATTACAAAATCGTGGACAATTTAAACAATTTCGTCTATATCCACTTTCGACACAACACTAGTGTGGCAAGAACGTTGCGTGCCGATGGCCCACGGGGGGGTGGATTAAATTGTGAATTATTGCCGATTATACGGTCCCTCATTACAGTGAGCAACCATGAGAAGTTCTGATTCAGAACTGTAGAACACCAACACCAATAATAACCACCAATCACCAATAGGAAGAGACATATGAGCAAGTCTAGCAATGCTTTTTGCTAATGTAGTTTACGCAGCTGTTGGATCTCCGAATAAATAAATACATTTTCTCAAACATGCAATGAAATATTGATGTTATGTTCCTTATAATAGGCTGCGAAGTATGACGTTTCAGGTGCAGCTAGGACAAGAGGTCGTTAATGCAATTTCATACAAATGTTGCAGGCCTAGGCCGGCAAAGTCCTCTTTTTTAATTTCCATTCCACATAAATTTGTGGCACAGGCATCATGACATTCTGCCACTATGCGTATTAAAAATAAAACTGTGATTTTTTTGTTGTTTATTTCATTGCATGTTTGAGAAAAGCACTATACATACCTCGGCGGGAAATATGGGGTTGCCCGCCTGAGACCTATCCGACCTCGTTTCGCTCGGCTGTCTATATGTCTTCGGCCGGCAACCCCTTTCGTCCCGGCCTCTGTAGTAATGTACTAAAATGCTATTGGTGTTTTTTTCCTCACACAGCTCTAGAGGATAATCACCCTTTACATGAAAGTGACGTGAATATTAAGATATTTTCAATCAAGCGATCGTTTGTTACAAACTTTTGACAAGATACATTAGTGAAAACTTTCAAATTCATTTCGTTCATTCCTTACGTTGTCAGTCTACCATTTATTTATTTCTTTCCTAATGCGAACAACTAAGGACTGGAATTTGCTGCCGCCGTCTGTATTTCCTGATACATACAATCTGGGTCTCTTCAAGACAAGAGTGAATAGGCTATTACTGAACCAGCGAGCAACATCTTAGGCCTTGTCATTGCTTTCCATCAGGTGAGACTAAGGCCAGTCGCTGGTCAGTTGGAGGTGATCATTATTCATCAGATCATTATTAGTTCTGATGCAAGGGTTAATTAAGATCCTACCTATGCTCTGAGCAACACGCGCGCTAGGCCTCGCCTGAAGGTCCCGTTCTTGCCAGCCGAGCCCGCGAAGCACCACGCTCACTAAATCAGCCCCCCTTCTCAAATGGTCCAGTTGACGACGAAGTTCTGAAAACGAAATGTCGAATTGAAATGGTAGTACAACCTGCATAAATGGCGGTCACTTTTTTTATTCTGACGTTGATTCCGTATAATAATAGATAACTTGATTGTGAGCCCGGGAAGCCTTTCGGGCTCACGATTATCGATTTTGAACAAAATCGGACCATAAACAAAAAAGTAAGTAAAAAAGTCAACTACTGGTAGTAGGGTTTTGTATACTTACTGACCGTAAGTACCGACAAGTATGGATGCCAAGGCGACATCAAGAAGCTCGTAGTTCAAGTAGAAAATACTGTATACAGATTTCATAGTGATAAAGAAAGGGTATTGTTCTATAGATAAAATTAATGTACGCAAAAAAAATGGCTGAGAGAAAACATCATGGGTGAATAAATAAATAATCGCCAAGTGAATACAATGAGTAGAAATTGAAGCATATACAAATATATTTTTTTTGCATAACCAATGTATAGTAAAAAATAAACTGGGGCAAATGCGAAGGGAAATAAATTTATACAGTTTACGAGTTATCACCCTCCTAGCGTTATTCCCAGTACAGTTGCATCCTGAAGGATGCCTGGGGTCCGCTACCTAAGCCCAAGAATTGGCGTAGGCACTAGTTTTTACGGAAGCGACTGCCATCTGACCCTCCAACCCGAGGGGGAAACTAGACCTTATTGGGATTAGGCTTGTCAAGTGAGTGGGCAACTTGACTGTTAGAGGTTCTCAAGCCGCTCGGAGGCCTCTAACTTGGCTTCGACTGCTATCATAGACAGCAACCGGGATCAACGGCTTAACGTGCCTTCCAAAGCACGGGAGCGCTCAGTTAGTAACCACTCAAAGCGGTCACCCATCCAAGAACTGACCTCGGCCGACAATCCTTAACCTCGCATACTGCACGCGGTACGCGGGCGCCGTTGGGCCACGAACGCTCCTCTATACAGTTTACGAGTATGATCAGATATCTGTAAGTTTAACTTTTCATCTTTTAAACTATAATGTTTCGTGATTCTCGAAACAGCTGTAATCTCACCTTCAGCTTTAGTGAGTACAGCGGCCGCCCTCGCCCTCTGGTCGGCCGAGAGTCGCTGCGCGCGCTCGGCGGCGCCGGGCGCGGGCGCGCGCGCGGCGGCGGCGGCGGCGCGCGCGCCCGCGGCCTGCGCGTGCGCCGCCGCCGCGCGCACGCCCGCCGCCACCTCCCCCCACGCGCGCGCCGCCGCCACGCCCGCCGCCGCCAGCGCGCGGGTGCCCGCGAACAGACTGCACGGACGGGAATAATATGCATTAACCACATACAGATACACGAACTACGTACGTGTAGAATATAGTTGACAATTTTGAACTGAGCTCATCCACCGACCCGCATTCACAATAGCATTGTGTTGCGAAGTCTTTGTTACGTTAGTTTTAAACAAAAATAATTTGTACGTGAATTCGAAAACTATTTTATATTCCATGTCATTGTCGTTTTATTAATGTGAATTACATATTTATTTTATTTATTTATTACGCTGTCTCAAATGATCATTGTGCTATTTTTTTATCTATTTCGGTATTAAACTACATTCTATAGGTAAAAACATATTTTCATTCATCGCAGGATTACAGCCCACTCGCACACCTTATTTTCACATTGTATACAATCCTTTTGATCTCGTAAACGCCAACCCGTTACTTACAAAAGGTTAAAACTACATGCATGGCATGCATACTGAATGTTCAACCTTGTAGAGTAAATTATTTAGAAATATTATCTTTTTTACTTTAATTACTAGTCCTCGAAATTGAGGTGATTTCCAAGTATATTGAAAACAAATTAAAAACGAATATTATTTTTATTGAATATTCTATTGATTTGTCGACAACCCTCAGTGTACTGTTTAGGGCCACAATTGTACAGCTAACGTCATTACTAAGGCAGTGAGCCTTCTGTACGTTTAGGAATCCTTTTTTCTAAAATAATAAAAAAAAAAAACTCGTATAAATAATTTTGTGACTTTGCGAAGATCGCCGTAAACATGAGTCATTTGTTCAAAAAAAAAAACGTTTTTTTGAATTGACCATTAACTCTTACTTCTTATACTCTCTCGCCTTCGCCCCAAGCTCCTCCACATGCCGTTCCACTGCGTCCAGATATTTCTGCTTATACGCCGGCGTCAGATTGTACAGGATTCCTTCTTTCTCTTCAGCAGCCGGAGTCAACGAGTCCAACTCCCCAGCCAGCGCGGGTAGAGAGAGGAGGAGAGAGCGCGCGCGGAACAGTGCTGCGCTTGCGTCATCGACAAACGTGTGGTTGGAGAGGGATAGCACGTCCTGGAATGTGAATTAGTCTGATCGTAGCGAGGGATTCATAGGGGAATACATTTTGTTGGGGCTTACAGACTTTCTGCGGAAATTGCAAAAAGATGCGTCCGCAATTCTGTATGTGCTTACCGTGAATCGGGGTAAGTTTAGGAAAAACCCATTAATAAAAATGGTATTTATTCTTCTTACTATGTTAAATTCATTTAACTAATAAGGTTGCTGCGTATAACTATTATTAGCGTAAAAACTGAATAACCGATGTCACCCCAGCTGATCAAGGTCACCCCGGTTTACAGAACGCTACTTTCTCCCGTCTATATATATTTGCAGTAAACAGTATGTAGGAGCGTTCGTGGTCCAGCGGCGGCCGCGTACCGCGTGCGGTATGCGAGGTTAACCAATGTCGGCCGAGGTCAGTCCTTGGATGGGTGACCGCTTTGAGTGGTTACTAACTGAGCGCTCCCATGCTTTGGAAGGCACGTTAAGCCGTTGATCCCGGTTGCTGTCTATGATAGCAGTCGTTAAGCCAAGTTAGAGGCCTCCGGGCGGCTTGAGAATCTCTAACAGTCAAGTTGCCCCCTCACTTGACAAGCCTAATCCCAATAAGGTCTAGTTTCCCCCTCGAGTTGGAAGGTCAGATGGCAGTCGCTTCCGTAAAAACTAGTGCCTACGCCAATTCTCGGGATTAGGTAGCGGACCCCAGGCATCCTTCAGGATGCAACTGTACTGGGAATAACGCTAGGAGGATGATGAAACAGTATGTATATTTATTTAATCATGTTATAATAATAATAATAACAAAAACATTTATTGCGACCATGTACTTAAGCTAAGATACAATGGACCCAGGAAGGGTGTAGCAACAATTATGTAATATATAACTAGGTACAATATCCTACCTAATACAATATCTTACCTTATTTCGTTCTAACATTAGCAACATTTATGATTACGACTGTTAACATATTATTAAATTACTATACGGGTACATTCTTATCCTTCATGAACTCAGTTACGGAATAATAACATTTTTAAATCAATTTTGATTTTAGACTATTCATGAAAGAAGAGTCCGTACGAGTAGGTACAGTTTTTATGTGGGTGGGTATTTTATTATATATTTTTATTGCTCTATAATATGGTCCATTTTTATATATTTCTAATTTAGGTTCTGGAAGTTCCAGGTTGTGACAGCGACTGTTACTTACCTCAAGAATAAGTCTGCACCTTAGCCCAACATCTCTCGCGGCCGCCATTCGTGGTCTAACCTCTTTCTCCACAGCTGCCACCTTGAAAAT
The DNA here is from genome assembly GCA_905163555.1 of Notocelia uddmanniana. Classification (NCBI taxonomy): domain Eukaryota; kingdom Metazoa; phylum Arthropoda; class Insecta; order Lepidoptera; family Tortricidae; genus Notocelia; species Notocelia uddmanniana. Next base: position 702,205 of record LR991056.1, read on the forward strand.
AATTAAGTGAATTAACTAAACAACACCAATAAATCAGCAATATTCAATATGAATATAGAGAGATATGCTCTAAGTATGTTAATCGGCACTCATAAATATTCAGAAATTTCTGTCAAAGAAGCCATGTTAAGTGCTAAAGAACTCGTTCTTATCGAAACCGATTCTAATTCAAAATAATCTTTAAGAAAAAAAAAACCGACTTCAATGGGGGAGGACGGTGAAAGATTATTATACTTAGATGGTGCACTCTTAGATTCCACACAATAAAATAAAAATGTATGTTTATAATGGTAGAAGACTAAGTACCTCCCTCAATTCCTCATGGAATCCTCCATCAGAACTCAAGCTCGACAAAAATGTGTCTTGAAAACCTAGCTTGCTTGACAAACATAACGAAGAGAACAAATCGCCAAACGTGAACTATGTGTCGTTGAATAGTTCCATTCTGATCATCATCAGCAGTTCCATTTCATCAAATGTCACTTTTTTTTAAATATAAATGCTTGTTTTTTTTTAATGAAAATACTAAAATCATTATACGTTTGCCTTATACATTTGAGGAGTTCCCTCGATTCCTCATGGATCCCATCATCAGAACTCGAGCATGACAAAAAATAATCGTGAAAATAGAACTTGCTTAACAAACACAGCTAGGAGGATAAAACGTAAACTTTTAGTCGTTAAAGAGTTCTGTTCTGATCATCATCAGCAGTTTCACTTCATCAAATGTCACGTTTTTGTATAAAAATGCTCGATTTGTTGATAAAATCTCAAAAATAACTAATTATGTTTGCCTTTAAGATTTGAGGAGTTCCCTCGATTCCTCATGGATCCCATCACCAGAACTGCGTTTTGATAAAAACGGGACCAACTTGGATATATATACTGACTTACTTGAAAATATCAGGAGTAACAAACATTAAAAAAAAAATACAACCGAATTGATAACCTCCTCTTTTGAAATCTTGAAGTCGGTTAAAAAGGCAAATCACTCGACTGAATAAATCTTCTTACATTTACATCTGGGTAGCGTGTTCTCTTGCTTACTCAAACAATTTAAAGTAGTGGCTCTGTGACATGTAGATATCGCCAGTTTTTTAATTTCAAATTTTCCACTGAAATTTTTTAAGTAACTACAATAATTCTATATAATTATTAAACCTGCTCACAATATTTCACGAGTGTCGGTTGAGAAATACGACCTGGGCACCGACTCCCAGGTCTTAATTCCAGGCAATTTACGGCGTAAACTGAACTGCCTGGCTTGAGTTGCCTGGAATTAAGACCTGGTGGTAGGTGCCCTGTAGAATTGAACAGCTGGAAATGCAAAAATCCGGACGAAAGCATTTTTACCGAGGCTTCGTTTCGGTCAACAATCTACCCTCGAACGAAGGAGTTACTGTGTTGGGCATCATACCTTGTCGCCCGCCATCCACACGGCATCAGCCAGTCGCGGCAGGTCCTCGGCCCGCGCGTGCCACGCCTCCAGCGAGGCCTGAAGCCTGCGCAGGCGCGCGTACGTGTCGTCTAGACTGTAGTTCAGCTCTTGGATCGCTGTCGATTGGAGATTGGCCTGGGAAGAAAGTAAACTAATAAATTAATAAAAATTAGGGACAATCTTACACAAGGATGAGTGAGGACCGTGGGTCTCTGCTTACCCTAATGGGATACGGGCGTAAGTAATCGAATGTAACCTTACACAAATCAGGCTAGCCCCGGATATATAGAACTTGGCTGTTTTCTACGTAAAACTGAATATTTATGGTCTTCAAATAATCATATTTACCGGGATTCGAAAACAGAATCGTCCCCATTACACCGCTGACGACTTAACGGAAACACGCGATGCAAACATCTGGGAATCCAAAATCATTATCACTTTCGGTTTGTATTGTATCTGAATCCTTATCAAACGTGATATAAAAAGAGATTTAATATTCAAAATTAAATCATATAGTATCTACAACGAAGCGACCATGGGTCAACAAGAGACTCACGTTTCGCATTCCCAAATGATTTCAATGTATTATCTCTCGCTCTGACGATACTTCCATACGTTCAAATCAAATTGGATTGACGTAAGTCTTTTATCGACCCCTAAAATGAAGGGTGAGTTGCGCCATACCGTCTGTAATCCCGGCCAACGTTTAATGTCGCGCTGGCAGCTGGCATCCCACAAAAACTTGTCAAACTTTCCATAAAGATTTTAAAGAACCACCACATCAACTGAAGGACGTCCACAGCTGGACATAGGCCTCCCCCAATTTCAGGGGGGATAAATGCTATAATAGCCACGATTGGCATGCGGATTGGTGATCGCAGTATCTCCACCGTAAGGTTAATGTACGGAATTCCGTAAACGTACGGAATTACGGAAATTATCGGTTAAGGTCCAAAAACAAGAAAACTATTAACTATTTTCAAAATATATAAATATTCATATAAACTGTAGACAATATTGCGTCGAATGGACAAGGAGTCAACAAACTCTGGACATATGTTATATTTTTACGTAATTTGTTTTAGTCAGTCCACGTCAAACCACCGAAACTGTAGGAAGTGCTTCGCGTGGGCGTAAGAGCTTTCACGCATTTTCTTAAGGATTTTGCAAGTAATGAAACAGTATTTTCATTATAAATTATTTAAATCATTGTGTAGGATTTCATAATGAACTGATTAAATAAATTTTCATGGATATTCAGTAAGTATTTAGTAAGTTACGGTCGATTTACTGATTGCCGCAATTACATACATCAAAAACAGACCAAGTCCCAAAAAGCGTCAAAATTACGCAATTGAAGAAAATAAAGGGATTTTTATTGTGTTTTGCAGGGAATTCAAATAAGATAATCAAACAAACTTTGCTGATACAAGCGTCATTTTTGCCATAGTTTCATATGGTCAAATTACGTATTATGATTTAGTGGACCATTTTTATGAAAATAGGTGTCAAATGTAATCAATTTTGCCAATCTCGTAAAATGTTACCCCAAAATTCCACATGCTAAATAGTTTAATTATATTGCTTCAGTCCAATGTTATAATATAATTCATGGTAAATCTACTAATCTGAACACTTTACTATAGAATTTAGGTAATTTTAGGATGTGGAAAAGACGTACTCCTTAAAAACAGCTGTTTTTCAGACTTCCGCAATTCCCTACTATGTTTTTCGGTCGTGCTTCTAATTCCATATATAGTTGTGCTTATGTTTTCAAAAGAATTTTCAGTATTTTCTGAGTTATATTTAGTTAAACTAACGCATATCAAGTTAATAAACATAAATTGAACTTAGGGGAAATTGGGTCACTTTGATTTTAAGGCCCATTTGTCCTATCCATCACTCCTCAGTGGGCGGGACAAATTCAGATTCAGAATCAGATTTTTCCCATTTGTCTTCACTAGGGAAGACACAGACACAGATATCTTCCCAAGATATCGTTCCCATTTTCCCCAAAAAAGTAGGGGAGACTGGGGTCAATTGGAACGTTTTTGACTAAATCAGCTTTTCTACTCTAACAAATATGAATGAAAATTCCTAGTTGTCCCCAGTGGAGCAGTTTTGTGGACATCGGCTAATATTGTTCCCGTGCTCAAGAAGAATAACTGAAATTTCCTCAACCCCTCTCCTCTAATATTAAAAATAATTATCTCCTTTTTGTCAAATATCTAATGTTATATGTTTTTTAATTGTTCATGTTTAATTTATATTTCCTATTCCATTAATTCTGCAGGAAAGCGGCATTTACTGAATTTACCGGATTTACGTGCACGCATTTACGGAATAACCGGCAGAGACTATTTTTAATCCGTAATAACGTACATTTAAGAGGTAAATATAAATGACTGATAGTTATATAAAACACAATTTAATATATAGTTGTTATATAACATTCTATACTCTGAAAGCCAGTCTTTACTAGTGAACAGATTTCAATTAGCTAAGATTTCAGGTTTTACTGGAAATAGCTTACAAAATCAAAAATGGCTTAATACTCCGTAATTCCGTACACTTCCCTTACTCCAGAAATGCTGCTGCCCACCCTCCGGTGGTGTTGGTCGTAGTTTTAGGACATACCCGGGTCCATTTACGAACACCTCTTACGATCACAGACGATTCGGTGTAACACTAAGCTAAGAACTCACCGCATCATATACATCATTGGCCCCAGCAATATAGTCGGTCAGTCGCACATCCTTGATGTGCCTCAGGAGATGCCTCGCCTCCTTGATCGCCCGATGCGCTCCTAAATGCCGCTCCCCCCTCGCAAACTCATCCAACACAGCCACCTTCTCCCCCAATCTCTGTTTCTCCTTCAACACTTCTTCTAACTCACTCGTGCTTTCCAAGCTTAAATACTTAGCGGCTTCTTCCTGTACGACAGCATCCTCCTTTAAACCGTGGAACTCTGTAAATATTCTATGCTCCTCAGCCTCTAGATTTCCTATATCGGTCTTTAAGTTTCTCGAATTGTCAAGGCTGTTGGTGATCTGGTACAGAGTGTTGCGTAGTCGCGAGGTGTTGTGGGCGAGCTGGCGGGGGGCGGGGGAGGGGCGCGGGGGGCGCGCCAGCGCGGCGCCGGCGGCGCGGGCGCGGAGGTCGGAGGAGAGGCGCTCCATCGAGTCTAGCAGGGTTACGGTGCAGTCGTCGCAGGCTGTGGAAAACAATCGTCATGGTCAGTTTATATACGTCCCACTGCTGGGCACAAGCCTCCTAAATGATAGGAAAGGGGGAGTAGTTCCCTCGCCGGCCCAGGGCGGGTTGGGAACTTCACAAACGCCTACCAATTGCTTCGCAGGTCTATTATATCTTGGTTCTCACGAATTTCACGATGGTTTCTTTTACCAGAATACACCATGACAACATTGCGATAGATAATTATGATCCTGCGTATATTTCGCTATATTCTGCATTGTTATGTACATTTATTGGGGTGTGAAATAAAAGGTATATATGTTGTATTGCATGGCACAGGCTTATTCCCTTAGTAGCTACCAGCCCACAGTGGGATAGCGTGAAAAATATTATTAGGCAACCCAGAACTTATTTAGATAACTTTTCTTCAGGAGCAGCCTCAATCCTTCAATCTTTCAGAAAACCTCATTCATAACTACTTCCCAAATGTGTTATTATGTTCTCGAAAATGCGTAAGGTCGCCAAAGCTACTGAGGGTGTGCTGTGCCGTATTGAGAGTGCCTAAATTTATTATTGACTGTCAAAAACGAATCCACATTGTTGTTAACAACAAAATAAAAAAATAAATATTACATTTGAGAGGACATTTTTAGACAAATCGAACTAGTCCTATAGTAAGCTCAATAACAATAAGGCTTGTGTTATGGATACTAGACGAGGATATATTTCATAGATATATACTTAAATACATAGAAAACATCCAATTCTCAGGAACAAATATTTCTGCTCACCACAGAAACAAATGCCCTTACTGGGATTCGAACCCGGGACTTCTAGCTTCAGAGGCAGTGTCACTACCAACTAGGCTAAACAGGCCGACAAACAGTTCAGACAGCATTCTAGTAGTAACGGTTACAACTAAGCCGCAGTCAGACGGACGGACGGACTGACGTGGCAAAACTACCTACAGGGTGACATCGGAGACGTAATCAGAAGCTAATTTTTCAGACTCTACACATGATCGCCTTTTCAATGCAATAGTTGTTAAATCAAATAAAACAAGTTTATTTTTTCAAATTTTTACTTCAAAAATAATAACGCCATACTTAAATCATGGTCACCCTATCACTTTTGACACACGTTGTATGAGGGATGACACGACGTCGTGTGGTGTAGGGTGACCAAGCATTATTAAACATTATTTTTTTTGTTAATAATTTGAGGAATAATAGTCAATATTGCAAGTAGTAACTGTGATATCATCTTTAATGAGTTTGTTTTTCAATATTTCATCGAGGCAAATAATTTCTGATCACGTCTCCGATGTCACCCTGAATAAGGATTCCTTGTTTACTACGGAACTACGGATGAACTGAGAACGTCTGTCCTTCTATTGAAGTCTGTTAAAGAAATATAGCTCACCTCGGCACCCGCCCCCATCCATCCACAGCCTCGGGCCCTTGCACCGGTCGCACTTGTCCCCCGCGGCGAACTCGCGGCAGCGACAGCGGCCGCGGCCGTCGCAGTGCGGCGCCAGCGCGCCGGCCGCGGCGCACGCGCACGCCGCGCACGCGCCGTCCGCCCGCCGGTAGTGGCTCGCCGCGCACGACTCGCACTCCGCGCCCGTGTAGCCTGCACACATCAGATCATCTTACTCAAATATTTATAACGGCAGCATTTGCAGGATAGACAGATAATATTACATTACGATACAAGTGCCGAAAACAGGAAATTCGCAACGAGCGGTGATAAATTGGAACACGACCGCAGGGAGTGTTTTAAATCGACACGAGTTGCGAATTACCTGTTCGCACGTGTATCGTACAACGTTTTATAATACATATGGCTCTTTAAAGTATCGATATACCTATGCACGCAATCTGCCGATTACCGCACTCGTGCGGTAATCTACCTATAGCACCAAATGTACTGCAATAGTACATTACGATACAAGTGCAGAGAACAGGTTTTTTTTTAAAAAAGTTACCTATTCGCGGGTGTATCGTACAACGTTTTACAGTACATGTGGCTCTTTAAAGTTTCGTCATATGCACGTAATCTGCTGATTACCGCACTCGTTCGGTAAAGTAGCGCCATATGTACTGTAATAGCTATTTACGATACAAGGGTTGTAAAACAAAGAAAGACCGATATCGCAGACGTTTGAGGCCCAAGCCGCAGGCGAGGGTCATAAATATGCGAGAGAGGGCTTTCTGTTTTACTACCCGTGTTTTGTATACAATTTTACGTCACCACTCGGCCAAAAAGTGGGTTTTTACGGACGCGCAGCGTGCGAAAAAACGCGCTTTTTGGCAAGGTAAAGATATTTAATAAATAAAAGAAGGTTATCAGGAATATATTGCAAGCCGATAATTATAGCTGGACACAATAATCAGAGCCATTTAAAAAAAAACTAAATTGACATAAGAAATTCATAATATTTAATAATAAAATAATATTTAAAAATCCTAACAAAACGAGGCGCGTTCACAGGGAATCGGTTGAGAAATGCGACCTGTAGAGGAGATCATCCAGATAGCCAGACATACGAAAGCATCTTTTACCGAACTGAAACGTTGCTCGGTAAAAAAGATTATAGCAGTCTCATGGCTAGCCTCACTGATTCTGAAACTTACCAGGTTTACACAAGCACGGCAGCCTTCCTCCTTACATAGCGCAGGCTGACGCGTAATCTTGGTTCTGGACTGGAACGGACAAGCCTGGCGGCCACGAAGGCATCTGGCGCGCGAGTACAGTTCTACAACATAGGTTAACTCACCAGGTTTACACAAGCACTGCAGCCTCCCTCCTTGCATAGCGCAGGCTGACGCGAAGTTCCTGGTGCGAGATGGGCAGGGGCAGGCCTGGCAGCCGCCGGGGGCGTCCGGGGCGCCGTGGTGGCCGGCGGCGCAGCGCTCGCAGCGCGGCCCGCCTGTGCCGTGCGTGCAGTTCTACAAGAAAGATAGACATTTAAACCGACTGCAGCTACGATTCCCAGAACTAACCACGTAACCTCCGAGTATTAATCATACATTTCAATTCATCATCATTCTCAGTTTTCCAGTAGTGTTAGCGGTACACAAAGCCCTTTCATTTGACACCACACACGATAAGTTTTAGAACAAAACTAAAAATACCATTACAAAAAAATAACATGACGTTATAACTCCTCTCCTTTTTTGGTGCTACGGGTCAAATTGATTCACATGGCCTAAAGATCAATCGTTCCGATTTTCATGCTTTGAACACCATTTGCAACTTATTTGGCGTACCGCTAGCAACACAGGTTTGAGGTTGTATTCTGGAGAACCCAGAACGGAATAACGGGATTACGTAATCCCAAAATTTTGTCCTAATGGCGTGGAATCTCAAAAGTGACTGATATCTGACTTTCCAACTCAGAGGGGAAACTAGACCTTGTTCTTGTCATACAGTTCACTTCAGTAATGACAAAATAGTGATGTATATAATTTATAAACTTACCACACAAGCTCCAGTGTCAGGATCACAGCTGATCGCCCTCCCGTTACATTCACACGGCTTGGCGTCCCCCTCCAGTCGGATGACAATCGTCCCGGCAACGCTATCGATGTGGACCCTGACTGGCGGCATCCAGAAGCCGATGGCTGGCTCGTGGCAGGACGGCGCGGAGTAGCCTTGAGGACACGAGCAGAGCTCCACGCCTAGAGCTGGCTCGGAGCGGCTGAAGCCTGGGATCGCGGTGTCCAGGGATACGTTCAGAAGTCTGGAAGAAATTCAGTAAGTGGCTGGTAACAAAGAGAGCAAGTATTAGGCATCGAGACGTAATACAGGAAGAACTACAAGGTCTAACGCTGTGACTAAGGATGCTGAGAAGGCTGTGACAGGCAGAATGTTGTTTATGTCATGATTACGTTCTTTGAAGAATAATTTAGGAGCAAAAAGACCCAGCTCTAGGTTGAATGTTGCTTACCGAAGACGCTAATCATATTTATAGCGATGATGATACTTAACGCCAACGATGATAACAAGACATTACTGTTATTTTGCTTTAAATTTACAAAGGTTACATATTTTATTCATATAGCGCTCTAGTAGTAACTCTGATCAGAGATTCGTGCAGCGCAAAGAGCGTTCTTTAGGGCTAACAATGACGGTTATGGTGGTAGATGGTAATAACGAATGATGGTCAAATCCTTTAAGAGGACACCAACAGCGCACACGCAGCGCACGGACATTATCCTCATATTTAGGCGCCCTGGTGGTGACAGCTCGGTGCACCCGCGCGTGCGCCAGAACCCACAACAATTCGTGGACGGAAGAGGGACGCTCTTCAGGAGCTTGTATATTAGCTAATGAGAACGAGGTCGAGGACTGACACAATGGGGGAGAATTATGGCGATGATGGTAGATGGTAATGATGACGGTGATGACAAAACTGACGATAATGATAGACGGTAATCACCGCGATGACAATGATGGCAGCAGATGGTAATGATAAATGATAGATATGAAGTGTATGTAAAATACTCACAGTGCATGAACATTGTCCTCATATTTGGGCGCCCTGGTGGTGACCCTGATCAGTATCCTCTCCACTTTGCGCAGCGCCAGCATGAGCGCGGCGCGTGTAGCCTGCAGCTCGGTGCGCCCGCGCACGCGCCACAACGACTCGTGGAGGCGGATGCCGTGAGTGTTGTTTATTGGCGCAGTGCGCTGAGAAATGATTATAAACATCAACCTAGCATGAGAAGTTATATAGTCATGTTTTACGTAGGATTTGAGCTGTAAAACATAACTATCAAACCTAACGTGCTAGCTGCGCAGCTTGTTTATACACAGTAAGATCTCACAGAAATTACTGAACCAGCGAGCAACATCTAAAGCCTTGTCATCGCTTTCCATCAGGTGAGACTAAGGCCAATCGCTGGTCAGTCTATCATAAAAAAAAAGAAGAACCGGAAGTCACTTTAAGAGTAAAAGACACTTGTACCATAAGGGCGAGTAGCCACCAGAGATGTGCTATGCTGTTTTTTCATGACACCTAGCTATCAAACATGCGATGATGTTTGTTGTATTGGAAAAAGTTGCACGACCAGGCAGTATGTGTCTCAGATGGTAGCCCATATGGTCTGGAGATAAAGTATAAGTACTCGTCTTGTTCGGTACAATGTGGTAAGAGATCTTTTGTTACAGTACGTATAGCAGGTAACTAACAATTGTGATTAGGACCTTATGTGATGAATAATTTGAAGTCAATTTTGAACTTCCGTGGTCGGATCAACTTGAAATGCGAACGGCATATCTAAAAATTCATATCAAAATTGACATATTTGGCACTTCAATAACCTCCTTAAGGAGAGCAACTCACCTCATAGTAATCCAGTACAATATCCCTCCCATACACCCTTACAAGCGGGAACTTCCTCAGCGTCTCCTCATCCAGACCCTCCCCTCCCTCCTCCTCCACGCGGAACCGGAGGAACCCTCCGTACGACGTCAGCCGGTCGCCCAGGAACCTCCGGTCCAGCTCCATGTAGACTGGCACGGGCGGCCAGGGGAGGGAGATGGTGGAGTCGAGGGAATGGGTGTGGATGGCTAGAAGGGAGTCCTGGTCTACCTGGTGAAAAATTTCTTGTTATGACTTGCATAATTTACGATAGCCTGTGAAGAAAGAGAAAGGAAAGAGAAAAAAAAACTAGGTATGCAATGCAGTTTGCTGAACGCGTCAAACTGGTCTCAAAACTCCCTGACAGTTACTCGCTTAGCATTGGAGTGTACGGAAATTATGTTTTTCGGTGATTATTCCTCCGTGGTATGTCCAATTTTCATTTTTTTTTAATCTAAACCATCGTCATGATGGCACCTGTCGACATGCAAAATGTGAGCGTGGTCGGTTGAGGCATTTAGGAGGAACACGAACTCAAACAAAATATATCTGTCGCCTAAGAATGAGCTTCGCTTCGCTCAACTTATAATAATTATGATACAGAAAGGAAATAGAAGGAAGCAAATCGTGTATGGTGTAATCTTTGTTACTTACTGACTTAATACTGTCTCCCTGCAGTAGCGTGAGATGCGCGGGCGCTGCGGCGTGCAAAGCCGCCCGAGTGAGTCCAGCCTGTTGGTGAAAAAGCAATGTTAATAATGACACCTCGCCGAGTTTCTTACGCCGGTTCTTCTCGTGGCAGAGGTTTATTTTTCCAAACCGGTGGTAGTTTATTGACGTTCATAGGTGCATGTAATATGCCTAATTTGAAGAATAAACTACTTTTACTTTTTTTCTTTTTATTGGCTATGTGCACGTCTGAAACGTCAAACGTCAAAGGTCCCGAGGCAATGTCAAAACTCAGAGATGTCAAATAATGACACATGAATATTTTATTTACTTTAGTAAACGAGAAAGACCCCGTATTGGAAATTTTACTGAAATAAATAAGAGAATAAATAAATACATACAAACGAAACGAATCGTAGGAAACCGTTATGTAACCAATAGAAAACGTGAAAGTGAATTTGACAGTGGTCCCCGGTAAGTACACATTTCTGCCATGGTGTGCGCTACGATCGCCTAACTTACCCCCACCACGTACTTCGCACATAGCCAATAACAAACATAAAACTATTCGAAAGTGCTTGTTGCTAGGCCTATTTGAATAAAGAATATTTTGACTTTGACTTTGACTTTATTTCATTTGGGATCTCACCATACCGCATAATAATTTTCTTTTACACTACATGCATAAAACTCTTTCCGTTAACAAGTGCATACATGACATCAGTCAATTGCCTTGAAGTCTACGAGTATTTATTTTATTTATTTATTTATTTATACGGGACACCAATAGAGTACATAAGAATAGTTAGTTACATTTTAATATAGTTATGTGGTATTACAGACTATGCAAGCCACCACACCACCTTATCAGCCGAAGGACATCCACTGCTAGACATACTGGTAGGCTTCCCCTAATTTCACGGGGGGTATATGCCATAATCGCCACGCTTGGCATGCGGGTTGGCGATCGCAGTATGTCCACCGCACTCCAAGGATGCTGCTACCCATCCCCCGGTCCTAGATTATGCAAGCAGTGTCAAGCAAAAAGACTAGTGTAATTTCAAAGTTTCTAAAACTATCTCCAAAAAAAATCTAGATAATTATTTATCAAACCTGCTCACAAAATTTCACGAGAATCGGTTGTGAAATGCGACCTGTAGAGGAGAACAATCGAAAATCCGGACATACGCTTCAGTTTCAACGAATCATTTACGTCGAAACTGAAGCGACCTTCGTTCCACTCGATCGACAAGTTCTCCCGTGGCTGTGTAAGCCAATGCGGGAGCGACATACACGATTACAAGTCCGGCAGGTGAAGTTTGCCCGTAGCGAGCATGTCACGCCGATGGCTCTTGGCTCACTTATCTGCGAGTGTTGCAACCCATGATTCACTGTAGACTTTACGCCCATCGAACACCAGCTTGCGCCAGTTCTCGGCATGATTCTCCCATTTGTGAATGTCGTCTTAATACCTTTCAGATGCGCTGCATCCGGAATATCTTTGGAAGGTTAGAGTTACGTACGAAAGGGTGCTTTATACGATTTCAAGCTAACATGGTCACTAAAACTAGAATGACTGTTTTTTAAAACGGGGTATTTACCATGTTGTTATTCTAGTGAGAGGGTGCTTGAGATACCGGAAATCATCAAATAGTATTTGTGGACCCATAATACTTTTCCGTCGATTCCTTATGTAACATGTAGCTTTGGTTCCTCATAATTAGGCAGATGTGTAATTCATGTGCAGTGCATGGTCCCCTCGAAGCAGATGCACTCGGTACAAATGCTGGTCGCAGTAGACCAGCCTAATGGAACCAGCTAGCAGCGGTCACAAGTCCCAACCAACATTAAGCCTGGAAGCGAGAAGTAACCTGCCTGTGTGCAGTGCGCGCTCCGCCCGAAGCAGAAGCACTCGGTGCAACCGGTGGGCGAAGAAGAAAGGCCGAATGTGCCCGGCCGGCAGCTGTCGCACTTCTCACCCACTACGTTAGCCTGAAACAAATATCACCACTCATTACGTAAAAGCAACAAAAATATTAAGGCCTGCTTATAGCTTTCAGTTCCATTTTCAACGATCAGATTCAGATTCAGATTCATTTATTCACAATATACGATTACATTATAAATTAAGTAAGTCAATTTACAAGAATCTCTATTGTGATCGTCAATAACATTAAATGAAAATAAAGATAATTTAATATAATTAATAATACTACAAATTAGGATGTCTGCTTAATTTAGGTAACAGTGGACAAATAAATTCACAGTATTAAAATTTCACCTGAAAGGATCGTCATTCAATAGGTACAACAATTTCATATTAATATAAATAAATAAAAAATAAAATTTATCCAGTTATGTCAAAAAATTCACTTATAGAATATAAAGGATTTTCCAGTAGAAAGTTTCTTAGCCGACACCTGAATGTTGTTTCCGATGTTTGTGTGCGTATTTCGGCGGGTAGACGTTCATAATACGTTGGACCTATGACACGCGGGTTTTTAACTGCAAGTGCCATGCGACGAGGGACTGTTCTTAGTCGCCCTGTAGAACGAATTGTCTTACCGGCGACCTCAACACGCCTAAACATAGGTAAGTTACGTCTAACAAACATTAGAACCTCAAATAAGTATGTGGAGTAGTGCGTCATAATTTTGTGCGTTACGAAGAGTTCCCTACATGGATTTCGAGGTTTCACACCGGCCAGCGTTCGTAATGCCCGTTTTTGTATTATGAAGACTCGATTGGCATCCGTTGAGTTACCCCAAATGAGTACTCCATATGTCATCAAAGAATGGAAATGAGCATAATAAACCGATTTTAATGAGACATCGGAAATTAGAGGTTTTAATTTTCTCAAAGCAAAAGCCGCACTACTCAATTTCGCACACAACTTATCGACATGGCACTTCCAGTTTAGACTTGTGTCCAATGTAAAGCCTAGGAACCTAGTTTCGTTGCAAAGTGGCATTGGGCAGCTGGATACACAATGGGGCACAGTAATATTCCGTCCTGAAAAAACCATCACGCTTGATTTTGTGACATTTAGAACCAACCCATTTGTGCCGAACCACTGCTGTAACTGGCCACATGCGTCGTTTATTTTGGTCCCAAGCTGTTCATACGTTTGCGCACTGACTATGACTGTAGTGTCATCCGCAAACAGCACGGACAAGCCCGTGGTGATTGCAGATGGGAGATCATTGACATAAGCCAAAAATAAGGTGTTACCAAGAGCTGATCCCTGCGGAATGCCCTGGCCTATGTAGCCATAGTCAGACTCAAAAGTTGTACCGTTTATGGACAGTTTGACCTTCTGCTTTCTGTTAATCAAGAAAGAAGAAAACAAATGATGAGCATCATCCACAACGCCGTAGTATGTTAATTTGTTTAATAACAGCTTATGATTGATTACGTCAAAAGCCTTTGATAGGTTGTCCAGTCCTGTCATGATGCAATCAACCATCTTGTGAGCCGCTGTCGTTGTTGACATGTTTTGTCGATAAGCGTACTGGTTCGGAGTAAGGAGGTCATTTGCTTCAAGATGGTCCATCAGGCTAGATGACAGGATGGACTCCACGATTTTCGATATAGTCGGCACTATGGTGATGGGCCTATAATTATTGACGTCGGTCTTTTCGCCTTTTCCCTTATAAACTGGGCATATCCTCGTGCTTTTCAATACGTCGGGGTAGACGCCAGTTTCAAATATACTGTTAATCAATACAACCAATATGTTAGAGACGACCGGATAGATACATAGGATAATGTCTAAAGACATATCATATGCATCCACAGTTTTGCGTGTCTTTAACATAGATTGTATTGTCTTTTGTAGGAGTTCATGTGTAACCAAGGGAAGACGAAATATGGGTACGTCTAAGTTGCCAAGGTGTTGACATATATATTTTTTAGATAATTACTCATCACTTGGAATAATGTAACGTGGTGCAATGTCCAAAAAGTAAGAATTCAATTTGCTTGGTACTTCGCTGTCTACAATTTTACTGTTCGACATTGGATCATGTAAGTTAAATTTTGGCTGAGATCTAGTTTTTGTTCCAATTTCGTCGTTGACGATCCTCCATATATCCTTTTTAGGGTTATTGCTTTCTCTCAACTTATTTTCTATATGCAATTGCTTAGCACGCAGAGTGGCAGATTTAATAAGATGAGAATAGTGAGCAATACAGTCTGAGATCAGACGGTTGTCAGGATATTGGCGTTTCATTTCTTGAAGGTCGCTGTGCTTACGGATGTATTCGGACAGCTCATCATTCATCCACGGGACAGTGTTCTTATTAGTATTTAATTTTATTCGCTTTATTGGAAAATGTAGATTGATAAAAGATGTTAGTATATTAAATAACTTATTAAATTTAGAATTAATATCAATAGAATCAGAATAAATAAAATTAAAATCATAATTGCAAATGTCATCATAAAATAAACGAAATGATTCTTGGCTAAATAGTCGATGTTCCACAAACTGTCTAGTTTCATTTTTATCTCGCCCTTGTCTCTGTTCAATTGCGAGTTCATACCGTTGTGCGTTGTGATCACTAATGAACGTGTCCACTGGCGACACAACAAGACACTCTTTAGTATGATTTGTTATGCCACAATCGATGGACGACACAGACTCCGCAGTCACGCGAGTTGGGAAATTAACTGTGTTTTCACAATTGAAGCTATTAAGTATGTCGTCTACCCGCTGCTTCATACTATTCTCAGTATGATAGTTAACTTCGTCAGATAATTTATGTAATAAGAGTTCCAAAATAAATGTCAAAATGCCCATTACCTGTTCTATACAATACAATAATAACTAAGTTTATACATATTATTCCAATCGCTGTTATTTCGAAGTGATATGGAACGCAAAGGCAATGCAAGTCATTACGCTGTCTATGGCGCACACCTTCGCGTATATACAGCGCTACCCCACCATGAGCATTGACTCGTGCGCGACAGTAGGCGTTGGCGAGAGTGTACCCGCACAACCTAATACGATCCAAATCACTTTTTTGGCACCAAATTTCACTTAAACCTAATATATCCGGTTTTTGAGTGTTACATAATAGTTCTATAATTACAAACTTAGAAATTAACTTGTTTTTGTCGGACCGCGCGGGATCGCGTAGTTTTTTTGTTGTTTTTGCACATCGTTGAACAATCGCACGGTGACACCGTCCGGCCAGTTATCGCGACTCCTGACCAATCTTTGTTTGCCCGCTGGTACTTCTAAACGGAATGAGGTGTAATTTCCCCGATCACTGATTCAATAAACTCTTGACCTTCATCTTTTCATTATTATGTGTTTTTTTATTTATTTTTAAACTGAAAGAGCATAGGTAAAGCTACCAAGCTACCAGTCGTTCTAGTAGCCAACAAAAGAGCCAAGCAATGGCAAGGCAAAGGGGCAATTCCATACCGCATGGTTCCGAACATAAAAATTGGCAGCATTTGTAGAACTTTTAAAGGCCAAGATAAATTAGAGTTTTTAAACGCAAAATTTCAGATGACTCACCTTACAAGTACACTGTCCACTCTCATCGCACCCACACACGCCGTCCCTACAGTTGGCGCTCCCGTCCGCGTGACAGTGGCAGGGTTTGCAGCGCGGTCCGTAGTGGCCCAGTGCGCAGACGTCGCACGCGTCGCCGGACCAGCCAACACGGCACTTGCACTGGCCGGTGAGGGGATCGCAGTTATCTAAAAATGTTTGGGGAAGTTACGAAGAGTGAGAGAATGAGTTGCATGCAAAACACATTACATTGGGCGTAAGAAGTGTTTCATCATCATTAGATGTCCTCAGCACACAATACTGGCGATACGACTCAGAAAGTCAAGTTTTGAAAAGGTCGACTAAGCAGTTAATCTAGCAGCTAGCATCTAAAACTATGCGTAGTTTAGTACTCATCAGCCAGCTCCAACGCCGCCGCTGTATCTCTTACAGCCGGACGGCCATGTCTTTATTACTTCTATACCTCCGGCCCACGGGAGTGCGCAGCACCAGTAACTAGCATCTAAAACCACTCGTAATTTTGTCGTACTCACTGCACCTCTCACAACCAGCTGGTCTCACCAAGAATCCGGGTGCGCACTGCTTGCAGCCCGACCCACGGGAGCGCGCAGCGCCAGTAACTAACATCGAAAACCACTCGGTGGTTTTATCGTACTCACCAGACACAGCCCCAATGCCGCAATGCACTGCTTACAACCGGCTGGTCTCGCCCAGAAGCCAGGTGAGCACTGCTTGCAGCCCGACCCACGGGAGCGCGCAGCACCAGTAACTAGCATCGAAAAGCACTCGTAGTTTTGTCGTACTCACCAGACACAGCCCCAATGCCGCAGCTGCACCGCTTACAACCGGCTGGTCTCGCCCAGAAGCCGGGTGCGCACTGCTTGCAGCCCGACCCACGGGAGCGCGCAGCACCAGTAACTTGCATGGAAACCACTCGTAGTTTTGTCGTACTCACCAGACACAGCCCCAATGCCGCAGCTGCACCGCTTACAACCAGCTGGTCTCGCCCAGAAGCCGGGCGCGCACTGCTTGCAGCCCGGCCCGCGAGAGCGTGGCGGGCACACGCAGCGGCCGTCGTCGGGGGAACAAACCTTGCCGTCAGAACAGGGAGGGCAGGCTGCAACAGACGTCAGGATCAGAAAACATACATATATGGCGAAAGCCCGCCTCAGTCTGATTTGAATAAACGTAGTCCGCAAGTTTAACGAACTACATTTCACGACAATCACGAGATACATTATACCTATACTTTTCGCCTTATATTTAATTGTAGATTACATTACAAGTAATTAGTATTAAAATACAGTTTTCATTGAATTAAGAAATGAACACTCGAATGCTTTATACTTCAGATTTTTTTTATGACATAGGAGGCAAACGAGCAGACGAATCGCCTGATGGTAAGCGATTAGCGCCGCCCATGGAACGCCTCCCAACACCAGACTGGTTGTAAGTTCGTTGCCGGCCTTTAAGATGGGAGTACGCTCTTTTCTTGAAAGTTTGAAGGTCGTATCGGTCAGGAAATACCGCAGGCGACAGTTCATTCCACAGTTTAGCTGTGCGAGGCAGGAAATTTCTGGAGAAATGCACAGTTGAGGACTGCCAACCATCTAAGTGGTGAGGATGGGTTGCTCAGAAAGTAGAAGAGTTTACTTACGCAAACAGCCATTAGGTCCGAATCCATAGTAGCCCCTGAGGCATCGGTCGCATGAGTCCCCTCCCACTCCCGCCGCACACGCGCACTGCCCCGTGAGCGGGTCGCAAGCGGCTGCGCCCGCGCCGCAAGAACAGCGTCGGCAACCGCCCTCGCGCAGGCCCCAGTAACCTTCCTGTAAAAAAATAAAAGACTATTTGTTTACAAATATTCTATGACATTCCCACGAATGCCCTGCCACACACTCGTTGAGTTGCATGGGAAGTGGCGAGGAAACGAAGCAGATACAGAGTGGCAACATCAGTTGTCATGACGCACGTAGTGTGGCAGAGCCATAAAATAATTCTAACGACATTGTTCAAATTCAATCGAACAAGACTAATTGATTAAAAAACTAAAAACCCCGACTGTGTTTCTGTGTAATTTGGAATTTGGCTCCAAAAATCCGCCATTTTGTTTTTTTTATTATTATTTCGATATACCCAGTGTCACTCTCACAGTAATACCAATCTAACGACATCTCTCAAGCTAGAATCCATCGCGCCGTTCAGGCTGCAGAGCGTGGCATGAGCGTGCCAAACAATTATACATACTCTCGAAAAACATAACCCTCCTTCTGGCGCATTCGGGTAAAAACATAACCCTTATCGATTAGAAAAACATAATTCATAAGACGTCGTCAGTTTGATTCCGACCTGAGCTGAGAGCAGCAACAATTCATTTTACTTTATGATTCACATTTGTATTGAATTGTGGTGTTTTCCACATTAAGGTTGGAGTCATATTATTTATAGAAATATAAATGGATTTATTATATGTAGTATACATGTAGTATACGGATGTTCAGGCGAGTCGAGGTCACAGGAAAAGTGATTCGATCCACAGGTAGACTTAGAACAGTCCCGCGTCGCATGGCACTTTCAGAAAAAAAAACCCGCGCGTTATAGGACCGACGTATTACGAGCACCTACCCACCAAATTAAGAAATGAAACATCTGACGCATTTAAACGCCAACTTAGAATCATCTTTTTATTGGAAAATTCATTTTATTTTGTCAATGACTTCATGGATATGAAATTTGTTTGACATTGTATTTTTAAATTATAGTTTTATTTCATTATTTATTTTATGTAAATCTAAATCTATATTAGCTTTATTTTATCCGTACAATATATTTATATACATTTTTTTAAAGTTACACTATATCCACCATATCAGCCCTAGGACGTCCACTGCTGGACATAGGCCTCCCCCAATTTCATGGGGGGTAAATGCCATAATCGCCACGCTTGGCATGCGGGTTGGCGATCGCAGTATCTACACCGCACTCTAGGAATGCTGCTGCCCATTCCCCGGTTGTCTTGGTCGTAGTTTAAGGACATACCCGGCTCCAACTCCGGGTACACTATATGATTTATGTTTATTTATTTATTTATGTTGTATATTATTTCACTGTACGTATGGCCCCTATGGGGTAAAAGCCTCCTCCATCTTTTTCCAGTTTTGCCTGTCTTGTGTCTTGTTTGGCGAAACACATCCAGTTTTTCCGAGCAGTTTTCACAATATCATCGACCCATCTCTTCCTTTGCCTTCCTACTTGTTTTTTTCAAGTGGAGCCTAGCCATTTTGTGGCTTGTAATGTCCATCTTATCCTGGCATCTAGCTATGTGGCCTGCCCATTTCCATTTGAGTGTCATGGCGTGTTGTAGAAATACGACACAAAACAAAATTAACGGATGCAATTTAAATAGGTATCATGATTCAAATGAAATGACTTATTTCTTATTTATTACAATACAGTACACTTTGTCGGCCTGTTTAGCCTAGTTGGTAGTGCCACTGCCTCCGAAGCTAGAGGTCCCGGGTTCGAATCCCGGTAAGGGCATTTGTTTCTGTGGTAAGCAGAGACATTTGTTCCTGAGACTTGGATGTTTTCTATGTATTTAAGTATGTATCTATTAAATATATCGTCGTCTAGTACCCATAACACAAGCCTTATTGAGCTTACTGTGGGACTAGTTCGATTTGTGTAAAAATTATCCCCTAATATTTATATAAATAAATATACATATCAATAAACATCTCTCGGCCGACAACCTTTAATAGATGACGCTCACAGTAATCCATATTCAGATACCTGTCGATGTCCACGTCCAGTTATTACGAATACAAAAATTATTTAGGCCGCTTTTTGCACGAACCATTAGCGAGGGTCATCAATTAATATTTATGGTCAAAAACATGGTAATAACTATTTAGAGATAATATCAAAAGCGACACAAAGGTGAAGTCATTGCTGTGATCTCTTCCAGTTAACCTATGTCTTGTCTCTTCTAAGAAACATTACTTTGGATAGCAGGCTTTTTTATTTCGTTGTATCAATTTATTAGTAGAAAGGCGATGAAGAAGCCGGATTGGTGCCACACAGTCTGCCAACTAATCCATTATTCACTATACCGAGAACTGGTAGCGATTTCTATCGAATATTAATGTACTATGGGTTCGATAAAGTTATACCTAGTTGCAAACTTCTTTTTTTCCTCCGGGGAGTAAATCCGTTATGGATACCACCGCACCGCGGGGACAGTGCGGAGGTTATGTCGGACTTGCACCGACTAGGAACCCTCCAGTGGTCCACCTCAATTCAATTCGGACGGCTCTGGGATCTCCTTCGGAACGCACCAGTGCCGCCCTTGAGTCACACCTCTACACACACATACACCATCCGTTTTCGTGGACGATCGCAGCCCCCAATTGCGACCGTCTTCGATTCCAAGGACTGCTTGTCGTACAAGAACTCCTTTTGGTCACCTTAAACGACAGGCAGGGGATACCATAGCCGTGTTCTATGGCCGTTAAGCGCACCTAGTTACAAACCTAGCTGCAGTGACATCGCTATGGAATCAATGCCCTGTCATGTAACGGTCCCAATAGCAATAAAATGTTAGAAATAATGCATATTTAGTGATTTTATTTAATAACTAGCTTTTGTCCGCGACTTCGTCCGCGTGGACCTCGTTATATTATAGAAATAATTTCTATTAAATTGTTGTATGCGTAGGCTTAAATATCGCTCGCTCATGCAAACTTCTACCCCCCTTTTCACCCCCTAAGGAATGGTTTCCGGAATAAAAACTATCCTATGTCCTTTTCCGGGGCTCAAACTATCTCTATACCAAAGGTAAGGTAAGGTAATTACAGACAGACAGACAGAGTTACTTTCGCATTTATAGTATTACATAGTATAAGTACCCCCTCCCCTTCCCCCCCTTGCCACCACACGGTGGACTGATGACCTGGTAAGGGTCGCGGGTGTCCGCTGGATGCGGGTGGCGCAGGACCGGTCATTGTGGAAGTCTTTGGGGGAGGCCTATGTCCAGCAGTGGACGTCATTCGGCTGAAATGATGATGATGATGATAGTATAAGTAATATAGTATGGATATTTATTTACTCGTTTATTTGGATACATTTATTTATTCATTTAGAATAACAATAAAACAGGTGATTACATTATACTAAGTCTTACAATAACATAACACATACAAAGTAACTTTTCTCAAACATGCAATGAAATATTGATGTTATGTTCTTTATAATAGGCTGCGAAGTATGACGTTTCAGGTGCGGCTAGGACAAGAGGTCATTAATGGAATTTCATACAAATCTTGCAGGCCTAGGCCGGCAAAGTCCTCTTTTTTTATTTCCATTCCACATAAATTTGTGGCACAGACATCATGACATTCTGCCACTATGCGTATTAAAAATAAAACTTTGATTTTTTTGTTGTTCATTTCATTGCATGTTTGAGAAAAGCACTATACACATACCTCGGCGGGAAATATGGGGTTGCCAGCCTTAGACCTATATGTCTTCGGCCGGCAACCCCTTTCGTCCCGGCCTCTGTAGTAATGTACTATTAATGCATTCATTCAGAGAACAGTGGAATACACAAACCCGAGTGGCAACTTGATACTTAAATTATTACATTATAAATGTACTCCCGAACTTCATAACAGTTGGTTGGCAGTTAATTGACCGAGTGAAGCGAAGGTCTCCGTTTCAGCTTCAGAAATAATGCGTATCTCCGGATTTCTGGCTATTCTCCTCTACAGGTCGCATTCCTCAACAGATTCTCGTGAAATTTTGTGAGCGGGTTTGACAATTATTTAGTTTGTTTTTGGAAATTTTGATATTAAAAAGAAACGCCAGGACTACAGTTCGCAGAGACACTTAGATTGTTTAAAATTACAATCCAATCACCGTAGCTATAGACTCTTCATCACCATCATCATCATGTCAGCTAAAGGACGTCCACTGCTGGACATGGGCCTCCCCCAAACACTTCCTCAATGACCGGTCCTGTGCCACCCGCATCCAGCGGATCCCCGCGACCCTTGCCAGGTAATAGTCCACCGCGTGGGGGGCCTGCCAACGCTACGCCTTCCGGTACGTGGTCGCCACTCGAGAACCTTTCCGCCCCAACGGCCATCGGTTCTATGTGCTATGTGCCCCGACACCCACGTAAGTTTAGCGATTTAGAGGACTATATCGGTCACTTTAGTTCCTGCGATCTCGCAGAGAAACTCTCAGCATAGCCCTCTCCATTGCACTGGGCCTTCTTATGAGGCCCATAGTAAGTGACCAAGTTTGAGCGCCATAATTATGTCATCACTGGCAATACATACTTGGTCAAAGACTCTTGTCTTGAGACTCTTGCAACTTACCAAAATGCCTCTTAGCAGTCGGGAGTCCCTAATAATATCGCCGGACTGCAATAAATAATATTTCGAATAGAATATGTTATTTCCAGACTGTGACACAGTTTCTTTATTAGCGGCGACTACTGGGAGATGCCAGAGGATCAAAGACGCGTAACCGTACAAGATAGTGCTTCTAGGAATCTATAATTATTGAGTGGATGAAATATCACATTACATGACACGTATGAATACCTGAAATAAGTATTTGAGAACATAATTCTAATGTAAAATGGCAGGTGGACCTCACAAATGTAAAAACGTGACCAGTTTCAAATACGGTCATGCTACGTTAGATGCGTCATGTAATAGTTGCTAGCAAAAGGTGAACTGATGACCTAGTAAAAGTCGCGGGAGTCCGCTGGACGCCTAAGTCCAGTAGTGGATGTTCTTCGGGTGATATGATGACGATGATGAATGATGATAGTTGCTAGCACCAAAGTACAACCAACATGGTGTCATTTGGAAATAATAACAATGCGCATACTCAAATATTAATGCCTTCCTATGCACGCATGCGCCCCACTCCACCTTGTTTTTAAATATTGCGTTTAATTCACTGCCAACGAAAATATCGACATTCGATTCAATCTTACATTTACGAGTAGATCTAAGCATAAAATATATTACGTTCGTCTTTGCTACTAAGTACTCTGGTAAGTTCTGGGAATTGTAACTAGCAGTTGGCAACTATATTGGTTTGATTTGTCACACAAACACGTCTTCGTGTTCGTACTATGGTGGGCCATTTATATAGGCCAGTATAAACTGTCAGGTCTGTGTATAGGTCAGTAAGTCTAAAACTATAAAACATACAAAAATCTGTTCTTAGGAACCATGTCATCAATTTTAGTGATAAAAATGCATTTTGTATGACATAGGAGGCAAACGAGCAGAAGAATTGCCTGATGGTAAGCGATTAGCGCCGCCCATGGACACCCGCAACACCAGAGGGATTGTAAGTGCGTTGCCGGCCTTTAAGATGGGAGTACGCTCTTTTCTTGAAAGTTTGAATGTCGTATCGGTCCGGAAATACCGCAGGCGACAGTTCATTCCACAATTTAGCTGTGCGAGGCAGGACTGGAGAAACGCACAGTTGAGGACTGCCAACCACCTAAGTGGTGAGGATGGTAATGTTGTCGCGTTGGGCGATGGCGGAAGAAGCGGATTAATTCGAACAATTCCTCGGAGCACTCCCCGTAATACATGCGGTAGAAAATGCAGAGTGAGGCTACATTTATACGCAGCGCCAAGGAGTCAAGCCGATCTGAAACATGATATATTCAGTTTGGGAACCCATCTAAATGGAAAACCCTGTGGGATCGGATCCTGTCACTTGACCGACTAACTTTTGGCCTAATGTTTCACTTGATCTAATGCATTTTTATTCAAAACAGTGAGCTTTTCGGGTTTCCATTGAATTTCATCAAATAGAATAAAGTTTACTATTTAATAAAAAAATAATGAATGAAAGGAGGTCCCGGGTTCGAATCCCGGTCAGGGCATTATTTGTGCATTTATCGCGAATGTTCCTGAGTCTTGGATGTTTCCTATGTATTTATTTAAGTATGTATTTATCTAGGCATATGTATATCGTCGTCAAGTACCCATAGGTTTCATAGTACAAGCTTTGCTTAGTTTGGGACTAGGTCGATTTGTGTAATTGCGGAAGAAGTCGCGGGCAAAAGCTAGCGATTGTACTTATAAGGTGTCAAATTAGGATTCGGTGAATCGTACACAATGTACAAAAGTACTTACTGCTTGGTAATTTATACGATCTTCAGAAATACGCATTCCTTGTGACTAACTCTTCATTCTCAAGAATCCATATTATGCAGCCAATGAATAGCCACGGACTTTATAGTTCGAGATCCCGCATGTTTGTGAGTCCATATCGTCTGTCATTACTAGTCTATATATAGGTACCACCACCACCACCACCACCATATCAGCCCTAGGACGTCCGCTGCTGGACATAGGCCTCCCCCAATTTCATGGGGGGTAAATGCCATAATCGCCACGCTTGGCATGCGGGTTGGCGATCGCAGTATCTCCACCGCACTCAAGGAATGCTGCTGCCCATTCCCCGGTGGTCTTGGTCGTAGTTTTAGGACATACCCGGGTCCATAACATATATAGGTACATAACATTGTAATGAAAATAAGAAAAGTCTATCAATTTGGAACTGCTCATCTGATTTCATTATTTTTAATTAATCAGTATATAGAGTGGAACTTTGATACGGACCTAGGCTATATTTTATATCGCGGCTCCATGGTCTTTGTTATACGCAGGCGGAGCCACAAGGGCAGCTAATTATGAATAAAATTTAAACTTATAGATTTAATTTGGAAAATATAAATAAAGTTAGTAAACGGATGCTAAATACTATGTGCACACTTGTTACTAACATGTTGTATTATCGCGATGTCAAAGTGTAATGTCCAGTTTCACGCCGTGACTTGTCACTTCGATATTGACGATAATGACGCGGTATATAGTGTACTGTTACGTTCTTATTCATCTTTTGATCCAAAGGAAAATTTAAAGGGTTAACGCATACGTCAAGTTCTTGGATTCAATTTTTTAGGATCAGGGCGCCTCTTATTCGACCGTTATTACTCAAAACATGACAATACTCGAATAGGACAATTAGTTGTTAGTCATGTTGTTTCAACTGAATTTTTCACTTAAAAGCAGACCTCTCGGGAGCACATGCCGTTCTATTCTATTTTATTATAAATAAAGGTACAGTCAGCTGCAAAAAGATATACACGATCAATCCCTTCAAAAAATTCTTCGCTATACGCTACTAACCGTCATTAGAGTTTTGAGAAAATATTTTCAATTTTAACTGCCAAAATACCCTACAGGAAGGAATCCTTTAAATCCTGTCAGGGAAACATATTCGGATCCTAGCGTGTCCGTTTGAGCAGTGTGTGTTATAGACAAAACGAGGGAATGGCGAAAAAGTGTGAGACCTCGGACTACACGGCAGCCATTAACCACGCCGGCCGACTTCGGCGGTGACATTTAATTGCCGCGGCGCAATCCTACAAAGTTAGCGGTACCACTCGCTTGCCTATTTCCTAGCCAGTTCAGTAAATACCTTCTGTTATTAGTCAAAGCGAACTGAGGAAGGTAAATAAGGAATGCTGACCCCACCACCATCCATTTGCTTGCCCTTATCCCATTTGTTTGGGGTCAGCGCAGCATGTTTTTTTTTGACCCCAACATCGTATATTATGGGTATAATTAAAGAGAGAAAGATAGAGTCAAAAATATAGAACTCGCCTTTTGCGCAAGATCAAATAAACTGGGTTAGAGGTCTAGAGTTAGTTAGAGGCCTCAGGGCGGCTTGAGAACTTCTAATAGTCAAGTTGCCCACTCACTTGACAAGCCTATTCCCAATAAGATCGGTTTCCCCCTCGGATTGGAGGTTAGATGGCAGTCGCTTCCGTAAAAACTAGTGCCTACACCAATTCTTGGGATCAGGTAGCGGACCCCAGGCATCCTTCAGGATGCAACTGTACTGGGAATAACGCTAGGAGGATGATGATGATGATGAATAAACTGGGTGTTTTTATGTATGTAAATTATATAGTAGATCTCTAACCAAGTTTGTCTCTTGCACCTACCTTCGCAATTTTCTGTTGAGCCCTATGGTTGACTGGTAGGGAATGCTTTGAGTCATTAAGTCCGCCATTTGTACTGATTTATTTGTGCAATAAAGTTTAAATAAGTAAATAAATAGACTGTACATTAGTAAAAAATATCTGCAATCGTGTACATTTTTGACCTCTTCTTTCAAAAGTTGTACTTTCACACAGACTCCAGGGTGAAAATGGGAAACTTGTACAGTTTTGTTTAAAATAATGTAATGTCGCAAATGTGGATCTAAATGATAACTTAACATACATAAAAAAATTTACACATTGATTATCAATAAGGGCGTTTATTGCCTACTGGTTGTTGCTTAATTGGTTGCTTACTTGTTGCTTGGGTTGTTAACGGTAATCTTCAAAAGTGTAAAAAGTTGGTCACGTAGTTTGGGTATGCTCCCTTAGCGTAGAGCCGAGAAAAGGGCCGCATTTTCGTGTAGGAGGCCAAGATTCATTCTAGGTCGCCGAGCCAACGGAGATAGTTTTATCGGCAAAACATGCTAGGCATCTATATTAAGTATATCTCCTAGATATAACGAATACAATTCTACGGATTCTCTAATTAGATAAACTATACCACACAATTTCTAACAGTATCGTTACGACCGCATATTAAACTTGGTATATATAACTGGCATAATACCAAGCAATAATTTCTGCCCCAATTCTCTCGCATTTCAAGATAACCAACCTAAAAAATAGTTTACACACTGTCGTGAAGGACATACGATTCAAATTCGGATACAGAGATTATTACATTTAGGATGTTTTGGATTGAACACGTGGAAATGTCAATGAGCCAGTTGTATGAAAGGTTTGTAAGGCAAATGGGCTACTTTATTGGGTGGAAAATGGCTGCGGATACTCTAAATGCGGGTGGGCAACGTTGACATAAAATTTTAAGCTTATAGAATATTTGTGGACCATGACTCAAAGAATATATACAATTTCGAAGCTATTGAAATGTGGTGTTGGCAAAGAACGAAGAGAATTAACTGGATGGAAAAAATCACAAACGAAGTAGTGCTGAAGATAGTGGGGTGAAATAGTTATTTGTTCAACAAGAGAGCAAAGTAAATTTTTGCTGCGAATGTTGATGTTGAGTCCCGAGCAAGCGAAAGATTCTATAATTGAATCACGAACGTAGCGAGTGATTCAAAATTAGAATCTTGAGCGTAGCGAGGGACTCAAAGACACGAGATGCAAATATCTTTGCTCTCGTGCGATACATACAACTTTTCACCTCAGCGGCGAGAACATATAACGCAAAGGAATAGTGATAGAGAGAATGAAGTTACTTAAACTAACCTACTATATGAAAAATTAAAAAGATATTTTTTTACGGTCGCAGCAAAATTGCATTTTGCTCACTGGTTTCAAGCCGGAAAAGTCGTTTTCACGCTGGCAGCAAAATTGCATTTTGCTCACTGGTTTCACGCAACAAAACCGCCATTTTCGAGCCGCTGAGGTAAAAGGGTTAGGGTAGGGTAAAAGGTAAATTATTGGTCATCTTATACGACATGACGCTTTTAACATAAATAACATTCAACACAGAAGGCAAGCGAGGAAGGGGAAGACCAAGGACACGAAGAATAGTTATTTGTTATTTGTTCTAAAATAGAATCCTGAGCGTAGCAAGTGTTTCAACACACGAGTAGTAAAATACAACTTTGCACCCGTGTGTAACACAAAACTTTTCCCCTCACTACAGCGAGAAAAGTGCAACATGTAAAAAACACAGTTCCACAGGCATGATTTTCATCACTGGGATCACTTTTTTACGATATTATAACAGAAAACTCTGAAAGTTGTGTATAATATTTACGCGAGTTTTAGTTGACATTGACAAGATGACATTTCTGAAGATGCGTTTTGAAATTGCATCGACTCAACTTGTGCGTTTACAATTATACTCAAAGTCATTATAAAAAAATGTTACTTATAGAATTTTAAGGTTTACGACTTAAATCATTAAATAAAGCTAAATTTGGTATTTTTTATTAAATTCTCAAACCATTGATTTAATGATAATTGATATCAAACGAACCATTAATATGAGCGTTTTACGTTTTGTTATCTGTCAAAAGCTACTCAAACACGCTCCAAGGTCAAATTACTTTCCCCACTTGTGGATAAAATGCGTTTTTACCCGCTTGTTTCAAAGGATAAAAGACGGCTTTCCGAGCTAGTGAGGGGAAAAATATATAACTAGATTTTACAAAGTCGTTCTGTTACTAAATTTTTGTCATTAATACTAAAGTTTAGCTGGCATTACTAGCAAAAGCTATGTTTTACACCACCCTATAGTGTTACGTTTTTGTCTGTCCACCAATATTTTCTTATATTCCTGAGAAGTCACCCTTTCTAAGTACAGATATGTTAATTTGAAGGCGACTGGAGAAAGCGAGAGTCGTTATTTTGTTTTTATTTTTTTTATACCACGTCGGTGGCAAACAAGCGTACGGCCCGCCTGATGGTAAGCGGTCACCGCAGCCTATGGACGCCTGCAACTCCAGGGGTGTCACATGCGCGTTGCCGACCCTTTAAAAATTTATACACTATTTTCTTGAAGAATCCCATATTGTAGTTCCTCGGGAAAACCTCGGCAGGGAGCTCATTCCACAACCGGAGCGTCCGAGGGAGGAAGTTCCTCTGAAACCGTACCGTACCGTTCCTTGCATTAAACAACTTTAATTTCTTGTTAATCTCATTGTCATTCTGTACCAAGTAAACTTTCTTTAGACAATGTGTAGGTCATTATTGGTAAACGGGACTTAATCGCGTACAAAAATTAATCACCTGAGGTGTGCCCTGAGGTGTGCCCGACGTTTCACGACGACGGTTCGTGTAGTCAGCTCGTGACCACGGATGTTGCGATACATTCGAAACGTCGGGCACACCTCAGGGCACACCTCAGGTGATTAATTTTTGTACGCGATTAAGTCCCGTTTACCAATAATAATGTGTAAAAATCGTGCAAGTTTAAATCAATATAATGTGTAGGTCGGTATAATCCCTTCACTATATCCGATAGAATTAGAATGTTATAGAACATTATCGTTCCTAGAACGTACTAGTAATCCGCTAAATTGTAGCCATAGATTCCGAGAAATACCTCGCAGGAATGTCGAACTAATCAGAGGTATCCATTACTTTTGCAACATTCTATTTAAACTTCGCTTCTATTTGAATCTAAATCCTAAAACCCTTGGAACAGAGTCGGGGTTAGAAGTGGCTCCGGTGAGAGATACGAGGTTGCGGAAGCTGAAACGTATGCTAATTCGTTGTGTTTATGTTCAATTGGAATTCGTGATTTACTGCGATGTAGCGAAACTATTTAGTGTACTGATAAATCTGTGGAAGTACTGGGAGAAACGGTTAAGAAAAAACGTCGACGAATACCGTTGTAGACTTCCGGACAACCGAAATCTCGGTAGGAAGTATTATATACTAGCTGTTGCCATGCCAGCGACTTCGTCCGCGTCTTCGCTCCTATTCGTCGCAGCGTGATGTTATATATCCTAAAGCTTTCCTCGATAAATGGACTATCTAGGTAGTATAGATATAGGTATATCCATATTATAAAGCGAAAGAAACACTGTCTGTTTGTCACCTTTTCATGCTTGAGCCGCTGAACCAATTTAGATGAACATTGAGTTACTGGTTTCATCATTCGGGTAATGAAACTTAAGTAGGTATAAAAGGTGCTAACAAATTAGGTATCAATACTTTCAGAGCTCAAAGTATAATCTCTATGTATGTAGGAGTAGACATAAGTATAAAACAAAAGTCACCGCGGAGCGTTCGTGGCCTAGCGGCGCCCGCGTACCGCGTGCGGTATGCGAGGTTAAGCAACGTGGGCGCAGGTCAGTTCTTGAATGGATCGCTCCCGTGCTTTGGAAGGCACGTTAAGCCGTTGATCCCGGCTGCTGTCTACGACAGCAGTCGTTAAGCCAAGTTAGAGGCCTTCGGGCGGCTTGAAAACTTCTAACAGTCAAGTTGCCCACTCACTTGACAAAGGGGGGTCGAAGTTGCACCACGTCCGTAGGGGGTACCCACCGTAACCCTACACGCGACCCCTGGGTGGTGCTAAAAGTGCAACAAAAACAGGCAACCGTACTTGTCTCCTCTCGAAGATCTCACGGTTCGTAAATAAATGCCATACGATTAAAAAAAAAACCGCCATCCATGCCATCGCACCGCTCGTCGTCGGCACATTCATCCTCACACCTTAAAACCTAAATGGTCGCGTACGGTACGATTTCAGAGGAATTTCCTTCCTCGGATGCTCCTTTTTTGGAATTAGCTCGCTGCCGAAGTTTTCCCGATGGACTACAATACGGGGTTCCTCAAGAAAGGAGTGTATATTTTTTTAGATAGCCGGTGTGTGATACTTTTGGACTTGCAGGCGTCCATAGGCTGGTCTGCCGTACGGTATCAGGTTGGCCGTACGCTTGTTTGCCATTGACGTGGTACTAAAAAACAAGTTTTTTACTTTATGCAAACAATTAGGGAAACAACTTTGCCACCTAGAAACATCCTGTTAGTAAAATAATTAATAGTCAGTAATTAAAACTTCTTTGATCCTTTAATGGGTCCTCTTGGCTGTCATATAACTGGCCACATATACATATAAAAAAATACTTAAGCAAATGTCAAACAATAAAGATGTTCACTTAACTGAAAGTGTTATTTAAACAGGTACAGTCGGCCTCATAAGCAGCTGGACACTTTGGGACTTTGCCGCTTTCATCCGTTAGACATTTGGTATTACGTGGTATTACGGTTTAAAAATGACGTTAAAGCGACAAGGTATAAAGGTGCTCAGCCCCTTTTGAGGCCGACCGTACTTTGTCAGTTAAATGCACAGTTGATTATGTATGGGCAGAATTTTTAACTTATTTATTTTGGACAGGAAATTAAAAAAAATATCATATAAAAACTTATCTAAATTTTTATTGAAAGTTAATTGTTTTGATTTACTGTAAGTTTCTTAAAAGTATTGTATTCCAATTTGTCAGCACCGTTATGTGAAATGTGAAAAATACCCACCACCACCACCATATAAGCTAATCTTAGTAAGAAGCTGCATAATTACCTTGTTAAGTGCATAAATTAATTTATTGTACCCATAGATATAGAATCATAATATATAAATAGAAGAGAGAAGAGACTGCTCGATCCCACAGTCAAACCGTGCAAACGGTTTTGTGGGACTCTGTAATTGCATATGCGGTATAATTATTGTTAATAAATAAATAAAAAAAAAAAAAAAAAAAATATCAGCCAGAGGACGTCCACTGCTGGACATAGGCCTCCCCCAAATTCACGGGGGGTATATGCCATAATCGCCACGCTTGGCATGCGGGTTGGCGATCGCAGTATCTCCACCGCACTCCAGGGATGCTGCTGCCCATCCCCCGGTGGTTTGGTCGTAGTTTTAGGACATACCCGGGTCCGTGAAAAATACACTCAGCAACAATTGAAACGAGTCAGTTTCTATACAAATTTGACACAGTGTTCCCATTGTATTTGTTTTTTTGTATACCACGTCGGTGGAAAACAAGCGTACGGTCCGCCTGCTCTTGACCATTCGCCCCTAGGCAGCCATTACACGCTCAAACTGATTGTGACCTGAACGAGGTCACGGATAATAATAATCAAAAAAATTGATGATTGAGATCCATGTCGCGATCCGTCAATCCAACACCTTCACAGATCTGGACCAAGAACACTGATCACGAAGAACGGATTTTTAGGATTGATTGTGTAACTGCTGCCATATGAAGTGACATTACAGAGCCGTCTTTACCTATGGCGCAGCGCCGCTCGCTACGGAGCCCAAATTACTACTAGTTTCGTGTTCGCAAAGTATACAAGTTTTTTTTCGGTCAATGTATCCGTTTCTATTATAAGTTACCTGATGAAATATCTAATTTACCATTTCCAGCCCTTAAAAATTGCTTGAAAAAAACGTTGATGTCAAAGGCTTATTACAGGGTCGAGGACTATCTAACTGACAGAAATGCATGGCCCAAACCAGAGACCTAAATAGCATTAAAATTCATATTATGTATATTTTTATTGTACCACGTCTAGTAAATTAGTAAACACATGTTGTCTTCTTGAGCTATCACTGACCACTTAAGTGAACTATACATTGTAAATATTCTTCCTCTTTTGTTTCCATACTAAGATTTATTTATATTAAGTATTATCATTGTAATAAGCATATTTTTTGGAAAAAATGACTGACTGTCGAGTTTCTTTCGGCGTTTCTTTTCGGCAGTGGTCTTCTTTTGTAGAAACGCTAGTAGATTTTGACTTGTAAAAGTGCCATTGTGTCTTACTTGCAGAATAAAGTCCATTTATTTCATTTACTACAGGGGGCGCTAGGGTAATGTTTGCACACGGGGGCTACATGGGCTAGTGACGCCTCTGTGACATTACGTACCTCACAAGTGTCACAGGCTCGCCCCGTGACATGTTGCCGACACCGGCACTGTCCCGTGCGGATGTCACACACGCTGCTCTCTGAGCCGAGCGGGGAGCAGTTACAACCTGGAACAAGCAAACGAAAAGTTACAAAAGATGGCCAAAAGTGAATAATTTAAGAATTAGGTTCTCAGAGTAACTATAGAGATCTTATACGAGTTCCACCCAGGGACAAAAGCTCTGACGCAGCTAAACTGAGAACTGGTCTTAAACGTCTGACGGTTTACCATAAACAACATCTTTAATTTGGGTGGGTAATCGTTTATTTTCCTTAAACTATAGTACCTAGTCGGCGGTTAAGAAGTCAATCCTGACACCTGTCATTTATATATAACCTAAATGTCACTTTGAGGTTATAAACTGTATGGATATGATAGGTGTCGGGATTGACTTCTACCGCCGATCACTATATTTGACATGACGTGGACATGCCATGCGAAACAATGACATTCAATTTAGTATATGGCCATCTCGCTCGGTAGCAGTATTATTATTTGACGTCTTCCCTGGGATACGGTCGGCCTCACAAGGGGCTTAACACGTTTGTACCGTGTCGCTATAACGTCATGTTTGAACTGTCAAACTAAATTGTCAACGGGTGAGAGCGACAAAGTCCCAAAGTGTCCAGCTACTTATGAGGCTGACTGTACCCTGAGCTTAGGTATTGATCAGGTCAATAAAACAATGTCTTTTAGCTGGCGAATCCAATTCGAGCCAAATGAATTTACCTTAAACATACATATAAATACACACGTATGACTACCCTCAATATCACAAGAAGCAGGAAGAAAAACTCTTTCTCTTTTTTACTCTTTCTCTTTTGCCTAGTACCCACACAGACATCAGAGAAAAGCAGACTCGCAGTATTAAGCCAGATACATTTTCATATAGTTGTCTCTTTAATCCTTATGGTGCACCAAAAAGAGTTAGAATGCTACAGATAGTACAATCATTTTCGGCTTGTAACGAGTTGTCTCCATTTGAAAGCACACCAGGATGTTAAATTCCATATAAACTTAACACACCACAACGTCAGTTCAGTACACAGACATCAGAAAAAAGCAGACTCGCAGTATTAAGCCAAATGATTTTCCATATAGTTGTCTCTTTAATCCTTATGGTGCATTAAAAATGAGTTAGAATGCGACAGATAATACAATCGTTTTCGGCTGTTAACAAGTTGTCTTGATTTGCGAGCACACCAGGATGTTAAATCCCATATAAACTTAACACACCATAACGTCAGTTCAGTACAATTTTCAGTTGTGAAGACGGAGACACTGACAGGTGAAGACGTGTCAGAGGTCACTTGTCTGTCTCACTTAAACTTTCTGATTTGTACATTAGTGAGAATAGATCAGACGTACAAAAATCGTTCAACTTAAATGAGCGCATCTGCTTTACTCTGATATCTGTGGTTCAGTACAATTTTCAGTTATGAAGACGGAGACACTGACAGGTGAAGACGTGTCAGACGTCAGTTATCTGTCTCTCTCAAACTTTCTGATTTGTGCATTATTTATTTTATTTTGAAACAAACAGTCTCTTATAGTTATAGTTATTACATTAAGAATATTGCTAAATCTTGACTTACAGTTTCCTTAATTAAAAATTAAACCAATCAGATATATATTTTACTAGTACCTATTTCATTCTTATTTAGAAAAACAACATTTATGAACAAGAACCAAACATGTAACATAACGCATACTCAACATTATCACGTCATAGCCTACCGAGATTCCGAAATACATTGCAGGGATAGCTCTTTGAACCAACTCAAACTGTCACAAAATATATCCAAGTTTTGAAACTTGTCATTATACAGCCTGCACGCCCTTTTTATGAAACCATTCTTCGCATATGCCGTACGACTAGGAGGGATATGGAAAAGACGTTTCTTTCTACAAGTTCTCTCACGTCGACGGGGTACTCTAAAAGAAAGGGATTGTAACAAGGTAGGGGCATCAATAAGATTATTAACTATTTTATATAGAGTTAAGACATCGATTCGTTCACGACGACTACATAAAGATGTAATATTTTGTCTTTTCATGGCGGTGACATAGTCTAAGTATATATTTCCGGTGCGATACTCTACTGCCTTAACAAACTTTCTTTGCACTTTTTCTATCCTATCAGTATGTACTTTATAGAGTGGATTCCATACTACGCATTAGTGAGAATAGATCAGATGGACAGAAATTGTTCAATTTAAATGAGCGGATCAGCTTTACTCTGATATCTGGGAGTACCCATTACGCGCTTTGCTTGGTTAGGGAGTAAGTCGATTAATAGTACATTACTACAGAGGCCGGGACGAAAGGGGTTGCCGGCCGAAGACATATAGACGGCCGAGCGAAGCGAGGTCGGATAGGTCTAAGGCGGGCAACCCCATATTTCCCGCCGAGGTATGTATAGTGCTTTTCTCAAACATGCAATGAAATAAACACAAAAAAAAGAACGAAGTTTTATTTTTAATACGCATAGTGGCAGAATGTCATGATGCCTTTGCCACAAATTTATGTGGAATGGAAATTAAAAAAGAGGACTTTGCCGGCCTAGGCCTGCAACATTTGTATGAAATTGCATTAACGACCTCTTGTCCTAGCCGCACCTGAAAAGTCACACTTCGCAGCCTATTATAAGGAACATAACATGAATATTTCATTGTATGTTTGAGAAAATATTAATGTATTTCTTTAATGTATACTTTTATATAGATTTTGTGTAACCGTATTCTCGACATCATACTTAAAATCAAAAAATGCTAAACCTGAATCACACTAGTTATAATTGCAACAGATTAATTCATTTTCAACCATATTTCTGCAGCATTAAGGTACAATTTAATTGTTTTGAACTGTGTATTTGCATTAAATATACAAAAGCTTTTAGCATAATTACAAGACTAAGCCACTTTACATGGTTTTGTTATCTGCGTACATAATTTTGCGCGTGGCTAGATTGCGGCTAAGAAAGGCCCCTTATAAAGCTAGAATGTTCAGTCAGATAACAGTTGTAAGTGAGACTATCGGGTTATTCTAAAAGTATATAATCGGAATACGAGTAGTGTAGGTGGCAGAATGATATTTATTTATTTAGGATCACCAACAGACACATCATACAAAATCCAGAAGTATCTTAATTAACATTTTAGTTTGATGTTCATCTAATTATAAGTATAGGTAACCACAGCTTAAATTAGTATCTTGGAACATTCTACAACAAAGTTAAAAACTAAAAGTTTACAATATCAAGAGAAGTACTCGTATAAAGGGAAACTAACATTTTGGATAACAACAAAAAAAAACAATGAAACACACAAACAGACAGAAAGGTTTCGGGGACAGAATAAAATGTAAAAAAAAACTAAAAATAGTTAATATTGGCTATGTGCGAAGTAGGTGGTGGGGGTAAGCTAGGCGATCGTAGCGCACACCATGGCAGAAATGTGTACTTACCGGGGACCACTGTCAAATTTACTTTCACGTTTTCTATTGGTTTCTTAACGGTTTCCTACGATTTGTTTCGTTTGTATGTATTTATTTATTCTCTTATTTATTTCAGTACAATTTCCAATACGGGGTCTTTCTCGTTTACTAAAGTAAATAAAATATTCATGTGTCATTATTTGACATCTCTGAGTTTTGACATTGTCTCGGGACCTTTGACGTTTGATGTTTCAGACGTGCACATAGCCAATACAAGGAATAAAATACGTACAAAAATTATTATTAGGGAACCGGTGTTACATATGTACAAAATGCACAAAACATTTCACGATCTCGCGTAGTCCTGAGAGCTGAAATGCTTTCACACCTTTCTTTTAAATCCAACGTGACCGTCGTGAAGCAAGTCAGCCCCCAAGCAGCTCGGAAGATGATAGATGATAGGTGGAACATTCTAGAAAGAGAATTGCGTCCTAAGTTAGTTTTTCTAAAGCGATCTTTGAACAGCTTGTAGATGCCAGGACGTGGCAATCTTATTATTATATATAATGATATATCGTTCATGCGATGCATTCGCGTCACGCATAAACCTTAAATATGTTTCTGTGCGCGTCTATAAGTTTGTATTGAAATGTTTAATTTTTTTTAATATAAAAAATATATATATATAGGTATACTCTTGTACCATACGTAGGTACTCTACAAAAACATTCTGTACTAGATTTTGCCCGCAGCTTCGCACGCGCAGAACAATAAACTTGTAGGTAGCCTACCACGCACACACTTCCATTCTGGTAATGCGAAAGAAATCGTAATTACTATGTAGAAATTTACAACTATAGGTAGAATTAATTTTTATTGTAGCACTTCCTTATACAATTTTGCAGCGGTTATGCTTTCGGGTGCATTTCAAAGAAAGCCAGTAACGTAGTCTAAGGTGGACTTTTCTAGAGATGTTTGTTGGAGGTGAAGTATACACGCTGACCATTTTCAAGTTGAACAGTGAGGTACGACAGGAGGAAACATTTCATGGATGGGAAACTTCGAGATCCACAAAACAGCTTCGGAGCTACTTATGTATTGGCTGCTTTCATAAATGTTTATCTCATCATTCTCATTTTCGAGAGCCAAAGCCGCCCGATAACCCTAGTTCACACACTTGGTATATTTGATACCTTGAACAGAGTTACATAAATCTACATTAATATGAGCAATGAAAGTACGTGACAGCACAGGATTGTAAGGCATTACCCAGCGATTGTCCAACTCTAATTCATTAATCTTTATTGTGTGATCACCGTCAGTTGGACATCTCCTTTATTGAAGATATTCATCGTCACCCGTCTGAGTGTCTTGGAGAAGTGGTCGAGGGTACCTCTTATATAATTTTTGTGTGTACAGAGTTATTAAAAACATCTAAATTGGAAATAAGGAACGTTCAAACAAAACTAACCTATATGCGCTCGTGGCCCAGCAGCGCCCGCGTACCACGTGCGGTATGCAGGTTAAGCAAAGTGGGGCCAGGTCAGTTCTTGGATGGGTGACCGCTTTGAGTGGTTACTAACTGAGCGCTCCCGTGCTTTGGAAGGCACGCTAAGCCGTTGATCCCGGCTGCTGTCTACGACAGCAGTCGTTAAGCCTTCGGGCGGCTTGAGAACTTCTAACAGTCAAGTTGCCCATGCACTCAAGTGCCAAAGGGGCTCATGTCAAGTGACAAAGGGGGTTTGAAGTTGCACCACGTCCGTATTAGGAACTACCCACCGTTTCGCTACACGTGACCCCTAAATGGTGCTAAAAGTACAACAAACTGGCAACCGTACTTGTCTTCTCGAAGATCTCACGTTTCGAAAATAAATGTCATACGATTATTTATTTTTACCTATTATGTATAAAATGAAAAGAACGGACCTGTACATGATTTTGCCACATGTTAACCATCACTCCTTTAATCACAATAAAGGACTCGTCTAATAACACACTAAAAGTACTTTCTTATCAGTGTATAAGATGTTTATGTGCGAAAAGTGCATACAAACTTTTAATCCAAAATTTTACGTGTTTAGGGGGTGAATTTCGAAATTCCGTGAATGTACTTTTTATATCTTTAGATAAAGGGTACGAAAACCCGATGTTTTTACTTTAAAAATCTCACGACTTCCATACAAAATTTCAACCCCTATTTAACCCCCTTAGAGGATAAATTTCTAAAAACGTTGTATTTCGTATTCTAGCTTCTTGATGAGGAATGGGTATAATGAATATTAGACTTCTTATTCAAATAATTAGGTACACGTTTTCCATGCAAACTTCTAACCCCAATTTTACGCATTTAGGGGGTGAATTTCGAAATACCGCGAAAGTACCTTCCATATCTTTAGATGAAGCGTCTTTGTACAAAATCTCACACTTTTACTTTAAAAATCACACGAACTCCATACAAAATTTCTTAGTGGTTACTTACGTCGTATAAACAGCCTACTGTGAAATATTCATCTTTAAAATAAAAAATGAAAATAAAAAAGGATTTATTGCCACATCAAAAAATACACAGCAGTACCACACATCTAGACATATTTACAGGTTATTGATTCTGCGACAACGGGCTCAGGTCTCAGCATATGCTGCGAGCTGGGTCAGCTGCGCAGCGCTGGTTTTCAGCCTGCACCCTATCTCTCAGTAACATTTTTGCGAGTTACAAGGGAAAGATTACACGCTGCTGTGCCTATCTTTATAGCTAATAAAAACAGAACCAAGTTTTACTTTCAATAGACACATGCTTATTAAATACACAAAATATATGTATTTAAATATTAACAATATTAACATAACACTTCACTAAATCTAATTGTCAATGTACGGAAAAGGAACAAAACCAAGTTTATTTTTGCAGTTTAGTAAAAGTATCTACTTTGAATTAAAATTGAATATAAAATTTATATAAAACTAACAAAACAAAAAACAGCCGATATAGCCCTCCGAATCGCTAAACTTAAGTGGCAGTGGGCGGGGCACATAGCACGTAGAACCGATGGCCGTTGGGGCGGAAAGGTTCTCGAGTGGCGACCACGTACCGGAAGGCGTAGCGTGGGCAGGCCCCCCACACGGTGGACTGATGACCTGGTGAAGGTCGCGGGTATCCGCTGGATGCGGGTGGCGCAGGACCGGTCATTGTGGAAGTCTTTGGGGGAGGCCTATGTCCAGCAGTGGACGTCTTTCGGCTGACATGATGATGATGATGATGATGAACAAAACAAAAGGGTAGCCGTTTTATTGTGACGTCATTACGGTATTTTTCATCCAACTTCATACTAGCAGATCGCTTTTCGGACGTTTCAATAAGTTTCTGGTTTGACATGAGGAAAGTACCGTAAATATACAACAAGGTCTTGGTCAAACGGTTAGGGCTGGGCGTTGATCAGGAATTTGCACCCCTATTTAACCTGCTTAGGGGTGGGTTTTTCCAAAACTTTAATATTAGTTTTTTTTTATTGTAATATGGAGTCTATACATGCATGAAGTTTCAAGTCTCTTACTTTAAATTTTACTCCATCCCGATACAAACTTTACACCCCTATTTAACCCCCTTAGGGGTATATTTATCCAAAACGCTAAAATCACTTTTTTTGTATTGTAATAAGGAGTCTATACACGAAGTTTCAAGTCTCTCACCAAAAATTTTACTCCATACTCATACAAACTTCGCACTCTTATTTAACCCACTTAGTGGTAGATTTTTCCAAAACCTTAAAATTACTTTTCTTGTATTGTAATAAGGAGTCTATACACAAAGTTTCAAATCTCTCACCTAAAATTGTACTTCATCCCCATGCAAACTTTGCACCCATATTTAACCCACTTAGGGGTAGATTTTTCCAAAACGCTAAAATTACTATTCTTGTATTGTAATAAGGAGTCTATATACAAAGTTTCAAGTCTCTCACCTAAAATTTTACTCCATCCTCATACAAAATTTCAACGCCCATTTCACCCCCTTATGAGTTGAATTTCTAAAAACCCCTTCTTATTAGTTGACAGTAAAAATTTCAACTCTCTAGCCCCAGTAGTTTCGGCTGTGCGTTGATGAGTGAGTGAATGAGTCAGTCAGGACATACGCATTTATATATATAGATAATTATCGAACTTGCTCACATTTTAATAAACAAAATATTAAGACAACCTGAATCTGCATATGCTCTAAGGAAGTCTTTTTTAGTTTTTTGCTCCTATTACAGACCCTGTATAATATTATTAGTATAAATTTTGCGGAAACACCCATCAACGTCTCACAGAATAAGATAACTAAGCTTTTAGCGGTGTGTAAGCAAATTGATATTACTTAGTATTCGCGATAAATATGCGAGAAACGGTAAAACTCGTGTATTCTTGTATAACAGGCCATTGAGTAAGGTAAACGTCTTAATTTTTCGCAGCTCAATTCTATCATCATCCTAGCGTTATCCTTATCCAGTTGCATCTTGAAGGACGCCCGGGGTCTGTAACTTCTAATAGGTGATTTTTTATTAATTTAAGTTTGAAAATCAAGTTAGTCAAGTACCGGGTTAGGGAAAGACGTTGGGACATTTATCTCACTAGAAGTAGCTAATCAAATGTAAAGGAAATAGAACATTGCATTAGTTACCTAGGGCGGAAACAAATAATGTCATAGATCACAAGATTCACAAGTATTTGACGCCGCGCGCCGGAGCCAAAGGCAAAGGCAATAAATATGCGATCTGAGGCTTTCTTTATTACCAACAGTGGTCAGTACAAATAATAAAAAAAAGTTTTGCGTCTCCCCCCGGGCAGGTAGTGGGGTTTTCCGCACACGGAGCGGGCGGTAATTGAAAATTTATGGCCAGGTGTTACGTAATAGTAGGTACATTACGATCAGGAAATTCGCAACGAGTGGTGATAAATTGAAACACGACCGAAGGGAGTGTTTTAAATGACACGAGTTGCGAATTACCTGTTCGCACGTGTATCGTACAACGTTTTACAGTACATATGGCTCTTTAAAGTTTCGACATATGCACGTAATCTGCTGATTACCGCACTCGTACGGTAGTGTAGCACCATATGTACTGTAATAGTACATTACGATACAAGTGCAGAGTACAGGAAATTCGCAACGAGTGGTGATAAATTGAAACACGACCGAAGGGAGTGTTTTAAATGACACGAGTTGCGAATTACCTGTTCGCACGTGTATCGTACAACGTTTTACAGTACATATGGCTCTTTAAAGTTTCGACATATGCACGTAATCTGCTGATTACCGCACTCGTACGGTAGTGTAGCACCATATGTACTGTAATAGTACATTACGATACAAGTGCAGAGTACAGGAAATTCGCAACGAGTGGTGATAAATTAAAACACGACCGAAGGGAGTGTTTTAAATCGATACGAGTTGCGAATTACCTGTTCGCACGTGTACCGTACAACGTTTTACAGTACATATGGCTCTTTAAAGTTTCGACATATGCACGTAATCTGCTGATTACCGCACTTGTGCGGTAGTGTAGCACCATATGTACTGTAAAATAATTTGTTTAGGATTTGATAAAAAATATAGAGGATATCTTGTATTTTTTCATATTATTTTATAGACCAATGATAGACAATATTTTATGACAGAGCTAAAATTTGAAAAACTTCTGTTAAGTATTAAAATAGTGTGTCATCCCTTCCTCACACTGGCGAATAGTAAAGCGACAAATAAAAGACAAAAGATTTTTGAAGTCATTTTAATTAAAATGGGTTGTCTTTTTGACACGTTATAAGCATTTCTTAATACCACGTCGGGGGTAAACAAGAAAACAGCTCGCAAGATGGTAAGCGGGCACCGTAACCTTAAAAAAAATACTAGAACTTATCCATATGTTAAGTATACGAGTATATGTTAATATTTACTAACGGTGTCAATTCAATAATTTATGCAAATCAATTGCATTTATACACGTATAATCTTATACTCCCCCAAAACAGTTGTCTACCAATTTTAGATCTTAATACATAAGCAATAGAGTCGATAATCGGTAGACCACTTTGGTGTCTGACTGCACGCCATTAGGCAATTTTAAGACACTTCGCCTTTATTATGAGAAACCGATGTTTTGGCTTTGATGGACGCCGATATGACGTTCGCTTTATGTTAACGATTAAATTGACGGTTAAATGTTATGATTAGTAAAGTGCAACGAACGCGCAGTATAATTAATTAAATAATAATAAATATTTAATGACAATCTGACACAAATCAACCTTTTTAGGTTTCCGTACCACGAAAGGAAAAAAACGGAACCCTTATAGGATCACTCTGATGTCCGTCCGTCTGTCTGTCTGTCAAGACCCTTTTTCTCGGGAACGCGTGGAGGTATCAAGCTGAAATTTATATCAAATTCTCAGGTCTACTGTCGCTTGGAGCGTCTTATAGCACAGATAAAGAAAAAATTGCGAAAACCGTGAATTATAAGTTACATCATATAATAAAAATATTTTTTACGGAACCCTCGCGAGGCCGACTCGCATTTGGCCAGTTTTTTATGAAATAGGAAGCAAACGAGCACACAAAACGCTTGACGGTAAGCGATCATTGGCGCCCATGGACACCCGCAACACCAGAGTGGTTGTAAGTGCGGTGCCGGCCTTTAAGAGGGCGCAGTACGCTCGGTCTGGCTCGGTTCTCCATACAAACGTATTTAGGCTCTCATTTTAAAACGCCATGCTAGAATAACATGAAAATTTGTATACACAATGGGATCCGGCATATCTAGGTCGGACCATAGTTTCTGTTGCTAGAAATTGTAAAAGAAAAAAAAATACAGCGGCTTTTTGAGTTTTTTTAGGGCTTGTTGAATAATCGCTGTATTTTTAAAATGAGAGCATAAATACGTTTGTATGGAGAACCGAACGTACTGCACAGTCTTAAGATGGGAGTACGCTCTTTTCTTGAAGGTTTGAATGTCGTATCGGTCCGGAAATACCGCGTGCGACAGTTCATTCCACAGTTTAGCTGTGAGGAAGGAAGTTTCTAGAGAAACGCACAGTTGACGACTGCCAACTATCTAAGTGGTGAGGATGGAAATGTCGCGTAGGGCGATGGCGGAAAGAAGCGGCAGGGATGAATCCGAACAATGGGGTAGTTTAATCATGTTAACATGTGTTGGGAGTGAGGGACCTGCTGTCTCTAGCTGGTAACACAGCGAATCCTCAAGTCAACAAAGGTTCATCAACGCGCTTGTATTTTTCTGGTGCCGCATGCGTCCATAGGCAGCGATGTTTGCTGACCAGGCAGGTTGTAAGGTTGTTTGTTCGATGTATAAAAAAACCGGCCAAGTACGAGTCGGACTCGCGCACGAAGGGTTCCGTACTATTATCTACACAACATTATAACCCTTTTTAATTTAATTTAAGTAATAATATATTCTTACTGTAATAATAAACTGTTAGTACTAATTAAAAAATAAATAAAAATATGAAAATATTCTTTTTATCAGTAATAAGAACGTTAAATATATCTAGTAAAATTTTGGTCAAGTGCGAGTCGGATTTTAGTTTTTCCTATACTTGAGACCCAGCGCCTGATGAACACAACGAGCAACGTTTTAAAAGTTTTTTTGTATAAAAAAAACTTACGCCCGTCCCGTATGGGGCTTATAAAGAAAGAGCTCCCTTAGCTATTTATTTTAAGCTCCCTTAACTATTTATTTTA
Organism: Notocelia uddmanniana; assembly: GCA_905163555.1. Lineage (NCBI taxonomy): Eukaryota > Metazoa > Arthropoda > Insecta > Lepidoptera > Tortricidae > Notocelia > Notocelia uddmanniana. The sequence goes on from LR991056.1 coordinate 746,141, forward strand.
TTTTGTTTATAGTATTTGTTGTTATAGCGGCAACAGAAATACATCATCTGTGAAAATTTCAACTGTCTAACTATCACGGTTCATGAGATACACCCTGGTGACAGACGAACAGACAGACAGACGGACGGACAGCGGAGTCTTAGTAATAGGGTTCCCATTTTACCGTTTGGAAACGGAACCCTAAAAATGAGTGGGAGGTAAGTACCTACACTACCTACTAAAGATCGTGAAATGTAAATGGAATCTTTAGTAACAAAATAGGAATATAGTATGCAAAACCGGTTACTTACATAGAAACGAGATCGCAAAGTTTAACCAAACAGATTGTTTGTAATTTAAGTGGAAGTCAATTGCCACATTAAATTGCCTACCTAGTTGATCTTAACTGTGATTGTACAAAATCGAACGTAAATTGACATTACACCGGGAATAATTGTCACTTACACAATTTACTCCCTAATGTACAGTCAACAGCTGGCTGCTTTTGCGGGCCAAGTGCTCAATATTATACAGGGTGGGCCCTGTAACAGGAGCAAAAATTAAACGCTCCACTATTATTATTTCCAAGCCAGGAATTATTACCAAGCGGAGCCAGTTGAAAAAAAGGGTTGTTCTTATTTTTTTTGTTCAATGATTGCTTACGTGCATATTTTTTACTCTTCTGGAGGTATATTAATAACTATTTATTTTAAAAACACAATAAATTCAAAAACTATTATGACTCATAATGCCATAACTTGATACTACCTCAAAAACTGCATTGACTGGCGCGCTATAATCTCATGGTATCAAGAAACATTACTTGAAGTTCATAAACTATAGATCAAAATTTCTTCGAATAAAAAAAAAATGGGACACAGGGTGTTACTGCGGATGTTCTAAGGAAGCGTCCTTTAAAATATTTGCTCCTGTTAAAGGGTCCACCTTGTATATATGACTCTAATGTCAAGTGTAAAAGGACTGTGTAGGTCAATTTGACCGTAAATAATAATAAGTAAATACATGAATATTAGGGGACAAATTAACACAAACCGAACGCCGAATAAGGCTTGCGTTATGGGTACTAGACGAGACGAGATTATACTTAAATACATAGAAAACATTTAAGTTTTAGAAAGAAATATTTTTGCTCATTGCATAAACAAATGCCTTTACCGGCATTCGAATCCTCGATCTCCAGCTTCGCAGGCAGCAAAATAGTAAGAAAATAAGGACTGAATTTTCAAATAAAGAATAATAGTACATTACTACAGAGGCCGGGATGAAAGGGGTTGCCGGGCGAAGACGATAGGTCTGAGGCGGGCAACCCCATATTTCCCGCCAAGGTATGTATTGTGCTTTTCTCAAACATGCAATGAAATAAACAACAAAAAAAATCATAGTTTTATTTTTAATACGCATAGTGGCAGAATGTCATGATGCCTGTGCCACAAATTTATGTGGAATGGAAATTAAAAAGGAGGACTTTGCCGGCCTAGGCTTGCAAGATTTGTATGAAATGCCATTAACGTCCTCTTGTCCTAGCCGCACCTGAAACGTCATACTTCGCAGCCTATTATAAGGAACACAACAGGAATATTTCATTGCATGTTTGAGAAAAAAAATTTAGTGCTCCGAGCAGGATTTGAAACTATGATATATGCATACGTGGATAATCGCCTCCTTCACCCTTTCTAATAGAAATTTAGATTTTTCGTTTTAGCAGCGTTACTGTTTAATACAAAATTAGTTTAATATTGGGACTATGTAGGTCAATTTGAGCGTGTGTGCGCGAGGTAAGGCACAGTTTAACGTCATCTTGCTCATGTTTAGAGCAGACTGGGGAAGTACCTCCACCTTACAGAAGACCGCAGCCGTAATAGCATCACTCCTTGCCCGTTAGGTAGGTATGTGGTGTTGTGTTCGTGGTGGTGAGTAAGGTCGCCAGAGCTCCCGAGGATGCTGTGTTGAGAGTGGCGGACCTGCATATGTCTCTAGCTGTCAACACAACGAATCTTCAAGTCAATAAACAGCCGGCAACCTGTGTTCCTTCTGGAGTCGCAAGCGCCCATAGGCTACGGTGTCTGCTTACCGTTAGGCAGGCCCTAAACTTGTTAGCCACCGTCGTCGTATATAATTTTAACAAAAAAAGAGTTATTCGTCCATTCATAGTGCAGATACTTAATGCAAATTCAAGACTTATATAGTTTTCTCATGGATGTCATTTTCAGAACTGAGGGCCTACTCCGAACTTCGCAAATCGAACTTCGCGTCGTGCCGTCCCTTTCGCTCTCGTGTTATACGCTATATGACGGAAAGGGACGGCACGACGCGAAGTTCGATTTTCGAAGTTCGGAGTAGGCCCTCTGGACCAAATTTAAACGGCACCACAAGCGAAAGCACCAGCTTTTAAATTAAAAAAAAACATCAAAATCGGGTCACCCAATCGAAAGTTCGAAGGTAACAAACATAAAAAAAACCGGCCAAGTGCGTGTCGGACTCGCGAACGAAGGATTCCATACCAGAAATAACCTCCTTGCTATTAAGGTTCATGAGATACAGCAAAAAACGCCAACAACTACTCTGTTGTATGGGAGCCCCCCTTAACTATTATTATTAATTTGATTTTAGTATTTGTTGTTGTAGCCACAATAAAAATACATAATCTGTGCAAATTTCAACTGTCTAGCTATTACGGTTCTTGAGATCTAGCTCGGCGAGTGGTAGCCATGAAAAAGGGCTAAAATATCACGTTTTTTGTATGGGAGCCCCCCTTAATTATTATTATTATTTTGTTTTTAGTATTTGTTGTTATAGCGGCAGCAGAAATACACAATCTGTGAAAATTTCAACTGTCTAGCTATTACGGTTCTTGAGATACAGCCTGGTGACAGACGGACGGACGGACGGACAGCCAAGTCTTAGTAATAGGGTCCCGTTTTTACCCTTTGGGTACGGAACCCTAAAAAACACGAAAAAAATACAATTGAATTGAGACGCTCCTCCTTTTTTTAAGTCGGTTAAATTTATTTTTATTTTCCGTGGCTAGTTCCGCGGACTGTACAATAGAACCGATTTATCTTCATTAGGCCAGCGATTGCAAACCTATAGGCGCGGCCACAATACGTCATTGTTTGCTTTCAATTACTTGGCAAGTAATTGTGACGGATGCCAGGCTTCCTAGGCGTGGTTTACACGGAACCGCCATTATTTCACTCATTATATCGCTGACAGGTGAAAAGACCATTCAGGCACCTGTCAATTCAATGTGTTTTAGAGTGATTTATACCTTGGTGCGGCGTGTGCGCAGTACCAACAGTCCAACAGCTTCCTAGGCAGTCGCGGACAGAGTGGATGGCGCCTTCTTGCAAGCCTGGAATGCCTTGCGGCGTGTGCGCAGTACCAACAGTACCAACAACCAACAACAGCCAGTCGTGAACAGAGTGGATGGGGCGTTCTTGCAAGCCTGGAATGCCTTACGGCGTGTGCGCAGTGCCAACAGTCAACAACAACAGTCAATAGCCAGTCGTGGACAGAGCGGATGGGGCTTTCTTGCAAGCCTGGATTGCCTTGCGGCGTGTGCGCAGTACCAACAACCAACAACAACAGTCAACAACGAGTCGCGGACAAAGTGGATGGCGCCTTCTTGTAAGCCCCTTGCGGCGTGTGCGCAGTACCAACAACAGTCAACAACGAGTCGCGGACAGAGTGGATGGGGCCTTCTTGTAAGCCTGGACTGCCTTGCGGCGTGTGCGCAGTACCAACACTACCAACAACCAACAACAGCCAGTCGCGGACAGGGTAGATGGCGCCTTCTTGCAATCCTGGAATGCCTTACAGCGTGTGCGCAGTACCAACAGCCAACAGCAACAGTCAATAGCCAGTCGCAAACAGAGTGGATGGGGCCTTCTTGCAAGCATGGAATGCCTTGCGGCGTGTGCGCAGTACCAACAGCCAATAGCAACAATCAACAGCCAGTCGCGGACAGAGTGAATCGGGCCTTCATGCAAGCTTGGATTGCCTTGCGTCTGTCACCTAGGCTAAGTTAAATATACTTGTAACTAACATAGTTTTAGGGATCTTTGTTACTAATATGTATATTATTATCCTAGCGTTGTCCCAGTGCAGTTGCGGGGTCCGCTACCTAATCCCAAGAGTTGGCGTTGGTACTATTTTTAGGGTTACGGGACCCTATTACTAAGATTTCGCTGTCCGTCCGTCCGTCCATCCGTCTGTCACCAGGCTGTATCTCAAGAACTGTAATAGTTAGACAGTTGAAATTTTCACAGATTGTGTATTTCTGTTGCCGCTATAACATCAAATACTAAAAACAAAAAATAATAATAGTTAAGGTGAGCGCCCATACAAAAAACGTGATATTTTAGCCCTTTTTCATGGCTACCAATCGCCGAGCTAGATCTCAAGAACCGTAATAGCTAGACAGTTGAAATTTGCACAGATTATGTATTTCTGTTGCCGCTATAACAACAAACATTAAAAACTTGCCAAGTGCGAGTCGGACTCTTTTTTATAGATCATGCGAGTCCGACTCGCACTTGGCCGGTTTTTTAATCATAAATACGTAGTAAGTTCTCATATAGTTCCCGTACTAAATAGAGCAGTCAAACGTGTCTAAACATAGCCGTTTCCGAGCTGTGATTGACAGACAGACAGACAGCCGGGCGGCTGACCCAGTTGTACGTTTATATTACTATCAACTACTGTAATAATACCACAGAGTACACGTATATAATAGTTCTTTTTAGGGTTCCGTAGTAAACAAAGAACCCTTATAGTTTCCCCATGTCCGTCCGTCCGTCTGTCCGCGGTAGGGCATGTAAATTTCCCGAATTCTTTGAGAGATAGAGTGAGAAACACCGTTATAAGACGGAGGTGTGGAGTGAATGAAGATATAGTGACGAAAATTGAGAAAGGTATGCTAAGATGGTTTGGACATGTAGAGAGGATGGATGAAAGAAGATTGACACAACGAGTGTATGAAGGAAGAGTGGATGGAAAAGTTGGAAGGGGAAGACCTCGGCGAACGTACTCCGACCAAATCGGAGGCATTCTGCAGAAAGGCCAGGTCAGGAGTACCCTAAATCGGCGCGCATGCATGAAGAATGTTATGAAAGTTCATGAAGCCAAAGTTGTATGTCAGGATCGTAGCAAGTGGAAATCCGTCATCTCTGCCTACCCCTCTGGGAAACAGGCGTGATTATATGTATGTATGTTTTAAGCACTTGTTGTACAATTTACTATTAAAGTACCTCTCCTACACGTAAAGTAGGAATGCATTTTTTTTTGCAAAACCGATCGCATATGTATAGCTATACTAAATGACTCGTTTAAAAATAAAGGGGGTTTTCTTTAAGCATTTTATATAAGCAAACAACAAGAAATCAATTACTAGAACAAAGGTATCAAGCATATATCTACATACCATCATCATCCTCCTATAGCGTTATTCCCAGTACAGTTGCATCCTGAAGGATGCCTGGGGTCCGCTACCTTATCCCAAGAATTGGCGTAGGTACTAGTTTTTACGGAAGCGACTGCCATCTGACCTTCCAACCCAAGGGGGAAACTAGACCTTATTGGGATTAGGCTTGTCAAGTGAGTGGGCGACTTAACTGTTAGAGGTTCTCAAGCCGCCCGGCGGCCTCTAACTTGGCTTAACGACTGCTATCATAGACAGCAACCGGGACCAACGGCTTAACGTGCCTTCCAAAGCACGGGAGCGTTCAGTTAGTAACCACTCAAAGCGGTCACCCAACCAAGGACTGACCTCGCCCGACATTGTTTAACCTCGCATACCGCACGCGGTATGCGGGCGCCATTGGGCCATGAACGCTCCTATATAGGTACGCTATATCTACATACCATTTACCTTAATTAACCCTAATATTCAAAGTAAAATAGCGGCGATCACGAATTTTAAACGTTGCCTTTTTTATATACGTAATTTGTAATAATGACGATTGACGACATAAACACAAATTTTACGACGTCACATCAAATTATTACAAAACGAAATTGGTAAAATCTAGATAATATAGTCATAAAACCAAAGAGATGCAATCGGCATTTACCTCTCCGTGTTTTACGATCATTTTACTACTAACGAGGGGATCCAGGAACGCGTTTTGATGTATTAAAATTATATGTGAATGTTGGTCCATATACAGCTTGCGCAAGCGCATAGCCACGTGTATGTGTGAGAATGACGCGCTCGGGGTCAATCTGAGAGAGGCCTTTTGTATTCTAATTTCATGCGCGCGTTTTCAGTCTTCCACGAGCATGGAGCTACATTTATCGTGTCAAAACTCGTTACAACGCTCGCGTCATCATCACAGTTGCATCCTGAAGGGTGCCCGGGGTCCGTTACCTAATCCCAAGAATTGGCGTTGACGCTAGTTTTTACGGAAGCGACTGCCATCTACCTCCCAACCCACAGAGCGAAACTAGATCTTATTGGGCTTCTCAAGCGAGTGTAAAGAGTGTCAACTGGGCGCCACATCACATCGCAAGCTTCCGCAGGCTGTGGTGTTTGCTTACCATCACAGTTTAAAAAAAGCGGCTAAGTGCGTGTCGGTTCGCGCGCTATATTTCCGCGCGTGGCCACACTTGACTCCAACATATAAAAAAATTGTACTTTGCTATGTTCGTGGGTCTTGGATGTTTTCTATGTATTTATTTATTTATTTATTTATTTATTTATTAAATAGGATACACAGCATTACAGCTTAAAACCAATACACTGTGTACTTACATAGGTAACAGACAAATTAACCGAATAATATAACAACATATTACATACATAACACACATATAGGCACATTATTGCTTACATTGTAACAGTAGACACCCTTTTATCCATCATCTCGCAAAACTTCAGACACTCCTGGCATACGGCCGACCATCGCCACGCAAGCAGGTCACACTCAGGCGCTGACACCAGAAGCGCATTCAGTAGGGCCAGGGCACGGACTAGCGGTGAGTTTCTGTGTGCTACAGTGCGCGCCGATGGCACTGCTAACAGTGGCCGAGCGCGCGGTCTGAGGGTGATTCTAGGGACGTCAGGGACAAACAGTCTAATTAGCCTCTCTCCCAACTCATGACAGTCAGAATCCCCACGCAAAACCCGGCAAGCAAACACAAGCAAACTACAGTTTCGCCTCACTTCTAACGAGTTAAAACCCAGAGTGCCAAGAAGGAATTTAGTGGGGTACAAGAAGGGATAATATCCATGTATTTTTTTATAAAGCATTCTTAAAAACGCTTTTTGAATTTTTTCTAAAAGCAGTATATATGAAGACTCAAAAGGGTTCCATACAAGAGCAGACGCTTCCAGCTTGCTTCTGACTAGAGCATTGTACAGAACTTTTATAGCACTGGGGTCATGGAAATCCCTTACATTGCGAGTGACAAAGCCTAGTCTACGATAACTGCTAGTGGCGAGGTTTTTAATATGATCATGGAATGTCAGTCGCACGTCGAAGACTACCCCAAGATCTTTTACTGAATAGACTCTAGTGATGAGCTCAGTTCCAAGGTGATATTGTGCGAGTATTGGAGCGCTCGCGCGACTAAAACTGCAAACCTGGCACTTGGCAATATTGAAACTGAGCTTGTTATCTAGACTCCACTGGAATACTGAAGCAATATCCTCTTGTAACGACATGCAATCCGCCATATTCTCCACCCCGTACACCAATTTAAGGTCGTCAGCATAAAGGAGACATTTCGCATTACGGACAACAGATTCAAGATCATTGACCATCATCCCGAATAGGAGAGGCCCTAGAATGGAACCTTGGCTGACGCCAGATGGGGTATGGTACGGATCAGAAACAAAATGACCATGTTGCACGTATTGCTGACGATCGCGTAGATAACTGGCAAAAAACTTAAGACTAGCATGAGAGAACCCAATATTGCACAGTTTGTTTAGTAAAATGTCGTTATCCACACGATCGAAGGCTTTCTGGAAATCAAAATACAAGACGTCCACTTGAAAACCTTTATCGAGATGTTCTGAGATAATGTCAACGACAGTAATGAGGTTTGTGTTAACTGAACGATTGGCTCTGAAACCATGCTGCGAGTCGCATACAAATGGTTTAAGTTGCGCTGATAACGTTTTATGGAGTATGGACTCGAACAGTTTCGCTAGGGCTGAGAGAATAGCAATCGGTCTATAATTTGTAACATTACTAGTGTCGCTGGTCTTGGGAATTGGCCGTACCCTGGAGGTCTTCCATTGCTGAGGGTAAGTGCAAGTTGAGAGTGCCAAGTTAAAAATATAGTGTATAGGCATATTCACATACTCAATACATCCTTTTAGAATAAAAGCCGGTAAGTTGTCAGGACCTACAGCACTACACGGTTTAAGATGCTTAATACCTACTTCTATTTCCTGCAAGGTTACACTATTCATGTGAATATAATTTGCACTCGGTTTCCACCTAGCGTCTCTCCTAAAACTAGGATTAAGTAGAGGAGGGTCCGGCAAAAAAACACTTGAAAAGTATCTGGCAAAAGCCTGAGCACACTCGGGCCCATCAAACTGTTGCCCCTCAAGTGTGACCTGAGCTACAAAGCCGCCCTTGGACTTAAGGCTATCGATATGCTGCCAAAAAGCTCGTGGGTTGAATTTCAGCTTCGATTGAATTTGCCGAATGTAATCATCGTAAGCCAAAGAAACACGTTTTTTTAATTCAGCCCTTAGTTTGGAAAATTCACTATATATGCTCATATTTTTAGTGGCCTTCCACATACGATGCAAGTCCGCTTTGTATTTGATATCCTTAATTATGTCCGCAGTGAACCATACGGGATAACGTCCAATATTCCTATTGCAACGTATTTTCTTAGGAATACACACATCAAAAATGTTATAAACAATTTCGTAAAAGGCATCAACTGCCCGGCACACATCTTGATTTTGCAGCACTTCCAGCCAGTTGGCTTCTGAGAAAAGTTTGTATAAAAGCTCGTAGTTACCTTTTGCAAAGTTCCAGTCTCGATGAGCATTCAGGTTACTAGGATGGATATACTCAGTAGGTTTTTGCCGGAGGACTTTGTGTAGAGGAATAGTAATAGTTAGAGGTGGGTGGTATGCGTCTCGTCGCGGGACAAGTCCCCCACCATCCACCTCAAGCACCCCAATCCCATGAATACGCTCTGAGGCCAGGACGACATCTAGCACTCCACCATACGCATTCTTCACATTATTCATCTCAACCAGACCACACGCAGATAAAAAATAAGCATAATAACATAAAATATTTTGTGATGTATACCGAGGGTTTAGATTAAGGTCGCCAACTATTAGCACATCACTTTTTAGATTTGATAACACTGATTCCACTGACTGAAACCAATGCATATACACATCATCAGAAGCAGAAGGAGGAATATAAACAACACAGAGATAACAATTAACACCGTTTTTGGAAACGACAACCCATAAGTCTTCATTATGAGGTGATTCCATTTCCTGACGCCGCTGAAGCGCGAGCTCCGGCCGCGCAGCGAGCAACACACCGCCACCGCGCATGCCAGCAGCGCGGTCACGACGCACCAAAGTCCAATCATCACCGACAAGCTCCGAATCATAGACCGCCTCCGTCAAAAAGGTCTCAGTTATTGCAACGATGTCCCAATCAACACACATCAGGTTTACCTTGAAGAAGCTAAGTTTTGTGTTGAGGCCTCTGACATTCTGGTAAACTAAGTCCAGAGACGTTTTTGGATACAAGTCCTGCTTCTTTTTAAGCGTTCTTTCCAAGGCTCCCGCTGCTTTGTGACTTTCGAAATGACCACGGACGAACACGGGCATTATGGGGCCACACTGCTGGAGAAGAACATTTATCGTACATCGCTGCGGGGACTCCGATCTTATACGACTTGTAATCGCCCTTAGGCTTAAGTTCGTCAACCGTGCAGGCATTACATTGAGTAAGAGTAAGTAAATAAGCACCGACTTCGTCTGCTCCCGAGATCATGTTCCATAGATGAATGTACCTACGATATTCCACCGCCCTGAGGGGGGTAGTGTCCGGCCCAGCAGTGCAACGCACAGAGGAAAACCGCTTCTTCTTGCTGCGGATTTCTTGGGATGGTCCTGCAGACGTATCATTAAGTTCCTCGGCTTCTGTAGACTTAGCACCGGCCTGCAGCAAGCTTTTGCCTTTAGGTGACGCAGATGCCTTATTAGGTAGTGACACATTACGGGGCTCGCTATTATGCGCCGCCGGTCTCGTGCTAGGCGTGCTGGCAACATTGGCGTAACTCGCCGGCTGGCTCCTTGATTTGCTATTCTCCGCGACATTCAGCACACGCTCCGCGTTGTCATCCTCAAGTAACGGTAGCACTGGCTCTCTACACTTACAAGGACGAGTATCCGCTGACTCCAACTTCTTTAACCGCTCACTTACTGTCTCAAACTTCTCAGCACAATCTGTGAGAGCGGTCCGGTACGTTGCGATGGTGGACATAGCGTTCGCCAATTGCTCAGACAGGATGACCATTTGCTCCCGCAAATCTTGTATTTCTAGCTTCAAAGAGACTGACGCACAAAGGGCCTGCGGCGGCTGTCGAGGTGTTTCGATTTTATTCCTGTTGGCGACATTTTTAACAGTAATAGGCGTGCCTACAGGGGTGTTGCAATTGGGGCCTACCTTCTTGCGTTCAATACGGCATTCCGGACAAACCCAGGAGTCCTTTTCCTCAAGCGTAAGCTGCTTATTGTTCGCACACAAGTGATGATATAGTCTCTTGCAAGTTACCACCATACACAGCAGGTACTCTTCGCCTACAGCAAGTTCAGCCCTGCATGCGTGACAAATCATCTCGGCGCTGTCGGCTCTATTCATTGTACAGTACCTGAGTTATCTTAGAGTCGAAGTACCAGGACGACAGAAGCGAAGCGCAAGTCACTGATACCGCACGGCGATGACGGTGGGTAAGCAGCGAGTGGAATAAACCGAACAGCTCGTGACAGTACCAGGACAACAGAAGCTGGTAGTAGGTCGTAGCACAGTCCGTAGCACAGCGTAGCGGATTCAGCGTAGCCGAGGACGCGTAGCCGAGGACGCGTAGCAGATGCAAAGCACACTCACGTGGCACGCCGGGAACTAAATGCAGAGGTAATGATACCAGGCAGGCAGAGACTCCATGCGGTGCACTCGATGAGCGCAACAATTGCTTCGCGTTACTTATGCACTCCTATTTTCTTGGGCGAATAAAACGGTTTAAATTTCATTAAATTACATTTAAAATAAAAAATAAAATTAACGCGGGCCTTAAACACAACTACACCTTGCGGTGGTCCAAGGGGAAGGGGATCTATACAGGATGATTTATCTATACAGGATGTTGCCTGTAATAGGAGTAATAAATGAAACGGTACACTATTGAGTTCTCCAGCAATTATTTCCAAATGGTTTTAATTGAAAAAAAAAAGTTCTTTTTTCGTAATTTTTTCGCAAATGTAGCTTATATGTACTTTTTTACACTACTGGAGTGGTATTAATAACTATTTATTCCAAAAACACTAAAAAAATATAAAAAAAATCCCGAAAATATACTTTTAAACCAAAAATGCGACAACGATTATGAGTCATAACTTGAAGCAACCTCAAAATCAGCATTGACTGCCGCGCTATAATCTCTGGATGCCAAGATCCATTACTTGGAGGTCATGACTTTAGATTAAAATTTCTCCCAATTAAAAAAAGATTTTTTTTTGGACACAAGAGGTTACTGCAGAAGCTCTAAGGAAGCGTCCTTTAAATTTATCGCTCCTATTACAGGCAACACCCTGTATAAGTATGTATATCGTCGTCTAGTACCCATAGTACAAGCTTTACTTAGTTTGGGACTAGGTCGATTTGTGTAAGATTGTCCCTCAATTTTTTTTTGTCAAAAAATGGGTAAAGGCAAGTCGCTGAAAAACTATGAGGGTTCCTTGCTAACTACGGAACCCTAAAAATGCACTATAAGTTTCAGTAAAAGCACAATATATAGATTCAAATCAAAATTAAATAGCTATGTATTAAATCGACCAGCTGATTTGTAACTCGCAGTCTATTATCACTGCTGGCTGATTCGTTAATTATGAATGTAGGTCGCGCCAGACGAGATCAAAGGCGGTCTGAGATTCACATATATACTACGAACATCTATTATTAAGTAAGTTTTGTTATTATATTTGCGGCATCTCCGTTTGATATTTATTTATTTACACTACCCTCAAAAAGTTGATGTAGTCCGTTTTGTCCTACGATTTTGTTCACATCGTAGGACAAAACGGACAAAAAAATCCGTTTTGTTCTACGGCATTATATGTCATGTTTCGTAGGACAAAACGGATGTTTTTTTCTCGGTTTGTCCTACGATTTGAACTAATTAAATAATGCAGTGGTAATATAATAAACTTAAATAAACCATTATATTAAATTTCATTATATTATGTTATAATCTGTCCAACTGTCAGGTTTAAAAAAAAATCTGTCCAACCGTCAGGTTACGCCGCACAGTTTGGATGTTACTATTGAAAATATCAATGTCATGCTCTTTCGTTACTTTATTAAGACGGCGCAGTACGCTCGGTTCTCCATACAAAAGTATTCATTTTAAAACGCCATGGTAGAATAACATAAAACTTTGTATACACAATGGGATCCGGCATATCTAGGTCGGAAATTAGTTTGTGTTGCTAGATATTGTAAAAGAAATAAAATACAGTGGTTTTTGGATTTTTTTACGGCTTGTATGAAAACCTTAATAATCGTAGTAGTTTTTCTCCAATATAATTTCAAGCAACACAAACTAATTTCCGACCTAGGTATGCCGGATCCCATTGTGTATACAAAGTTTCATGTTATTCTAGCATGGCGTTTTAGAATGAGAGCTTAAATACGTTTGTATGGAGAACCGATCGTACTGCGCACTCTTAAGGCTTTTTCCGAGCTCGTATCAAAAAATTCACAGATCTCGTGCACTACACGACCATCAAGGTACATTGAAAATGAACTCAACAATATAAAAAAATGCATTACATTTGCTAACGTTATGCCAATTTGGTTGATATATAATATATAAACATAGCTCACATACAAAATTCCTATTAAATTGGCAATTTTTTAAAGCGCAGCCAAGTTACGGTAACCACATAAAAAGGCATTTGCCACTTTACTAATATTCACGCAAGATAACGGCGACTTCAAATTAACTCGACCTCCAAACTCCGACTATAACTATAACAAGAATTTTCAAAGTCGAATTCAACATGACACCCTATGCCCCAGGAGAAGGATAAATTATATGATATCATAACCTTGATTATTTGATTAATTTTCTCGCAATCGAAGTGAAAAGCAGATGTATAACTCATGTATAAAACTCATTTTATCCTCTACTTTATATCGACCCTTGCCCTCGACTCAGGTCGATAAATTGTCTCGGATAAAATGGCTTGTTTTATGCAATCTCAATCAACTATTTATTTTGCCAAGGTTTTGGAAGATATTGGTCTTCCAAAACATCATTGACTTATCCACGAATTGCTATTTCCCGGGTACTGCAATAATGTGCTATTGTTGTCTCGAACTATAATTAACTACAATTGTACAATTGTGTTGATTTAAAAAAATATATATTACCTACTAATAGTCGTTCTGACTTTTTAACTTCTTTCAAAAAGGTTAGGCTACAGCGCAAACCCTTGACCCGATCGTCTTTGTTTTAGGCTCAAATTGTAGCCGACTAAATTGTCCAGAGGAGTTTTGATCAAAATTTTGATATCATTCTTCGTTTCCAAAATATCGAGTGCCAAAATGAAAAACCCGGAGGGAATTTTTTTTTTCACTATTTCGGCCAAAACTTTTTTCGTTCTGGACTTTCTCAAATAATTCTCTTTGCATCTTACACATCTCGTAAATACGCGTCTTTTGAGCCTAGTTAGAATATCATACCTTCACAACTCTCTAAAATATAAGGGGATCGCACTATATCGTGAAATGGGACCCTATACTGGAGCGAACGAAAAGACATTTTCAATGTCAAAACTATTTTGTCTATAGTTCCGCGCAGCGAGAGGAATTGCAAGGGGAAGAAAACACCTTTTGGATCTGGATGGAGTATATATTGCATTATTTTTCTTATCTGTAGTTCCTTTCATTGGCTATATTTGACTCCTTATGACTATATTATTGTTTTGCATCTGTTAGTGCTGTTTAAGTATGTTTTAATAAGTAAATAAACAAACAAATCGTGAGTTATGCCGTAAAAAGAATACATAAACTTCGAAATTATTTGCCGTGTAGGTACCTCAAATTAGTACGCTTCAATTCAGTCATCATCTTCAATCAATATTATCCTAGTGTTATCCCAGAAGAGATGCATGCTGAAGGATGCCCGGGGTCATGCATGGAACTACTTTTATCGTGTTCGTTACTATAAGAAACTCAGCCAGTGACACGATTTTCACAAATAAATTAAAAACGTTGCTCATTGAACTAGCTTGTTACAGTGTAAACGAATTTATACAGAGAAAAATGTTAATCTTATGTTAAACTTTATACTAATATAAATGTTTATATTAACATATTGAGAAAATATTGACAAACTAAAACTAACATAATATTACCTATGTACCCACTCAGTATGTAGTACAACATACAACAGCATGGAACTGTTAAATAATTATTGACGTGTAAAATTTCTAATTATATCAATAAATATCTGAATCTGAATCTGAATCGTGTCAAAACGAGCGTCATCATCACAGTTGCATCCTGAATATGCCCCAGATCCGCCACTTAATCCAAAAATTGGCGTAGGCACTAGTTTTTACGAAGGCGCCTGCCATCTGACCTTTCTACCCAAGGGCGGAGCTAGACCTTATTGGGATTAGGTTTTTCAAGTGAGTGGGCAACTCGACTGTTAGAAGTTCTCAAGCCGACCGAAGGCCTCTAACTTGGCTTAAAGACTGCTGTCATAGACAGTAGCCGGGATCAACGGTTTAACTTGCCTTCAAAAGCACGGGAGCCCTTAGTAACTACTCAAAACGGTTACCCATCCAAGAGGTGACCCTGGCCGACGTTGATTAACCTCACGCGGTATGCAGGCGCCGCTGGGCCATGAACGCTTCATATGTACCTCAATATACTGAATATAATTGATGGTGGGCCTTTTAAAAACGTATAATAGTGTCTCCGATTTTAAATCAAGTTTTCGGGTCGATACTGGGTGTGTGGGGTACATGTACACCTAGGGAAACATCATGGTGGAAGTATATGGGAGCAGGCGAGCGCACGAAACCAATTTGCGATGCGAAACGCTCGCCGAATCGGCCCCTGCCCCAATTAGCGTAGTCGTGAAAGTGATTAGCATAGCTCAGCCGGTCTAGATCCATGACCCTGCGCAAAGAAAGCTGCGCCGCTCCGTGAAATACCTTCCAGTCTAAACTTGTGCACACATTAATATATATATATATATTTTTTTTATAAATATTTGGGGGAAATTTTTTACACAAATCGAACTAGTCCCATAGTAAGCTCAATAAGGCTTGTGTTATGGGTACTAGACGAAGATATATTTAATAGATATATACTTAAATACATAGAAAACATCCAAGTCTCAGGAACAAATGTCTCTGTTCACCACAGAAACAAATGCCCTTACCGGGATTCGAACCCGGGACCTCTAGCTTCGGAGGCAGTGACACTACCAACTAAGCTAAACAGGCCGACACTTTTACTTATGGTTATTGTTAAAATCGAATACAATATTAAAGGTGACAAAAATGCCAGGGTCTCGGAAATTAAGGCATCTTTACAAAACCTGAAATAAGATATTCTGAGAGGTATTTAGCAGCTGTCCATGGATTGTATAAAATTCATAAGAAATGGCTGTTATTTTAACCACCGCTGACCCATTTAGCCTAGTTGGTAGTGATACTGCCTCCAAAGCTAGAGGTCCCGGCCAGGGCATTATGTATGTATGTATGTAGTAAGCACTTTATTGTATACAATTACAGGTTGAAACATAAAGAGGTCACAAAGCGTTAAAGTACAAAGGCGAGCTGATCCCTATAAGGGATCTCTTCCAGCTAACCTTTGAGCAATTGAGTGGAAGGTAGGTAGAATAAGATAGACAAACTTAAACCATGTACAATACAAATAAAACAGATGCAATGTATATATATTATTGGCATTATTTGTGCATTTAGTACGGATTTTAGTAATATTTGGTTTAGAGTGATTATAGTATGCTCCGGCGTTTGATTGGACGCCCCTTTGACGCATGTCAGTGTCACAACAGGTCCGTCGCTTTTCTTTTTTTTTGGTCGCGTTCAGTTTTAGGCGGAGCATACTAGAAACACCGTCACTTTCCGACCGTGTTCACATTATCCGATCGATGTCGGTGTAGAATCCGACACCGATATAATGTGAACACGCTTTTACTTAGGTCTCGCCGGAAGATCAGCGCCGGCTCCCTGAGTCGGCATTTAAGGTGAGGCGAGACCCTTTCGTGACGAATTACGATTTTTATTTTATTTTATTATTGTATTTTAATTATTTTTTGGTCACGAATAATTATTTTCTTCTTTCTTCTTCTTCTTTCTATTTTGTTCTTGGGTCTTGAATGTTCTCCATGTATTTATCTGTATAAGTATGTATATCGTCGTCTAGTACCCATAGTACAAGCTTTGCTTAGTTTGGGACTAGGTCGATTTGTGTAAGATTGTCCCCAATATTTATTTATTTTATTTATTTATAACGCAAAAGAGGCTTGTTAGAAGGTTAACGTGTGTATCTGTGTAGTAAAGAGTTGGGTGCGGTTTTTTATTATTTGGAAGCAGGTTTTCTAGCGACGGTTCTCATATAAGTTTTATCAAAATCGGTTCAGCCGTTTTAGAGATTTTTAACTTTGAAATGAAAATTTCAGGGGTCATTCAACTTTCCTAAGTTGGTGATCAATGTTATTTATTGAAAGGGCTTGTGCGCGCAGGCTTACTGGGCAACCTGCGCAGGCGCGGGTAATTATCAGAGAGCTTTACACTCGCGTGCTTGCGAACATAAGTGTTCGCCATTACGTAAATATACACTGCTCGGGTTGATGCCTGCTATGATACTAAAGAGAAATAATAAACCAGTAAGAAACTGAACGTGTGACTAAAAAAATATTCGCTCATGGAGTATTTTGTTTTGTTTTTTTTTTCCTCTTTTTTTTTCCTTATTAGATGTATTTGTCAATTTTATTAACGTTTTTGCATAATTTTACTGGACTTGTTTTATTTTTAGGATGACATCTGTATACTGCACTATTATTTCTAAAATTAATGAATTTTGATAATTAGTAGGATGTAAGATATCTTATTAGGTATGTATTTTCAATGAATTTCAAACACAATGAATTTTGTTACTGAATAAATAAATGAAAATGAAATGAAAAATATTCGCACAGTTAATATTTCAGTCAGTATGTTTTAGTCTTTCGTAGGATACGAGATCAGATCAGAATTTTATAAGCCCATGACAATTTAATGTAAAATATTAAATTTCACTTTTTATATGTTAGATTTTTACCGACAGTATACACTGTACCTAGCTAATGTAATCGATAAACATTTATGCTGACTTTATAATTGATATGTATGATTCTATTTTATTTATAATGATTATCCTATTGTAACCTGTAAACTATATGACATAAGTACTTAATTATTTATTTAATCTTTATTGCACAAAACTTATAGTACAAAAGGCGGACTTAATGCCATGAAGCATTCTCTACCAGTCGACCTTAAGGCAAAGCAGAAAAATTGTGGGCGGTGCAACTAAGATAATTAAAAAAAAACAATAGGTACTTACAAAGACTGGAAGGATATATACAATACGATATGATATTATATAATATTATAAATAATAATATAATGTACAACCACTCATAAATAAATATTTATACATACACACATACACATACATATACATACATACATATGGATGAAACTTACATATCAGAAATATTATGATATCTTGGTTCTGCCAGCAAAAAACTTGTACAAGTTTCAATTTCAAGTACTTCAATTTATATAAAACTTTAAATTTTATCAATAAATGAGTATGAGTACGTGAGGGTAGTTTACGTTCGAGCTTTTATTACTACCCTTTACAAAACTTAATTTTTTTTTATTTTAAATAATTTATTTTGCTTAAAATATGGTCCAAAAGATGGTCAGACAATATTATAAATAACACATATTTCACCAGCATCTGGCATGCAAAATATCATATCTTACAACTAACACTAAGTTTAAACATTCATAAGTCAAGGTCTATATTTTTATATTATATTATCTACCCCATTCGAAAGATGACATGTATTCGGCGATGGAATAGAAAGTATGCCTATGGCAAGCAGGCCTATATGGACGCTCCAGATATGCGCTAGATGACATCATGCTGTGCCTAACATTCCTAGTCAATGCTATACTTAGTATTAATAAGATTCTGTAAAAAAAAAAATTTTTGTACCAGTTTTTACTGTCGACTGTATTTTTTTTCACAATCATCAACTACTCGTTGAAACGGTTCGAATGAGCCCAAACACGATTGGATTATCTTATGTAGTTTAAAGTTCAAAGTTAAAAGTGCTTTATTTGTGAAACATAGGTATAACTGAATAATACAGAGATGTTAAATACATATAAAAGTGAACCGCTATGTTTTGCCAGTAGGCGTACAAAAACATTATATTGAATTAAAATAATAATACTTATATAACATAACCATTATGTTGAACATTACATCATTACTTTTTCCATTAGATTACATTACATTATAATGAGTCAATGTCATGTTTCACAATAAAATCATAGTAAAAAAGTCAGTTAACATCATTAAAATAATTAGAAATAGAATAATTTTTCGTTTCAAAACCGGCATTGGAGAAAGCTTTAGTTCGGGGGGCAATTTGTTGAAGATCTTAATTACTACAGAATACACACTTTAAGAGTTGCTATAGCCACCTTCTGTCTCCAACATCAGAGCAGATCTGTGGTACCATAATATTGCAGTGTCACCGAACTTATCTATAAGTAATCGGATGCCGCCAAGTGGCAAAAAAGGATTGCAAAATTGTGGCGCTGTGCCTTGTAGAACCGGGGAATGGGCAGCAGCATTCCTAGAGTGCGGTGGAGATACTGCGATCGCCAACCCGCATGCCAAGCGTGGCGATTATGGCATTTACCCCCCATGAAATTGGGGGAGGCCTATGTCCAGCAGTGGACGTCCTAGGGCTGATGTGGTGGTGACTTGTAGACCTCGCAAAAAATAATGATTTTTTTTCCTAATTTCAAAAGTTCCAAAAACTGACTCGACAAAAAATTCAATATAATTCTCGAATCTGCTGCCAAAATTTGACGAGAATCGGTTGAGAAATGCGACCTGTAGAGGAGAACATCCGGACAAACCGACCGACAGACAGACATACAAATTTTTTTTTGTCGGAAGCTGAAAGGGAGACGCCTCGCTCACTCGGTCAATAACAGAAAAAAAAATGAAATGGAAATTTTGCGTGACGTAATTTGTGGACGGTCTCCTAGCACATAACCAGGAAAACACTAGGAGAATGATGGATTGTGATTTTCTACTTCACTTCCATCGTGCAAATCACTCCATGTATTTCAGCCCTAATCGGCGCCCATTTATCACTGACGCGTGCCAGTCGGCGGGCGAGTTATCAGGCCAGTCGAGCAGGTGGCATGCCAGTATGTATTTATTACATTTTCTCAAACATGCAATGAAATATTGATGTTATGTTCCTTATAATAGGCTGCGAAGTATGACGTTTCAGGTGCGGCTCGGACAAGAGGTCGTTAATGGAATTTCATATAAATCTTGCAGGCCTAGGCCGGCAAAGTCCTCTTTTTTAATTTCCATTCCACATAAATTTGTGGCACAGGCATCATGACATTCTGCCACTATGCGTATTAAAAATAAAACTTTGATTTTTTTGTTGTTTATTTCATTGCATGTTTGAGAAAAGCTCTATACCCCGGCGGGAAATATGGGGTTGCCCGCCTCAGACCTATCCGGCCTATGTCTTCGGCCGGCAACCCCTTTCGTCCCGGCCTCTGTAGTATTGTACTATCGTATTATTTAGTGAAAATCTTTTCCTTTTTCGCACAGTTCGTCTCTTACTAGCTATTAAACCGGTTGGACGAGTTTTTTTTGCTTTTGTTAACATTGTTCTCCGAGTACTTGTCAAAAACATTAAGTAACATGATATATGCTTTTATAGGAAACGTGTAGATGCGTTAACGCGTGAATAAAATATACATAAACTGTCATGTTTAACGTAAGTAACATACGACGAGTACACACTCTCGCATACCTGTAATATCAAAATGAGTAGGCAGACCATATGAAACTTTCTAGAGATTGTATGTTTTCTGTCTTCTAGAGATTGTAGGTACTAGTCTTTCTCCCACAACACAGTAAACTATTGAACTCATAATAGAAACCATGTACGAATAATTAATTTCAGTGGACAGTTTTACATTCATATAACGACGCGCTCTTATGATAATCGTTGGGGTCACATACATACATAAAGTCACGCCTGTTTCCTAGAGGGGTAGGAAGAGATCACGGATTTAGCTACGATCCTGACATACAACTTTTCGTTTTATGAACTCTTATAACATTATTCATGCATGTGCGGCAATTTAGGGTACTTATGACCTTGCCTTTCTGCAGAATGACTCCGATTTGACGAGTTACCTAATTATGAATGAATACATACATAAATAGACAAATAATTGAAAATATTTCTACAAGCGGAAACGTCCACATAGCGGAATTATAATTTCCAATCGAAAATGAAAAATTGATGCCCAGAGTGATTAATTTTTCATTTTCGATTGGTGACAAATAATTACTTAAGCAAATAATAATAATGTCGTAACTCTCGTTTTAAAATTTAATATCTAATTTTCTTTTGGACCAGGCTTGAATACTTTTTTTGGACCAGGTTCAAATGTACATAAATGATTGAAAAACTGATACACTGCACGTCATCATACATCCTTTTTTATTGCTATTATTATTATTGTTTTATTATTTGAATTCCATTTCTCTTTTTCACTTTGGCATGCCAGTTGCTGGTAAAATGTGCGGTTTTATATTTAAATAATGTTGCCATCTAATGTACCACATTTTATGCAGTATAAAAATTAAATAGATCTATAGTTTTGACAGAGGAATATGAACTCGTCAAGAATCAATGATTAGCGCGTGATGGAGCCCCTTAAGTTGTATGAGCTCTGCCTATACCCCTTTGCCTACCTGAGTTTATGCATGTAATAAAGTTCGTCTTTGAGAAATGCTGTTAGCAGGATTGCGATCAATTCATCATGTCACCACATCAGTTTGTTGCACGACAGGTAGACAAGTCCACGACCAGGCCTATCAACGTGCGCACGCGACCCATTTCGAATCAGACGCAAAGCACTACAACCGATGCCTTGTGCAGACCAGTCTAGCTGGCCCCCAATGACGCAAACTTGTTATTACAAATTTAAAGGTCAAATTACACTGGACAAGTTCATGACGGTTTTGTGACTGGACAAGTTGACAGTTAGCATTAGCAAGCTGGTAGCTGCGTTTGCATAGGATTGCAATTAGACAGTAATTGAACAACCGGTAATTACTTGCAAGTGTAAATGAGCCTTAAATCGAGATAGTATTGCTAATTAAGGTATTAATTAGAAACAGCATGGTCTGTGGGTGGTAGTTTAAGTTTAGAGTGAAAATAGTAATTAATATTCAAGGCTCAGCTCGTTTTGTAATTAATTAGTGGTATAAAAGACAAGATAGAAAGTTAATTTTATGTAGTTTTAAAACCCGAGAATACCATCTGGCATTCTTTTCGTAACGGTTTGGAATTGAAAACGATCACAAATAGAAAAGATACAGAGCTGCCAATATTATTAAAACAAATAAGGAAGTTTAAGTTAAGAGTAAAATTTTCCAGCATGTATGATATGTATGTACGAGTATATGGATGAGTTCTACGCTACGCTCAAAAACCGGAACGGCTGACGTTCGAGTCAAGACCACCAAGTTAAAATGAGAATGGACCGGCCACGTCTGCCGCATGCATCCGCAAAGGTGGGCCAAACTAGCCACGGAGAGGGTGCCGAACGATGGGTGGCGACGACGTGGCAGGTTTCGACGGAGATATATATATTTTTTTTTATTAAAAATGGGATTGCTCTTGGCCATCTAGCCAGGAGGCAAAGATGAGGCCGACGATGAAGCGAGCTCACCCAGAAGATGCCTATTCACTCGTGCCTTAAAAAGGTCCAGGTTATATGAACTCGGAAATACAGACGCCGGCAGAGAATTCCAAACCTTAGAAGTGCGCATTATAAAAGAAGATGCAAAGCGCTTGGTTCGAATTAGAGGAATTTCGACCAGGTAAGGATGGTAGCCAGCCGTACGTCTGGATGTCCGATGGAAGAAGGGGGAAGGCGGTATGAGCTCATGGAGCTCCTGAGCACACTCACCGAAGTACAGATGGCGGGATGACCTGGACACATCGCGAGGATTGGCCAAAGATTGCTTAGAACCGGCCGAGTGAATCTCAAGAGGCAAGGTCTTTGCCCAGCGGTGGGACACTATAGGCTTTTGAATAAATATAATAATAATTTATCTTATGCAACAGATTACACCACTTCGTATGAAATCAACGATAAAAATTTGCACAAAAATTTTGTACGACTCTCAATAAAATTTGGTTTGTAAATAACCTACACAAGCATTTTTTTTTTCTTTTCTTTATAATGAAAGCCCGTGGTGCTCTGAAATTTTTGTCTTGTTCGCTCGCTAGTGGTAGCTAGAAGCTGGCGCTCGGAAAAACCTTGCGAAATTGGAATAAAAATTAATACTGTCAATTCTGTCAAAACGAATGATTGTATCGGAAATTTCAAACGTTTAGTTTTTAGATATGTGAATCACCAATCTTTTTTCGAATGAAACCGCGTAAATATAGGTTAGGAGTAGTAAATTTTATGTTGAAAACAGCCTTATTACAAGATTGTTTATGACATAGTATGTAAATAAAGTTGTATAAAAAAATTAAAACGTTCAGATTATTACCGAAAGATCAAAGGCAATTTTTTTTTCAATTTTAGAGCCTAAGCGTTTTCAAATCTATCATTTGAAATGAAATGAAATGAAATGAAATCAATTTATTCCAGAACATGTCCATATGTTATACAATAAGATAAAATAAAAACAATAATAATAATACTACACTAACACTAAAATTTGGGCCTACTCCACGCCTTTAAATCTGGGGTGCTCCGTAGGTACAGGGAACAGCAAATTTAGATAATCATAATAAGATATATACTTTATTGTGCACTACACGGAGAAATTTACAATGGTAAAACATGAATAGGATCATAAATTATATTAGTACTTTTTCGCAAGTCTGTCTCACTAACTTACTCGTAACAATACTGAGGCAGATTTTTTAAAATTTATTTTTTCCAAGTGGGCCCCTTGGGCCCTTTTGAATGTCATACAATAGTATAAAGTAAAATTCTAAATAGTAAAAAATCTGCTTCCATTTTACGAGAGATGTAAAGGGTTTCCAGTTGGGATGCGTCAAAGTAGTGAAAGTGAAAAGGTTCTAAAATGAGCAGCTACTTTTGCTGTTGACTGTACCTAATTAAACTCAAGGTACTTGTGTTATTCAGTATGTTCAATTATTATCGTTAGGCAGGGACTACGAAGTCGTGATCGTGACTTTGGCCAGAAGAAGTCTTCGCATTTTTATTTCTGCGTAGATACGACTGTTACTGAAGGCACCTTTAAACGAGTCCCATTACTGGCGCCAGTAGGCGGCACGCGCCAGCGCTGGACTGGCGCTGTACCGTTTACACGGATCAAGTTACGCTGGACTGGTATCCACCATATTAGGCGAAGGAAGTCCATTGCTGATCTGGTGCCCCAATTCGCTGCAAAGAGGGAAAACGTCGGTGTGGTTTTAGTGGGTAGGCTCCTCCCCTCCATTTCGATCAGAACTGGCGCGGGTGAAGAGAGTCCCACATAACACTCCAACAGGTTTGCCAGACCGAGGGGTATGCGTAACGCATTTCCACATTGTTAAAACAAAGGTCTCCCCCAATTTCATGTGCGGTAAATGCCATACCATAATCGCCACGCTTGGCATGCGTCAATGTCATATCAAAAAGTTCGAGGCAAATAAAAAAGTAGAACTACGACAATGACAACGAATGATATATCTCTCTCCACACGAATGATATACCATATCGCTCGGTAGTGGTATAGGTATTATTATTACGTCTTCTCTGGGTACGCTGAGACTTGGACCATCTACTAAACACCCGCAGTTGCGTGCGTAATTCAAACGCACTAAGAAATGTCACCAGCGCGGGCGCTATTCTAAAAATTCTAGAATAATGGACCACGATCGACATTACTTAGCGAAATAAACGGCCGGTATTATTTAGCTGTAGAATGTCGGCGTTATCGAGGTGATAAATTGGCAATGTGTTTTATCTAAGGGGATCTAGGGAATTATTGATTTGCCACCTTAGATATAGCAAATTAAATGTAGATAAAATAATATTTTCCCCTCACTAGCTCGGAAAGCCGTCTTTTATCCTTTGAAACAAGCGGGTAAAAACGCATTTTATCCACAAGTGGGGAAAGTAATTTGACCTTGGAGCGTGTTTGAGTAGCTTTTGACAGATAACAAAATGTAAAACGCTCATAATAATGGTTAGTTTGATATCAATTATCATTAAATAAATGGTTTGAGAATTTAATACAAAATACCAAATTTATCTTTATTTAATGATTTAAGTCGTTAACCTTCAAATTCTATAAATAACATTTGTTTTATAATGATATTGAGTTTAATTGTAAACGCACAAGTTGAGTCGATGCAATTTCAAAACGCATCGTGGGAAAGAAATGTCATCATTGTCAATGTCAACTAAAATATACACAACTTATCACGGACTCCGAATCACGTAAATATTATACACAACATCCAGAGTTTTCTGTATATAATAGCGTAAAAAAATCGGTGATTCCAGTGATGAAAATCATGCCTGTGGAACTGTGTTTTTTGCAGGTTGCACTTCCCTCGCTATAGTGAGGAGAAAAGTTTTGTGTTACACACGGGTGCAAAGTTGTATTTTACTTCTCGTGTGTTGAAACACTCGCTACGCTCAAGATTCTATTTTAGAACCACTCGCTTCGCTCGTGGTTCAACTATAGAATCCTTTCGCTGGCTCGTGCTTCAATTCCACACTCGCGGGTAAAATACAACTTTGCACCCTTGTATAACAAATAACTATTTCACCTCAGCGGCACGAACATGGTGGTTTTGCTGCTTGAAAACAGTCAGCAAAATGCAATTTTGCTGCGAGCGTGAAAAACAACTTACTTTTTAATTTGTCATATCGTTGGTTAGTCGCAGGTCATCTTTTGATATTGCAGGGTGTAATACAAACTTAGAACATTTACTTAAACTTCATTTTCTGTCACTATTCCTTTGCGTTTTACGAGTATGTTGTATGTATCACATGAAAGCAAAGATATTTCCATCTTTGACTTTGAGTCCCTCGCTACGCTCAAATTTCAAATTTTAGTGCCTTTCGCTTGTTCGGGACTCAACATCAACATTCGCTGCAAAAATCTACTTTGCCCTCTTGTTGAACAAATAACTATTAGTGTTAAAATAAATTAAGGCACTGTACAGTACAGCTAAGAAAAGTGACCACGTGCATAGAAGTTTGTATGCAGGGGGGAGGTTTCTCTGCAGCTGACTGTCCACGAGGGGTAAGGCATGTGACTGACTAGGACGAATTCCAGCTGGTACAGTCAACAGCAAATGTAGATGATCATTTTAGTACTTTGTCGCACTAACGTAACAATACTGCGACAGTTGGGATGCGTCAGATTAGTGAAAGTGACAAGGTACTAATAGTGTAAGCTGTACGCTTAAAAATACTGCAAATCGATGTACAGTTTAGCCGTTTGGCACACGCATACTAGAGGTCAAAACAAAATTTTTGACCCGCAGTTCCTAAAAAAAAATTCCTTTTGTGTGAGACATTTTACTTATTGTATGGTTTTTTTTTTTCAGAAACCTATCGTGTGTTGTGTCATATGAAAGGGCTTTTTAAGGCGATTCTAAAAATATACCACATCATTACATTTCAGCCATATTTTTTTAATTAAAACAAAAATAATTTTCGAAACATACCAAGTTTGGGCTCATCCAGACACGATATGGCTGATTTTTTTAAATACAATATATCACAAATGATACGTGATATCCTCATATCTAACCTTAAAAAAAGCAATTTTGAAAATAATTTCACTAAGTATATTTTTTATTTTTCAATATTACAAAGTGACACAGTTCTACTTCAATACCTATTTTACGTGACTTATGGAACTATAGTGCAGATACGGTACATATTAATCATAAAATGATACGTAGTATCCATATATCCAACGGGAAATACCTCTTTAACCCTTTAACTGCGCCTTTTCATCAGTTGGTATAGTTTGTTTAGTTTTTGATATAAAATATCAAGGTTGGACTCCTTCAGATACGATATACCCAACTAATTAGGTTATGTATCAAGATATGACGTATCACTAATGATACGTTATATCTTGATATCTAACCCCAAGAAAGCATTTTGAAAATAATTTCATTTAGTATTTTTATTTTTTATGCATATAATTTTTCAATATTACAAAGTGGCACAGTTCTACTAGAATTGTATTAAACTGTGCTGTATTGATTATTATTGGTGTTATCTAAGTGATAATAACGATCAACAACGATAAATTCTTTGTCTCCCTCATCCCCCCCCCCCCGACCGTCCCTCAAGATCTGCATTTAGTTATAGTTATTGTTATAGCAGTTATGCTAAGGGAATTTTTTTTAGGAACTGCGGGTCAAAATTTTTGTTTTGACCTCTGGTATGCGTGTGCTAAACGGCTAAACTGTACAGACGCGTGCATTACCAATCGGCTTTCAACGTATTTATGGCAAAAAATACTACGGTACTTATACTATTTAGCTCTCTAGCAAATATTTTCCAAGTTATGCAAATGTGTATTATTTTACTCTTCTCTAAAATTGATAAACAAAAGGTAAAAAAAAACCCAAAAATATCATTTTCTAACCAAAAATGCAACAAGTATTATGAGTCGTAAACCAGATCCAACCTCGTTATCAGCATTGACTGCCGCGCTATAATCTCGTGGTGTCAGTCAAGATTCATTACTAGGAGGAACTAAAAAAATTCTCCAAAGTGAAAATAAATAATCGTTTTGGACGCAAGAGGTTACTGAAGATGCTCTTAATAAGCGCATTTTTTTAAAATTTAAAACCACACCCTGTTTAGTTAACAGGTTAGTCAATTATAAAGGTATTACCTTTAGTAAGACCGTGCGCTTGTTTGCCACCGCGGTACGAGAAAAACGTAAATCTGCAATACGATAATGCACGACGTGCAGCAGTGTTTTCGCTCCGAGCTTATCGCTGCATCCTGGTTACAAATTACTGCCCATTGTTCGAGCCCTGCAGTTCAGACATAACTTGGAGCAGTTACCCTACTGCATACTTAAAAGGGAGAGATTAACCTACAGTATTCATCTGATTCTGGTTCGTAGATCGGTCATATTCAAAAATCTACATACATATACATAAACTTACGCCTATTTCCCAGAGTACATGAAAATTGATTTCAGTGCCACTTTTAGCATCTGTAGGTTTATAGATGGAGAAAATATGATATTGCAGTGACAGGTTGCTAGCCCATCGCCCACAACACACTTCAACCTGGTTACCTTGTGCCATTCTAACCCGGCACACACACGGGTCAAAAATCTAAGCTCTATTATTAATTTTCAAATTCGACTTTAATAGTAGATTGTGTCTCAAGGGAGAAAAATACATATACATACACATATTTACGGCGAGGGCGGTTTATTGAATTCTGAGTGACGCGAACGATTCTACATTAAAATCTTGAGCAAAGCGAGGGATTCAAGTGCTTACTCACAGAGCCTCTAGTTGTATACAAACTGTTCAGGGAAAGAAAAACTTAGTTGATCCGCCAATGAACAAAATATGTACAATGATAGCTGCTGGCTCATAGAGAAGTGCTTCTATCGGGTTCGTTATTTTCTCGAACAACAGTATTAGATTATATTTTTGTAATTAATTATGTGACATTCAAATTCGATTCTAATATAATATTAAAAAAACACATGTTTAATTCTTATAATAATTAATATGATTTGTAAAATATTTGCACGCCTTACATGGCTGAATACATGCAACAAAAAAAAAAGTAATATCTTATAAGACTGTATTCTCGGCAAATAAATTGATTGATTGATTGGAAGCTTCTGTAGCCATCATTGGCAACCCTAAGTCCATTCATCAACAACATTTCGCAGTACGGTTAATGTTTATGTAGCGGGTCAAAGCCCGCAGATAAACACTATGTACAGCGGGCGTAAAAGATATGTATACATATTCCGGCTTATCACGAAGGAATACGGTGCATTATTGTAAATATATAATTGACGCCGACCGTGCGAAACATGAATGAAACACAGAGAGGAGAACAGTTAGCTCACTTTGCAATAAAACGCTTTAGTTGTTTGACTTACAGGTAAAGTAGTTACCAGGTTAGTTAGCGTTACCAGTTTTGGTAACGCTGAAAACGAAGCGTACCGTAAAACGGGGTGAGTAGGTTTCGCGGGGAGAGGTGGGTTATGAATGGGGACAGAAGGTTTGAGACGGGCGTGAGAAGGGATTATTATAAGGCTACTGCTACAAAAATAATGTATTCCAATTTAATTTGGAGCTACAGTAATACGTATAATTAAAAAAAAATCGATCCAACAATCTTCCAAAATCACCTTTGTACTTGTACGAAAACCCCTCTCACCCCAAATACGGGGTAAGGTGGGTTTTCCTCTTAATCGACAAAGTTATGAAATGGAACTACCCAAAATAAAATAAAAACTAAAATACAAACGTCCGGAACACTTATTATATACACCATTCAGTTTTCATATGTAAAAATAAAATGTTATCGAGGTTTGAATTTCAGTTTTGACCCTACTCACCCCATTTACGGTAACTCGTTAAGTTTTTAGACGGTAGTACGCAGTCGCACCAATCTCAATAATCTTAAGCTTTGCGACGGATTTAAGTGTTTATGCCCAAGACCAAGATGGAAATAATTTTGCTACCGTGTGACATAATATACCTACTGTTTTTACACCGCCTATGAGGCCCGCAGCTAAAAATATAAAAATATTACAAATAATTTTGCTACCAAGTGGCACATTATGCTTTTCACACCTTCAAAAAGAGTCGTTGGTTGCCTCAAATGAGGGAAGAAAAGTACGATTTTGATCCCTTATTCGAGGGCAACATTGACTCTTTTCTGAATAGCAGTTGTGAAAAAAGCATTTATGGCCGGTAATGAGCACGAGACATCCCTGGAATTGCAAGCGTCTATAGGTTACGGTAACCACTTACCATCAGACAGGTCGTGGCTTGTATACCACCATTATTGTAAAAAAATTACAACATAATCATAGCCCATAGGTATATCATATCAGCCGACGGACGTCCACTGCTGGACATAGGTCTCCCCAAGTGCCACAATGACCGGTCCTGGATAAACAGCATGAATTCCCTAAATTCGAGCGTCTTTTAGCTAGTGCCTAAGCTGTGATTTAGGCATTTAGGTAAGTACAGCAGGTCAGCCCGCGAGCTAGACTGTGTGGGCGCGCCCACGTCCTAGTGAGGTAAACGGCGGATTACGAGCTAGCGATGAATTATAAGGATATTGTGTCAATGATAATGTGACCCGAGACTCTCACGTGAAACTTAAGTTACAGTTGTTTTGTTTCTCAAGTTATTCATTTCACGCACGGTGCCCAGTCGAGGGTGACGTGCCTAGGATATCTCTTTCGTTCATATCTCTTATATTATGAGACGGGCTAACACTCCGCATCGCGTTGTCTATCAAAATCAACTTGTCCAGGCATTGCTTTTTCCCGGCCTCTGCAATAATCTATACTATTACTATATTACTAGTAATATTATAAAGCTGAAGAGTTTGTTTGTTTATTTGAACGCGCTAATCTCAGGAACTACTGGTTCGAATTGAAAAATTATCTTTGTGTTGGATAGTCACTTTATCGAGGAAGGCTTTAGGCTATATAACATCACGCTGCGACCAATAGGAGCGAAGACGCGGACGAATTCGCGGGCAACAGCTGCACACTGCCTCCGAAGCTTGAGGTCCCGGGTTCGAATCCGAGCAGAAACATTTGTTCCTGAGACTTGGATGTTTTCTATGTATTTAAGTATATATCTATTAAATATATCGTCATCTAGTACCCATAACACAAGCCTTATTGAGCTTACTATGTGACTAGTTCGATTTGTGTAAAAAATGTCCCTTTATATAGTTATATTTATTTATTTATTTTTGTTGCTCACTTAAAAATCTGTCCCGTTTCGTGGATATTTGCAATCTTCGGAATTAACTACTTCCCTATGTACACTATGTTAGCGCACAATAATCGTTCAATAGCGATTGTAACCATACTCCTCGATGACAACATTTAATGCCATCAAATCAGTCGTAAAACCCACTCGATTGCGTTACCGATGTTTTACAATCATTTTGTTATCGCCGTGTTTATGTGGTTTATCTCTTTGATTCTGTTGTAAGTTTTTTTGTTTATTACACTGTTAACATTGAACTCATCGTGGAAACATTACGAGGATACTGGTCTGGTATTAAGTGAGGAAATCTCATATCTAAGTAAACTCACGTCAAAAAACAAAATACCTATCGCATATCGCATCCGCCCCGCCAAATCAGAAATTCGCCTTAGATGTAAACAAATTTAACCTCGAAAGTTTGCAGTAAATATGTTATTAAATTATGTTGTAACCGGGAACAAAAGAGCTGGCAGCTTCCTCGCCCAACGCATAAGTATTGCGATCCAGCGAGGAAATGCTGCCAGCATCCTCGGCACCATGCCACAGGGGCCAATTTTAGACTTAGGTTTTTAGATTTGTAAGGTTTTAATTTAGTTTATTTAATAATATACATGTTATAAGGTTATTTATTTAGTTCTTGAATAAAATTATGTTTAGTATGGTTTTTGTGCAAACAAATATACCAAACTGTGTTACGTTAGTTATTTCAATATTTCTACATAACTGAAGTTATAGAAAAGTACATGTCTGCAATTTTATTTTTCGTATCATCTTAGTTTGGGCAAAACTATTTTAGGATTACTTCACGCACGCGTGCGGGAAAGTAAAATTCGGATTTTAAAAATACTTATCTGTGACTTATCCGCACGCTTGCATAAAAGCAGCACGTTCTATGCCCATGTTAACCTACAGAAAGATGAACTCTGAGCAAATTGATTTTAATAGTTATTTGTTCAACAAGTGACCAAAGTAGATTTTTGCTGCGAGTGATGTTGATATAATTGATTCACGAGCGTAGCAAGTGATTCAAAATTAAAATCTTGAGCATAGCGAGGGACTCAAAGACACGAGATGTAAATATTTTTGCTCTTGTGTGATACATACAACTTATCACCTCAGTGACGAGAACATATAACGCAAAGGAATAGTGACAGAGAGAATGAAGTTTAAATGTTCCAAGTTTGTATTACACCCCGCTGTATAAAAAGATGACCTGCGACTACAATATGAAGAAAAATTTTTTTCACGCTCGCAGCAAAATTGCATTTTGCTCACTGGTTTCAAGCAGCAAAACCGCCATGTTCGAGTCCTTGGGGTGAAAAATGTCATTATTATATAAGAGGGCGCAGTACGATCGGTGTGGATCGGTTCTCCATACAAACGTATTTAGGCTCTCATTTTAAAACGCTATGCTAGAATACCATGAAACTTTGTATACACAATGGGATCCGGCATACCTAGGTCGGAAATTAGTTCCTGTTGCTAGAAATTGAAAAAGAAAAAAAATACAGCGGTTTTTTGAGTTTTTTACGGCTTGTATGAAAACCTTAATAATCGCTGTATGTTTTCGCCATTATAATTTCAAGCAACAGAAACTAATTTCCGCCCTAGACAAGCTGGATCCCATTGTGTATACAAAGTTTTATGTTATTCTAGCATGGCGTTTTAAAATGAGAGCATAAATACGTTTGTATGGAGAACCAAACGTACTGCGCCCTCTTAACATTCAAATGACCTCAGATTGTACATTTCTTAACTATCCCAATTAATTAGATATCTAACTAAAACATAAATTTATACATGACAGATTTAATTAGCAATAATCGTGATTAGAAAATTAATTAAACTTAAATGTCAAGCTGTAATCACGTGGCTTTACTGAAAAGGGGTTCAAGTTCTATACAGCTGTACAGCAATTGTACCCTTGTTCACTAAAGTTACGCGCACTTTAGGTTAGGTCCACGATTTGCCTAGTACTTAAATCCAAGTAGAACCTATAATTAACGTTACATCGATAGATACCGATTTCGAAATGTAAGTAATTATATTTTCACTGGCGTATTAATTAATTTTAAAGAACAACATGTGCTATGTCTTTTGTATGGACGAGTATGTATTTATATATATAAATGTCGTCGTCTAGTACCCATAAAACAAGCCAAGGACGACCTGTTTAGCCTAGTTGGTAGTGACACTGCCTCCGAAGCTAGAGGTCCCGGGTTCGAATCCCGGCCAGGGCATTATTTTTGCATTTAGCACGGATTTTGTTCTTGGGTCTTGGATGTTCTCTATGTATTTAAGTATGTATTTATCTATATAAGTATGTATATCGTCGCCTAGTACCCATAGTACAAGCTTTGCTTAGTTTGGGACTAGGTCGATTTGTGTGGGATTGTCCCCCAATATTTATTATTATTTATTATTATTGTTCTTATTTCTTCTTTAATTTAAGAGATCTATTATTGGCCAACCATTTCTGTCGTCTGCCATCTTTCTTAACTATCTAGTATGACACAGCCTTAACTTTGTTTTTTAGGGTTCCGTAGTCAACTAGGAACCCTTATAGTATCCCATGTCCGTCTCTATGTCTGTCCGTCCGTCCGTCAGAGGGTTTGCTCTGTGGTTGTTAGTGCTAGAAAGCTGCAATTTGGTATGAATACGAGTATATAAATCAATAAATCTGACAGTCGTG
Organism: Notocelia uddmanniana; assembly: GCA_905163555.1. NCBI lineage: Eukaryota > Metazoa > Arthropoda > Insecta > Lepidoptera > Tortricidae > Notocelia > Notocelia uddmanniana. The sequence continues at coordinate 779,433 of LR991056.1, forward strand.
AAATACACAAAAAAAAATTTAAGGGTACCTCCCCTGCACGTAAAGTGGGGATGAATTTTTTTTTGGCTTCAGCTCTATTGTGTTGTATTGTTGGACAGGTATTTCAAAAGGAATACAGGTCTTCACCAAACATTTTTTGATAAAGTGAATATTTTCAGAAATATTAACTCCAAAAGAAAAAAAAATGTGTCCCCCTCCCCCTCTAACTTTGAAACCATGGGTCCGAAAAATATGAAAAAAATCATGAAAGTAAAGCTTAATAAATTCTTTCAACGAAAACTATAGCCGACATGATCAGTTAACCCGTTTTTGAGTTATCGTAAAAAGTCTTCCCTTCTTAGTAAAAGACGTATGAAACGCTGCGAAAGTATTCCCTTTTGCTTGTTATTGTTTTCATTGTGAAACTACGGAACCCTACACTGAGCATGACCCGACATGCTCTTGGCTGATTTTTAATTGTTCGAATTAGTTTCTCATTGGCTTACCTCTTGCCTCTCGTTCCTTCAATGTTCCCTTCTATTACAGTCTTGAAGAATGTTTTTTTCATTTTACACGTCTTCTGTTTTCTATTTATTTATCTATTATTCATTATCTTCAGTCATTGAAAAAAGTTAAATGAAAATGAAAACAACAGCATGTCAACCAATGATGACATTATGAATAAAAAAAATCGGAAAATTCATTATTATGAATCACGATGGTAGTAGTACAAATATATTAAAACATAAATTATGAACAAAACTTATGAAGAGTGATGATTAGGAACACAAAGCGGTATACTACAAAAATTCGACCGAAAAAGTGTAAATGAGCCAGCATGGACCCCATCCAAGATCCAAGATCGGGGTGCCTAATGGACCTATCTGAGTCATTCAGTAGATAAGCGTAATTCAGTCGCCCTCAAAATAAGTCTGCCTGTTTAGCCTAGTTGGTAGTACCTCCGAAGCTAGAGGTCCCGGGCTCGAATCATGGTAAGGGCATTTGTTTCTGTGGTGAGCAGAAGCATTTTGTTTCTGAGACTTGGATGTTTTCTATAAATTTAAGTATATATCTATTAAATATATCATCGTCTAGTATCCACAACACAAGCCTTATTAAGCTTACTATGCGATTACTGGTGATTAGTGTAAAAAATGTCATTTAATAAAAAGTACATGTACACTTCAGACGGCTCATAAATATTTAAACAAGCACTCTAACGCCTTTATATATGTAAAGAAATGGTTATATCATTTCTCTAGTTTGAATTTTGCCGCGACTTGTTCTGTCAGTAAAGCAGCGCGATTTCATTGGTAAAGCAGTGTTGTCAAGTGTCAATGTAAGGTGGACTTTTGGAGGTTATGAAAAGATTGATATGGTGTATGAAACTTCACCATATTAAATTAATTTACTTAGATTGGTGTAATAGGATTTACAAAGGACACAGTGAATAATAAACGTTAAATATCGTTTGTTTGTTTACAGGTGAGCTTTCTATCAGTTGAGAGTGTTATAATTGGTAAAGTTTTGTCATAGAATTTAAGACTCAAGCAAATAAATCTTTGTTTACAGAGCAACACATCGTTTAATTCATAGTCAAGGAAAAAAATAACATTATATATATAATATACGTATTCAGGTATTTGTGGGCGCCTTGTGTGCTTCGATATATTTAATGGCGACTGTATTAGCCAAATAAAACATTAAAGTAAGTGTTTGACTCGGTCGAAATGCGAAACCGTAACGGCGAATGGTTAAAACGCTCAACCTCACTATAGCCAATTTTATAGTGGAGTTCCTGGCATTAAAACTTTGCTAACCACTTCAAACGGTAGCTGAATCGGATGGAAAACAATAAAACAAAATCTCAAAGTTAAAAATGTTCATCTGTTTAGGCTTATTTTCTATATTTTGAGTGAATTAACACGTACGAGTACGAGTATAGGATGATTCACAGTAGGCCGTTCCGTGTCCGGGCCGGCCCGTTTTCTTCTAGAGAAATACGCCGGCCGTTGCGTTTGCTGTCATAGAAAACGGGCCGGCCCGGACACGGAACGGTCTACTGTGAATCATCGTTATCTTGACGTCTTCTTTTCGTTAAGTACATAATTATGTAGTTGCTGGATGCGGGTGGCGCAGGACCGGACATTGTGGCACTCCTTGAGGAAGGCCTATGTCCAGCAGTGACCCGTGGCTGATAGGATGATGATGATGATCATCATAGAGCGCTCGTGGCCCAGCGGCACCCGCCTACCGCGTGCGGTATGCGAGGTTAAGCAATGTGGGCGCAGGTCAGTTCTTGGATGGGTGGCCGCTTTGAGTGGTTACTAACTGAGCGCTCTCGTGCTTTGGAAGGCTCGTTAAGCCGTTGATCCCGGCTGCTGTCTACGACAGCATTCGTTAAGCCAAGTTAGAGGCCTTCGGGCGGCTTGAGAACTTCTAACAGTCAAGTTGCCCACTCACTTGACAAAGGGGGGTCGAAGTTGCACTACGTCCGTAGGGAGTACCCACCGTTACCCTACACGTGACCCCTGGGTGGTGCTAAAAGTGCAACAAAAGCTGGCAACCGTACTTGTCTTCTCGAAGATCTCACGGTTCGTAAATAAATGCCATACGATTAAATTAATTAAATAAATAAATCATCACCATATCAGGCGATATGACAGTACTATTGCTGGCTACTATTATAGATTTTATGTATATTATTTCGATTTATATCGTGATGTATTTTCAAACATCACACTAAATCGACAAATTTCAAGCAACTGTTTTTTCCGCTTAAGTGGGCGCAGTACGCTCGGTCTGGCTCGGTTCTCCATACAAACGTATTTACCGTCTCATTTTAAAACGCCATGCTAGAATAACATGGAAATTTGTGTACACAATGGGATCCGGCATATCTAGGTCGGACCATAGTTTCTGTTGCTAGAAATTGTAAAAAAAAAAATACAGCGACTTTTTGAGTTTTTTACGGCTTGTATGAAAACCTTAATAATCGCTGTATTTTTTCTCCATTATAATTTCAAGCAACAGAAACTATGGTCCGACCTAGATATGCCGGATCCCATTGTGTATACAAAGTTTCATGTTATTCTAGCCTGGCGTTTTAAAATGAGAGCATAAATACGTTTGTATGGAGAACCGAACGTACTGCGAAGTCTTAAATTCTACTACCTAAATGCATATTATTGCAAAACTTAAATAACATTCAAGATCACAATAGTGGTCGGCAGTTAAGAAGTCAATCCCGACACCTGTCATTCCCATACAGTTTATAACCTCAAAGTGACTTTTAGATTATAAACTGTATGGAAATGGCAGGTGTCAGGATTGAATTCTTAACCGGCGACTACTATAATAATCACAAGCACGTTTGCCTTTTTTGACTTGAGGATTCGGTGTGTTGACAGCTAGAGACACATGCAGGTCCCTCACTGTCAACACAGCATCCTCGGGAGCTCTGGCGACCTTACTCACCACCACGAACACAACACCAGATACTAAAAGGAGCAAGTACTGGTGTTATTATGGCTGCGATTTTTGTAAGGTGGAGGTACTTCCCCAGTGGGACTGCTCTAAATATGAGCAAGATAAGGTTCGGCTGTGTCTTTAAGACGAGTGTGGAACTCTTTATAATTTTGCGTGTCTTCCTTGCGCAGCTTGGCATCAGTTATAAACATAATCATAATCATTTATTCGTTGCAACCATGGCGTTTACAAGATGTTCTTAATCTAACCAGTACGAAAATGGACCCTACTAGGGCGTAGCAACACGAGTAACTTAAGGGGAGGTCGTCAAGCGAGTTAGCGTTTTCGAGTTTTCTAAAAACAATCTGTACGTAGAAAAAGGGTTTTAAAAATTTGAAAAAATTACATGTGATGTACATTCAAAAAATTACACTCTCGCAGGACTAGAGGGCCTTAAACCTAAATATAAAATAGAAACACATACTAACACAAAAACATTATCCACCTACTTCAAATAAAATAAAAAACAACATGTACATTAACATTTTTTTCTCAAACATGCAATGAAATATTGATGTTATGTTCCTTATAATAGGCAGCGAAGTATGACGTTTCAGGTGCGGCTAGGACAAGAGGTAGTTAATGGAATTTCATACAAGTCTTGCAGGCCTAGGCCTGCAAAGTCCTCTTTTTTAATTTCCATTCCACATAAATTTGTGGCACAGGCATCATGACATTCTGCCACTATGCGTATTAAAAATAAAACTTTGATTTTTTTGTTGTTTATTTCATTGCATGTTTGAGAAAAGCACTATACATACCTCGGCGGGAAATACGGGGTTGCCGGCCTTAGACTTATCCGGCCTCGCTTCGCTCAGCCGTCTATATGTCTTCGGCCGGCAAACCCTTTTGTCCCGGCCTCTGTAGTAATGTACTAATTTTTTCATCTTAATTAGATTAACGAATAAAAATACGTATATTATTTCCAGATAGATTCTTACAAGCATTTCTCGATGTTAGTGTTAACGGGATTTCTGCGATTACAAATCTCACGAAACCAAAGCTATTAAAGTCGAGATGGACGGAAGGATAGTCTCAACAGTCCCAATTTTATGAAGCCGCCATATCGAGCATCGCAATTGGTTGATAGCATCTCGCCGCAATGGGCCGTGGTACACCCACTAGTTGCGCAACTAAGTCTAGCATCGGACGGAAACTTAATTTGAATTTTCATTATGCTATTATTGTTTTACACGTTTTCTGTGTTTAGGCGGTTGTTATGTGTGTAAAGCTCATTTCAAAGTATCGATTTACACAAGATATACAAGTTGTGATAAAATAATACTTAGCATATTTTTGAATGGTCATGTTACGCCATATTCCAAGAGAAACAGATAAACTTGTATGGCGTTTTTATCCAAATAGCGCGCAGTTCGAGAGAGAGGCTCTTTGGAGAGGTAGGTCACAGCAAAATGCTATCTCGCTCATATTTCGAACAGCCCATTTCAATATATATAATTCCCTCCATGCCGCACCTCGCGGTTTAACAAATCATTTCTGATTCGCACTGCTTCAGTCTGGAATTCTCTTCCGGCGTCTGTATTTACAGAAGCATATGACCTCGATGTCTTCAAAGTAAGAGTGAATAGGCATCTTCTGGGTGAGCGTGTTCCATCTTAGACTTTGTCTTAACTTTCCATCAGGTTAGACTAAGGTCAAACGTAATCCCATTAACAATAAAAAAAAAATATATATATATCAGTTGGCGAAGGGGCTATTTGTTATTGTTTCAAAAGGAGCACCTAGTACCTCCTTTAGGGAAGGTTCATCAAGGTTCATTTTCATCATGCGCATGCGAATTATGTGCACTTTTGTTTTCTTTCGGTGTCATCAGACATTGAAAAGGCCAGTGCGAGTCGGAATTGCGTACGAGGGTAGCGTAGCATACACGCATGGTTTCTAGCTAATTAAACTATTTGTTCGGTCAAATGTACCGTGAACATGAACTACCGTCACTTAGGTTTGATTTTAATATCAAATTGGTACGGGTACCTCCACACGTCCCTGCGAAAAAGGGTCTTGACTCTTGACAGACGGACAATCAAAGTGGTCATATAAGGGTTCTTTACGGAACCTTTTAGAATAACCTTGTAACTTTAAATAGATCGATTGAGCTTGACAAGTACCACTAAGGAACACAATACTACACCTCGCTACAGCCCTTTCCTTTTGTCCACAGACAATGCTTCCTGCCCATCAATCTGTCACTACTCTAATGCAATCCCTTTAAATCCCTCATTACACGTTTAATTAGTAACACTTACGACCAAACAACTTACAATACTATCTCCGAAATCAATAATCAACCTTAATCGTTCACTAATATGCATCAATTTCGAATTGGAGGGCTGTAAAAATAAACGCACAAAGACTAACTTTATTTTACCGTTGGATTTCCGCTTGTGAACCTTAAAGCTATAACATTAAGGTTTACTTTAGTTGTGGTTGACGGTAAATTGATAAGGAAGGTGGGGTTACACGGCACCGATAGTGTTGGGCTGAGTAATCGATTATACACGCGTCAATAGAATCGATTGGGGACATGATGATGTAATCGAGAGATCGGTACAGTCGTTGGTAGAAGCTTTAAGCTCATGGTGAGGTTTTGAAAAATTGAAAAACAAAGGGTTGTGTACTGGTATGGACAAAGTATAGAACTTCAAATTAATTGGTACCTAATGATTTTGACGGAAGCAAAAAATATTTATTTATTTAATAACTTAAGTATATCATTACAGGAATATGAGGTTGATTGAGCCTCCCCAAGGCGTAATTAGATTAGAAGAGTGAAGACATTAAAAGATTCGTCACCACGAGTTGATCCCACGGTTGCTCAGTTGGTCCAAATCATTGCTAAGAACGAAAATAGCGGTTTAAACTCGTGGTGCATAATTTTCAATTTTTCGCTTTGGAAATCAGAAATTACGCTAATTTAATTACGTTTTTGAAATAACGTTGATAATATTATATTACAATTGTTGGTAACAGTACTCAATAATTTGTATGTAGGCTATGAGTTCATACTTCGGCGCGTGAGACATAATCCCGGCTTAACTGTGGTTGGTAACCCTACAGTGGGTCCCGTAGGGTTGGCAACACTTGTGAAATATTCACAAATTCCTGTTACCTACCAATTACTTACTAACTAACCAATCACACGGTCATGCATATTTGTTAGTTTAGCTTTCTTATTTATAAAATTTATCAAGCTTCGGTTTAGTGAAATGTTTTGACCCAGTTAGATAAGCAAATTAAGATTGTAACATGTATTCGTGATAAACATAATACAAGACATAGGCGGTTGTGTCATTAAAAAAAAAAGTAAAAAGTAAAAGTAGTTTATTCTTCAAATTAGGCATATTGCATGCACCTATGAACGTCAATAAACTACCACCGGTTCGGAAAAATATACCTCTGCCACGAGAAGAACCGGCGTAAGAAACTCGGCGAGGTGTCATTTTTTCAAAACAATGTACATTGTATAGTTAAATATAAAATTACAGTGTCAGATAACAATGCTACAGTAGAAAATATATTTTCGCGATAAATTACCCGTGCAGGACGCTATCACTGCCAAACATCCCTATCCATCATGTAATCGTTTATCTTATAATATGCTCTTGAAATAAGTGTTTGTTTTACTACAGATTTGAATTTAAAATTGCTAAGTTCAGTAATGTGTTTTGGAATTTTATCGTAGAATTAAATACAATTTCCCAAGATCGACTTTTTCGCCTTTACTAGTATATAGAAGGTTATTTTCAGTTTCCCAGTGTTTCTGGTGGCTATTGGTTTATCAGCGTTCGTTGGGAAATTGCACAAATTCTTTCTAACATACATTATTATTTCAAATACGTACCTATAGGGACGGCAGGGTTAGAATATCTATTTCTTTGAAAAATTCTCTTAATGAGTCACGCGACCCCAATTTATAAGTTGCCCGGAAAGCCCTTTTTTGCAAAATAAAAACAGTTTCCATTTGTGCCTTTCATGTGTCACGAAATCGCAACTCAGCAGATAATGCTGCGGGCCTTTGATGGTTGCCATTTTATCACATATCGTCGTGGATAAGACTTACTGGACTACTAAGACTTCACGTTCTGACAAGTATGCGAGAGCGAGAGTGACGGGGACGGGCGTCGTATCCACGACGATAAGTGATAAAATGGCAACCATGATACGCCCGCTGGTGGTGGTAGTGGTGGTCTTGTGGGTTAGACTACAAAAATTAAAATAAACGCAAACAAACAAATAGTATGTACAAATATAATAGCCAGAAAAAGCCACGAATCCTGCTTTTTGTCACTTGGGTGGGTATAAGTTGAATAAAAACTCATCCAACATATTCAATTTATAACACTGACGCTCATTCTTTTTATAATTCTGCTTAGATGAATTTTAGTGTTCGTATCAAACTAGATATGTATTGCATTGTTTTATATTGTAGTTTTTTGTCAAAGCATTAATAGTACATTACGATACAAGTGCAGAGAACAGGAAATTCGCAACGAGTGGTGATAAATTGAAACACGACCGAAGGGAGTGTTTTAAATCGACACGAGTTGCGAATTACCTGCTCGCATGTGTATCGTACAATGTTTTACAGTATATATGGCTCTTTAAAGTTTCGACATATGCACGTAATCTGCTGATTACCGCACTCGTGCGGTAAAGTAGCACCATATGTATGTACTGTAAAAGTTATTTAATTTTTACCAGGCGGAAGTGCAACCCTACAAAATGGACCCGATTCGAGTACCAAATCGGGCGACTAATCCATCCCGATCAGTTGCAGACGCCGCGCGCGCATACATGCGCGTGAGTTGCCTGCACTCACTTGTAACGTCAGCTGAGAAAATCTATTAACCATGAAGTATAGGCATACGTCACAAGCAATAATAGTACATTACTACAGAGGCCGGGACGAAAGGGGTTGCCGGCCGAAGACATATAGACGGCCGAGCGCAGCGAGGCCGGATAGGTCTGAGGCGGGCAGGGCAACCCCATATTTCCCGCCGAGGTATGTATAGTGCTTTTCTCAAACATGCAATGAAATAAACAACAAAAAAAACAAAGTTTTATTTTTAATACGCATAGTGGCAGAATGTTTGATGCCTGTGCCACAAATTTATATAGAACTAGCGTTTGCCCGCGGCTTCGCCCGCGTACTCTAAGCATAATTTTTAACCGTCTTCAAAAAAGAGGTTCTCTGTTTGACCCGTATGTATGTATGTACTTATGTATGTATGTATGTTTGTCCACGATTATCTCGCGTTTGGCTGAACCGATTTAGATGCAGTTTCCAGAAAAGTAGTTGTTACATTTTGGGGGTTTCGGTATACGAAGTTTGGTGATTGTGATTCATAAACAGATGTATGTACGTATGTATGTTTGTCCACGATTATCTCGTGTTTGGCTGAACCGATTTAGATGCAGTTTCCAGAAAAGTAGTTGTTACATTTTGGGGGTTTTGGTATACGAAGTTTGGTGATTGTGATTCATAAACAGATGAACCGATGAAAAGTCAGTATACATTCTGAGAACCGGCAAACTGTAGAATTTAATTTGATTTTGGCAATAATAAGGATCGAAAAACTATTATCATACATTTTCGAGAGGCCGAGGGGGAAAAGGTCGGGAGAGAAAGAAGATCTGTGTACAACAGTAACACCAATTGAAGGTCTGGTAACGACCAAGCAGCAGTCATAAACTCTGGTCCTCTGAAGTACAGAAATACGGCTAATTCAATATCTAGCGTAACCCTTATTTTTCCTAAATTTAAATTAATTGGTAGATTATGCCAGTTTCCGTTTGAGCATCCAAAAAGAACGATTTGGCCTTACTTCCTTTCGCACTCCTTACTATTTGCTCGTACTTATACTGACTTTTGTTCATCTGAAGTCCGTCTGTTACAACCGATTTGCTTTAAAACTACTGGACCGATAGAATTGCAATTTGGCACAAACTATCAAAAAATGTCATGTCCATAATATTAAATTAAAACCGGCCAAGTGTCGGAACACGCACACAGAAGGGTTCCGTGCCAACACCTGCTAGTTCACATTTAAACCACTCTAGGAAACTCACGGCACTTAAGTCCTTTTGTTTGGGCAAGACTGTTTTTCAACGATATCTCAAAAAATGGTAAACATCTCTTGTTGAAACCATAAGTCGCTGAAAGTATTTACTTAATATGCACAATCTCAATGTTTTTCAGAATCTTAAACTTCAAAGTTTGAAAATTATATACAGTCAGGGGACACAATTTTTACGACTTAGACAGCTAATCTATACTAATATTATAAAAAGGAAAGATTTGATTGTTAGTTTGCATTGAATAGCTACACTATTCTTGGGTGACATTGATATGGGCTATATTATGTTTTCAAAAAATAAGGATTCTTACTAAAACTCCAATAATGTAATGTTGTAAAAAAAAGTAACTCAAATATTCTTTACATCGCGTGCGCTAAGAAAACTATTGATGATAGAATAAATATTTGTTAATTATTTGTATGGGCCGGGGTGCTAGTATGTATAACTAATCTAAAGGTTTATTTAAATGGAAAAAATATAGAAACCTCTATGTCGTTTTTAAAAGCCAATCCTTTTTTTACAATCCCTGGCATGTATGGAGTGCCTAATTTTAGAATAAATATTTTTTAATTATTTGTATGGGCCGGGCTGCAAGTATGTAATACTAATCTAAAGGTTGATTTAAATGGAAAATAATTTTTAAGAAAAAAAAACCGACTTCAATGGGGGAGTCCGGTGAAAGATTATTCAACTTAGATGGTGCACTCTTAGATTCCATACAATAAAATAAAAATGGCTATAAGTATGTTTATAATGGTAGAAGACTTAGACTTTCCATGATTCCTCATGGAATCATGGAAAAACCTTGCTTGCTTGACAAACAAAACGAAGAGAACAAATCGCCAAACGTGAACTACGCGTCGTTGAAGAGTTCCGTTCTGATCATCATCAGCAGTTCCACTTCATCAAATGTCACTTTTATGAATGAAAATGCTTGATTAGTTCATGAAAATACTAAAATCACTATTTGTGTGCCTTTCACATTTGAGGAGTTCCCTCGATTCCTAATGGATCCCATCATCAGAACTCGACCATGTCAAAAATCAATCGTGAAAATAGAACTTGCTTAACAAACACAGCTAGAAGGACAAATCGCCAAACGTGAACTTTTCGTCGTTGAAGAGTTCTGTTCTGATCATCATCAGCAGTTCCACTTCATCAAATGTCACATTTTTGTATGATAATGCTCGATTTGTTGATAAAACCACAAAAATCACTATATGTTTGCTTATAAGATTTGAGGAGTTCCCTCAATTCCTCATGGATCCCATCATCAGAAATCAAGCATGACAAAAATTTATCGTGAAAATAGAACTTGCTTAACAAACACAGCTAGGAGGACAAATCGCCAAACGTGAACTTTTCGTCGTTGAAGAGTTCTGTTCTGATCATCATCAGCAGTTCCACTTCATCCAATGTCACATTTTTGGATGCAAATGCTTGACTTGTTGATAAAAACACAAAAATCACTATATGTTTGCCTTAAAGATTTCAGGAGTTCCCTCAATTCCTCATGGATCCCATCATCAGAACTGCGTTTTGACAAAAACGGGACCAACTTGGATATATATACTTACAATCAACGAATTTTTGAAATCGCTTAAGAAATGACGGTGTTATGGAGTAACAAACATTAAAAAAAAAACATACAACCGAATTGATAACCTCCTCTTTTGAAATCTTGAAGTCGGTTAAAAATATAGAAACCTCTATGTCGTTTTTAAAAGTCAATCCTTTTTTTACAATCCCTGGCATGTATGAAGTGCCTAATTTTACCTCGGATTCGTATTAAGAGACCCCTCGGAAGCTCAGATATCGATTTTGAACGAAATCGGGGCGGAAAAAAGAAAATCTATGTGGCCGCCACTTTCACAAATTTTACCTCGGATTCGTATTAAGAGACCTCTCGGATACTCAGATATCGATTTTGAACGCAATCGGGACGGAAATTAAGAAAATCAATATGGCCGCCACTTTTTCCAAACTTTACCTCGGATTCGTATTTGGGGCCCTCTCGGACGCTCAGATATCGATTTTGAATGAAATCGGATTGGAAGGGAAGAAAATCAATATGGCTGCCACTTTTTCCAAATTTTACCTCGGATTCGTATTAAGAATTTTCTCGGACGCTCAGACGTCGATTTTGAACGAAATCGAGACGGAATTGAAGAAAATCAATATGGCCGCCACTTTTTCCCACTTTTACCTCGGATTCTTATTCGGGGACCTCTCGGACGCTCAGATATCGATTTAGAACGCAATCGGGACGGAAATTAAGAAAATCAATATGGCCGCCACTTTTTCCAAACTTTGCCTCGGATTCGTATTTGGGGCCCTCTCGGACGCTCAGACATCGATTTTGAACGAAATCGAGACGGAATTGAAGAAAATCAATATGGCCGCCACTTTTTCCCAATTTTACCTTGGATTCTTATTCGGGGACCTCTCGGACGCTCAGATATCGATTTTGAACGAAAATGGGATGAAGATGAAGAAAATCAATATGGCTGCTAGTTTTTCCAATTTTTACCTCGGATTCGTATTAAGAGACCTCTCGGATGCTCAGATGTCTATTTTATACGAAATCGGGACGGAAATGAAGAAAATCAATAGGGCCGCCAGTTTATCCAAATTTTACCTCGAATTCGTATTAAGAATTCTCTCGGACGCTCAGATATCGATTTTGAACGAAATCGAGACGGAATTGAAGAAAATCAACATGGCCGCCACTTTTTTCAAATTTTACCTCGGTGTCGTATTAGGGGGACCTCTCGGACGCTCAGATATCAATTTTGAACGAAATCGGGACGAAAATGACGAAAAGCAATATGGCCGCCAGTTTTTCCAATTTTTTTACCTTGGATTCGTATTCGGGGACCTCTCGGACGCTCAGATATCGATTTTGAACGAAATTAGGAAGAAAATGAAGTAAATCAATATGGCTGCGACTTTTTCAAATTTTACCTCGGATTCATATTAAGAGACCTCTCGGACGCTCAGATATCGATTTTGAATGAAATCGGGAAGAAAATCAATATGGCTGCGACTTTTTCCAAATTTTACCTCGGATTCGTATTAAGAGACCTCTCGGACGCTCAGATATCGATTTTGAACGAAATCGGGAAGAAAATGATGAAAATCAATATGGCTGCGAATTTTTCCATATTTTACCTCGGATTCGTATTAAGAGACATCTCGGACGCTTAGATATCGATTTTGAACGAAATCGGGACGAAAATGACGAAAAGCAATATGGCCGCCTGTTTTTCCAAATTTTACCTCGGATTCGTATTAAGAATTCTCTCGGACGCTCAGATATCGATTTTGAACGAAATCCAGATGGAATTGAAGAAAATCAATATGACCGCCACTTTTTCCAAATTTTACCTCGGATTCGTATTCGGGGACCTCTCGGACGCTCAGATATCGATTTTGAACAAAATTGGGAAGAAAATGAAGAAAATCAATGTGGCTGCGACTTTGTTCCATATTTTACCTCGGATTCGTATTAAGAGACATCTCGGACGCTCAGATTTCTATTTTGAACGAAATCGGGACGAAAGTGAAGAAAAGCAATATGGCCGCCAGTTTTTCCAATATTTACCTAGGAGTCGTATTAAGAGTCCTCTCGGACGCCTAAATATCGATTTTTGTTGAAATCGTATCGGACGGCACTGATTAATAAAACCACTTACAATACATTGATTCAAGAAAGGTCGTATATTCATAGGGAATTCACGGCACTTCATGCGCCTTTAGACCTTATAAGGAACCTACATGCCAAATTTGATATCTCTCGAATCAGCAGTTTGGGCTGTGCGTTGATGTCACTCACTCAGTCAGTCAGTTTCTTCTTGCAATTTCGCACAAACTCTTAAAAGTTTTCATGTCTGCAGTATTAACTTTCAAAATCAATGCCATTTTCGAAATTAACGACCCAAAAAACCATAAAAACGACACCCATATTAATATTTAGACATTCCAACCCCCTCGCACCCCAACAGAGGGGATGGTATTTTACGTCCTCTACGTGGGATTTTAAAATCATTTTTGTTTTCGTAATCAGCGACCCGATAAACCATAGAAATAATACCCATATCGATTTTCAGAATTGTCACCACTTTTCACCCTGTTAGGGGTTGATTTCTCAAAAAACCTGAAACACATATTTACTCATTTATCGTTAGAAATACTCCTGTGAAGTTTCGAATAAAACAGTCCAACTTATCTTGATTCCCCATACAAACTTCGGACCCCCATTTCACCCCCGCCCCCAGGGGTTGATTTTTGAAAAATCCTTTCTTAATGCACCTCTAGACCTTATGTGGAACCTACATACTCAATTTGGAATCTCTAGAACCAGCAGTTTGGGCTGTGCGTTGATATGTCACTCACTCAGTCAGTTAGTTATTTCTTGCAATTTGGCACAAACTTTCAAAAGTTATCATGTTCACAATATTAAACTTCAAAATTGATGCCATTTTCGTAATTAACGTCCCAAAAAACCATAAAAACGACACCCATATTAATATTTAGACATTTCATCCCCCTCGCACCCCAACAGGGGGGATGGTATTTCACGTCCTCCACGTAGGATTTTAGATTCATTGTTGTTTTCGTTATCAGCGACCCGATAAACCTGAAAAACAACACCCATGTCGATTTTCAGAATTTGTCACCACATTTCCCCCTTTTAGGGGTTGATTTCTCAAAAAACCTGAAACACGTGTTTACTCATTTATCGTTAGAAATACTCCTGTGAAGTTTCGAATAAAATAGTCCAACTAATCTTGTTTCTCCATACAAACTTCGGACCCCCATTTCACCCCCTTAGGGGTTGAATTTTGAAAAATCCTTTCTTAGTGCACCCCTACACATTATAAGGAACCTACGTGCCAAATTTGGAATCTCTAGGACCAGCGGTTTGGGCTGTGCGTTGATATGTCAGTCAGTCAGTCAGTCAGTCAGTCAGTCAGTCAGTCAGTCAGTCAGTTTCTTCTTTTATATATTTAGATGGAAATTAAAAAAGAGGACATTGCCGGCCTAGGCCTGCAAGATTTGTATGAAATTCCATTAACGACCTCTTGTCCTAGCCGCACCTGAAACGTCATACTTCGCAGCCTATTATTAGGAACATAACATCAATATTTCATTACATATTTGAGAAAAAAATAATACAAAAACTGATCATAAATTATCCACAGCATTCAAAATTACCGAAAAGTATTAATTTTCTTGGCTTAATTGAAACTTTTACATGACTACTACTTAGTCGGTGCCATATAAGGTCGCCATTTTATAATTAAAAAACTTTAACGTCATATCTAACATCCTGTGTACTTTTGAAATGAATCTTAGAGTGACTGTGATAAGGTTGAATCTTCTTCCAAGCTTATCCCTCAGTTGGATCCATTAGTTACCAACTGGTGGTTTCATGGGTTAAATTTGCCCTTTAACTTAATGTACAATAACCATCATTACTTCCTCAATCACGCATCAAGACTGATTTCACGCTAGGCACGGGCTAAATGTATGAGGTTCAGAATACAAATTATTGATTTCCCTATGAAATAAGATCAAGTAAAAAAAACCCTCAGTTGGTTTTCGGTGAACGAATACATCGTGAGGAAAGCCGTCTAAGTAATACCAACAAGGTCTAGTTTTTCCTGTCGGCTGGAAGGATCTCATGACATAGAAGGCATACGAGCGCGCGAGCGTACGAATCGTCTGATCGTTAGCGATTAGCGCCGCCCATGGACACTTTAAGATGGGAGTTCGCTCTTGGCGTGTGTTGCGCAGTTTGAGTGCCAAGGTGGACCCCGGAATAGCCTTGCGGACCTTGGATACTACCGGGAAGCGCTAGAAGGAAGAAGATTCAATATAATCATCCCATAACCCATCCAAAGTCGGCCCTGTAAGTACAGACCACGCCAAATCAAGGGTCGAACATAAATGACCCACCTTCCCTTACTTTAAGGCGTAATTATTTAATTTAAGTCTTCTTGGTTCACCTCTGCTAATCCACACTCCACTCAAAAGTGAATCCAACCTATGATAAAATAAGGTTTGTTTTCAAGTAATCAATAGGATACGATATTGTCAGGGCTAGCATACGATTTGTAATGGCGCATAATAGGTGATATTCGCATGCCGTTTAAGGTTTTAATAGAGGTGTAATGGCCGTGATAATTTCTATTTTATTATACACGGAAATATGCGGAGATACCGTTATTTATTGCAATGATATCATATTCTTTATCTAAGCAAATATGACGTTAAAAGCTTTATGCTAAATTGCTAGGTTGTCTTCGTGGGAGGCGAACAGCGACATCTACCGTAGAAATTTTCCAACTTTTCCCTTTAATTTGAAATTAAGTCTCATCATGATGATGATGTCAATCATGCTGCACGCTAACTCACACGAAGAGTGAGTGCGTGAGGTTAAGAGTGAGTGTGAGTGCGTGCAGCATGAGACTTAATTTCAAATTAAAGGGAAAAGTTGGAAAATTTCTACGGTAGATGTCGCTGTTCGCCTCCCTAAAGCGTTATAAGAGGGAACTAGGTTATTCCGATAGCTCAGAGGCTAGAGCAATTGGCCGCGTATGCCAGATGTCGCAGGTTCGAATCCTGCTCAGAGCATTAAATTTTTCCGTTTAATTTGAAATTTGGTATTTTCGTTAGCAGCGTTACTGCTTAATACAAAATTAGCCTGAGACTTAATTAGTAACACTCTTAAGTATGTGGTGTTGTGTTCCAAGGCGTGAGATCAGCAGAACTCCCAAGGATGCACTATGTGAGAATGAAGGGACTACACTTTTCTCTAAGTGTCAAATCTTCAGGAGGAGACAAGTAAACCACTCACTAGTGGAATGTGTACCCAATGTACGCGGCTGCGTGATATACCACATTCGGCAGAGATGAGTTAGAGGAGAGGGAACTGAGGAATGTCAACCCAAAAGGGTGGGCGGTGCAGGGACGCTATCGTAACAGTAACCCTCAGCTCCAGTGAAGGGGGAATTCGAATAAGAATTCCTCTAATTCGAACCAAGCGCTTTGCATCTCCTTTTATAATGCGCACTTCTAAGGTTTGGAATTCTCTGCCGGCGTCTGTATTTCCGAGTTCATATAACCTGGACCTTTTTAAGGCACGAGTGAATAGGCATCTTCTGGGTGAGCTCGCTTCATCGTCGGCCTCATCTTTGCCCCCTGGCTAGATGCTGGCCAAGAGCAATCATATTTTTAATAAAAAAATTAAAAAAAGGGGGGATTGGGCTGAATGAACGCTAAGGGACCCGGCGACCCAATGTATGTATGTACCGGTACCGGTATATCCAAAAACTACCACCAAGACCACCGGGGTATGGGCAGCAGCATCCCTGGAGTGCGGTGGAGATACTGCGATCGCCAACAAGCAAGCCAAGCGTGGCGATTATGGCATTTACCCCCAATAAAATTAGGGGAGTGGATGTCCTTGGGCTGATAAGGTGGAGGGGGAACGCCAAGAGCGATCGAGAGCCCGCCTGTCGGGCCGGGGATCCCACCAAAAAAACAATAACAGATCTGATTATAGAACCCTACTTTGCGGAATTTTATGATAAATATCTAACGCTTCTGTAGCAGTATAGCAAAGGAATAATGTTCTAGATGTAAAAAAACGTTGGGTATAAAATGATTTACAGTCGCAAAAAAGCAAATACGCAAAACACAGGCAGAGGAAAAAACTACAAAACGGCAAATTGTCTTTCAGCACGCACCTACTTCACAGCTCAAGAAAAAAAAAAAAAAAATCTTAGCTGACTGGAAAGGGGACAATCGCTTGAAAGCCTATTCGAGCAAGCAGGAAAATGACATGTCTTTACGTTCAACATTTTACAACATTTTTTTTAGTGTTTGTGACCGACCGAGGTCCAGAAAGGGACCAGTCTGAAAACCAGCGCCGGGCCGCTTTGCCCAGCACATGCTGAGACTGGGACCCATTGCCCACTATAGTTCCTTAAGTTACTTTTTATTATTATATCCTTATTTATTTCTTTCTCTGAAGCTAGGTTTTTTACAATAACTTTATTATAAATATACATACAAAATATAAAAGCGTTGTAAAAAACCTAACCTAGGGTGTCACCGGCAGCGAGGCAGGGCCTAAGCTACCGGTGGTTAGGGCGACAGAGAGAGAAACATTATTATTGTACAATTTGTTCTTGTTTTTTAGGGTTCCGTAGTCTACTAGGAACCCTTATAGTTTCGCCATGTCTGTCCGTCCGTCTGTCCGTCCGTCCGTCCGCGGATAATCTCAGTGACCGTTAGCACTAGAAAGCTGAAATTTGGTACTAATATGTATATCAATTACGCCGACAAAGTGGTAAAATAAAAAGTGGAAAAAAATATTTTATTAGGGTACCTCCCCTATACGTAAAGTGGGGAGTGATTTTTACCCTAAATTAAAAAAAAAATTCATTTTAACCCTAACGTGTGATATATTGTTAGATAGGTATTTAAAATAAATAGGGGTTTACTAAAATCATTTTTTGATAATGTTAATATTTTCGGAAATAATCGCTCCAGAAGTAAAAAAAAATGTGTCCCCCCCCCTCTAACTTTTGAACCATAAGTTTTAAAAATATGAAAAAAATCTCAAAAGTAGAACTTTATAAAAACTTTGTAGGAAAATTATTTTGAACTTGATAGGTTGAATAGTTTTTGAAAAAATTACAAAAATAATTTCTGAACTAAGTTTGTAATTTAACCGTATAAACAGGTGTTCATTTCTACAAAATCACAATGAAATGACGTGCTTTTTAGGGTTTTGTGTTTCTGTACTTAATATGTCAACTTAATGTGACGGACGGAAAACTACGGAACCCTACACTGAGCGTGGCCCGACACGCTCTTGGCCGTTTTTTTTTATTAATAATGGGATTGCTCTTGGCCAGCATCTAGCCACGGGGCAAAGATGAGGCCGACGATGATAGATTTTTAGAAACGGACACGTGCGTATTAGTCCATTATGTCCACAGGAAATACGGCAACATAAATCTGTATATGACTCAACTCAAAAACATATTATACCTTTTTAGGGTTCCGTAGCCGAAATGGCCAAAACGTAACCCTTATAGATTCGTCATGTCTGTCCGTCCATCCGTCCGTCCCTATGTCATAGCCGCTTTACTCGGAGACTATGAGCACTGCAATTATGAAATTTCGTAGGAAGGTGTATTTCATGAACCGCTATAAAAATATATGTGAAATTTAAAAAAAAAACTTTCTTTTTTTAAATCACAAAGACGTGTGGGGTATTTATGGAGAGGTCTTCAAAAATTAAATATAGTTTTCTAAAAAGACTTTTCCATTAAATTCATTCGTTGGTGAGATATTAGCTGTCAAAGTCGTAAAAAGTTTATTTTTTATTTTTATTTATTTGCCAAAATCCATGATACAAAAATAGTACTTGTACTATTACTTATTCTGTGATAGTACATTGATTCACCAGCGGAAACCACAGGGGTTTATATGCTGATGAGTAGGTTGCTTATGGTACATTTACTACATTTACAATTTTACATAATAATATACTCGTACATTACAAAATACTGTTATTTGTTTCAGATAACGTTAAATATCTTTTTAAAGCCATCAATTGCCAAACTATGAAGTTTAAAATTCTGAAAAAAGTCAAGAGGATGTACATTAATAAAGACTTTCAAAGTTTTTTAGTTTAAACAGGAATAGGTCTAACGGTTTTTCAGTTACTGCTAAAAAACTGTCTAACCGAAACAAAAGGGTGTAAGTGCCGTGAGTTCCCTATGAAGATACGACTTTTTTTGTATACCAGTACGGAACCCTTCTTTGTGCGTAATCCGACACGCACTTGGCCGATTTTATCTTTTTAACTATGGTTCTTTGTTATTTGATGATTTCTGTGTACATTTAAGTTTCTTTTGTGTGCAAATAAATAGATTTCTGATTCTGAATTCTGATTCTGATTCAAAGTCAATAGTGTATGAACTATTCCTGTTTAATTTAATCTCGGAATAACCTCTATTCCTGTTTGTTGGAGATTCAGCTGCCTATAGTTAATTCAAATCCTAAATATGCAAACTCAACTAGATTACATTTTAATTGGTCTAGTATAAAGGCATCAATCCACGGCCGCACACCTTGCCGCCTCGGGCTAACGAGCCACCGGTCTGATTTATGCGGTGGACAGCCGCCTTAATGTGGTAACGTCCGCTCTAATGTATGGTGAGCGATGTTTTACATAATGTCAATTGGGAGATTTGTAAAGGTTGTGTCTTATTGTATGGGGTTAAGGTATGCCTCGATTCTGTAGAGGAGAACAGCGGGAAATCCTGAAATCCGCCGGCCGGACGTAAGAAAAAAAAACAATTGTTTTTGTGTCTCATTTAATCAGAACGAGGTTTCAAAGAATGTGATATTTTTCCTTGCGCGCCCTTAATTAGTAAAATCAAGTGATTGGAAGAATGCGCTAATATGCAAGGAACAGCAATAGTTATGTTATAGTTCTATGGTCAAAATTCGTTCTTTTTACCCGACTGCGCGACACAAAAGAGGGTAAAGTCTATGTATGTATGTTTGTTCCTTTGTGGCACAAAGGAACAAACATACAGAGACCAAACGCGTCGACCGATTTTAATGATTCTTACGTCAATCGATTCGTCTTAATTGTCCAAATGTCACTTAAGACATTTATTTACGCAGTCGGGTTTTTTAAGTTTTAATTTTTGGTGTTTCATTTTTACCTCAGTGAAAACGCACCCTAAATCAAAGCAAGAATGCAGTAGGAAACAATAAATTGATCAGACGAGTCGCATACTTGTCTAACTGCCCGACGATGCAGATTTGCAAGCGCGATTAATCTTGCGCACATGGACGCTGCGATTGCGCAGGGTCTAGAGCGATCGGTGACTAATAACATTTTCTTTCTGTAATAATGTGCGTGTGCGTTGCTTTATGGCGGATCAGGGATTTTTGCGGGGAAGGAGGTATTTCACCCGCTGAGATAAGATTTCTCTACGGACTTAGATGTTTTTATAGGGTTGAGTCAGTTGTCCCTTAGCGCTGGTGTGCGCGCTCATTCTGAAAGCATAAAAAAATGAATGTGTTTCGACAGCTCTCTCGAAACACATTCATTTTTTTATGCTGCGCCGATGCGGTTGCAAACAGGGATACGGCCTGCCTGATGGTAAACAGATACTGAGATACTCTGTGCCTATGGACGCAAAACTAAGTTTCAAAGAATTTTTTAATTTCCTATTAATCAATGTACTTGAAATTTGGGTAATAATGCAGTTTGTTCTTTTATAACGTGTGTTCTACTAGCAAGTACCAATATAAGTACCTATTGACAATGTACGGAATCCTGAATGTGTGAAGTCCGACACGCACTTGGCAGGTTTTTTTGTAATAATTGTCCTCAAGCTTTGTACCAAGTATGGGTAATCGGAGATTCGGAGATATCATACCAATAACTATATAGAGATATCATACTAATATACATCGCAGTCGGGTAAATGGACCCGGGTATGTCCTTAAACTACGGCCAAGACCACCGGGGAATGGGCAGCAGCATTCCTAGAGTGCGGTGGAGATACTGCGATCGCCAACCCGCATGCCAAGCGTGGTGATTATGGCATTTACCCCCCCCCCCCCCCCCCCATGAAATTGGGGGAGGCCTATGTCCAGCAGTGGACGTCCTAGGGCTGATATGGTGATGGATACCAATAACGGTCGGTAAGCTCTGCAAAGCGCCGAAAACCCGTTGAGAGCGCTAAAAACTGACGGTCTGTCAATCTGTGAGCATAATGGAATTCCTGTCACGAAATGCAGTCAAAAATTTGTACATCACTTCAATCCTTATATCTCGTACTTAAGTTCCAATTTGTATCGAGAATTGAATGTGCATGTTACATAAAAGGCCTAAAGGACGTGTATTTTCTACTATTACATGGTCTTTTAAACCAGGAGGAGGAGAGTACAGTTACTGGCCTCATTGAGATTGCAAAAAGCTTAATTTGCTTGGAATTAATTGAGGTACGTGAGAATTCGAAGCGTTTTGTACAAGGGACTGCTAAACGGAGTCAATTTGTGTCAACGTGTTGCATACCAGTATGAATTTAATGTGTTGTGTGTGGAAGCGAGCACGTGCAACACTATGTTATCTTATCATATTGATATGTGATAAAGATTAGTTAGACCAGGAGACTCCAGGCGAAATTGAGGAGGACCAAGAGTTTTCTATACTTTAAGTTGCTATCGACTAAGGGTCTGTGACTTTTAGTTTTTTATTTAGTACTAGCGGCTAGCGGCTGTGTGAGCTGCAATTGTGGCTGTACTTTGGTGTTTTGCGGTTTTAGTAAATAAAGCTATTGTTCTTTTAATTGCATTGGACCAAACTAAAATCCAACGATGACACTAAGGCAACCCGCAGGACCTCACGAAATTTTTTTTTTTTAAATTTTATAATTATCAAAACTGACTCGACAAAAAAAACTATATAATCAGCCTAACTTACTCGTAACCTTGTTGTATTAACTTGATCACAAAATTTCACGAGAATCTGTTGTAAAATGCGATCTGTACGGGACCACCACCACCATATCAGCCCTAGGACGTCCACTGCTGGACATAGGCCTCCCCCAATTTCATGGGGGGGTAAATGCCATAATCGCCACGCTTGGCATGCGGGTTGGCGATCGCAGTATCTCCACCGCACTCTAGGAATGCTGCTGCCCATTCCCCGGTGGTCTTGGTCGTAGTTTTAGGACACACCCGGGTCCTGTACGGGACAACCGCGGGAAAACCGGAATTCCGCTATCCGCCGGCCGGGCATACGAAGCATTTTGCCGAAGCTGAAACGGAGACCTGTTTCACTCGGTCGATAACAAACACAACACACAGAATGCCATATTTCACTATTTTCCTAATGTGATGTTAAAAGTAATTTCAAAACTCGCGCTGTCCCGTGTCTTTACGACAAGCACAAAGTTAGCAATGCTATTGAATAAATCTGTAATGCGTTGCATGATAGAAATTTTCCCTCTTTCATTAGACTGCGGTGTTAGTGAGGACGGTAATTTTAAATTGGTAACTGTAGGCTTTGTATTGATTACAATGAGGCGCCAGCGTTGAGTAACGCCTATTCTTGGTACAATAAGCCAATAAATTCGTCTACTAATTTTCGACATTATACTATGTTTATTAAGGTTCAGAATAGGAACACAACGTTCCTGGCTGACTGTGCAGACAAGATGCAGATGGTTTGAAGCAGTAACTCAACTAGGGTGGAGAGTTTCTTCTTTACAGGGCCGCATGTAATGAATAAGTGGGGCGTTTATCCAAGCGACCGCCGCGTGGAAATCACCCTAACACATTATGGGCACATTAAGAAAATGGGTTGATTCTGAAAACCACGTTTCTTCGTCGTAGTTCGCGCTTATGAAGAGTGAGAAAATTATAGACATTGAGAGAAACAATCATATATAGGCATCTGAAAATCAATCCTTAAGTACTGTTTCCTCGTCTGGTCAGAACGGCGCTTTAAAGAACGGCATATTTTCCTTTGCACGCCTTTAAGGTCTAATTTGTAGCTGGAACCATGCCTTAAATGAACCTAAATTGATCGGAACATAATTTAAATGAACCTAAACTGTTAACTACGTTGAGGTAGCTAAAACTACGTGAAGAAGCTTGAATGAAGCCATGTAGTCATTGACCGACCTGTGTCCTTTAACTCAAAGCTAATCTCCAATCCGATTCACAATCTCAGCTAACCACTAATCTCCAGCACATGTCGGCCTCCAGCTCCGTAACATCTTTATATAAATAAAGCTCTGACAATATTGGACCGCCCGCAAGCGCTTTGAACAGTCATTTGTGCGTGATCTCACGTGCGCGTGAGTCGAATATAAACACGTCGCATTCACCTTCAGCCTTATCCCAACATTTCTGCCAATCTATTTTCAACCTTAAAGCAAATAATACTATGTTCTTTTTAGAAGTATCTTGTTGGTTTAGAATTAGGTCTTGATTGCAAGATTGGACTGTGATGGAGCAAATTAGACGGTACCATATAAAGTATATGGCAACGTTGACATTTGATGCTTTCTAATTGTTTGTGCTGTCGTGCCATATTTACATATTAGGAACCTTTAAGAATGTCTGCGGCATCGGATCAGTTGGCTTAATTGCTGGGATTTGAGTATGATACTGTGATACTGACATTCGTACATTAGATGCCATTCGCAAGCAGAATTTTTAGGTATATAAAACGTTAGCAGAAAGCTTCACGAAAAATTCACGCTCATTTGAGGTATTTGAAGACCAGTTTTTACCCTAGTGGATGGCTAGTGGGCTTCACCGGGTAGTGGTGGTTGGCTACAACTGACAGTCCTAGGTTCAAATCTCGATAATGGCAGATATTTACATGATGAACATGGATACTTGTTACTGACTCTTGGATATTTTCTAGGTTTTGAAGGACTTATATCTATTGAATATGTCGTCTCGTGACAAAAGTCTTATTCAGCTTACATCGGGACTAGTTCAATTAGTGTAAGATTGATCCTTAATATTTATTTTTTTATCCTTTCTTATCTATATAAAGCACGGAATAAATATAACACTAAAATGGAACCAGTGTATTTCTCAGCTACTTTGCTATTAAAATGGTTGGCTGATCAGACTATACTTTAAAAGTCAACATTTATTCGGTATCAGAAATAAATATAAATAAATATTAGGGAGACAATTTTTTTACAGAAATCTGATTAGTAGTCCCATGTAGTAAGCTCAATAAAGGCTTGTGAGATGGGTACTAGACGACGATATATTTAATAGATAGATATATACTTAAATACATAGAAAACATCCAAGTCTCAGGAACAAATGTTTCTGCTCACAGAATCAAATGCCCTTACCAAGATTCGAACCCGGGACCTCTAGCTTCAGGGGCAGCGTCATTACCAGCGAGGCTAAACAGGCCGACAATTTATAATAAGGAATAGAAAAAAATGGGAAGAAACGACATTTTTTAAGTATAAACTACTAATTCATAAAATTGCTAGTAACACACAATGTGAACCAATGACCTCGTCATTTTTATTCAATATTAAAAAAAAAAAACATTTTTTTATTGTTGAAAATGGAACAAGATTTAATAACACCGGCGCGAGCGCAGTCTTGTACGAAATCAAGCCGCGATCGCGCCGATAACCACACCTCGCATTTTAATCGCTATCGGATCTATCAATCAATGATCTGACCTACAAAACTATCTCCGGCTGAATCTATTTACATCCATTTGTGAAGTCTGTAGGTAGTCCAATTCATATGGATCATTCTAGAGAAAGCAATCCACCTAAAACGGGTGTTGCAAAATTTTTGCTTCTTACTAGCTTTTGCCCGCGACTCCGTCCACGTGCAACTCGTTATATTATAGAAATAAAACAATGTTGCAATTCAATTGTTGTAGGCGCCGGCTTAAATTTCGCTCGCCCATACAAGCTTCTACCCCCTTTCAACCCCTATGGAATGATTTCCGGAATAAAAAATATCCTATGTCCTTTCCCGGGACTCAAACTAGCTCTATAACAAATTTCATCTAAATCGGTTTAGCGGTTTAAGCGTGAAGAGGTAACAAACAGACAGACAGACAGAGTTACTTTCACATTTATAATATTAGTATGGATTAAAAAATACACTACGACCAAAATCAATAAAAAATAAAGCTAAGTAATACACCCTAGCTAAATCTAGAAACGGCCTCTGCGGCTTAGGCCCAAAATGATATCAGCAGTACCTCGCTGAATAGCTATTAGGCTTATTCTTTGAGCGACGTAGCTGCCTATGTTTAAGCATCTTGGAAGTCTCTTTGACGATGCTTATGCACCAGGACCCCTCGGATTAGTATAAAATACTTTACAGTACATATGTTACTACATTACCGCACGAGTGCGGTAATCAGCAGATTACGTGCATATGTCGAAACTTTAAAGAGCCATATGTACTGTAAAACGTTGTACGATACACGTGCGGATAGGTAATTCGCAACTCGTTTCGATTTAAAACACTCCCTTTGGTCGTGTTTTAATTTATCACCACTTGTGGCGAATTTCTTATTCTCTGCACTTGTATCGTAATGTACTATTACATAATAACTTTTATTAACACGATCTAAAAATTGAAGACAAATCCTCCGTTTCCGAGCTCAAAGGTCAGCATTCTCGATTAGCAGTGGATTGTATAGCCTTCACTGTTGGTCCCGTGATGAGGCATCAAAATATTGGTAACGGCGGTCGTTGACCCCGAAAGGTGGTCCTGTCAAAATGGATGTTGCCGCTTGTCGCTCCTGACAATCCTATAAACTTTATCTGGTTTAAACATCATGAGAACTTGGTTGTGTGAACAAGTCGTTGCCAGCCGAGAATATTCTTGTTTGTTTTATTGTATAACTCAGATACCCACTTGAACTTTACTATCCGGGCTTATTGTAGTTTTCCCGCTGATAATCAAAAATATCGCGTTCTTTGAAATGCTGTTCTGATCAGAGGAAGAAACAATAAGGATTGGTTTTCTGATACATGTTTTTTAACGATATGATTAGAGCTGAAAAATGATTACAAAAATGTTCTCGATAGAAAAAATCCAAAGTTTAGTGCTTATTTTTCTTTTTTTATTTCACTTACGAAAACAATACATTCTTAAAATACACAAGATTGTGTCTTTTAATAATGTAATGTATCTTGATTTCAAGTTAAAATTATTGAACTGAAAACTTCACCAAGTAAGATTAAGTCAGATTTATAAAAATAAGTCCAAAATGACTGTCGTGTTTGTTTCGGCTTTTCTTCTCGGCAGTGGTCTTCTTTATCAAAAACGCTAGAAGATATTGACTTGTAAAAGTGCCATTGCGGCCTACTTGTTCATTGTTTCAACAGCAGTTCATTTATTTCAAAAAACCTTTCTCGAGGTCTTGCATCTCGTCTTCTCGTAGGTACCACGTGGCTTTGGTTTAGAGAATCGAGACATTTTGATCAACCTTACGCGCTCGTGAATATGTTAAGTAACCGACTGTCTGATCAATGTGGCAGTAATATAAGTGAGACGTCATAATCCGTCAGCCAGTAAGACATAATCCGTCAGTCCATGCCCCGGCAGGAGCGTGATCCCCGCGGGTCACTGCACACGAACGGATCTTGGAAGCGTCCCGGTAAACTTAGAATAGAATAAAATAGAAAGATATTTATTCTGATAACACACTATGACATTACAAGTAATACAGCAAAACTTAAGAACTAAAAATAACAGAGATGTGCTACCGAAAAGGCTTCCACTCAGCAATGCAGTTGACACAGTACCTACTGCCAACGGCGGCGCTGGTTTTCAGTGGATCCAGTAAGGTGTGCGGGATAGCATACTTACCGCAAACTGCGCGACTCGTGTTAGGATATGTAAATACATAAATGAACAAATAAAATTAGCATAATTAATTTGTAATATGAATATGAGTTCAATAATTTATAAAAACTTCGGAACACACCGGGAGACGGGAGATGCCAGTGCAACAATACAATGAAATAGTAGATTGCGTTGATTGTCTTGATTCATCATCGTCATCCTAGCGTTATTCCCAGTACAGTTGCATCCTGAAGGGTGCCTGGGGACTTATTCTGTGCCTGGGGTGCTAATCCCAAGAATTGGCGTAAGCACTCTTTTTTAACAGACTTCAAAAATGGAGAAGTATTTTTTTATGTTTGTTACATTAGAACTTTTGAGTGGGTGAACTGATTTTGATGTTTTTTTTATTTATTTGAAAGCTGGTGTTTTCTGTTTAGTCCTATATTAATTTGGTCCAGTTCTGACAATGGCATCCATGAGAAAACCATATAAGTCTTAAATTTGCATTAAGTTATTTATGCACGATAAATGGACGAATAACTTGGTTGAAGTAGTTTTTTTTTAATTATTACGGAAGCGACTGCCATCTTACCTTCCAACCCGAAGGGGAAACTAGACATTATTGGGATTAGGCTTGTCAAGTGAGTGGGCAACTTGACTGTTAGAAGTTCTCAAGCCGCCCGGAGGCCTCTAACTTGGGTTAACGACTGCTATCATAGATAGCAGCCGGGATCAACGGCTTAGCATGCATTCCAAAACACGGGAGCGCTCAAAGCGGTCACCCATCCATGGACTGACCCCGCCCGACATTGCGTAACCTCGCATACCGCATGCGGTACGCGGGCGCCGCTGGGCCACGAACCCTCCCATTGATTGTTTCTATTACACCGCTGAAATTAACGTCGTCTATAGCTTTTACTTTCCACTTATAATTATAATTATACCACTATACCGTACACACGTTTGCCACATGGCGGTAAAAAGAAACTAAAGCGGTTTTCAATAGGAAAACGAATTTGTACGAGTACAACAATTGGCACATAATGATGCCTAAAGATAAAAGAATAACGGAATAGCCATGTGGGCTGACATGATGAACGTGTAGTCTTGACATGAGACGTATACCAAAAATACACAATGTGCTGTAATTAGACAGTGTTTTTAGACTGATTCTATATATGGATAATGGTGTGGGCAAAAATATAGACAAAAAACCGGCCAAGAGCGTGTCGGGCCACGCTCAGTGTAGGGTTCCGTAGTTTTCCGTCCGTCACATTAAGTTGACATATTAAGTACAGAAACACAAAACCTTTGAAAGCACGTCATTTCATTGTGATTTTGTAGAAATGACAGGTACAATAAACACCTGTTTATACGGTTAAATTACAAACTTAGTTCAGAAATTATTTTTGTAATTTTTTCAAAAACTATTCAACCTATCAAGTTCAAAATAATTTTCCTACAAAGTTTTTATAAAGTTCTACTTTTGAGATTTTTTTCATATTTTTAAAACTTATGGTTCAAAAGTTAGAGGGGGGGGGGACTCATTTTTTTTTACTTCTGGAGCGATTATTTCCGAAAATATTAACATTATCAGAAAATGATTTTAGTATACCCCTATTTATTTTTAAATACCTATCTAACAATATATCACACGTTAGGGTTAAAATGAAAAAAAAAATCACTCCCCACTTTACGTATAGGGGAGGTACCCTAATAAAATATTTTTTTCCACTTTTTATTTTACCACTTTGTCGGCGTAATTGATATACATATTAGTACCAAATTTCAGCTTTCTAGTGCTAACGGTCACTGAGATTATCCGCGGACGGACGGACAGACGGACGGACAGACATGGCGAAACTATAAGGGTTCCTAGTTGACTACGGAACCCTAAAAAGCTAGAGCTATCGACGTAGCTTAAATTAGCAAGCCGGGCAGGGCTTCTAATTGTCTTAATATCAGAAAACATCCAAAGCGATATCGCTTACGTTTATGTCTTTCTCTTGAAAGTTGGGTATAATACTATGACATGCTGGAGACACATCTTATTGGTAGAATTATTAAAACGTCAAGGCGTAATAAAAGAGAAATGGTTCAAAAAATCGTTGAATTGTGCAATGGCTTTATTAGCTTAGGGTTAGAGCTACCAGCCGGGCCTGCCGAGAGGGTACTGATTCAAAGCCTCTCAAAGCAATAGAATAAATATCTTCGTTTAATTTTATTAGAAAGTGTCATTGTTTAGCGTTGTGCAGACTCAGATATTACGACAAGTCACTACTTATACCTACCGTCAAGTGCAAAAATATGTAGACATCCAATTACTCCTCTCATCTCATCGTCGCGTACCGTACGGTTTCACAGGAACTTCCTCCCCGGATATTCCGTCTGTGAAATTTCCCCCTGCCAGGGTTTCCCCGAGGAGTCCCCGAGGGCCTACAGAATGGGTCTCTACAAAAAACAATTTATACACTTTTCGAGGTCGGAAGTAATTTACTCTGTTTGACTTACGTATTGGAAATTAAAAAAAAATATTGTGTATTTCATAAGTACCTATATTAACTAATTATATTATTAATTTCATTGTCAATTTATGTAGCCCGTAGTGAATATAATTGACATGTTAATTGTGTATGATGATGTATGATCAATGCAAATAAATGATATGAAATGATATGAAATCTACGTACATAAGACAACTCTAGGATTGCAAGTGTATGTAGGCTACGGAGACAGCTGCTACATATTCGCGTCGTCTGTTGTTTCGTTTGTTTTATGATATGCACTGTCACTTACCGTCCGATACACCTATTTGCCACTGATGCGGGACGAAACCTTAGGTAGCCGGCATAGCAGCCACGGGTCAAAGTTTTGAGTAAGTCGTATATGCATGCACCCATATTTTTGCACAAGACTACGATGTACGAGTGTATACATGTATTCAGTCTCAATGCAAGTGAACGCTACATGTGTCCCGGCTTTATTCGCGGTCCGGTACCGCCGGGACAACGAATCATTGTTTTATTACACCACCATTAAACAAACAACTTTATGACATCGTAATAAGATACATTTCAGTTTACTGGCCACCTTTCCCGCCGTTTTGATATAGCGACATTATAACTTACGCAAACTCTTAAAACTATTTTAAAAAGGGAATTTGAACCGAAAGTGCGACGTTCAAGGATGCTTTTTGGAAACGTACACAAATGTAAGAAAGAGGTTATGCAATAATGTAAATATCGCGTTTTGTATTCTCTAATGATGAATTGGATCAGGATCGTGCTGGCTATAAGATCATTCATTCCTTAGCCCATTCCCTGTCAAAGTGGATCGATTTGGGATGAATCTAGGCTATTACGGACGATTGATTGTATTGCTTTGTAAACATTGTGCAAACAATACTGAACCAGACAAAATGAAAAATAAAATCATATAAAATGTACATATATATTAGATCGGGACCCGGGTATGTCCTGGACCCGGGTATGTCCTTAAACTACGACCAAGACCACCGGGGAATGGGCAGCAGCATTCCTAGAGTGCGGTGGAGATACTGCGATCGCCAACCCGCATGCCAAGCGTGGCGATTATGGCATTTACCCCCCATGAAATTGGGGGAGGCCTATGTCCAGCAGTGGACGTCCTAGGGCTGATATGGTGGTGGTGGATATATATTAGATAGTATGATTTAATCTAATGTATTATTTTGGAATTATGTTGACGTGTAATGAATAAAATCATTGCAAATAAATGAGTATGAGTATGAGACGTATGAGTATACATTTTATATAGAGGTAGGGCACAGCGGAATCACGGAATGTCGTTTCGCTCCTATTTGGAGCAGCCTAATTGGGAACTTTACAGATGTGTTCCTGGTGTGGTGGTTGTATGCCTGTTTGACACCGTCACGGTATTAAAAATAATTATGATTTTGCACTTAAAAATCATCATTTGCCTAGGAACGGAAATCGATTGGCATACATTCTTAACTTATTAGATATAGTCGATGCAATTTATGTGGGAGACTGTATCCCTCGTACAACGTATGCACTATGCAGCCTACCGTGCATTACATCACTGCTGCTCACCCTTCTCCAAGGAAGCTAAAAGCCTAACCACAGCCATATCCACGCGTAAACAGATATTCTTTACAAAAATGCAACGAGTTCAGAGATCATACCAGTAAATCGCTTCTGGTTAAGTTTCTACGTCAAAAAATACTTCCATACATTGTCGGGGCTCAAAA
Organism: Notocelia uddmanniana; assembly: GCA_905163555.1. Lineage (NCBI taxonomy): Eukaryota > Metazoa > Arthropoda > Insecta > Lepidoptera > Tortricidae > Notocelia > Notocelia uddmanniana. Next base: position 810,697 of record LR991056.1, read on the forward strand.
TAGTTAGTAACTGACACTGATAAATCTCGGTAACTGAGTGAGTGATGGCCGAGATTCTGTCTGTGGCTGGGAGGCGTCAAAGTAATTAATAGACCATTTTTATTGCCATTAACTTGATGCTGATGGGCCGAGATTGGGCATAACTCCATTTGTTAAGCGGGTTCTTTATGAGTGCTTTGTAACCAAGCTATGGTAATTCTATATTATCTGCGGTTTTCCATATAAGTAGTTATAACCATTTAAATCGTCGTACTTGGCCGAAAGAAAGTATATCTCTCTCGTGAACTATCAGGAGCTAAAAGGTTATTAAGTTAGGCACTCTGATGGCTCTAGGCACTTATTACTGACTTCAATAGAAGGAAGGAGGTACTCAGTTCGTCTGCATGTTTGTTTGTTCTTTTTTTATGTATGCATGTTCCCCGATAACTCTTGACCATGTTAGCCGATTTTGATAATTCTTTTTTTGTTTCAAAGCAGGTACTCCGGAATTGGTCCCATGTATTTACATGGGACCAATTTCGGAGTACCTGCTTTTTGGTGCTTTTTGGTACCTTGTTTTTGGTGAAAGTCTGATGATGGAATCTAGGAGGAATCGAGGGAACTCCTCGAATGTGATAGGCACGCATATGCCGATTTCGGTAGTTTTTGTAGGTAACCAAGTATTGGCTCACGGAAACCACAAATTGTGGCATAGCAAGTACAAAATTGGAGTCGGTTTTTTTGGTATAAATTATATCATTTTTAATATCACGACGAAGGCAAACAGTCATACGGCCTGCGTTGTGGTAAGCAGACAGCGTAGCCCATGGACGCTTGTGTATCGCTTGTAACGTTTGGCTTAGCGCACATGGATGTCAGTGTCAGCGCGTGAGAGAAATACCAGACTGATTTCTATTGCATAATTTGCATATGTCAGTGGAATAGATTCCTGTGTTTAATGCATAGTGTTGTGATTTGTAGAATCGGTCCCGTTGCTTAGATCCTGTTCATGTATCGACATAAACACCTGCCCTGCACCGGCTAGCAAAACAGGGCACGCGAGCTATATCGCGCGCGAGGTAGACTATCCATACATACATACATACATATAATCACGCCGGTTTCCCAGAGGAGTAGGCAGAGATCACGGATTTCCACTTGCTACGATCCTGACATACAACTTTCGCTTCATGAACTTTCATAACATTCTTCATGCATGCGCGCCGATTTAGGGTACTCCTGACCTGGCCTTTCTGCAGAATGTCTCCGATTTGGTCGGAGTACGTTCGCCGAGGTCTTCCCCTTCCAACTTTTCCATCCACTCTTCCTTCATACACTCGTTTTGTCAATCTTCTTTCATCCATCCTCTCTACATGTCCAAACCATCTTAGCATACCTTTCTCAATTTTCGTCACTATAATTATCTTCATTCACTCCACACCTCCGTCTTATAACGGTGTTTCTCACTCTATCTCTCAAAGTAACGCTACACATACTTCTCAGCGCTCTCATTTCCACTGCATTCACTCGACTCTGATGTTTCTTCTGCCACACCCAACTTTCGCTACCATACATTAGTGTCGGCACCAACACTCCTCTATGCACGGCCAGCCGCGCCTTTTCTGACACTTTCTGGCTACTCATAAAGGCGTGAAGTGCCCCATTCACTCGAGTCCCAGCTATCACTCTCCTTTCAATATCTCCTTCATGCTTACCGTCTCTCGTGAACAAAGTCCCCAAATACACAAACCCATCCACTTGCTCCAACCTCTCTCCATCTACAGCAATTTCACAAACTGTCATACACTCATCTCTTTCAAATACCATCACTTTCGTCTTGCTTACATTCATTTTCATTCCTTTATCCATCTGTATTTAATGGGTATACACGGAAAGAGACGGATAGTCTATGTCGTGCGTGCCGTCTTGTGCTAGCCACTGTTTTTTAAATTCACATTGTTCACATTCCCTTTCAGTCAACTTTCTAGCTCATTCTGTTCTAAATTCGAACTAAGTAAATTGAAATTCTTTAGTACAGTCCGCATCAGATATAGGTATCGTAGCGGAAGAGGTGCACAAATATTTCTAAAAAAAAAAAAAAAACACTTAAACAACATTAAATTCCAATAAATTCTTTACGCTACACATGGCCAATATTATCTGAACATCCAATATGTAATAAATATATGAGCAGTAGGACGATAGATTGTTTTTTTTTGATACTTAAGCATGTAGGTATTACTTTAAATATTTAGCTTTTTTTCGATTTTACTCGTTGCATTTTCTGAACTTATTGGATATCATCTGCTCAAAATTTATTATATATTTGATATTCAGATGATATAAGAAAAAGCGTATCGAATTTATTGGAATTTTATGCTGCTCAGAATAATTTGAGCACCTCGTCCGCTACGATATATCCGATGGCAACTGTACCCCACTACGTGCTTTTCCATTTGACATTTACGCTCAAGCACGCCAAGCATTAGGCAACGACACACAACTGCCCGTAGTTTCAGCTAAGAAAGCCGTCTACCACTATAATTTGAACCTTAACACTCAAAGAAAAGAGTCGTAAACTGCTAGACGACATTCATGCCCATCAAAACAAAAGAACCAACATTGATGAATGGCGTCCTACTACCGCGTTATCGACTTAGGCTGATCCCAAAAGACATGAACAATTGAATATCACATGCAATATAAACACAAAAGTATTCAACAGTGAATCTTATGGCTTTGTGTTAAGGTTTACGTTACGACAGAACGGTGTTGATAGTTCTTGATGTATCGCCTACTTGAACGCATCACTACACATCGTAAGCTTAATAGACTAGAATCTTGTTGGACAACGCTGTGCTAAATTCAACTTTTTTAAGATTAAGATACGAGGTTGCGGATGTCGAAGGAAAACGAGGAGAACTGCATAGAAATTCAACGGCGTATGTGAAGTTCCTATGCCGTTTTCGTGGGGACTAACGCCCATTTCTCTCCTCCGTGTGAGCAGACTTGTGTCCAGCAGTGGGAGGTATATAAGCAGGGGTTGTACTTTTCGTGCCGTTAACGTCACGCTCCATATAGGATGATTTTAATTATTCTTATTGTAATCAATCAATCATCATTCATTAATCAATAATCATGTATGTACATACACTTTTTACAATTATGTCCCTATTACAAACGCAATTTGCCTGTCACATCACAACGTATAAAGCGCAACATTAGGTAATACTGCAAGTTTTTGTGACTGGTTCATGTGTAATACCAGTTATTACCAATAATTAAACAAACCTCGTCATCATAGAGTGCTTACGTTCATTTTTAGATTCAACATTTCTATAACCTGTTAATAAAACTTGAAAGACTATGAAATCCTCACCTGCTTATAAATTAAAATTCTAAATATGAAAAGAAATCCTTAATATTGATGCAATAGGTCGTATAAGAAAAAATACCATTATAAATTCATGATTAAATGATTGATGATTAAATATTAATAATTACCATAACACCAATTGGAATCATCCTATATGCAGTGTGACGTCAATTTTACGTCACCGGCACGAAAAGTACGACCCCTGTATATAAGCTATAATGATGGTATGATGCGCTCACGATTCCGCTATCGTGTATTCAAATGTGTTGAAACAAGAGGAATAGGATTCCAATCTGTTCTCAATAGGTACATTAGGAACACGCTCCGGAATTCAGCCCTTGGTCGATAACTCGGGAATTACAGTCCAGTCATGAGAAAAATGTCGTATAATCATGCCATATACACAGGGTGCGCGACTTTATCGGACTCTAATAATCGAAATAAATGAGAAAATAGAAGTCGTGTCGTATAAGGAAACCAGAGAATTGGCTCTGGATAAGGTGGAGAGAACTGCTACACCGACAAGAGTTTTACTCTTAAATTGATAATGATGAAGATGAAGAGTTTTACTCTTAAATTGATCATTTTACATAAGGTGGTTTTATAGTTTATTTATGTATATTAGTATGGTATGGTCCTGTGAGAAGAGATGATGGAAGCTTCAGAGTCCGAAAGGACGTCGAAATTGAGGATCTTATGGCCCCAATATTATCGGAGACGAAAGTGCACCGTCTCCGCTGGCTCGGCCATATGGAAAGGATGGGGAAGATCGAGGCGCCAAACAGGCTTATCTGAGCCATCCAGTAGAAGGAGACCAGTCGGACGTCCCAGGTATCGGTGGAACAATGCCGTTGAGTCGGACCTGCGCAGAGGGCCTACTCCGAACTTCGAAAATCGTTCGTATCATGCCGTCCCCTTCCGTCATATAGTGTATAACACGAGAGTGAAAGGGACGGCACGACACGAAGTTCGACTTTCGAAGTTCGGAGGAGGCTCTCTGTCTCCAAGCAGCGAACTGGCGGGAATTGGCGCAGGATTGCGTTGGTGGCGATGACTCGCGTTGGAGGCCAAGAATCACTTTGCGTTGGTGAGACATTGTAGTTAGTTAGTTAATATGAATATCGAAGCTATACACCACGATATCTCTCGCACGTTTTGGAGGAACGACTCTTACACGGGGTCATAACAGTAACCTTAAGAAAACGATTGTGTCAGGAAATGCGATCAATTTAGACCGATTTTTCGCCCTACCTAATGTAACAAAAATACAATGGATTTACAAACAAATACGTAGATATAAATGCGGCTCGTTTTATACCATACGATTTCGACATATTCTGTTATTATGGATTGCGCGTCTTTAGTCTGATTCACCCTGTATATTCCACTAAGTATCTTTCAAATGAACGTCTTAGAGAGGTCTCAATCTAGAGCTATTAAGTTATTAATTACAAAGCTTCCTACACGAGGAACCAATCTAAGTCGGCCTCTAATTACGTATAGTTCTTAAGAACCTAGGTGTTAAGTTACATTAGAGACTAGATAGCAAAATATAAAACGCTTTGTGAATAAACCTAGAGGTCAATTTTGTTCGATGTTTCTCGTATCTATTGGAGACTGCCACTACGAAGACTATGAAATAAATACCGCGCTTATGGCTCCTCTGGAGACGTAATTTTAGAAATAGAAATATTTTTTTACCAGAATACTTTACAATTAGGTCTTAAAAATATTCTATTGGTGTTCCAGTATTCAGTCGACATAAGGGTCAACATGCAAACTAATGTTACAGATTATTAAATACTAATTTCACTATGAATACATTTGACATTAACAATTTTTAACAATTCTCCATATTAAAATAGGTCTTTAAAAGTCAAACATTACATTAAAATTTAAAAAAAAAAATTGATCAAAAATATAGATGTCAAGAAAATAATGACATTAAAAACAATAATTTTAAATGTCTCACCAGACTTTTGATTTGTAACACAGCGGAATTTCTGTACGAAAGTGCATTTAAAGTCATGAAACGATAAAACGTACTACGCCTGGAAGAGGGTTAACTTTTCCAGGCGTAGAGTACGTTTCATCGACCACATACGTGTCAATAGAATTTCAATCCTAATTCTCTGATTTAAGGCTCAAATTACATTGCATTTTCGTAATAAGTGACTCGCCTTGAAATGACTCACCATAACGTAACTACTCGTATTTTGAGTATACATTTTGTTTTTTGTAAAGCCTTCCAGATTGGCGCGGCCTGGAAAAGGGTAAAATATTATCTTCGTTCCCAAAGTGACATGACAATTGGACGTAGTTATGGGAAAAGGATCCAAACCACGCGATGTAAAATTTGAAATTTGAAACTTCTGCTCAAAACAAAAGTCATACGTTTCATTGGTGATCTCTTGTGGATTGGATCCTTTTCCCATAACTACGTCCAATTATCGGCATCTGTTTTATCTGTTTATTGCACAGTCAAGATGCGCATGCGGTTAGTTTGGATCACACGCACTGTATTACTAGGATAGGAAGCGGCTTGAAGTCCTGCCTGGGCCGTCACGCCCTTGCCATTTTTTTATGACATAGGAGGCAAACGAGCAGACGAATCGCCTGATGGCAAGCGATAAGCGCCGCCCATGGACACTCGCAACTACAGAAGGGGCTGCGTTGCCAGCCTTTATGATGGGAGTACGTTTTTTTAGTTTATTTTGTCCCGATTTAATAAATCAACAAATAAATATTATGGGACAATTTTTACACAAATAATAATAATAAAAATATTTTTTGACGTGATAACGTCTTTAAAATCGTTTTAGTCGGGTGACATGTTCAGAAACTTGTGTCACACCAAAACCTCACGAGCGCGATCGCAGGTATAAGTGAAGTGCAAGTGAAGTAAGACGTTATCACGTAAACATCTCGATCGTAAACCTACTTTACAAACAACCAATTTTTTATAATGCTTTTATATTTTGTAAATGTATTATTATATTTTACTTTTATAAATGTTTTGTAAAAAACCTAACTTAAGTTATAAGAAAAATAAAGATAATAATAATAATAATATTGGGGGACAATCTTACACAAATCGACCTAGTCCCAAACTAAGCAAAGCTTGTACTATGGGTACTAGACGACGATATACATACTTATATAGATAAATCCATACTTAAATACATAGAAAACATCCAAGACCCAAGAACAAATATCCGTGAAAAATGCACAAATAAATTCCCTGGCCGGGATTCGAACCCGGGACCTCTAGCTTCGGAGGCAGAGTCACTACCAACTAGGCTAAACAGGTCGTCAAGTGGAACTAGTCCCATAGTAAGCTCAATAAAGCTTGTGTTATGGGTACTATACGAAGATATATTTAATAGAATATATAATTAAATACATAGAAAACATCCAAGTCTCAGGAACAACAGCCACAGAAACAAATGCCCTTACCGGGATTCGAACCCGGGACCTCTAGCTTCGGAGGCAGTGGCACTACTAACTAGACTAAACAGGCCGAGTCTTCTTAGCTTATTTTGTCACTAAGTGCGTTAACATATTTTCGATGAACAGTAATTTTTTTTTTTTTTTTTTTATTTATTTACACAGCATTACAGTTGTAACTTAACCATTGCACATACCACATACTCATACCGTCATGTACGGTACGAGTATGTGGTTAGGGTACTTAAGAGGGCGCAGTACGCTCGGTCTGGCTCGGTTCTCCATACAAACGTATTTACCCTCTCATTTTAAAACGCCATGCTAGAATAACATGAAAATTTGTATACACAATGGGATCCGGCATATCTAGGTCGGACCATAGTCTCTGTTGCTAGAAATTGTAAAAGAAAAAAAATACAGCGGCTTTTTGAGTTTTTTACGGCTTGTATGAAAATCTTAATAATCGCTGTATTTTTTCTCCACTACAATTTCAAGCAACAGAAACTATGGTCCGACCTAGATATGCCGGATCCCATTGTGTATACAAAGTTTCATGTTATTCTAGCCTGGCGTTTTAAAATGAGAGCATAAATACGTTTGTATGGAGAACCGAACGTACTGCGCAGTCTTAAGTATACTCGTTGGGTTTTAGTATTGTCCAAACCACTTAAATGAACAATGGCTTTATTTAATAAAACACCAAAATGACTATATTTTAAAAAGTGGATACAGCCACCTAGTAAGTTCAATTGATTTTCGACTCTATCTCTGTAAGCAATAAATTAAGAGTGCACTAATAGAACAATGGCGGACTGGACCTTTGTTCTCTGGTAAATGGCAGCCATAAAATGCAGAATCCGTCTAAAGTCACATTTTTTTAAAAGCAATTTATACTTTTGGCAAATGCTCTAGAGCTGATAATCCGCTAAAATGTTAAAACAAGCAGTCTGTCTACAAAGTATGCTTATCTTTCATGACGGACGATAATGAGGGAGCAAAACCGCACAATAGCACAATGGATTGGAGACAACAAAAACCGTACTTGTATTCTGTGTCTACGTTTCACGAGCCCACATGTGATCGTGAAAGAGAACCACATTGATAACATATTTGTATGCGATACGTCGAGTCACATCGACCTCTGCGCACGATCGATCAAAGCGGCTCGCGACGCGCGGGCCTCCGCCCGCTATGCGAAGTGCAATTTGCATTTATATTAGGAAAACATTAAAAATAACTACGCAAACAGAATTAGGGCGGGTTGCGCCAATTTCCGGTTACAGATCAATCAACAAACCAAACTTGAATAATATGGCGCCGGCAGATGTCATCCCATAGAAAATTGACAAACTTTCCAAGCGAACGCGATCCTCTAACAGTTATCCTGCTGTGCTACCGCGAACTTCGTAAATCGAACTTCGTGTCGTGCCGTCCCTTTCACTCTCTTGTTATACTCTATATGAAAGAAAGAGACGGTACGATACGAAGTTCGATTTTCGAAGTTCACGGTAGCACCCCTGAGTCTAATACACGAGGTACGAGCACAAAAATAAAATTCTAGGTCGAGCTTACAAAATTTACAATGATAAATTTAACGATATTGATTTACTTATTCCATCTGTATCTACAACAATTTACGGTTTATGATATTTTAGTATCAAAATAATTACAAAATTACTTATTGTTAAAACATTTTAGAGGGCGCAGTACGTTTGGTTCTCCATACAAACGTATTTATGCTCTCATTTTAAAACGCAATGCTAGAATAACATGAAACTTTGTATACAAAATGGGATCCAGGTTGTCTAGGGCGGAAATTAGTTTCTGTTGCTTGAAATTATAATAGCGAAAAAATACAGCGATTATTAAGGTTTTCATACAAGCCGTAAAAAACTCAAAAACCCGCTGTATTTTTTTTCTTTTCCAATTTCTCGCAACAGAACCTAATTTTCGACCTAAGTATGCCGGATCCCATTGTGTATACAAAGTTTCATGTTATTCTAGCATAGCGTTTTAAAATGAGAGCCTAAATACGTTTGTATGGAGAACCGATCCACACCGATCGTACTGCTTCGTGAGAGAGGGTAGCATGCAAAACGGCCAACGACTACAAAAAAGTTCTTGTATGTATTTATTATATTTGTTTCTGCAATCGAAAGAAAAAAATTATAACAGAAGTATGAATAAATATAGTAATCTAATCTATATTACAATTAACATACCTTTCCCTTGTTTCATACAATTGTCTTGTCATGGATTTTGCATGATTTTATTTGTTTTTTTCAATCTGAGCAACAAATATGCTATTAATTAATGGTAGAAAAGAAACTGTTTGCCTTATGCACTTGTGTTACTTGTGCCTTGTATTTACTTGTTTGTTTTCCAAAAATATTAAAAATAAACTAGTGGAGCTGTGAGAACTCGCGTTTTTTTTTCATAAATAAAATACCACCTGTAGAGGAGAACGACAGAAAATCAGGACATCTGGACATGCCGCCATACGTTAACTTTAAAGGTCTATTGCTCATCCCAGACGGTTCCTACGCGATGCACAGCGCAAGATCGGTGACGTCAAAGGGAATGAGAAGCGGCAGTGATCTGCGCAAGCGCAGTAATGACGTCACGTGGCGAGGTGCACAGGTATATTGTGAAGGTGTATGAATTTGTATGGGTACACACATTCACTAACACGTGTTTTAAGGACATTAGTCATACACTAATGAGATCATAATTTGTCATCGCCTGTCACTTCAAAAATCTACCAACTACACTCAAACAAATTTACACGCTATGTTACCAATAATAAGGTGTAGAATAGTGTTGAGAATTTATTTCTTGAAAAAATCTTGTACGATCAATTCTAGACTGTATTTACTTGGTGATAAAGTAGAATAGAAATAGGTAAACGCTTATCTTGAAATCCGTTCTAGAAACCCAAATATACAGGAAGTGCGGTTTATATGTATTGTTTACTATATCTATAACTAATACTTTTTAAGAGGGCGCAGTACGCTCGGTTCGCCATACAAACGTATTTAGGCTCTCATTTTAAAACGCCATGCTAGAATAACATGAAACTTTGTATACACAATGGGATCCGGTTTATCTAGGTCGGAAATTAGTTTCTGTTGCTATAAAATGTAAAAGAAAAATAATACAGCGGTTTTTTGATTTTTTGACGGCTTGTATGAAAACCTTAATAATCGCTGTATTTTTTCTCAATTATAATTTCAAGCAACAGAAACTAATTTCCGACCTAGATATACCGGATCCCATTGTGTATTCAAAGTTTCATGTTATTCTAGCATGGCGTTTTAAAATGAGAGCGTAAATACGTTTGTATGGAGAACCGAGCGTACTGCGCCCTCTTAAGGCGAAGGGGTGGGCAAGCTCTCTCCATACAAACTTTGTGCAAGTTTTTCTTCGTTTGTGTTTGCACACCAGTTACTATTTTTGGTCCATATGCTTATTTTTTTGCTACCTATGTCTTGATGTTTTTCTTTTTTAATTTTAATCATTTTTTGTATTTTTTTTATTTTTATTTTTTTTTAATAATTCAAAATTTCAACATCAAGTTCTGCGTATATCCAATATGTACCAATAAAAAATTAAATTAAATGCTGAAGTGCCAAAACTAACGCAAAAAACTTGCACAACCTTAGTATGGAGAATGGCTTGCCCTACCCTGCGCCTTAAGCGAATCTTCAGTCCAGTTAATGGTGAATTGGCCTATACGGTTAGCAGACTTTAAGCTTGAAACGTACAGAGCGGGCGCGGCGCGGTGCGAGACGGAAGCGGATTTGCATTTTCGATCCTTCCGAAACTGTCGACTGTCGATTACTGCTACATGTCACACACGCCGCCCCCGCTCCGCTATATCGCGCGGGTTTTTGGCGCGACGTCCCCCGGACGGCGTTCGCTTTACCGCAAAACCGCCTCCGCCACGCAACGATGCTGCGCCGCGCTCTGTGCGTTTCAAAGATAAGGCTCAGCGAATTTCAATACAAAAATATTTTTATTTCTTTAATCGAATGATAGAGGTTGTTGGCGGTAGTAAAATTTGGACAGCCTACGGGCGGAAATATGTAAATCCGCCACTAGGTCCAGAGGTAACCCTTTTTGTTTACCCTTACAACGTCCTACATCCATGTCCAGGGCGTAAATTTGCCCACCGAAATTACGCAATTCGGTGGGCAAATTTACACCTTACCACTACTTTAGTACATTACGATACAAGTGCAGAGAACAGGAAATTCGCAACGAGTGGTGATAAATTAAAACACGATCGGAGTGTTTTAAATCGACTCGAGTTGCGAATTACCTGTTCGCACGTGTATCGTACAACGTTTTACAGTACATATGGCTCTTTAAAGTTTCGACACATGCACGTAATCTGCTGATTACCGCACTCGTGCGGTAAAGTAGCACCATATGTACTGTAATAGTACATTACGATACAAGTGCGGAGAATAGGAAATTCGCAACGAGCGGTGATAAATTGAAACATGATCGAAGGGAGTGTTTTAAATCGACACGAGTTGCGAATTACCTATTCGCACGTGTATCGTACAATGTTTTACAGTACATATGGCTCTTTAAAGTTTCGACATATGCCTGTAATCTGCTGATTACCGCACTCGTGCGGTAAAGTAGGACCGTATGTACTGTAATAGTACATTACGATACAAGTGCAGAGAACAGAAAATTCGCAACGAGTGGTGATAAATTGAAACACGGCCGAAGGGAGTGTTTTAAATCGACACGAGATGCGAATTACCTGTTCGCACGTGTATCGTACAACGTTTTACAGTACATATGGCTCTTTAAAGTTTCGACATATGCCTGTAATCTGCTGATTACCGCACTCGTGCGGTAAAGTAGGACCGTATGTACTGTAATAGTACATTACGATACAAGTGCAGAGAACAGGAAATTCGCAACGAGTGGTGATAAATTGAAACACGGCTGAAGGGAGTGTTTTAAATCGACACGAGTTGCGAATTACCTGTTCGCACGTGTATCGTACAACGTTTTACAGTACATATGGGTCTTTAAAGTTTCGACATATGCCTGTAATCTGCTGATTACCGCACTCGTGCGGTAAAGTAGGACCGTATGTACTGTAATAGTACATTACGATACAAGTGCAGAGAACAGGAAATTCGCAACGAGTGGTGATAAATTGAAACACGACCGAAGGGAGTGTTTTAAATCGACACGAGTTGCGAATTACCTGTTCGCACGTGTATCGTACAACGTTTTACAGTACATATGGTTCTCTAAAAATTCGACATGTGCACGTAATCTGCTGATTACCTCACTAGAGCGGTAATCTAGCACTATGTGTACTGTAAAAATATTTATAGAAGTTCAGGAATGAAAACTCCTTTGTCATTCTCCAGGATTAAAACAATCTCTACATCAAATTTTTGTTGGAATCAGTTGAAGAGTGTTTTTTCAAAAGGGCTTATTTTTCTCTTAACGGTACTTCTAATGTAGAAGTAGAGTTACAGAAAAAATAAGCCCTTTAGAAAAGACGCTCCTCAGTTGTTTAAGGGTAAATGAAGGGTTTTTTTCCCGCTTTTACAATATTAGTATTGATAGGGCAGAGTTGAACGTTGGTCGTTGTAAGGGGTGGTTGATTAAAAGATAATTAAATATTAGATACGTCCGGTTAATTAAACCAGGAATAAGATTATTTATGTGATAGCTTGGTATAGTTTTACTGCATGTTTAAATTTTTTATTCCTTAATATTTAATCGTTATTTATGATCTATTTTACTTTCTCACGCACGAAAACTTTATAGCATTCATAAATTAAAGGTTTTGAACAAACAGTAAAACAGTAAGGAATGATCTTTTTTGTTTACTTTTTTTTATTTTGGGATCTATGTGTATAGTAAATATGTCGTTTTTTTAAACCTCCCAGCATAGATGGGTCATTGCCACGCCGAATAGAATTGCGAAAGACTAAAGAAATTGTGAGTCAGAATCTTTATTAATAAAATGTCATATTTTACATGTCCAAAATAATACAGATTTTAATTTGTTAAAATGTGTTACACTTTTTTTATAGGTTTTTAACATAATTCGTTTTTAATTTTTATGTTTCCGTAATATGCTGATCAATTATATATTGTTCATAAATTCATCAATAATGTAACAAGCCATATCAACTTAAACCTGTTTCAGTTTGTTACTAAATATATTATTCGCCGTGGTTTTTCTGTGCCAGCTGAAAAGAGCATTGTGTTTTAGGCCCAGTATGCCGAGTGATTTTCCAACTTAAGAGTTTCTAGGCCTTAACTTAAGAATTCCACAGGATTAGGCACTAGACTATATGCTAAAGAAATAGACATACGAACATACACTCGAACACATTATTGGCATCTGCTTCAGTAAAATCGAGCGCTTGCTTAACGCATACAAATCGCAATAAATAAACCAGTCATTATTTAACAACCTTTTAAAACACTTAAAACATAATGTTTCTTAAAAGTCTGACATATACTGGACAACATTGCACCGCAAAACGTCAAAGTATCATAAAATTCCAACCGCGCATACACCTTTTTTGATACCGAAGCGGTATTGATGAACGATCGGATTCCATATTCAAATTTAGCCTGGATCGACTCGCGCGCAGCAAAGGCCAATGCCCAGCGAAACTTTATGGAGTGATCTAAATAGACCTTGACCAGTTTAATTGCGAATCAGACCGTACCTCTGTCTGTTTCATGTAACGTTCGGTGTAGGGAGAACACTCCTACTCGCACAACTTTGAATATTCGGACAATATCTGGAAGTCAGTAAACTTGAAATAAAGCGAGGTCCTTTAATAAGGATGTTCAATTTTTACTTTTTTATTTTTATTTTTAACCCCCGACGCAAAGAGAGGGGTGTTATAAGTTTAACTTGTGTGTCTGTGTATCTGCCTGTGGTATCGTAGCTCCCAAACGGATGAACCGATTTTCTTATAGTTTTTTTTATGTCATAGATAATTTTATCCCTAGTGTTCTTAGCCATGTTTCATGAAAATCTGTTCAGCCGTTTTTGAGATATTGAGCTTTGAAATGAAAATGTCGGGGTTTTTTCCCAAGTTGTAGTTATATTTCATGTTTCGTTCCCAGTCCACAGACAGACACGTTAAACTTATAACACCCCTCTCTTTTTGCGTCGGGGGCTAATAATATAATAACCATGTCTGGCGAAAAACTAGGTCAGGTTTAAATTTCGGTGACTTACTGTTTCCAAAATAAAAAAGGCGTGACAGAGCTAGCGGCAGAAACGGGTTTTTTATCGGGGGATCGAACCCACGACCCTTTTCTCACTGTCGGAACGCGTCAATATCAAAAAATCTTCGTTATATCAGATTTGGCAGTTACGGAATATCGATGAGGGCCAATGACCTGGTCACAGTTAGTAAAAGACAGTAGTTTATTCAAGGATTTTTTTTCCTTGAATCTGGTTATCAATAATCAGAATAGAACAAACTTAAGAGGGCGCAGTACGTTTGGTTCTCCATACAAACGTATTTATGCTCTCATTGTAAAACGCTATGCTAGAATAACATGAATCTAATTTCCGACCTAGGTATGCCGGATCCCATTGTGTATACAAAGTTTCATGTTATTCTAGCATGGCGTTTTAAAATAAGAGCATAAATACGTTTGTATGGAGAACCGAGCGTACTGCGCACTCTTAAGACTTAGGTTTTTAGATTTGTAAGGGTTTCATTTAGTTTATTTAATAATATACATGTTGTATTTTATGGGCGCAGTACGCTCGGTCTGGCTCGGTTCTCCATACAAACGTATTTACCCTCTCATTTTAAAACGCCATGCTAGGATAACATGAAAATTTGTATACACAATGGGATCATGGGCATATCTAGGTCGGAAATTAGTTTCTGTTGCTAGAAATTGTAAAAGAAAAAAAATACAGCGGTTTTTTGAGTTTTTTACGGCTTGTATGAAAACCTTAATAATCGCTGTATTTTTTCTCCATTATAATTTCAAGCAACAGAAACTATGTTCCGACCTAGATATGCCGGATCCCATTGTGTATACAAAGTTTCATGTTATTCTAGCATGGCGTTTTAAAATAAGAGCATAAATACGTTTGTATGGAGAACCGAGCGTACTGCGCACTCTTAAGACTTAGGTTTTTAGATTTGTAAGGGTTTCATTTAGTTTATTTAATAATATACATGTTGTATTTTATCTATTACTAGCTTTTGCCCGCGACTTCGTCCGCGTAGAACTCGTTCTTGCCTTAGAATTATTTGTTTTCCCATAAAAATTTCCTCAAGCTGAGATGGTTGGACGGCGTCGAAAAGGACACCAGGACCTTAGGGGTGTATTCTCTAGTTTTATCTATTATGAATAAATAAATAAAACCAAATAAATTTAATGTTAAGTTTTCTTTGTTTTTTTTTTTAAACCAGGAACACAACACCATGTACCTAAGGAGGGGCGTTATTATAGCTGCGGTTTTCTGTAAGGTGGACGTACTTCCCCAGTTGGGCAGCTCCAAATATGGGCTAGATGACATTTTGCTATGCTCCACCTCTCTTAACAAATTTTACTATAATATGTTTTGTTATATTTAGTTTCAATAATTATACTTATTGTTTTTTTGAATGAAAAAACCTTTTATTTTTGTTAATACTGACATAGCTATAGGCAAATAGCCGTAAACTATTGCTCATTCCAGTGCAAATTATTATTACTGAGCGGGATCCATTGTGGTATTAAATTACATAGCTTGCCAAACCAACTAAGCTAAAATGCTCGTCGCAATTTCATGTGTTCTGCCTAGTGCCTACCCTTTTTAGGACTAAATGCGTAGGTTTAAATGTGGTTTAAATGTATTTCGAAAGAGCTAATGCGATAAAATTAATAGCTTTATACGGACCGCGTGTCAGGCAAGTCAAATTGTTGCGGTGTTTACAGTGCGCGACTGTCCTGCGCGTACGCAGACCGCGGAAGTGGCGCCCCCGATCGCAAAGGTCACGAGTTCGGCTGCCCTGGTTCCGATGAGATCCAGTTTAGATTGCTACCCCCATGCCGGCCAGGCACCATCAGTATGGACTTAAAAACATCGTACGTAATGACGACTCAAATCCTAGGCATTTAGGACCTAGCAAATTTTAAAAGTTTATTTTAGTGATAGTCATATCAGCAACTTTTTAACGAAACGTCAAAAGTGGTGGTCACTTGGAAGTTTGAAGGGAAATATGCCTAAAGACGTCAGAATTATCTTTGAAATTGTATAAACAAGCTGAGGTTTGATTTTTTCCGTGTCGGTACTTATTTTGTAAGATTTGTTTACTGGTAACTTAAAAAGTATATTTTCATAAACATGCAATAAAATATAGATGTTATGTTCCTTATAATAGGCTGCGGAGTATGACGTTTCAGGTGCGGCTAGGACAAGATGTCGTTAATGGAATTTCATACAAATCTTGCAGGCCTAGGCCGGCAAAGTGCTGTTTTTTAATTTCCATTCCACATAAATTTGAGGCACAGGCATCATGACATTCTGCCACTATGCGTATTAAAAATAAAACTTTGATTTTTTCTTGTTTATTTCATTGCATGTTCGAGAAAGGCACTATACATACCTCGGCGGGAAATATGGGGTCCCGGCCTCTGTAGTAATTTACTATTTTAGTGTTGTTAAATACCGTACCGTATATTACTGAATTCTGATCTCATTTCTATTACTGTGTAGTAGATATAGATTTGTACAGCGTTACTTCCCCAAAGGGTGCCAATTTCGAAACATTTATTTCGGTCAACCCCTCGAATGCGAACTCATAATTAGCTGTAAATTAGTAGCACGTGCGGGCGTCAGCGTTGCGAGGCGATATTTACTTTATAGTTAGCGTATTACAGTTTTATAGTCGGGGGGACCAACGTGAGATATCGAGTCATGGCAAACCACCACCACCATAGACAAAGTCAAAATATTCTTTAAATTCAAATTAACTTTATTGCCTTATTATTATGATTATACAGTTAGCAAATCATATAGCAAAAAAAAACTACATAGGTAATATGTGAACTAGGGCAAGATAAACAAAATTCTTAACCTAATCGTTTATATTATTTTACCTATGTTGACATTGTGCTATTATTATCATTATTTTCCTTGTTATGACGATCATGATAGCAATTCGTATAATTTTGACATGTATGCAAATTTATATTGTAATTCCTTATCATGAAATAAAATAATCTAATCTAATCTAATCTAATTAACTAACACTACATCATTGCTAAGTAAGTGTTAAGTGTCTGATTTTGGCAATGGGTACCATCCTCAGCATATTCTGGGTCTGGGGTCCAGCGCTGATTTTCAGTTTGGCCCCTTTTTTGAGGATCTCCTGGTGAGATTATATGTACTATTAGATGCGCTGTGTTTAAGTATAAATATTGTATGAAGTAAAATTAAGGGTGTGGCAGGTGTAGCTGATTGTCTGTGTAATGTAAAGTTGTAATAACGATTAAATAAATAAATAAACAATAATTATTATTATTTTGTGCAATAAGGATTAAGTAAATAAATAAATTAGTATAATGTATTTGCATTGATATTTAGCGTGTAGGTATAGGCTTACTTAGGTATGTATACTTTTATTATATTTATATTTATATTTACACGAGTATTTACGGTCTCGCGAGATTATTCAAATAGGCCTACCAACAAGCACTTTCGAATCGTCAGTTATAACATGTTAATATTAATTCATTATTTATAGCAATTTATTGATGCTATTATTATTCATATCAGCCGAAGAACGTCCACTGTTGGACATAGGCCTCCCCCAGTTTCATGGGGGGTAAATGCTATAATCGCCACGCTTGGCATGCGGATTGGCGATCGCAATATCTCCACCGCACTCCAGGGATGCTGCTGCCCATCCCCCGGTGGTCTTGGTCGTAGTTTTAGGACATACCCGGGTCAAATGTCAGACAGCTCAAGTACAATAAATAAATAAATATTGGGGGGCAATCTTACACATATCGACCTAGTCCCTAACTAAGCAATGCTTGTACTATGGGTACTAGACGACGATATACATACTTATATAGATAAATACAAACTTATATACATAGAAAACATCCAAGACTCAGGAACAAATATTTGTTTTAATAACAAATAATGCCCGGCATTTGAACCCGGGACCTCCGGCTTCGAAGGCAGGGTCACAACCAACTAAGCAAAAGAGGTCGTGTAACACACCATATTTGAAGCAATGTCTACAAGGAGAGCGAAGAGTCGCCGTTTCAGCTTGGGCATAAATGCTTTCATATCCGAATATCCGGCTGTTCTCTACAGGTTGTATTTCTCAACCGATTGTTGTTAGAATTAATCGAAGTTACAAAGCAAGTTATAAGATTCGTTGCACTTGCGATACCCGCGGTAGCTCAGTTGGAAAGAGCGATGGATGGATTTCAGAGGTCGTCGGTTAAAATTCCGCGCGGAGTGATCAATTTTTCAATTTTTCATCCCTGTTCGAAATTATATTTTAGGCTTAGCGGATGATTCCGCTTGTACAAATATTAACAGCAAGCAAGTTTCTTGAACAATATTTCTTTGCAATTCCGCCAAAGAACGTGTAGGTCTATTAGTGTTAATGCAACCGCATACAAAAAATACGCAAGTGGATACATTGCATTAACACTAATAGACGTACACGTTCTTTAGCGGAATAGCAAAGAAATATTGTTCAAGAAACTTGTCACGGATTTCCGCAAAGTAACGCCTGATTCTATCAAATTCAAATTCAAAATATTGTTTATTCAAATAGACCTAGCAACAAGCACTTTCGAATCGTCAGTTATAACATGTATTAACATATATATTAATTAATTATTTAGAGCAATCTATTGATGCTATTATTATTCTTTACAATAAATATTGTATTGTTGTAGACATGTCAAAATAAGAAATAATTATGTAGTAAAATTCACAATAGGATCGTCAAAACATAAATATCTATCAATTAGCAAGCAAGTTATCTCGATAATTATATATTATTAACGGCATTTTTCATAAATCCATAACGGCGGAATAATAAAAGTTCGTCTCACGTGCTATAAAGCAGGATGGTTAATAACCATTAGTGTTACATAATGTGTGTACACAATTAGCAGTAATGAGGCAGTAAAACACAGCAGTAAACTATTCTTCACCTGTTATATGGATGCAGTGAACCCAGCACAGAAATACTGTAATACAGTATTCAGACTTATAACTACACGTTTTAAGGGTCTTTCGGGCGTAAAAAGTTTAAAATGAGCGCATTAGCTCACGAAACTGGCTGGGTTTTGTGATTTTACTTTCTAGGAGATATATATTTATGTATCAGTATGTATATATATATTTATATATGTCGGCTGCAGCAGTATGTAAGGATCAACTGGGTGCGATGGGAGTCACGTGTGGTGTGGGCGTGATTCTTGACGGAATCAGGTTGTCCCTGCTGAGTGGAGTGGATTCAGTTCCCGACTGCAACGAGTCAAAGACGGACGCATACATGAGTGCAAGTATAGCAGGTCGCACAATCTGGGATCGTCTCGCGTTCGGTTGTGTCCTTGTGTTAAAGTAATTAAATCAAGTTATAATTAAAGTGCGGACTTAATAGTGATTTAGTGACTAAGATAATCAAGACATTTAACTTTAGTAGACATTTTAACTTTAATAATAATTGACAATGTATTAAAATAATGTAATGTGATTGTGTGGTTTTATTGAATAATTACAATAATGGGTGACCAAGATGAAGCTCGACCTCCTGTACTGACATATATATATTATTTATGTGTATATATATATTTGTATCAATGTTTATTTATTAGGTCTATTTACGTTTATATTTTAATTTACGTCTGTGTTATATTCTCAACGTTTCTACATTTACCCAGCACTAATTTTAAGTGTATCTGTTTGGTCCAGTAGTTGACTGGTAGAGAATGCCCTTTGGCATTAAGTCCGCCATTTGTACATTTGTTTTTTGTGCAATAAAGCTTAAATAAATAAATGTACACTAGATATTAGATAAGTAAAAGACTATTGTATTATTATTATTAATAAAGACATTTAAAAAAAATTAGTGGGACTAGGATTGTTTGCGAGATTTTACAGTGATGGAACCGTCACTGTATCAAAACGTTACGTGTCATATCGATTAGACCAATTAACTAATTATTGCCATGTCTGTGAGCTGTAGATCCGCGAGTGATATGTTTTACGTTTCCAACCCTCCATGGCTCCGCCATTGAAAGAAATAAAACTAAATCGACAAAAAATACATACATATAATTATCGAACGTGCTTACAGAATTTTACGAGAATTAGTTGTAAAACGCGACCTGTAGAGAAGAACAGCTGGACATACAGAGTCTGGACATACGAAAGCATTTTGCCCAAGCTGAAACGGACACACTCTGCTCGTGGTTCGCGTTCATTCGAACCATAATTAACCAGTCGATGTAACATAAACACACGTTATGACAAGTTTATATCACTGATAAATGTCCCAAAGGGTACCAAACCCACCTAAATGTCTACGAACTAAAATCTGTGAGGCAATTAAGGTCCCAATGCTTGCAACCTTAATGCCCAACAGAAGACATATATTGATCAAAGATCACCTCTGTCAAATAATATGACACAAGATTGAAAGTGCCATGTGTTGGATCAGTGACGAGCGCTTGGACATTTAATTTAGTATCGGTTTAATTAAAAAGGTATTGGCGTCAAGTTTCAGGCTAATTCCTTATTCTAGTCTGAAGTTTTAAAAAGCAAAATACAATGGCACTTTTTTTCGGCGTGGATTTCCGTAGTAATGACGGCCACGAAGATATAAAAGAATTTATGGATATTAACAGTACGTTGCAGAATAAGTTCTGAAGGCTTGGCCATGCCATGACCAGTGGCGGTTGCAGCATCAGCTGCCGCACCGCTACCGCTACCGCCGACGCTCGTAATCATGGCCAAGATTTAAGATAGAATTCTGTAATCGTATATTTACTGTGACATCAGTTTATAGACATATTAGGTAATATTCGCAGGAATGAAGTACGAGTGGAAGACTTATTTTCTTTACAAACGGTGAAAGCATTTCTTAAAAAAAAATGTCGTGGCAGGATTTAATACAAAATGACTTTCCACTCATGTTAAAAAAAATTTTTTATACATGATACATTCAAAACTATTCTTAACTGACTTCCATAGATCAAAATATAACATGTGATCATCACAACCGATCTATGAAAGGACAAACCACTGAAAAAACATAATCACTTATAGAAATACAAATATTCAAACTGATTGATTATATTCCACTTGCATTTAAGAATAGCGAAAAGTTACCTATAGTGACACATGAAGTCGAAAATATAGTCATAGTAAATATGTCTCAATGACTATACAGGATGGGCCATGTAACAGGAGCAAAAAATTAAACGGTGGACTATTTAGCGGGCCAGCAATCATTTCCAAGTGGTCTCATTTGGATTTTTTTTTTTTATTTTTTTTTTCTTTAACGGTGGTTTAAGTTATTCTTATTACTTTTCTGAAGTGACATTAATGTCAATTTATTTTAAAAAGTCAATAAAATTTAAAAAAGAATATCAAAAATATCCTAGGTAACAATAAATACAAAAACAATAATTATGACTCATAACTTGATACTACCTCAAACACTGCATTGAGTGATGTGCTAGCTTAGGTCAAAATTTCTCAGAAACTAAATCTTAAAAAAAAAATTGTACATCAGGTGTTACTGCAAATGCTCTAAGGATGCGTACTTTTAAATATTTGCTCTAGTTACAGCGCCCACCTGGTGATATATGTATCTGGTGATATATGTATCTGACATATGCTTTCATTCTATACGGTAAATAAAAATGAACGTACCATATTTCAATCCGAACCACGTCCTATGATACGGCTGGTACCTCGTACTAGCCACCGGAGGCCGCGGCCTCGCCCTCCTAGGGCCCCCGCACGCGGGCGCACAGCACAGTAGGAAGTATCTCTTGTCCCGTATCTTCTCAGCGGCCTTGAGCCGCTCCCTGGCCAGCCGGCCCGCGCATCGGCGGGGCCCCGCCATCACAGCGGTCACGGCTGTGACCAGCAGGGCGACTATCAACCACCGCATCACTTTATGTGATCATTAATACAGTTGTCAATTGATCACCGGCCGCCGCTTCACATTGAATAGAGCAATCAATAGAAATGATCATCACAAGTGATGATGGTGATCGTACAATTTTTAACCAATGAAAACTGCACTCATCACTTACTCATTTATATGTTTATTAGAACTTCTGAACGGCCCGATCACTAGAACTGATCATCACTGAGCCTATGTCAGTGTAACTGGTGAGAACAACAGCATATGAGTAATATGCTCTTAGACAACGGCGGGCTCAGTTGACCATGAAGGGATACTCGATCATCTACGGGTCACTGAAATTTATTTTTTGCACTTTAGTTTGTAACACTTGATCATATCTGATCATCAATACTGATTTATGTACAGTTAATCTCAGTCATCATCACCAGAGCCTTGATCAACACCTGATCATTGCGTTTTGATCAAGCACAATAATTCATAAGCCACAACCAACGTAACAATGATCATGAAATCACACCATAATCTCTTTCGTACATGTGATCATCATTATCGATTCATGAAATCACTGAAATAAATTGCCATAATACTTATCACTTAGTAATCACACAATTTTCATAACATTCATTAAATATTTAGTTTACTCGAGTAAAGTTTGGTTACGCATTGTTTCGTTGAAAAAAATCTTATCAATATTTTGTTTATTTTGACCCAAATCTTCTAAGACTGTACTTACATATATTTACTACAAAAACTCCGTCATTCCCATTTTACTTGTATTAGCCACAGAAACGCTACCTACTTATCACTATCAATCAACTTTGCAACATTAAAATTTGACCATTTCAGATTTTATCTTTCGAAATATTTCGCGCGCGACTTAAGTCGCCGTTATCCCGTACTAACAACGCACGTGTAGACGCGCCGGCGGGCCTGCGGAGACTGGCAGGCAGGTCCAGGCGAACATGCAATGCCACTAGTAAGTCTGGTAACTTATGAATGAAAATGAGGAAAGCTTAGCGTCGTAGGTGTTGCATAGTGGACGTCAAAAGTTACTGTATGTAAGAATATGGTCTACCTATTTCGGATCTTAATATACATATAATAGAGTGGAGTCTGACTGTAGTTATCTGTAAGGTTTTAAGCTAGTTAATGTGTCTAAAAGTACTAGCTAGATATTCTTGTTTATGCAGAAAGTACCATTATGTTATCAAAGGCAATTTTAGTAACCGTCAAAAGTTACTGTTATTATTGTAGTGAGTAGGTTTAGCTTCCGTCTTTATTATAGGTAACTAAGAAACTAAGAAAATAACATATTTTATGTAGCTGTAGCACAGGGGTTCCCAAAGTGGTCCAGGTGGACCCCCAGGGGTCCACAGGAGACTCGACGGGGGTCTACGTTGGCGTGACAAAAAAATGGGGGGTTTGGGAATATGGTAGAAATGTGGTGTAGGGGGTCTACCAGAACCAGTTAACTTTTGAAAGTGGTCTATGAGAAAAAAAAGTTTGGGAACACCTGCGTGTAGCATGTCGAATAGACATGACATATTTAAAAGTGTAATACAAACAAAACAAATGTCGATTTGAACACGTCACAACTAGATACAACAGATCATCCTCTTAAGTTTTTTGCCGATACTATAGACTTTGATGTTTATTCGTCAAGAATGGTTGTCACTGCCGTTCCTAAAAAAGATATGATTGAAGATTTGCCGAAAAGTAAACTCTAAAATAGATAATTAGTAATCAATACTTATAGCTAGATGAATGTTTGATGACTATGACGAACCTATATTAAATACGTATGAAGAACATTTTGCAACGATTTGGTGATATCATTCTATTACTGTTATGTTGTAAGTTAAATAAATAAATAAATATCAGTTATGTGTACAAATGTGAAGTTCCCAACCCGCATTGGGCCAGCACGGGGATTACTGCCCAACCCCTGTAATCAATGAGAAGAAGCCTGTTCCCAGCAGTGGGACGTGGGACATATATAGGCTAATGTTGATATAATTCATGTGGGAAATCATAGGATATGAACTATCTTGGTACAAAATTATAAATTAACTTTATACAATAACCAGATAAAAAGTGGCTTAAAAGTATACGCCTAGAAGTATAAATTTATACGAGCAAAAAATGTATTTTAGTAAAGTTTAGTGAAACATGGAAAATAAGACACTGAAAAAGGAAAAATCACTTTTTCAGTTCTCAGTTCCATCTAAGGCCCGGCCGGCCAATACACGAGTACCGAACGAACACTACATATTTTTTTTTGGTCATGATGTCATGAGTAGATATATTGTTAGGGTTCAGTAATCAGTCATTTATTTGCTAAAACATGGTACAAATAGGTGTTTCCTAAAAATATAATAGAACTACATGTTTGGTCACAAGGACATGCAAATATTTCCCGTTCCGTACCCAAAGGGTAAAAACGGGACCCTATTACTAAGACGTCGCTGTCCGTTTGTCACCAGGCTGTATCTCAAGAACCGTAATAGCTAGACAGTTGAAATATTCACAGATTGTGTATTTCTGTTGCCGCTATAACAACAAATACTAAAAACAAAATAATAATAATAATTAAGGGGGGCTCCCATACAAAAAACGTGATATTTTATCCCTTTTTCATGGCTACCACTCGCCGAGCTAGATCTCAAGAACCGTAATAGCTACACAGTTGAAATTTGCAAAGATTATGTATTTTTATTGTGGCTACAACAACGAATACAAAAATCAAAATTATAATAATAATTAGGGGGGCTCCTCCCATACAACAGAGTAGTTGTTGGCGTTTTTTGCTGTATCTCATGAAGCGTTACAGCAAGGAGCTTATTTCTGGTACGGTACGCTTCGTGCGCGAGTCCGACTCGCACTTGGCCGGTTTTTTAAAAATATATTTTACTACAGCCTTGCTAAGGCCACAGACTCTGGGCAATGAACTTTATTGACGATTAATGGCAACCAACTTACAGAAATTTAACTGAACATCATTCAAATATCGAGTTCCGGAAAAGTTGTGTAGTTTTCCCAAATCCTGGTTTGCATTCCACTGGCATTAAGTTCATCATCATCATCATCATCATCATGTCAGCCGAAAGACGTCCACTGCTGGACATAGGCCTCCCCCAAAGACTTCCACAATGACCCGTCCTGCGCCACCCGCATCCAGCGGACACCCGCGACCCTTACCAGGTCATCAGTCCACCGTGTGGGGGGCCTGCCCACGCTACGCCTTCCGGTACGTGGTCGCCACTCGAGAACCTTTCCGCCCCAACGGCCATCGGTTCTACGTGCAATGTGCCCCGCCCACCACCACTTAAGTGTATATAAGTTAATACGAGTAGTACATCTACCCATTAATTTTACTCCTTTAATTGACATATATCGAAGCTAAAAAAGGAATCAACCTACATTTGGATCAGGTCTTATCGACGCTGCAGGGTCAATACACTTGGTTTTTTAAAACAATCCCAGCTTTGTTTTGACTAACATTCTAAATTAATTAATCTATTCAATGAGCATTGTTTATCGTTATCGGAAAGTTGTTTTTGAGATAGGAAGAAGAAACATTGTACAGTCAACAGCAAACACAAGGCAGCAGCATGATCACTTTTGTACTTGGCACTAACGCAGGTGTTCCCAAACTTTTTTTTCTCACCACTTTCAAAAGTTAACTGGTTCTGGTAGACCCCCTACAGCACATCATCATCATCATCATCATGTCAGCCGAAAGACGTCCACTGCTGGACATAGGCCTCCCCCAAAGACTTCCACAATGACCGGTCCTGCGCCGCGTCGTCGTCGTTCTTCTCCTTCACGAGGTTATCGGTCCACCGTGTGGGGGGCCTGCCCACGCTACGCCGTCCGGTACATTTACGCCCGCCGCACATTTCTACCATATTCTCAAAACCCCCATTTTTTTGTCACGCCAGCGTAGACCCCCATCGAGTCTCCTGTAGAACCCTGAGGTCCACCTGGACCACTTTGGGAACCCCTGCACTAACGTAACAGTACTGCGACATTATAATTGGTAAACAGGACTTACCACCATATCAGCCGATTGACGTTCACTGTTGGACATAGACCTCCCCCAATTTTATGAGGGGTAAATGCCATAATCGCCACGCTTGGCATGCGGGTTGGCGATCGAAAAACGAAACGGGACTTAATCGCGTACAACTGAAATTTATTCTCCTGAGGTATATATATATGTGTGTATTGCTTTATTGTACATAAAACACGACAAAAAGAGAAAGAAAAAAGATTAGACGTAAAAAGGCGAGCTTATCCCTTTAAGGGATGTCTTCACGGATGTGCTCTTCAGGGATGTGCTCACGAGCTGACTGGTGTTGAGCGGGTATCAAAATCTTCCAGCCGCAATGGCGACTTTACTCATCGCCAGAAACACAACACCATATACAACAAAACTGTCCAAACCTGTCCATGATATCTGACTGGTTTGCTGCCAATAACTTAGTATTGAATCCGAAAAAAACTAAATGTATAAAATTCTCTCTAGCGAACTCATCAAATAGAAACTTAGATTCAAATATTAAACTTAATGGCCAAACATTAGAATTTGTTACGTCAACTGTATTCTTAGGTATTACATTGGACTCAAAATTGCAGTGGGGTTCCCATATAACAGCGATAGGAAGTAGGTTGAGCTCTGCTGCATTTGCAGTCAGGAGAATAAGGCAGCTTACCAATGTGGCAACGGCACGGTTAGTTTACTTTGCTTATTTTAATAGTATAATTACTTATGGTCTTATCTTGTGGGGATCAGCTGCAGATATTGAAACTGTTTTTATTTTGCAAAAAAGGGCTATCCGGGCAATTTATAACTTGGGGTCGCGTGACTCATTAAGAGAATTTTTCAAAGAAATAGATATTCTAACCCTGCCGTCCCTATACGTATTTGAAATAATAATGTATGTTAGGAAGAATTTGTGCAATTTCCCAACGAACGCTGATAAACCAATAGCCACCAGAAACACTGGGAAACTGAAAATAACCTTCTATAGACTAGTAAAGGTCGTTCTTGGGAAATTGTATTAAATTCTACAATAAAATTCCAAAACACATTACTGAACTTAGCAATTCTAAATTCAAACCTGTAGTAAAACAAACACTTATTTCAAAAGCATATTATAAGGTAAACGATTACATCATGGACAGGGAGGTTTGGCAGTGATAGTGTCCTGCACGGCTAATCTATCGCGAAAATAGGTTTTCTACTGCAGCTTGTTATTATTGTAGTAACTGAGACTGTAATTTTATATTTAACTATACAATGTATATTGTTTTGAAAAAATGACACCTCGCCGAGTTTCTTACGCCGGTTCTTCTCGTGGCAGAGGTTTATTTTTCCGAACCGGTGGTAGTTTATTGACGTTCATAGGTGCATGTAATATGCCTAATTTGAAGAATAAACTACTTTTACTTTTTTACTTTACTTTTAAAAGAACAGCAGTGGTGTTATTATGACTAGTTTCTTCTGGAAGAGGTACTTCCCCAGTTGGATATGAGCAAGATGATTGCCCTACCTCTCTTAACCTCTTCACCGCCACAGTAGATTCCGTAAGTTGTGTCTCACACGCTAAATTTACTAACTTTATATCAAGTAAATAACGGCGAAAGGGTTAAAAGTAGTAACTAATGCCGGTTCAAGTCATACTTAGACCAAGTGGTGAGCTGGCGAGTCGATTCTAGTCAGTTTGTTAAGAGCCCAGCTGGCTCACTAATTAGCCGGGATCAAGATCGCCTGATAACCGGTGATAAGAGACGCGGGTGGTCGCTGCGCGGGCGCACGGTTACCGACCTTGTTGCAATATCGTAGGGAACATATTGCCGTGGCAATAGTGGTGATTGACAGTGGAATGGATTCATTAAACTTTGCATGTTGAGATTTAGAATTAGTTTTTTAGCGTTGAGTTTTAGTTCCATAAATATACTGGCTCGTGTAATGATGTAGAATGAGTTAATACTTGTGTGGACAATTATTTTCATCATGCTTGCTTGTATTAATTTAACTGTTTACGTAGGAAATAGTGAAAGGCATCAAGGCAAGGCAAGGCGAGTGAATAGGCATCTTCTGAGTGAGCTCGTTTCATCGGCGGCCTCATCTTTGCCCCCTGGCTCGATGCTGGCCAAGTGCAATCCCATTTCTAATAAAGAAAAAAGAAATCTTCGCTCAAAAAGGTAAAATTGTATTAGGACTAGCTGTCAATGCTCGCCCGTGAAATGAAAGCGAAAGCTCGGGCTGTCGCACGGGATAAAGTGAATAAAGCTATTTTTTCATTAATATCAGTCCGATTACGTATGAACTTGATATTCGAGGATTCGAGAGGTCCTTAAGTATGGATCCGAGGTAAGAATCGACAAAGTGAACGCTATTTTGAATTCTCGAGAGGTCTCTAATTACGAATCCGAAGTCAGAATCGAAAAATGGGGCCTTTTGTTGTTTTAGTAGAGTTAGTTCTTTTTTTACGACATAGGTGGCAAACGAGCAGACGAATCGCCTGATGGTAAGCGATTAGCGCCGCCCATGGACACTCGCAACACCAGAGGGGTTGTAAGTGCGTTGCCGGTCTTTAAGATGGGAGTACGCTCTTTTCTTGAAGGTTTGAAGGTCGAACCGGTCCGGAAATACCGCAGGCGACAGTTTTTGGCAAATTTTTAAATATTAAAAATAAAAAGGATTACGTGTAGAAATGAGGACTGTCAAGAATAACAAATGCCGTGAATTGTTTTTGTGTAGAAACTCATTTCTACACACAAAATACACAGGACAGGAGGTGTGGAAAAATGTGGTGATCGCTCAGAATACTTGACCTAGCTCTAACTTGCGAGGTGCCTTTGCTTAGACCCTTACTTAGCATCTTATATTTTCTCCATCTTCCGACCTACTATTACTGACAACTTAAGTAGCACTGATTTAAGTGGCATGTGCTTTGCCTATCCCGCTTTGGAACACAGGCGTGATTTTGTGTACATAATTTTATTTCTTGGAAGGGTCTCCCTAACATATTTGCCAGTAAATAAGACGTTGGTATCTGACCTGTCAATGCGAAATGATAAAACCAGATTTAGGCCATCGCCCTTCCATACAATCATACACACTCATAAATGAGGCACTTAACCGTCACTAACTAAGATAACACAGCTTCCAACTGCTTGATCTCTTTCCGTTATGTGACACCATAGAAGTCAGGGCTCAAATAAAGTTGGCTTTTGTCAAAGACGAGCCTATCAAGCATCAAAAAGAGGCTTTGTCATACGCGCCAGTTATTTTAGTATTAACAATTCAAATTGAACTTTGATATCTTAGTTTTAGGGTTGAAATTGTCTCGGCGGTTGATCCAATGTAAAATGCTAATACCATCTTAGTCTTGCTAATTTGAGCCTGAGCACTTTAGTAGGACCAAGTAAAGGATAGACCGGTGCAAAGAAGTTTAGACTTTAAGGCTTTGCAATAAGAAGTGTAAAGATGGTAAATACATATATATATACATAGTTCGATTTTTTTACTGGTAGGTATTGTTTTAAAGATAACAAAAAGTGGCCGGAATTTTTTTTAGGGTTCCGTGCGTACTGTGTATTTGTGTAATGGAAATATTGGACTTCCTGACTTGACCGTGCGGTGACGGTACGATATCGAGTCGTCAGTCGAGTCAGTACCGCTTCTTTACTGCGCACCTACATTTAAATGAGAGCTTCCCGACTGGCGTGGGATGCGCGGAAGCGGGGCGATACGAATGCAGTACATATACTGCTCCGCTTGAATATGCGAGAACTGAT
The DNA here is from genome assembly GCA_905163555.1 of Notocelia uddmanniana. NCBI lineage: Eukaryota > Metazoa > Arthropoda > Insecta > Lepidoptera > Tortricidae > Notocelia > Notocelia uddmanniana. The sequence continues at coordinate 840,463 of LR991056.1, forward strand.
GCTGCACCTGCGACAAATCTAAGTATGTTTGCTCTAATAGCATATTTGCCATTCTATTTTTTATGTGGGAGTTTTATTAATCCTCTAAGATAATAACGAGTTCTAAGGTGACCAACTCGTAGGCAAAAGCTAGTAGTTATTAAACTTGAAACTTTTGTAGATCTCGAGAATTTAGTTTTTAAATTGAAAAAAAAATCCAAAAACAGACTAAACATGTACATCTACATAATTATCAAACTTGCTTCACGAGAATCGGTTGAGAAATGCGACCTGTAGGGAAGAACAGCCGGAAATCCAGACATACAAAGCATTTATGTCGAAGCTGAAATGAATATCTTCGCTTTACTCGGTCAAAAAAAGTAATGCAGCACTATTTCTCTTTATTTACAGAGGTACAAAGTGTGTGGTGCAGCCCTCTACACAAAGTTATCGTACGCTAGTCGGTTGCCATTATTCGCGAACAATGTTCACAGCACACAGAGACGGCGCAGTACGTAATACAACTATTTAATAATTTCGTAGAGAAACAGCGGGTAGAGACAGAAGGGGGCGACCAAGGTGATGGTATCTTGATTATATTCTTACGATATTGAAAAAAGGCCAGGTCAAACGTACCAGCAATCGACGATCGTGAATGAGGATTGAGGAGATACATGATGTATGGATGCGATAGAAGCGAAAGAAGTATAAAAGGAGTGTAGTATTTGGCATTCTCTTCTTCGTGCCTACCCCAATGGGATACGGACGTGAGTAAACGTATGTGTAATAATGTGCATGTACAACATACATTATATGTGTAGACAGAAATAGCGGCGCCACGCAACCACTTTCTTTTGAGTTTTGTTTTTGGGATAAAAAGTATCCTATATCCTGAACCGGGATTCAAACCCTGTCAATTCCAAATTTCATTATAATCGGTAATTAGTCGTTTCATTATAATCACTAGCAGAAGTGCATTTTTGCTCCCGTCAAACCGGGCTTTGCTTATTATTATAATATAGACTTTAGAACTCTTCATATGCTAACTGAACTACTGCTACTAAAGCCGACTGTACTACTGGCACAAGATGTGGACTGTGGCGCTGCGCCTACGCATATCTAATCGGCTTAGCAATGAATCCCGCACAATGGTACAGTCAGGTGCGGTCACGACTGCTCTACACTAACTCCTTGAAGGATCCCTTCCTGTGCGTTATCATAACTTTGTAATAGCATCGAACTAATATTCGTATAACTGATGGAAATTACTTATGAATTTAGGTGTGAGTAAATTTCGTTTTCAAAGTTTGCAGTAAAATTATTATGAATTTATTTTTGGTAATTGTTTTTATACAAATAAATATTAAAACTGTGTTACTTCAGTTCATTTTTACATAACTGAAGTTAAAGAAAAGTACATCTTTGCAATTGTATTTGTCATCCATCTTAGTTTGGAGTTGTACTAAAACGAATTTGGGATTCATTCCCGCAGTAATTTTATTCATCATTCTCTTGCCCTTTTCCCATTTATTTGGGGTCGGCGCAGCATGTCTTTTTCTTCCATATATCTCTGTCACGAGTCATCTCTTCATTCACATCTTTCCTATTCATATCATCTCTCACACAATCCATCCACCTTTTCTTTGGCCTACCTCGTTTCTTGCATCCATCCACATCCCGCAGTAATTTTATTATTGTAAAAAAATATTTTCTAGCACGTGCTGTGCGCGTGAGCAGCATTCCTAGAGTGCGGTGGAGATACTGCGATCGCCAACCCGCATGCCAAGCGTGGTGATTATGGCATTTACCCCCCATGAAATTGGGGGAGGCCTATGTCCAGCAGTGGATGTCCTAGGGCTGATATGGTGGTGGTGCGCGTAAAACCGCCGCTTCTGAGGCCCATGTTGAAGTCTACATAAACGTACTTTTTGATCACAATACATGTATTTTAACTTGTTTTCATGCCGACTGTCGCAAGTATCCGTGCGCAAGCAAAGATCACGATAGACGTCCACCGGTGGACATAGGCCTTCCCCAAGAGTGCCACAATGAGCGATCTTGCGCCACCCGCATCCAGCGGCCTCCCACGACCTTCAACAGGGCATCAGTCCACCTTGCGGGAAGTCTACTCACGCTGCGATTTTCGGTTACGGGGTCACCACACCATAATCGCATTAAAAATGTTAAAATGCAAAAGTAAAAGTTATTTATTCTTCAAATTAGGCATATTAAATGCGCCTATGAACGTCAATAAACTACCACCGGTTCGGAAAAATAAACCTTTGCCACGAGAAGAACCGGCGTAAGAAACTCGACGAGATGTCATTTTTTCACAACAATATACGTTGTATAGTTACATATAAAATTCACAGTCTCAGCTACTATAAAATAACATATAAGTAGAAAACCTATTTTCGCGTCGAACATCCCTATCCAAAATGCAAGTTTAAATATCATGTAAGTCTATAATGAATAGCACTGCATTACATCAGAGAATCGTGTCGTCGTCCTGTCTGCCGTCACCTAATAGAAATAATACAAAAGCGAACTTTTTTTTTTTATTAAAAATGGGATTGCTCTTGGCCAGCATCTAGCCAGGGGGCAAAGATGAGGCCGACGATGAAGCGAGCTCACCCAGAAGATGCCTATTCACTCGTGCCTTAAAAAGGTCCAGGTTATATGAACTCGGAAATACAGACGCCGGCAGAGAATTCCAAACCTTAGAAGTGCGCATTATAAAAGAAGATGCAAAGCGCTTGGTTCGAATTAGAGGAATTTCGACCAGGTAAGGATGGTAGCCAGCCGTACGTCTGGATGTCCGATGGAAGAAGGGGGAAGGCGGTATGAGCTCATGGAGCTCCTGAGCACACTCACCCACTACTATAAATAGAACTACAAATAGTACGCGAAGCTTCCATAGTATGCCTAATAGACCAAACATATGTCACAAGAGAGTGGGATAAGAGCGCCGAGCCCCTTTCATGGTGTCCTAACGAAATTAGAATTTCGTATTAAAGTCGAAAATCGAAAAATGGTCCACGAGTGGAATTTGAACCCATAATCCCACACAACACACATTAACATTACGATACTCACGAATACGATTCCTACATAAAATTATTTGTGTGATTGTACATGTTTTGTAATTTTTTTTATAGTTTTCATTAAATAGTAGTTAATGTTATATCCTCCTGAGGCCCAGAAGAATTATTGTGTTTTTGAATTAGGAATTCTTTTTTTATTCATTTTAAGTTCAAAACAATTTTGGGGTTTGTACAAAAAAATGTACGCGGGGCCTTAAGAGGGTACTAGGCATAAAGAACGCAGGCTAAGCCATGGAATAAAGTATATGCCATGATCACCCTGCATGTTCATTATTATATAAACTGGAGAATTGTTTTTTAAATCAGATGAGTAGTTTCGGAGATTAACCCGTACATGAGTGAATAAATAAATATTGGGGGACAATCTTACACAAATCCACCTATTCCCAAACCAAGCAAAGAAACACGATATATACACTTATAAATACACCATACCACCATATCAGCCCAACGACGTTCACTGCTGGACATAGACCTCCCCCAATTTAATGGGGGGTAAAGTCCTATTACTAACAATTCCCAAACTTCAATATGAAATCAATAATCTAAAATGTATTCTGCAAATAGGCCACAAGGGCACTTTTACAAGTCAAAACATGAATTATGTAATTTGATGAAACTGACAATAAAAAAGTAGACAATAATAATAATAATGATTTCAAAACGATACCGATTAACAAACTTACAATATTCAATAAAAAATAAACTTACAATAATATATATAAAAAATAAGGTAATATTAGGGACGTATACGGTCTCCATCCGAATATACGAAAGTATATAAAATAAATAAATTTAATATCTCAGAGATGTATATGGTCTCTGGACGTCCATTATTTTCACATTTGAACATTTCATATTGAAGTTTCGGTGACTCTAAATCATTTCGGTGAGAACAAAAAAAGAAAAGATAATTTTCTTCATAACTTGTAATGGATTGTAAGACAGAGCCGTTAACACACATTGACTATAGTAGCCATAGCCGTACACAACAAAACAACTGATACAAAAAATCAAGTAGAAACTTAAAAAAAAATCACCGAAGTGATAAAGAAATCGAGCACGTTGAAAAAAACATACAAGTTTCATCACGTGACCATTTGCAGACTTAAAACGAGTACCAAATTAATTAAGCAGTAACTTCTATTATGGGAAGTTCTAAATTTTAAATTAAAGAGTTTTTTTTTTATTGTGCACCGAGCAAGATTCGAACCTCCGACATCTGGCATACGCGGCCAATCGCTGTAGCCACCTGCGCTGCCGGAACAATCAAGCTCGGGCACGAAATCTTTCGATAGCTCCCACTTACCACGGCTTAGAATTTAAAAAAAAACATTTTGACCCATTAATTTTAAATTTAGAAATCCCATGTAGCCAAATCTTGGGGTTGGGTGCTAAACGGACCCCGTAATCCCACTAGGGTACAACTGGGAAACTGGTCTGAGTATCATGATGACTATCCACGTATGGCACCTAATAATCTAAGTAATATTTAGTTATTTGGGAGCCCCTCAACGAGTGACTTCACCGTACGCTATAAATTGGCCCGTTGACTGACAGTTGCTCTCATTGAACCTACGCACAACGCAGGTGTTCTATAGGCATTCACCGGCTATTTCCTACTCGACAGTCAAACTGGGAGGAGGTTTTGCCTGTCATTTATTTTGGTAACAGGTACGATTTATTTACATTGACGACTCTCGGTATGAAAGTTAAGCATCGTATGTCAAATTGCCGCAAAATATAATCGACGCTCCTACTAAAACTTAAAAATTAAAAATACCAACAAATCCGTAGTGTTAAGCGAAATCATTTTTCATATAGTTGTCTCTTTGAATCCTTATGGTTAACCAAGTTGAGTTAGAACGGGACAGATAGTACGACCATTTTCGGCCACTTTTCTGCTGTTAACGATTGTCTCTATTTAAAAGCACACCAAAAGATCAAATCCTGAATAAGCCAAAACGTCACAAACATCAGTTCAGTACAATTTGCAGTTATGAAAGCGTAGATACCGACAGGTGAAGACCTGTCAGATATCATATCACTTATCTGTCTCTCTCAAACTTACTGAGAGAAGAGAATTGATCAAATGTACAGAAATTCAACTTAAATGAGCGAATATGCTGTGCTCTTCTGATATCTGATGAATTGATGATGTAGCTTCAAGCGCTTAAATTATGGTTGGTCAAGCACCCGATTCACACCTTCAATGAATTTCATGTTCAATAAAAACCAGACAGTAACTACTTTTTTCAATTTAATGTAATGTGTTACATAATTATTGATGTTTGAATTATTTAATTATAATCTAACAACCTCGCACAACCGCACATGGCGCGGGAAGAATAATGCTTCAGGGAGGTATTCCACTCATCCAATATCTTTATCCAATATACATTTGATCAAAGAAATTGAATGATTTCATCCAACTTGGATGGAACCCCGACATTTGATCAAAGATTCTGATGACATTTAAATCAATATGGCTACGCATGAAAATAAAATAAAACTTGGACAAAGATATTGGATGAGTGGAATGGGCCTCCGTCAAAGAACTTTGATCAAAGATTTGACAAAGAAATTGGACAAAGATATTGGATGAGTAGAACACCACCCCGTATTAAACTCATCCAATCTTTGTCCAATATCTTTGATCAAAGAAATTGGATGATTTCATCAAACTTGGATGGGACCCCGACAATTGATCAAAGATTCCGATCACAGTTAAATCAATATGGCTACGCATGAAAAACAAACTTGGACAAAGATATTGGATGAGTGGAATGGGCCTCTGCCAAAGAAATTTGATCAAAGATTGGACAAAGAAATTGGACAAAGATATTGGAGGAGTGGAATACCACCCTAACATAAAAAAATAGCTTTCAAATTCTGAGCAAAAACCGGTATTTTTTTGTTATGAATTTAATAACTACAGGCCGATAACATATAAATGTAGTATACACAATATGGAGACGCCACTCTCAAAGTAAACATTGCTTCAATGTGTCCAAAATCAAGGGGCAATTTCAGACAGACGGAGGCTACTTTTTATATTAAAAAAAACACCTACAACCTATATCTGCGCCTGACCTAGCTAGAATATCTAATGAGTGGGTAGCTAAAATAAATGTAGCTGGCGAACAATAACTAACAATTTAGACATTGCAAACACTTCAGACTAAGATTAAAACTAAATCCTCGCAAAACAACTCACGCGCACATTTAGAATGACTGTACTTATCCCATCATTGATTCTAAGAGCTATTTCAATCAGTAAATTAATTTATTTTTAATCTTTTAGCTTGTCATACTATATGGAACCTTATTGAATTAAGATTAGAGTTTCTATTCGATCGAACGATTAAATCCACTTTGTGATGAAGTGACAAATAAAATTGTATCATATAGTCTAGACTTTAGAGTACATTCTTTGATAACGTGCAGGGAAACGCGTTGCTATTTTTGTTACACGATAATGAACTTTATATTTAGAGCGTAATAGTCTGATTTGGCTCGTTGATAGCGCATGAACTGAAGAACAGAGTGTAATTTAAAATTAAATAGAAATGTAATGCTTCAAAGGATAATGAACTTTATGTCACGAGTAATAAAATCATAGTTGTATTTCGCTTAGAAATACGAACGCTGTAAATGATATGAATGTTACCTAAGTCCAATAATAAGCTTAATAAGGCTTGTGTTTTGGAATAGATATTTTTATTATTTACTAGCTGTTGCCCGCGACTTCGTCCGCCTCTTCCCTCCTATTGGTCGCAGCGTGATATTATATAGCCTAAAGCCTTCCTCGATAAATGGACTATCCAACACAAACATATTTTTTCAATTCACACCAGTAGTTCCTGAGATTAGCGCGTTCAAACAAACAAACAAACTCTTCAGCTTTATAATATTTAATAGTATAGATATATTATTTATGCCGTGAAATAACCAACAATCACCACCACCACCACCATATCAGCCAAAGGACGTCCACTGCTGGACATAGGCCTCCCCGAAATTCACGGGAGGTATATGCCATAATCGCCACGCTTGGCATGCGGGTTGGCGATCGCAGTATATCCACCGCACTTCAGGGATGCCGCTGCCTATCCCCCGGTGGTCTTGGTCGTAGTTTTAGGACATACCCGGGTCCAACTAACAACATATCTAAGTAATCAATGAAAAACATAAACTTAATGACTAAAGATAATATAATTTTTAAGAAAAAAAAACAGACTTCAATGTGGAGGCCGGTGAAAGATTATTATACTTAGATGGTGCACTCTTAGATTCTATATAATAAAATGAAAATGGCTATAAGTATGTTTATAATGGTAGAAGACTAAGTACCCTCAATTCCTCATGGAATCATGGAAAAACCTTGCTTGCTTGACAAACAAACCGAAGAGAACAAATCGCTAAACGTGAACTACGCGTCGTTGAAGAGTTCCGTTCTGATCATCATCAGCAGTTCCACTTCATCAAATGTCACTTTTATGAATGAAAATGCTTGATTAGTTCATGAAAATACTAAAATCACTATTTGTGTGCCTTTCACATTTGAGGAGTTCCCTCGATTCCTAATGGATCCCATCATCAAAACTCGAGCATGACAAAAAACAATCGTGAAAATAGAACTTGCTTAACAAACACAGCTAGAAGGACAAATCACCAAACGTGAACTTTTCGTCGTTGAAGAGTTCTGTTCTGATCATCATCAGCAGTTCCACTTCATCAAATGTCACATTTTTGTATGATAATGCTCGATTTGTTGATAAAAACACAAAAGTCACTATATGTTTGCGTTTAAGATTTGAGGAGTTCCCTCAATTCCTCATGGATCCCATCATCAGAAATCAAGCATGACAAAAATTCATCGTGAAAATAGAACTTGCTTAACAAACACAGCTAGGAGGACAAATCGCCAAACGTGAACTTTTCGTCGTTGAAGAGTTCTGTTCTGATCATCATCAGCAGTTCCACTTCATCCAATGTCACATTTTTGGATGAAAAATCTTGACTTGTTGATAAAAACACAAAAATCACTATATGTTTACCTTAAAGATTTGAGGAGTTCCCTCAATTCCTCATGGATCCCATCATCAGAACTGCGTTTCGACAAAAACGGGACCAACTTGGATATATATACTTACAATCAAAAAAAGAATTTTCCAAATCGGTTAAGAAATGACGGAGTTATGGACTAACAAACATTAAAAAAAAAAAAAAACATACAACCGAATTGATAACCTCCTCTTTTGAAATTTTGAAGTCGGTTAAAAATAACCTATTTATGTATACTTATCAGAAACGTTCAAAATAAATAATTTAAAATAATGGGTCACCCCGCGGCATCGTGCCAAAGATGCTGGCAGCTATTCCTCGCTGTATAGAAATATATTAAAAAGTATCAAAAACAAATGCTTCTGCTCACCACAGAAACATTTCTCTTACCAGGATTCGAACCCGGGACCTCTAGCTTTAAAGGCAGTGTCACTACCAACTAGGCTAAACAGGCCGACAAGCATTGCCGTTCCAACAGTTAAAACAGACCAAACACAAATGTTAAAGCGTTGTTGTGTTCTGTATCTCTGTATAAATTGTAACCACGTAACGTACTTTGTGGGCAAATCGTGATCGGTTCCGGCTTACGTTTGAAGTGCTGTATTTGGTGCGGCCACGAAAATATACACTCCAGAACAGTGGCGGACAATACAAAGTATAGGCAAGAAAACAATATCAAAGCAAATGTGTATCCGTCAAAATTTTGTGTCGCTCGCTATCGTTAGTTCGATATGCTCTGCTCGTCGCCCATACGTAAAACATGCGTAATTTGGCATTTTTTTGTCGAAACTGACAATTGAATAGTGCACTGGGTAAAAAAAGGTATTATAGTTAGTGCGTCAGTTAAATTAATACACGCGACCGAGCGAGGAAAAATATTTGGCGACGGAAAATGTATATTATTCCCACTAACACAAGTGTCAAGTGACAGAATTAGCCAAACAAATTTTAATGTCATTTTCTAAGTAAAATAGTTTGGAGGAAGTTTTACAAATAAGGGCACATGATTATATCTAATATGTTTATTATTAATTAAATAAATAAATGTTGCGACCCATGCTTGGTGTGTAAAACTGGTGTTTGATCGGCAGCGTATTGATATTTACTGATAATTTGCAGTAAATATCAATAGAGATTAGACTAATTAACTAGACATTGATCATGTGTGTTTTTGTTGTCTCCGCTACCTAAAGGTTATTCAATTCAATTCAATTCAAATTCAAATTCAAAAACGTTTATTCGTGACACACACGGTACATAATAATAATAATAAAAAGAAGGAAAGACAAACAAATTTATTATTTTATCTGGAGTAAATCGATCTTTAGCCATAAGACCGACTGTGTTATACCTCAGTTTAGATTTCACCGTGATTTTAAAGTGTTGTTTTGTTTTTGCTACGTGCAATAAAGCGTGTTACATGCTGGCATAGCCAGCGACAGCCCAAGCAGCCAGCCAAGTTGCGCCGATTCAGCATATAGCAACACCGCTCCGTTTCCCAAATATACTGAATGATTTGTCACTTAGTTCCCATCGACCTTAAGGCACCTCTTAAATTTAATTAAGAGTGCGCAGTACGCTCGGTTCTGCATACAAACGTATTTATGCTCTCATTTTAAAACGCCAGGCTAGAATAACATGAAACTTTGTATACACAATGGGATCCGGCATATCTAGGTCGGACCATAGTTTTTGTTGCTTGAAATTATAATGGAGAAAAAATACAGCGATTATTAAGGTTTTCATACAAGCCGTAAAAAACTCAAAAAGCCGCTGTATTTTTTTTCTTTTACAATTTCTAGCAACAGAAACCATGGTCCGACCTAGATATGCTGGATCCCATTGTGTATACAAATTTTTATGTTATTCTAGCATGGACTTTTTAAAATGAGATGGTAAATACGTTTGTATGGAGAACCGAGCCAGACCGAGCGTACTGCGCCCTCTTAATTTCAATTTATACTTTTTTTGTTATTCCGTCAGTAAAGGAATTAAGTTTGCAATTCAATCCTCCGACTCCCAGCGTACATATTTAGCGTACTTGTATTAACAATCCCCGGACCCGGGTATGTCCTAAAACTACGACCAAGACCACCGGGGGATGGGCAGCAGCATCCCTGGAGTGCGGTGGAGATACTGCGATCGCCAACCCGCATGCCAAGCGTGGCGATTATGGCATATACCCCCCGTGAATATGGGGGAGGCCTATGTCCAGCAGTGGACGTTCTTTGGCTGATATGGTGGTGGTGGTATTAACAACATTTAATTTTTCCAGCTGGCTTTTTTCCGATGAAATGAAATAGAGGATAATAAATATAACATGAAATATAAACACATTTTTAAATTCTCGAAAATGTCCCAATTTCATATACAAAAATCAATTTCACAAGTTCCTCATTCTAAAAGAGAGTAAGTGACAAGTAACGTGTCACAGCGCACAAAATCATACAGAAGCACTATTACTAAGGCGGATTTGCTAGAGAAAGTGTACTGTTGTTCTTTTTGTGCGCTGTGACTGTCACAATTCAGCATTGTGACGTCATATAGACGATGGTAGGCTTTCTTCCTTTTTTCGTCAATATCTTGAAAACTAACAGCTATAAAAATATAAAAAAGATATTTCTGGATTTCTTGTTAACAAATTAACGTAATGAGTTAAGATTTCATATTCATATTCATTTAATCGTATCAATCATACATCGTCAGGTTACAGAAATTTTTAAATACATTAAGTCAATAATTAATAATTAAACGAAGCGGTAATAAATACATAATGTCAATAATAATAATAATAACAATAAAAGGCGTAGGGATGTGACGACCCCATCGCCCACTGGATTTCCAGTGCAATCAGTCAACGTAAGGCAGCTTGTGGCGAGCTGTTAGGGAGCAGCGACCCTACGTACCTGAGTGCTCCTGGGGGTGCGCCTGGGTTCAGGCGTTTACTGATCGGTTGGTTGGTTGGACAGGCCCCCCCGCCTCTGGCTTGCCTTAACCGGCCGTCCAGAGTGGAGTCGCAAGAGCTGTTGCTCGAGGGTAGATGTGGTCACCTAAGTGGCGAGTTGGCTATATGTTGAAAGTCCAGTGCCACCGCTCTACCCCTCCAGCTCTCTGACCGGTGTTGCCCCTAGGCCATTGTCATATGTCGCTATTAATAGGGGCCCATCTTAGCAGGGAGCGAGTCACCGTCTGCCGGAAATTAAATGTGAGACTGTTTTATTGGCAGGCGTCCGATGTCTCACCCAATAGCCCAGTTATTAGTCCATCATCCTCACCAAATAACCCGGTTTATTTAGATTCCATCAACCAACAATAGTCCCTGTGCACCTTGGCGGCTGCTGTCTCTGTGTGCGTCCCATGACACGGGCAGGGACAGCATCCGCTCGGTGTACCCCTTGCATTTCATTAAATTGTCAAAAGGGCCTCTACGTGTTGGCTATGTGGTACTCGGTTGGTACTTCGGTACCTCGGTACTTCGGCTCCGCGCACGCCTTCCAAAGGTCCGGGACAACATTGTCCCGTGAGCGGAAAAGACATACAATAATCCATAATTAAACAACGCGGTAATAAATACAGAATGTTAATAATAATAACAATAATTAAAAGAAATGGTACTTAGTGGCACACAAAATACAACAAAGATTACTTAATTAAAGCTGGTCAGCCAAGAATTCGGCTACCGAATAATAAGCCTTTCTTATCATACTACTTGGAAATTTGAAAAATATTATGTAATTGTATTGTGTATTGTGTTTACCAAACACATTGGCCCGCAGTGTACGTATATTTATAGCCAGCCGTATTTAGCGTTTCGCAGCGCTTGCGCACGCGCCGCGTATACAGTGTACACTTTATTGCGCGACTGCACCGCCATCAATTTGCCACCCGCGTTATTTGTAGCTTTACCGCGTGTCTATTTGTAGTCGGGATTTGTTTGTAAAAAGGGGTTTTACTTGGGGGTCCCGATACATTCGGCCGATATACCCGAGCGAACGAGGTTTTTTATACCACGTCGGTGGTAAACAAGCTTACGGTTCGCCTGATAGTAAGCCACCATAACCTATGGACACTTGCGAAGCGAGAGAGAGACTCACAAGCGCGTCGCCAACCCTTTAGTATTTTGAAGATTTCTTATGTTGAGAGCTAGACACATATGCCGGTCTTTCATTCTCAACACAGCGCATCTTGCGACCCATGATACATCATTCGTGTCCCACTGCCCACCAGCAGACAGCTCCGCGCGCGCGCCCGCGGCCCGTTCGCCGTCCCGCCGGCCCGCACATGCGCACTCGCCTCTTTTCCCCTACACCAGGCGCTAAACTTGCTTAACAGCATATTAATCAGCGACAGTCAACTTGATATCTTTTTCACGTCTGAGAATCGTTTTTATTTATTTATTGAATCTTACATTACTTTAATTATACATTACTTTACGATAATTAATACATTATAGTTAATAATACATTATTTTGTAACATTACAGTTTAACCCAAAGCGTTACAAAGATTCCAAACTAAAAACACCACCTAAAAGCAAACTTCAAATTACGGAATACCTATCTTGCTTCATCTCAAGCACTCTCTTCCATACTGTCCAATCTCGCTATGCCTGTCGCAAACAAATCGCATTCAGAAGCTGCTGCAAGCAAGGAGTTGATCAGCGCAGTCGCGCGCAGGACGGGGGAGTGCAAGCGAAGGCACGGCAGTTTTAGCCGCATCGAGTCGAGTCACTATTTACATTTGCAGTCAATCAATACTAACTTTCTATTACACTTACTTACTTTACAATTTTAACTTTTTATTATTAATGATTTATATGTATTTCATTACCTATTATTTATATTTTGATAGAAAAATTATAAATTCGTTTAATTAACATTATTTTAATCTATTATTACGATTAGTTATAAGTTAGTACGTAAGGTAAAACTGTTAGTACTAATAAATAAATAAATACGATGATAAATACAAATATATACAATAATACGAGGTATGACACTTCGGGGAAAATTCGTTGTGCGATTGACACAAGCCTACGTCATCACTGTTATCGAGCCTATCGGTGGTTAGTTCGTGTGTGTACAGGCTGTACAGTGACGTAGGCTTGTGTCACGATCCGGAGTAGCAGACCTTGTTCCCTTAGACCATGTTGCGACCCTACTCACTGGAAGGAACATAACACTACATATACCTAAAGAGCAAGTAGGTTGTACCCATAGTAAAAGTGGTTCAGAATTCAGAATCATCGATGGAATTCTTTTTTTGTAATACAACTCATGTGTCCCTTAGTAGGTATGTCTAATAATCAGACGCCAGTAATTTTTCGAGATAATTTGAAAATTAACCAAACGCATCCAGGAACACTGATGTCATAACACTATACCAAAACACCCCGGAGACACCATTATACCGGCCGCACAGTGTCCAATGCGCGCTCCGGACCGCACGGCTGCTAATACGGGGTTACCAGCCAGCGATGTGTGCGTGGCAATCTCAAATAGCCCCGAGCTTTGCTGCGGTAGGTCCTTCGTAGTGATGTGGCAGATATTAGTCGATAGAGGATGAATATGAATAAATGCGCCAAGATGTAATTACGCCTAGATGGCAGTGGTCATCTTTTTCAGAAACACTAAGTGCCATTGTGGCCTTCTTACAGAATATACCTAAGTCACTTTTGTTAGAATCAGTGATAATTTGTTTAAGGTTATTTACTTATACTATGGAAGGTTAAGGGCCGACAAAATAACCGTACTCAATAGTCTAATCTCACTATGAGTTATTTGTCTTTTTTGCAGAACAAAAACTGAAAAAGGTACCGTTCCTTATCAAAGTTTTTCAATAATTTGACGAAGATAACATTTTTTATTGCTATTCATAGACAATTAACAGGTTTATACTTTACGAGTATTTGATAAAATGCATTTTTCGTCATATACGCATTTGCGTCGTCACATCACTAGTTCTAGGTCGTTTAGGAATTAAGGGCCATCACACATTACGTAAATTGCAAGGCAACATGCTACACCGCCCTAGGTTATACCGTATTACCAGACATTACAAAACGAACCTTAACTCAACGACCCAGGGTTCATAAATATTGGCTAACTAGTGATTGAAGCCATCACTTGACTGTGTATGTATTGCTTTAAACATTTAAATGTGGACTTTAAGTTATTGATTTAGGGTTGAATATTGTGCGTAGGTGGATTGATTATAGTCATCACTTATGACAGCTAAGCGTAACATGCACTTAGGACATCGCAGGGAATAATGAATTTTAATATGAGATGAGTTTCTGTAAACATTTACATCCGCGTTTAAAGTGAAAACACTTAGAATATCAAATTATCTTAGAATATTATACGTTTACATGTGTACAGACATACATACATATAATAAATCCTAACTCCTCCTTCATGAAGGAGGAGTTTTGGGCGAAAGGTGTTGTATTCCGGCAATTTCACGGCCCAGTTATTCCACACCCTGACTGAGTAAGCGCCTCGCGTCGACGTCTCTTCGCGATATAAGTTAATTTTAAGAAATATAATAATATGTATGGTAGTCTTAAGGGTATTTGTAATATGGACCTCAGATGCCTGAAATAAAGTCGGCCTGTTTAGCCTAGTTGGTAGTGTCACTGCCTCCGAAGCTAGAGGTCCCGGGTTTGAATCCCAGTAAGGGCATTCGTTTCTGTGGTGAGCAGAGACATTTGTTCCTGAGACTTGGATGTTTTCTATGTATTTAAGTATATATCTATTAAATATATATCGTCGTCTAGGACCCATAACACAAGCCTTACTGAGCTTACTATGGGACTAGTTCGGTTTGTGTAAAAATTGTCTCATAATATTAATATTTATATACTTTAAAAAAGAAAAATAATAATTATTATTATTATAATCATTCCGGTTTCCCAGAGGGGTAGGCTGAGCTCACGGATTTCCATTTGCCACGATCCTGACATACAACTTTCGCTTCATGAACTCTCATAACATTCTTCAGAGTCGAGGAATGCAGAGAGTGGAAATAAGAGCGTTGAGAAGTATGAGTGAGATACTTTGAGAAATAGAGTGAGAAACACCGTCATAAGACGGAGGTGTGGAGTGAATGAAGATCATCATCATCCGAGCGTTATTCCTAGTACAGTTGCATCCTGAAGAATGCCTGGGGTCCGCTACCTAATCCCAAGAATTGGCGTAGGCACTAGTTTTTACGGAAGCGACTGCCATCTGACCTTCCAACCCGAGGGGGAAACCGACCTTATTGGGAATAGGCTTGTCAATTGAGTGGGCAACTTGACTGTTAGAAGTTCTCAAGCCGCCCGGAGGCCTCTAACTTGGCTTAACGACTGCTATCAAAGACAGCAACCGGGATCAACGGCTTAACGTGCCTTGCAAAACACGGGAGCGCTCAGTTAGTAACCACTCAAAGCGGTCACCCATCCAAGGACTGACCTCGTCCGACATTTCTTAACCTCGCATACCGCACGCAGTACGCGGGTGCCACTGGGCCACGAGCGCTCCGTGGAGTGAATGAAGATATAGAATAGAATAGAATAGTAGAAATTTATTCAGAAAACGCTTAAATTTAGGTGTATTTAGGTGTGTAGTGGATATAGTGACAAAAATTGAGAAAGGTATGCTAAGATGGTTTGGACATGTAGAGAGGATGGATGAAAGAATATTGACACAACGAGTGTATGAAGGAAGAGTGGATGGAAAAGTTGGAAGGGCGAACGTACTCCGACCAAACTCGAGACCAGAAAGGCCAGGTCCTGAGTTCAGTGAACAGAAAAAGTAGATGATCATTTTACTACCTTGTCACTTTCACTACTTTGACGCAACGCAACTGTCGCAGTATTGTTACGTTAATTATATAGGGAGGCAGCAGTGGAGGAGATAAATTATATTCAGATGGCGAATAAATGAAGTTTTAATTAATATAAAAGTTACAGTAATTAACTTAATCTAACACGAACGATTTCGTGTGTCCTAAGACCCGATGTTAGGTATCTAAAAGGCGCGCGGCGAACGTGTGCTTCCGTTTTATTAAGGCGATCAGAGTGATTGCCCATTATTGATGATGCGCTGCGGCGCGGACAACGTAATGGAGTGACGTAGGGCATACGTAGACACGACGTGGTGCTGATGACGTTGCGCGGTGACGTATGCTGACGGTATACCGATGACGTAGCCGTGCGGTGGTGCTGTGTGTGAGGTGCGTAGCTAACACGTTAGAGCGGCAAAGTACTAAAATGATCATCTACGTTTGCAGTTGACTGTACCCTAAATCGGCGCGCAAGCACGAAAAATGTTATGAGGGTTCATGAAGCGAAAGAAGTATTATATTTTGAAATTATTTGATTTGATTTCCGCCACCCAAAGGTTGTCTGGAAGAAATCGCTCCTTAGCGATAAGACCGCCTTTTGTTTGGCTCTACTTATTGTAATTATGAGCAATGTGTCCTTTAATTGAGGTATGCAATAAAGAGTGACAGAACTGACTTAGAATACCTTTTAATTCTAATTCCTTTCACATTATCCTCTCGGCTTCTTAATGTTTAGCATATCTTTTCGCAAATGATTCATTTAACCGATGTTTCAACCAAACCTAATGGGTTCTCTATGATTTTAAAGTCCTGCAAAATTTAAAAACTCGAGTAACTTTTCTGATGTTCGGCGGTTAAAGGGTTAAACCGCCGGGTTGTTAATGGCTGGCTAACTTCACGAACCTTAAGTGCGTATAAATCTTTCTCCTTTTTCTTCCTTTTCAATTATTTGTCGTCTTTGACATGTCAAATCCGACGTTTTTTAGTTTGTCAATTTTTATTAAATACATACAAATAATTTATTAACCAAAAAAGAATTATACAGGTAGATAATATCTATCAGACTCCAAACTAGGCCAGGCCTGTATTTTGGACGTGTGCGAGAGCGAATAACAAAATAAATCGTTGTATACAGTTAAAGCTAAATTAAAAACTAACTTTGACTGACTAAAAACAGAGAAAAAGACTGCAGAAGGGGGTGTGTATCTTTAACTACTACTAAACTAAATAATTAAGAACAATTTAATAGTTCGTAACCTATTTGTGCGTGTGGATGTGTGTGTGTGTGCGTGAGAGTGTGTTTGAGTGTGAGAGGGGTGAGAGTGTTTGTAAAATGTGCGTGTGTGGAACCCGCGTGGGAATAGTTAGGGCTTGAAAGACTTGTGTAAAAACCAAGATATGAAGTCTAAGCTGCTATGCATGATTCAGTGAGGACCTAAAGTCAAAGTCAAACATTTATTGCATATCACAAGTTTTACATTAGATGGTACAGAGGATATAAGTTACATGTGACGCCCTGCAAGGGCACAGCAATATGTAGAGAGGACTACTGTTTAAACTATGACAATTTAATGTATTATATTTCAATATTCTGATTCTATAACTTATAGTCTAACTACTAACTAGTTTAAGCGTGAACTTAATCATTATACTTCTCTTCAAAAAATTCGCTGAGGGTGTAAAAACATTTATTTATGAGAAATATTGTTAATGTTAATTCTTTACTGAATGTTGCTATCTTTTTGTGATTTTTTAATGAGTTAGGTAGTTTATTGTATATCTTAATCATCATGTGATGAGGGCTGGACGTTACCATTTTCATTTTTGAGAAGGGTAATTTAAGTTTATTAAGATATCTATTATTTCTTTTATTATCTGTTTTTGGCGTGTATAGTTCAAAGTGTTTTCTTATAAATTTGCTGCATTCAAAAATATATATCGAAGTTAGGGTAAGCGTTCTAAACTTAAAAAAGAACCCCACCAGACTTTCCGTTTCTCTGTAGGACAAAGTGTAAAGCCATTTCCTCGCAGCGTTTTTGGCTCTGGCGAAAGTTTCCTTATATCAACCGCACTGCAGACATTATTGTAGGCAAATAACCTATGCTTACCAAAAACTTAAAAATAAATTATCTAAAATAAGGGGTCCCCCCGCGGCATACTGCCAAAGAAACTAGCAGCATTTCCTCGCTGTATAGGAATGCTGATGCGTTGTGAGAGGAAGCTGCCAGCTCTTAGGTCACCCAGTGGTGTCCACTAGCCTTTTAGCCACTTCCTTGAAGAGGTCATGGACCTGGGACCTGGGACCCCACAGACCGAGGGTCTCAACATCGAACGGAACAAAGATCAATTAAATGTGCATGACCGGTAACAATCTTTTGTTGGTATGTTGGAGCGGTAATATTTCCAGGGCAACGAACACATTAGGAACATAATTCGAATTAATTTTTTTTACTCTACAGGTCCATTTTAATACAATAAGCACTTATAGTAATTATAAGGAAACAATATTTCTACATTATCCATATGTAATTTTTAACGCAAATCATGGTCGCCCTACAATTTTTGACACATGCTGTATGAGGAGATGTCAGGAATACGGGTGATGCAGGGTGACCAAATTGTGTGAAAACTACTATTTTTTTTCATAGTTTGACATTAGTAATCAAAATAGAACTAGAAACTGACCGATGTTCCGGAGTCTAACGGATTCGAGCCTTGAATAAGCTTAGGAAATGTTTGACATTGGGGGTGGGTTAGTACCTTTCATAAGAAATATATGCCATATGCATATATATATGCCATTTGGCATTAAGCCCGCCATTTGTACAATTGAATTTTGTGCAATAAAGTTTAAATAAATAAATAAGAGTATATAAAAGAATCACGTCAAAACTGACGTATTCTATTATATTCTATCAAAGATTCTTAAATGGGTCGCATAAATACAGCTTCCAAGCAACTCTTAGTAAATTTCCGTCCCAGAGATCTCTCCACTGTAGTTTATTCTTGTGGCTCTTTTGTATTTTTGATCCGTATATAAACTTTCCTGTATAAATATAACATCTTGACATTTCAGCTCAGGTTCTTTTTAATACTACGACGGTGGCAAACAAGCTTACGGCCTGCCTGATGGAAAGCAGACACCGTAGCTAATGGACAATTGCGACTCCAGAGGAATCACAAATGCGTTGCCGACCCTTTATTGACTTGGGGATGCGTTGGTCTTCGATGTCACCTAGAGCAAGTTGAACACAAACTTACCTTTACACCCGTCGCCGTCCAAGCCGTAATACTCGTCGAGGCAGTTGTCGCAGTACGGCGGCGCGGCGCCCGGTGCGCACGCGCACGCGCCCGTGTCCGGCTCGCACGACGCGCCGCGCGCCGCCGCGCCGCAGCGGCACGCCGGACAGCCCCGGGACAGCCCTGGTGGACAGGATTATATAGGAATTTTCACGGAGATAAATGTTTTAGGAGGTCTACTGATGCAGCCCCTATGGACTATGTGCACGCCAGAAACGTTAAACGTCATGGGTCCCGGGGCAATTTCAAGGGAACCAAGAATGCACGACCAAATAATGTCCGGCCCGAGAATGCGCATCCACGTTTTTGGACGCGGATTCTCGGACCGAGCATTATCAACCCGAACAAAAGTGGCTTCCGATTGTCGTACCGGACCAAGATTGCTCGGACCTATAATGCACGGCACAGTAATGTCCGGCCCAGTAATCGGCGTCCACTGCCTTGGACGCGGATTCTCGGACCGAGCAAAAATGGCTTCCGATTGCTGCCCCGGACCAAGATTGCTCAGACCTATAATGCACGGCCAGTAATGTCCGGCTCAGTAATTGGCGTCCACTTTCCACAGATAACAAATAGCTACTAGGATGAATCTAACACTAAGTCAAAAAGTAAGTAGGTTAGGTGCGTTAGGTAGCTTCTGGTGCCCGAAGGGCAAACCGCCCGGAAATAGGAGCCCCGCGTCGTCTCGTTTAGTTTCTAAGTACCCATTTAAGTTTCTATTGTCTGTGGATGGACGCGGATTGCTGGGCCGCGCATTATCGGCCCGAACAAAAGTGGCTTCCAAATATTGCCCCGGACCAAGTTTGCTCAGAGCGATAATGCTCGGCCAAATAATGCACGGCCCAGTAATCCATGTACATTGGACGCGGATTACTGGGCCGGACATTCTTGTGGCCAGGCATTATCATGGCCGTACAATATAGGGACTTGTGTATTGAAGACCCTTTACTGGAAATTTTACTGAAATAATTAAGAAGATAAATAAACTAGTAGCTCTATGAGCTCTAGACCAGGCAAAAAAACTGACTTGACAAAAAAAAATCTAAATAATTATTGAACCTGCTCACAAAACTTCACGAGAATTGGTTGACAAATGCGACCTGTAGAGGAGAACATCCGGACAGACATACGAAAGAATTTTTGTCATAAGCTGAAACGGAGACGCTTCGCTCGCTCGGTCAATAAAAATAAACTAGTGTCTGTGTGAGCTGTAGAAATCGCGAAAAAATTTTTCTTTCAAATTTCCAAATTTCCAAAAAATTACTCGACAAAAAAATCTATATAATTAACGAACCTGCTCACAAAATTTCACTAGAATCGGGTGATAAATGCGACCTGTAGAAGAGAACATCCGGACAGACAGATATACAAAAGAATTTTTGTTGAAAGCTGAAACGGAGACGCTTCGCTCGCTCGGTCAATAAATACAAACGAAACGAACCGTAGGAAACCAATAGGAAAGGTCAAAGTAAATTTGACAGATGTCCCCGGCAGCTACACATTTCTGCAATGATGTGCGCTGCGATAGCTTAGCTTACCCCTACCAACTAAGCCAATAGTTAAAAAAAAGTAACTCCCTTGTTGAATATTTGTTAAAGAGGGTCTTATCCTTGACTTCGTATAACTTTCTGGTAATGTGGCTGCTTGGAAGGAAGAAAGTAAGTATTTGACCGAGTGAAACTAAGGTATCCGTTTTAACTACGGCAAAAATACTTTCTTAAGTCCAGCGGATTTTCGGATTTCCGGCTGTTCACCTCTATGGGTCGCATTTCTCAACCGAATCTCTTGAAATTTTGTTAGCTGGTGCTACTTAAATGGTTTTTTTTGTTGAGTCAGAGTTTTAAAATATTTATATTAAAAAAAAACAGTTTTTTTTGGGAAATAATTAATAAATATAAATATATTGGGACAATTTTTTACACTAATCGAACTAGTCCCACAGTAAGCTCAATAAGGCTTGTGTTATGGGTACCAGACGACGACATATTTAATAGATATATACATAAATACATAGAAAAACATCCAAGTCTCAGGAACAAATGTCTCTGCTCACCACAGAAACAAATGCCCTTACCGGGAACTCTAGCTTCGGAGGCAGTGGCACTACCAACTAGGCTAAACAGGCCGACAAATGACTGACTGTCGAGTTTCTTTCGGCGTTTCTTCTCGGCAGTGATCTTCTTTTGCAGAAACGCTGGTATATATTGACTTGTAAAAGTGCCATTGCAACCTACTTGCAGAATAAAGTTCATATTTCATTATTTTACATGAAAATGTTTTTAACGGAATACATTATTCCAGAAGTAGGAGCGTTCGTGGCCCAGCGGCGCCCGGGTTACGGTTTTGAGTGGTTGCTAACTGAGCGCTCCCGTGCTTTGGAAGGCACGTTAAGCCGTTGATCCTGGTTGCTGTCTATGATAGCAGTAGTTAACCTAAGTTAGAGGTCTCCGGGCGGCTTGAGGACCTCTAACAGTCAAGTTGCCCACTCACTTGACAAGCCTAATCCCAATAAGGTCTAGTTTCCCCCTCGGGTTGGAAGGTCAGATGGCAGTCGCTTTCGCAAAAACTAGAGCCTACGCCAACTCTTGGGATTAGGTAGCGGACCCCAGGCATCCTTCAGGATGCAACTGTACTGGGAATAACGCTAGGAGGATGATGATGACATGATGACATTATTCCAGAAGTCATCCCCCAAAAGCAAACGCGGACTAGATGTCGATATGGATGTTCACGCGCACGAATTCACGGCAATAGTTATTTGTTCAACAAGAGAGCAAAGTAGATTTATGCTTCGAGTGTTGATGTTGAGTCCCGAGCAAGCGAAAGATTCAATTATAGAATCTTGAGCGTAGCGAGGGACTCAAAGATACGAGATGCAAATATCTGTGCTCTCGTGTGATACATACAACTTTTCATCTCAGCGACGTGGACATTTAACGCAAAGGAATAGTGATAGAGAGAATGAAGTTAATTAAACTAACCTACGATATGAAAAATTAAAAACTTAGTGTATTTCACGCTCGCAGCAAAATTGCATTTTGCTCACTGGTTTCAAGCAACAAAACCGTCATTTTCGAGCCGCTGAGGTGAAAAGTATATGACGGTAAATAAATCAATTTCACCTCCATGCCCCTCCCCGCACTTGTCGCAGCGCCGCCCCGCCCAGCCCTGCCTGCACGCGCACTGCCCGCTGCGCGCGTCGCACGCGACGGAGAGCGCGCCCGCGCCGCACGCGCACGCCACGCAGCCCGCGCCCGACCAGCCCGCCGGCCCGAACCAGTAGCCTTCCTGTAACACAATTAGATTATTAATAATCATAAATATCAGCCCGCGGGGGCAGCTTGTGGCGAGCTGACGGTGAGTGGCGACACCGCGGACCCCTAATCTCCAGAGGGCCTTTTCCATCTGGACCCTCGCCTCTGTGCTTGCCTTAATTGGTCGGCCAGAATGGAGTCGCAAGAGCGAGACCTATGCTCCAGGTTGGAAGTGTAAAATGTCATAACGCCGGCGGCCTGCTGATCGTATTACCGGGATCTGGCTACCGCAGACTCACCTCTCGACAACCTTACAGCCGCTCAAAGGGATGTTGCCCCACTGTCGCACTGTGCGTGCGACTGTTATGTGGGGCCCACTCAGCGAGCTGGCGAGTCACCGCCTGCCTTTTACAATATTGAGACTGATTGTCACGGCAGGTGTCCGCTAGTCTCCTCCAATGGCCCATTATCCAGCCTATCCAACATTCAACACGATAGCCCATGACCTTAGTTTCCATCGCAGCACTGTGATGCACTGCAATAGTCTTTGCACCTGGCGGGGACCATCTCTGGATGTATCATATTGTGCGTTCGGGGATGGTATCCGCCATGTGTATCCCTTTGCCTTTAGATTAAATTGTCTAAAAGGGCCTCTGCGCTGTTGGCTTCGGCCCCACGCACGCCTTCCAAAGGTCCGTGACCCCATGGTCCCAAGATAAGATAAAGACATACAAATAATAATATTTATTTGTCTAAAAGCAGGTTATAAACAGGTGTTACAGGCATAGCCATATGGCATACAAATATTTCGTTAATTCTAGCGTCATTATGACTCAGTAGATTTTTAGTAGAAACAGTTATAAATTTTATCGTTCAATTAAAAATTCTTTGTAGGCATACTCGTAAGTTCGCCTTTGTACTTCGATCTTGTGAGACATGTATTAAAATATAAATATTGGGGGACAATCTTACACAGATCGACCTCGTCCCAAACTAAGCAAAGCTTGTACTATGGGTACTGTACGACGATATACATACTTATATAGATAAATGGACCCGGGTACGTCCTAAAACTACGGCCAACACCTCCGGGGGATGGGCAGCAACATCCCTGGAGTGCGGTGGAGGTACTGCGATCGCCAATCCGCATGCCAAGCGTGGCGGTTATAACATTTACCCCCCATGAAATTGGGGGAGGCCTATGTCCAACAGTACCATCTGCCTGCCTGTGTCTTTCGGCTGATATGGTGGTAGTGGTGGATAGATAAATACATCCCCTAATACATACTCATACTCATACCCATTTATTTCCAATGATTTTAGCATAGAACTCATTTTTTTGCATAGAAACCATCCAAGATCCAAGAACACATATCCGTGCTAAATGCACAAATAATGCCCTGGCCGGGATTCGAACCCGGGACCTCTAGCTTCGGAGGCAGTGTCACTACCAACTAGGCTAAACAGGCCGTTTTAACTTGTTATTGTGTATAATAATTTGCTTACATACATACACGCATACGATGGCACATTACTACATAAATCGAGAAGTAAGGGATTGCCTGCCGAGTGTTACATGAGAATGAGAGTGCGTTTAGTAATACGAGGCAGGCAATTCCAGTTCCATCCGGGGTATGTATAGCTGTTCTCAAAATCAGTCCTTCATTAACTGCCTTTACACGATTATTACTATCACAATACTGGGAGGTCAATATTATCGTGGGTAACAATATACTTATACATTAATATTTTCGTGATACGTATCGTGATATGAGTGTATGGCGTGATAATAATCACCATGTACAAGGCCCCTATCGTGTGACACAAGACAAAACCTGACACTGCAGGATAGCAGATGACAAAACACTGATTGCAGCGCGCCCCTTCAGTCCGGCACAGTCCGATATCAGAGTTGCAAGGGGCTCCACCACAGTTACGTGGCTGGCAGGAGCTGCCAGGATTTATGGCGAAGGCCTACTGAAGAGAATAACACAACAGAAGTACCTGACACTGGTCGCAGCGCGCCCCTTCAGTCCGCGGCGGGCATGTTCGACACAGTCCTGTATCAGGGTCGCAGGGTGCTCCGCCACAGTCACAAGGCTGGCAGGAGCTACCGGGGGTTGTGGGGGAGCCCCAGTAGCCGAAATCACAGCTGCAAGTAAAAAGTAAGCATTAGATTCCTCTTCGCACAAGTGTTCAAAGTCGATATGGAACATTAAAAACGAAGATTTATGAAGAAAATTATTTTTCAGAGCTCAATCTTTTTTTGGCAATGAATACATTAGTACAGTCAGCATGAAAAGTAGCTACGCATTTGAAAAGTTCAAAAGTAATTA
The DNA here is from genome assembly GCA_905163555.1 of Notocelia uddmanniana. Classification (NCBI taxonomy): domain Eukaryota; kingdom Metazoa; phylum Arthropoda; class Insecta; order Lepidoptera; family Tortricidae; genus Notocelia; species Notocelia uddmanniana. Next base: position 865,329 of record LR991056.1, read on the forward strand.
TTATAAGGGAATTAGAGCTTTTGATGCGGACTGTACCCGGGTGATCGAGCTTTGCACAGCATTTTTCATATCTTTTCGTAAATAATATATATCCTTGTTTTGCAAATATCGTCGAAAGCCTGCGCGTTTAATTAAATTAAATGAAATTGACAGAATAATAAAGCTAAATTAAAGTGCCATCGTCTATGATGTTGATCTTGATGGTGGTTACAGAAAGTTACAAGCAACATTTTAACTCGTCGTTTTTTTAGTGGTCTCTTCCACGACTGTGTAGAGATATATCACGATAACATGGCCCGCCCCTCCAAATTACCATTTCAATGTGTTCAGTCACATATGAGTCACATTAACACATGCGTTGGGAGTTTTGGTGGTGCTTAATAAATACTTTCACAAATACATTGAAGCGTTTTGAATTTTGGAGGGGCCGGCCATGTTATCGCAGTTTCTCTAACACTCACTGTTCGCAATGATCCCCAGTATATCCGTCCGGACACTGCGTGCAGACAAACTCGTCGCCCTCGGCAGAAGCCAGCGCGCAGTTCGGACTGAAGTTATTGGACGGCAGATACAGAGGGCAGGCACACGGTCGGCAGGCGCCCTGGAATAAAGTAAGGTTAGTTCTGGGCTTCAAGCTTGGGACTTTCAGGCGGTGAAGGGAGTCTGCCAAACTAAACTTCAGGCATCTATCGGAAAAGCTGAGGATAGGACTACATGGAGCTTTGGTGAAAAAAGCTACCGGCGATTGCTGTCGCGACCCTCAGTCATGAGGAAACGAGGAAGAAGAAGTTTTGGGCAGCCACTAAGAGCTTGCTCTCTTCTTTCTGTGTGAGTATCCAAGCCTCACCCGTACATCAAGATCGGCCTAATAACGGAAAATGCAGTGAAAGATTCTGGGACCGATCTGGGATGGGCACTGGGAGCTGGAACTAGGAGCTGATTTATTTATTTAAGAAGATTTCTTGATTTATAAACTTAAGCTTATAAATATCTATTTAGGCGACGAAACGGCGTGGCCCCGTTGCATCGTCGTCTCCGGTGTAGGATTCGGTAGGTTGCCCCGGAACCATCGAAACACGACACCCTTCGGCCAGAAGTCAGCACATGCGATGGTCTCCTGCAGGACGCGGCACGCGCAGTGAGTTGAAGTGCAATGATGGCCATGCGGAATATAATGGGCGAAGTCAAGGCAACGCGACTCCGCTGACTCAGCCAATTGGAGAGGATGCGAGACGATAGGTCAGTGAAGAGAGTGTACGATGGTCGGCCCAGTGGGAAACGTCCGGTTGGTCGTCCCAAATACCGTTGGAATGACTAAGCCCTCAAGGACCTAACCAACCTCGGAGTACCCAACTAGCGTGAGGTGGCGCAGAAGAGAAATGAGTGGCGTTCTCTTGTGTCGGAGGCCAATGTCCTCTTCGGGTCATCGAGCCAGCTTAGTAGTAGCAGGTACTCGTGTTCAGGTAAGGGCAGACACCTTGTGCATTGTCAGTGTTCGAGGGCACTTCAATTCAAGCACAATTTTCAGGTCAATACTTCTCTCTAGATAAACCACGTATCTTATTCTGAAAGCTCACGGACTATATAGTTACAGGGTATATCCTGTAATAGGAGCAAAAATTTAAAGGATACTCCCTTAGAGCATTTGCAAGAACCACTTGTGTCCAGAAAAAATAATATCTTTTTTCAATTGGTAGAGATTTTGATCTAAAGTTGTGACCTCCAGGTAATGGGTCTTGGCACCACGAGATAATAGCATGGCAGTCAATGCTGATTTTAAGGTACCATGAAGTTAATGACGTATTATCGTTGTTGTATTTTTGGTTTAAAAGAAAATTTTTAATTTTAAGAGAATATTTATTTTTTAATAAGCTGTTGTGTTTTTAAAGTAAATAGGTATTAATATCACTCAGTAGAGTAAAAAAGTACACGTAAGCTATATTAACTTAAAAAAAAAACTTTTTTTTTTGAAACCTTTTGGAATTAATTGCTGGATAGATCAATAATAGTGTACAATTTAATTCTTTGCTCCTATTACAGGCCACACCCTGTATAAGTCCGTAAGTAAGGATGAATGAATATGCATAATCTTTTTCACCCCTGAGGCAACCTTCATGACAGCATCAAGTCGCTTTCTTGAAGCCATTGTGGTTCAAAGCTCCATTGACTGAGAGTTTTTACAAGTAGTTTTTGTACCATATAATCTTGTATTCCTGACATTCTTATTATTTTAAAACTTATGTGACATATTCTTCTGAGATTTAATTATTAGTATTGTTTTTTATTTTTAAATTATCTGTGTGTATTGTTTTGTGTGTTTAATAAGTGTTAACATTTAGGCGGACACGTAAGTGCATAATATATAATTATATAATAGTTTATCAATTGGCACGTAAGGTTTGATTAACTGTTAGTGCTAATTTGTTTATTAATATTTTAAATAAATAAATAAATAAGACATGCGAGCTGTGTTTCAACATATTTAACACATCGCAAGCTATATTTTATCTAGCAGTCTTTTAGCTTTCGCTGGCAGTCTGGATTATCTGTTGGGCCTCTATTGGGCCACCCGATAATACAATGTTACCTAGGTGGGAAACGGATGGGGATGCGTCTTTGTACATCTCTGATCGTTGCTCGCCCCCACTTTTGCTATGAGGCACAATCTTAGGGGTATTTGTCAAAGGCTAGCAAAAGAAAATGGAAAGTGTACCCACGTACTTGCACTGGGTTGCCGTAGTGGCCTGGTAGGCAGCGCTCGCAATGCGCGCCAGTCGTGTTGTGCAGACACGGGCCGCAAGCGCCATCTACAGTAGGGTAAAAGAACAATTAGATCATGGCGGAAACAGGTCGCGTACCCGGGTTTCCGTAAAAAGTTCCGACAAAGGAAGCTTCCTGTCGAGGTTCTTCCGAGGGACTACACTTAGAGGCTCTTAAAAATCGAACTCATCTGGAGATTAATACACTACTTATTTACCGACGTGGTACGTGGCGTAAAGTGACGTTGAACAATGTTGACGGGTGAATAACCAAAAACATAACAATTTCAAATAAAAGAGAAAAATTGAAAAATTTAATGCTCCGAGCAGGATTCGAACCTGCGACATCTGGCATACGCGGCCAATCGCTCTAGCCTCTGAGCTATCGGAACAACCAAGCTCGTCCACGAAATCCTCAACAACACAACAATTTCAATTATTTATTATAAAAAAACTGTGTGACACGTATTTTGTCAATAGCAGAAAAAACAGTACAGTACATTGTTTAGCGACGGGCGTAAGCGCAAAATTGCGAACGAGAGCCTATCAGCTTGGCTTGGCTTTTGATGACTAGAGTTTGCAATATTCTTACGCCCGAGTTAATCACAATGCTTATCAAAACATTTGTGAGGAAATAAATAACTGCAGCAGCAATCCGAATTGACGAAAAAGACAACTTCACCTCCAGTATCAGTGCATTATTGCCAGGGCGTCCTTGCGAAAAGAGCTCGCAGCTTCAATATTTCAACCAATCACAAAGCAGTATTCTTGTGGAGCGCTAGATTTTTGCAAACCAATAAGGTCACACACAAACTCATAACTCCCTCGGGTGTTATGAAAATCCATAATTCCTGAGGAAGCTTCATCGGCTATAGCTGCGTACAATAAGACACTTAACGAGCAAGTGTGATGAGGATGAAGATAATATGATCTTCCTGTACAATCGCGGATATCGTAACACGTACTTTTTTATTCTTGTCACAAAGAAAATAAGGTACAAAGAGGGTACCTGTTTACGTTTCCTTTACTTAATTTATGTTTTTAACCGACTTCAATAGAAGGAAGGAGGTTCTTATGATGAGGAGAAAAAAGAATCAGTAATCGATGGAACTCCTCAAATATCCACCACCACCACCATATCAGCCCTAGGACGTCCACTGCTGGATATAGGCCTCCCCCAATTTCATGGAGGGTAAATGCCATAATCGCCACGCTTGGCATGCGGGTTGGCGATCGCAGTATCTCCACCGCATTCTAGGAATGCTCAAATATAAATATCATCGGCCTATATAAAGTGACTTGGTTGTGATCTGTAGTAACCACCACATTTGCTATTGAAACGCATATGTGGTGAAGTGGGAAGCATATGTAAAAAAATCATGTGTGTGTTATAGCGAAGTACAAAATTGGAGTCAGTTTTTTTAACCGACTTCAAGAAATCAAAAGAGGAGGTTATCAATTCGGTTGTATGTTTTTTTTTTTGTTTTTTTTTTTTATGTTTGTTACTCCATAACTCCGTCATTTCTTAACCGATTTGAAAAATTCTTTTTTTGATTGTATGTATATATATCCAAGTTGGTCCCGTTTTTGTCAAAAGGCAGTTCTGATGATGGGATCCATGAGGATTTGAAAGAGCTCTTCAAATCTTTAAGGCAAACATATAGTGATTTTTGTGTTTTTATCAACAAGTCAAGCATTTGCATCCAAAATGTGACATTGGATGAAGTGGAACTGCTGATGATGATCAGAACAGAACTCTTCAACGACGAAAAGTTCTCGTTTGGCGATTTGTCCTCCTAGCTGTGTTTGTTAAGCAAGTTCTATTTTCACGATTATTTTTTGTCATGCTCGAGTTCTGATGATGGGATCCATGAGGAATTGAGGGAACTCCTCAAATCTTAAAGGCAAACATATAGTGATTTTTGTGTTTTTATCAACAAATTGAGCATTATCATACAAAAATGTGACATTTGATGAAGTGGAACTGCTGATGATGATCAGAACAGAACTCTTCAACGACGAAAAGTTCACGTTTGGCGATTTGTCCTTCTAGCTGTGTTTGTTAAGCAAGTTCTATTTTCACGATTGATTTTTGTCATGCTCGAGTTCTGATGATGGGATCCATTAGGAATCGAGGAAACTCCTCAAATGTGAAAGGCACACAAATAGTGATTTTAGTATTTTCATGAATTAATCAAGCATTTTCATTCATAAAAGTGACATTTGATGAAGTGGAACTGCTGATGATGATCAGAATGGAACTCTTCAACGACGCGTAGTTCACGTTTGGCGATTTGTTCTCTTCGTTTTGTTTGTCAAGCAAGCAAGGTTTTTCCATGATTTCATGAGGAATTGAGGGTACTTAGTCTTCTACCATTATAAACATACTTATAGCCATTTTTGTATTTTATTGTATGGAATCTAAGAGTGCACCATCTAAGTTTAATAATCTTTCACCGGACTCCCCCATTGAAGTCGGTTTTTTTTTCTTAAAAATTATTTAGTATAAATTATTATTGTTTCATATTATCTCTGCACCACCTACTGCATATATTATTTTCTTTTTTTTCCACTACCCAAAGGTTGTCTGGAAGAAATCGCTCTTTAGCGATAAGACCGCCTGTTGTCTACCTCGACCTACATATTACTGTTTTTTCTTTTTTCTGTTTGTAACGTTTCACTTGTGTGAGGTGGGCAATAAAGAGTATTCGTATCGTATTGCCATCATACCAACGTCACAGCCGGCATGTCCGTTGCAGGCGCACGGCACGCACTCGAAGGCGGGGCGCGCGCCGGGCGCGTGCGCGACGCGCGCGTGCGTCCACGCGCAGCGCGTGCAGTGCGCGCCGCCGTAGCCCGCCGGGCACAAGCACACCTCGCGCGCGCCCGCGGCTCCGCGGATCTCCACGGACTCCAGTCGGACCTGGCAAAAATTACATACTAAAATCACGCCTGTATCATTGAAATCGCATCTGTATCGTTCATCGCATGGACCCTAAGAGACTACCACGCCAAGTAATGCTGGGTCAGATAGCAGACGCAAAAAGACCTGTTGGCCGTCCAACTCTGAGGTTTAAGGACTCCTGTAAGCGGGACATGACTAGTTTTGGTATTCAGACCGACGGTTGGGAGGAACGCGCTGAAATGAGACCTGAATGGCGCCACGGTATAAAAGTCGGAACATCAAAGCATGATGATGACTGGCTGGAGATGTTGAGGCAGAAAAGTCTTCGTCGTGCTCTGCCACCTCCTCTGGACTCGCGTTTTGTTTGCGATGTGGCAAGAAATGTCGCGCCGCTATAGGACTTTAAAGCCATCAACGACGATGCGGGTCCCCGTAAACCCACGAGCGCCGCAACGAACATCTACGATAGATGCTGTGGCCAATGAATGAATGAATGATGAATCATTGAAATAGCTATTTACAGTACATATAGTGCTACTTTACCGCACGAGTGCGGTAATCAGCAGATTACATGCATATGTCGAAACTTTAAAGAGCCATATGTACTGTAAAACGTTGTACGATACACGTGCGAATAGGTAATTCGCAACACGTGTCGATTCGGTCGTGTTTTAATTTATCAACACTCGTTGCGAATTTCCTGTTTTCTGCGCTTGTATCGTAATGTACTATTACGATACAAGGGTTGTAAAACAAAAAAAGGCCGATATCGCAGATTTTTGAGGCCCGAGCCGCAGGCGAGGGTCATAAATATGCGTCGGAGGGACCACTCCAGCTCTCCTGTCTCGTGGCTCCTGTTACTGAGTATATATATTACATACCTCAAGCTGATCCATATGGAAGTGCGCTCTCAACACGACAGCCTTCAGGTCTCTCAGCATGTCCATGAGCTGGATCCTCATCACATGGCCCTCACTGATAAACCAGTGGTTTTTCACCAGCAAAATTGACAGCTCTAGCTTTCCTGGACTATCGTGGCTTCTGTAACTAGCTGGTGAACCAGTGAACTTCGATAAATGGCAGACAGCTCTAGCTCTCCTATCTCGTGGCTTCTGTTACTCACTGATAAACCAGTAAACTTACACCAGTGAAAGCTAGCTCCAACAAAACTCTCTTGTGGCTCCTGTTACTCACTGGTAAACCAGTAGTCCTTGACCAGTGGGAGACAGCTCCATCAAAACTCTCCTGTCTCGTGGTTCCTGTAACTCGCTGCTGAACCAGTGGTCTTCCACCAGCGGGGGACGGCTACAGCTCTACTGTTGAAGAATGTATAATTACATACCTCATCTTGGTCCATATGGAAGTGCGCTCTCAACATGACAGCCTTCAGGTCCATCAGCACATCCATTAGGTGGATCCTCGACACTGGCCCCTCACTAGTGGACCAGTGGTCTTCCACCAGTGGGATGGACAGCTCTAGTTCTCCTGGAGTCTCGTGGGTCTTGTTGCTGAAGTAGAGCTTGGTGCCGTCTGGGATTCAAAACATGTGGATTACAATTAAAGATTAGCAAACAAACCAACCCTACATGGTCTGAGTTTCTATTGAATTTTATCTCTGTAACCGTTACTAGCACTCCCCTAACTGCCACAGCCAATATCGAGATCCTTGGCGTCGACATCTCGAGTCAAGTCCAGTTCCGAGGTCATTTAGAGGGTAAGGCCAAATTAGCCTCGAAAAAGCTCGGTGTGCTGAACAGATCGAGACAGTATTTCACGCCTGCCCATCGCCTACAGCTTTATAAGGCACAGGTCCGCCCACATATGGAATACTGTTCTCATCTGTGGGCAGGGGCACCACAGTACCAGCTTCTCCCTCTAGACCGCATCCAACGGAGAGCGACTCGAATTGTCGGCTGCCAGCGGGTTTCGGATCGGCTTGACTCCTTGGCGCTGCGTAGAAATGTAGCCTCGCTATGCATTTTCTACCGCATGTATTCCGAGGAATTGTTCAGATTAATCCCTGCCGCTTCCTTCCGCCATCGCCCAACGCGACAACATTTCCATCCTCACCACTTAGATGGTTGGCAGTCCTCAACTGTGCGTTTCTCCAGAAATTTCCTGCCTCGCACAGCTAAACTGTGGAATGAACTGTGGACTGCGGTATTTCCGGACCGATACGACTTTCAAACCTTCATGAAAAGAGCGTACTCCCATCTTAAAGGCCGGCAACGCACTTACAATCCCTCTGGTGTTGCGGGTGTCCATAGGCGGCGCTAATCGCTTACCATCCGGTGATTCGTCTGCTCGTTTGCCACCTATGTCATAAAAGAAAAATATCTTTTAACTTCACACTAATGCGAACTAATAGTGAATAACCCACCAGCAGCAATAAGCACGGCGTCTGGCCCCTGCGTGGGGTTCCCGCCGGTGTCCCCGCGCACGACGCCGAAGAACATGCGCGCGCGCAGCTCCGCGCCGTACGACGACAGCTGCTCGCCGTTGAACACTGTCGTCAGCCAGTAGTACGACTCCCAGCCTTCCACCTGGAGTGTTGGCACAGTTATTAACTATTGGATCGGCGAGCAGATCTTACGAGTGATACGTATATTATATACGTTTTCAACCCCATTGTGAAGAATTTTCAAAACAGAGTCGACAAAAATTCCTATATAACTGTCGAACCAGCTCACAAACATTCAGGAGAATCGGTTGAGAATGGCGATTAGTAGAGGAGAACGGATGGACATCCGCCGGACACCTGGACATACGAAACCATATTTAACAGACTTCCAAAAAAGGAGGAGGTTCTCAATTCGTCGGAATATATATATTTTCATTGTTTTTATGTATGTTCAGTATTGTTCACCGATTACTCGTGACTCGGACTTAATAGTGAACCGATTTCAAAAATTCTTTTTTTGTTTGAAAGGGTTTGTTTTCTTGTTGGTCCCATTGTCACCAAGTCAGAATCTGATGACGGGATCTTGGAAAAATCTAGGGAACTCCTCAAATTATATAACAGGAGGATGGGACCTGGAAAATTTTGGAATCGGTGTATTTTTGTTAATAGTTTACTTGTTGCTATAGCGGACACGCTCAGCTCACCCGGTCAGTAAGTAGAATGTAAGGTAAACGTACCAATGCCCGAAACCTCAATGCCTAATCAGATGACACTGATCTGTCACCTCTATTGTAATGACATTAGATTGAAAGTGCCAAGTATTGGGACAGCGACGAGCACTGGTACTTTTACCTTAAATGGAATATTATTATAACAATGAGCTGTGACTTGCGAGGCGCTTTGTGGCTCCATTTGCAAAGTATCGAGATAGCGCGAAAACTCTACAACAAATATTATAATAGAAGCAGAAGAATAGAATAAAATTTATTTTGGAACAACAACAAGAAAATATCTAATGAAAGATTGTCTATAGTATGCTCGCATAAAATGGGTCCACTTAGCATGGGTCGAGGCACAGGGTGCAACGACGCTGATTTTCAGTAGATCCAATAAGCCAAATCTAAAACTAAAACTAAGGTCTTATCGTCACACATACATATATTTTCACCGACCGGGATTCGAACTCGGGACCGACAGCTTCGTAGGCAGGGTCATAAACCGGTCGTCACAATACACTTTGTATAATGTGTATTCTTTACCATTTACCAGGATTATCATTTTAAAAAGATAGATTAGCATTTGACAGTTCTGAAATTCAATAACTAAATTGGTAGAATGAGCACACAGAGCGACATCTAGTGAAATCGGAACTCACCTCGTAGCTAATCAGAAACGGTTTCCCGCTCTCGTCCACAGATGGCTCCACCGTCTCGTTCGCTGCTGCGTCGCTCACCAACCACGCTTCACCCAGAGGAAACACCATCTGCAATAATTAAAACGCATAGGTCGTAAAAAGGTAGGTGGGTAGGTTTGGAGCTCGTGTCGTCTCAGGACATAAGCAAGCTGGCTTTGGACCGGCAAATATGGAGAAAAGTGTATCAAGCTACATTGATTAGTCCCCGCTCTTAAGGCGAAGGGGTGGGCAAGCTCTTTCCATACAAACTTTGTGCAAGTTTTTCTTCGTTTGTGTTTGCACTCCAGTTACTATTTTTGGTCCGTATGCTTATTTTTTTGTTAGCTATGGCTTGATGTTTTTCTTTTTTTATTTTAATTATTTTTTGTATTTTTTTTTTTGAAATAATGAAAAATTTCTACATCAAGTTCTGTGTATATCCAATATGTACCAACAAAAAATAAAATTAAATGCTGAAGTGCCAAAACTAACGCAAAAAACTTGCACAACCTTCGTATGGAGAATGGCTTGCCCTACCCTGCGCCTTAAGATAAGAAAAAATAATGATGCGGTCGTATTTTTTTGTAATTTTTAATGGGGTTGCGTTTAACCCTTTTTTTAACCCAGGGGAATTTTTTTATGGATCTCACCCGGCCTGGGAGAAACCGAGTGGGTATGGCCGACTTGCACAGACTAAAACCTCTGGGGTGTTATAAATTGCATTTGGACAGGGTCCCGGGAACGCTATAGCACACATCTGGAATCCTCTCAGCGCTGCCCTCGTGGGCCCACGTAAGTGGTGGAAAGCCAGCGTCGTACTACTCCGCTGATGGCACATCAGAACATAATCGGCGCCTTCCAGTTCGGGACCTCTTCTTAGCGGGCGATGAAGCTCCCGGACCATCCCCCGCAGATCCCGGTTATGGCAGCTGCATCTGGGCTGTGAAGGCTCTTCGTCGCCGAGTTGGTGTCGTCGTCCTTGCGTTTGACCCTAGTCTAACCTCATGGAAAGTCAAGGCAAGGTCTAATTATGGAACACGCTTACCCAGAAGATGCCTATTCACTGGTACCTTACAGATATCGAGGTCATATGCTTCCGGAAATACAGACGCCGGAAGAGAATACCAGATTGAAGCAGTACGAATCAGAAATGATTTCTTAAACAACGAGGTGCGGCATGGAGAGAATTCCGCTACATGTAGGTGGAATCCCTTGCGGCGCCTAGTACTCCGATAGAGAAAAGTCGAAGGGGGGATAAGGTCATGAAGTTCAGCGGCACACTCTCGAAAATACAACCTATAAAAAATTACAGATGGGCGTTTTCAATAAAAATATGCCTTATAAATAATTTAGCGAGCCGAACTTACCAAATTCTGAGAAAAGGCACATTTTACCTAATCCCAATCTTGATCATCATCGTCCTAGCGTTATTCCCAGTACAGTTGCATCCTGAAGGATGCTTGGGGTCCGCTACCTGATTTTACAGACGCGACTGCCATCTGACCTTCTAACCCGACGGGAAAACTAGCCCTTATTGGGATTAGGCTTGTCAAGTGAGTGGGCAACTTGACTGTTAGAAGTTCTCAAGCCGCTCGGAGGCCTCTAACTTGGCTTAACGACTGCTATCATAGACAGCAACCGGGATCAACGGCTTAACGTGCCTTCCAAAGCACGGGAGCGCTCAGTTAGTAACCACTCAAAGCGGTCACCCATCCAAGGACTGACCTCACCCGACATTGCTTAACCTCGCACACCGCACGCGGTATGCGGGCGCCGCTGGGCCACGAACGCTCCCAATCTTGATCTTGATAAAGAAACAGCGCTCGCCCACAACAATCTGTGACTACTCACATTGTCGCTAGGCTGCGGGTCCTCGGCGCAGGAGTGGGCGACGCGCGCGCAGTAGCAGGGCCGGCAGCCCGCGCGCACGTCCGCGCGCAGCCCGAAGTGCCCCGCCGCGCACGTGTCACAGCGCTCACCAACAACATTCTCCTGAAACGTTCCCAGGACTTGTATCACTCGTATTACAACTTTGATGGCCTTGAATAAATTCATGGCTATTAAAAAGACAGATTTAAAATCTAGGAACCTTGCAATCTACTTCTTTTTTTTTCAAAATGAATCCAATGTTGTTTTTCAAGGAGTGTATGGCTGTAATCTTGAGAGTCCCAAAAAGATATCAATTATGCAACATATACTCCTGATACCGCAAAAAGGTAATTGTTTAGCATCCATGTTTTTTGTTTAAGCAGTGAATGGCGGCAATCTTAAGAGTCCCCCGTACGCTCGATCGAACTCGATTCTCCATACAAACGTAGTTTCGTTCTCATTTTAAAACGCTATGCTGAAATAACATGAAACTTTGTATACACAATGAGATCCGCTATATCTAGGTCAGAATTTAGTTCCTGTTGCTAGAAATTGGAATGGAAAAAAATACAGCGAGTTTTTGATTTTTTTAGGTCTTGTATGAAAACCATAATTATCGCTGTATTTTTTCTTCATTATAATTTCAAGCAACAGAAACTAATTCCCGGCATAGATATGCTGGATCCCATTGTGTATACAAAGCTTCATGTTATTCCATCATGCCATTTTAAAATGAGAGCGAAACTACGTTTGTATGGAGAAACGAGCTTACTGCGGACTCTTAAGAGTCCCAAAACCACGAATTAAGAATTGGTATGAGTACAAATGTTAGTAACTTTGTATAGAGCAGTGCTTTCTGTCGTGTTTAACACGCGGCACCGGCGCGGTACGCAACCCCCTAACTGAATGATGTTCTACGAGGGGAAATAGTCACCTTGCATTCACAGACGTCATCGCAGACCCTATTAGGATCCACCACGCCCCTGGGGTCACATTTGCAGGCCGGGGTGGTAGTGACGAGGCAGTAGGGGAATACGGCGTTTTCGTCGGCGCACGCGTCGCATAACGCGCCGCTGAATCCGAGGAAGCACGAACAAGTCTTTTGGTGTTTTACGAAAGTGCAGGACCCTGGAATGAGGTCATATTATGTTTTACTAGGGAATTACTTTAAGGTGTATATCACATTAAGCATTCGCGCTTTGTACACATACTAAAAAAATGTTTTCAAAGGTCTGTAATTATATCAAAAAACTAGCTGTTGCCTGCGACTTCGTCCGCGTCTTCGCTCCTATTGGTCGCAGCTTGATGTTATATAGCCTAAAGCCTTCCTCGATAAATGGACTATCCAACACAAACATAATTTTTCAATTCGAACCACTAGTTCCTGAGATTAGCGCGTTCAAACAAACAAGCTCTTCAGCTTTATAATATTAGTATAGATAATAGTTAACGAAGTCTCAACACACCAGTCTGCAATGACCAGTGCAACCCGTGTCGAAACGTTGGAAATAAATGTAAATAAATAAGTATCGCGTTAGACCCTGCATTGTTAACATATATTTTCGGTGGTTGTGTAAAGTCGAATTCGACCAACCGAGAGCAGACAAAGCATCACATTCTTAAACATAGTTTGGAGGCTCAGGGATTTGTAACGCCTATTGACATATTAGGATGCTTTCCTTTTGAGAACACAGGCTTTTGTATCTATGAGGATGTCATTTGATCAGGTGTGAAACCTTATATGATATTCTGCGGTGTAATTACGTAACGTTTTTTAACCGTACCTAAGGTAAAATCTAAATGTCATTTTCCTTGGTAAATATGACAGTTAGATTTACATATCGTACGTTCGAAAAGTTACGTGATTTGATTACTCTACTGGTCTTTTAAATTTCAAAACAATAACTACAAGGGAGGATCAGGACGTCTACGAAATAGTCTATAGAACGATGACAAATAAAAAAAAAAATTGATTAAGCATTATATATCTCAGTTCATTTAAATATTAAGCAGCCGCTAGGTTACAATGTTGAAAATTCTTAATTTTAATATGCCTTTACCTTTAAAAACAGCAAAGGAGATGGACAGGTGCGGTCCAAGAAGTTACCTGGTACAAAACGCTCAAGACCGAGACCGAACGGCCTGGAGAGCAGAGCCTCAGAGTCCTCCATAGTCGTCAGTCGTCATTCAGACCTGAGGATACGAGCAAGAAGAAGGAAATAGTAAAATATCCTTACCGTCAGAGCCATCAGGATCACACTCGCAGGGCAGACAGGGTCCATCAGGGACAGCATTGTAGAAACCCGTTAGGCATCGGTCGCAAAGAGGTCCGGCGCGATTTTCCTGAAAAATCATCAAGAGGCTATTTTGAATGCTACTAACTACTTATATGATTTTATAAAGCTGACTAAAACTGGTCCAGTTCTGATAACCACCGATTTGAAATGAAAACCAGTTAAAAGCTAGAAATTCAAAATTCGATTCATTGCTATAGCACTGATACAAGGTAGCGCCGCAGCTTTGGAGACGGAAAAGAAGACACTTTTAAAAATATGATTTTGACCAGTACATGTATCTTGGTTAGTAGGATCCTATATAAAAGAGGCCAAGAGGCGTGAGATATACAATAATTATCTTAACTTTCCAACCACCAGGACAGCATAGGACAGGGCGGGTTAAGGCAGTTGTCACATGATGCGGTTTCCGGACGACGGTGCGGTGTGCGAGCGGGACAGCGATATGCATGTCTATAGCGATATCCCGCTCGCACTGCGGAAACCGTCCGGAAACCGCATCAGTGTGACAACTGCCTAGCTTCGACTCCTGAAAATACTGGCCAGATATTGCTCAATCAAGACTGCTAGAAATGGGAAAAGAAGGGAAAGGCCTATGCTCAGCAATCGGACATAATGGGCTCATAAAAAACACAAACACTACAGCTCATAATTATTTAGGCACCCATACCTCTTTCCATACAACTGTATATATACAAAAATGACTTTTAGTTTTGCGTGCATTTTGCATTTTTTATTTAGCTGATTTATTGAGCCTTAAATCGGTGCCAGAGCCCCCCCTTTTAAGTTGGTAGTTTTCTTTTTGCTATTACTTAAATAATTACTAATTGCTGGTTCATAGAAAAGTGTTTGTATAAACCAGCAATTAGTGATTATTTAAGTTTAAAAGGGGGGACTCTGGCACCGATTTAAGGTTCAATAAGTCAGCTAAATACGAAATGCAAAATGCACGCAAAACTGTAAAGGGACTCTGACTTGGCGGTGTATTTCTGAAAGTCATTTTTGTATAGAGATGAATGGAAAAAGGTATGGGTGCCTAAATTATTATGAGCGGTAGCGTATGTTAAAAATATAATAGAAAACCAACTAACCGTGCAGTTAACACACAGTATCGCCCCAGTCTCGTCGTACGAGCACGCCCCCCGCTCCCCGCACGAGCACCCCCCACCGTTCTGATCGCAAGGGCGCCCCGGCGCCCACGGCACCCCCGAGCAGCAGCGCTCGCAATGGTTGCCGCACGTGCCGTGTAGGCACTTGCATTGTGCACCCTGTAGACATTGCAATAAGGTTCGTATTAGGTTTGAATAAAAATAAGGACAGCGACATTTTATTAACTTAAACATAATGGACAGGTGGTGTTTCCTATGAATTCATCGTAAGTATAGTACGGTTCGTAGTAAAAAATAAAAAATAAAAAAAAAAAATATTGGGGGACAATCTTACACAAATCGACCTAGTCCCAAACTAAGCAAAGCTTGTACTATGGGTACTAGACGACGATATATATACTTATATAGATAAATACATACTTAAATACATGGAGAACATCCAAGACCCAAGAACAAAATCCGTGCTAAATGCACAAATAATGCCCTGGTCGGGATTCGAACCCGGGACCTCTAGCTTCGGAGGCAGTGTCACTACCAACTAGGCTAAATAAGTATAGGTATTGGAAATCAGCCGTTGCTCGAGAGGGTCGACAGAAAACAACGTGTGGGGTAGATGCAGAGAGAAATGGATAATCTATGTTATACTTAGTCATTTCAATTGCCCGAATTATATCAAATTAGTCCGTTCAAAAACCGACTTTACCATCCAAGCAAGAAGGTTGAAATTCTCTAATGGCAGTTTCGCTGCGCTCGGCCGTCTATATCTACTTGGCCTGCAGCAACTCTTCCCGCCGGGATTTGTATAGTGCATTTCTCAAACATACTTATGCAATGAAATAAAAAAATACACCACTCAAAAAACAAATTTAACAGACGCCATGTTACACAATAAAATTAAAAATAATAATTACTTCCCGGCCTAGGCATTCCATTTTGTATGAAATTCCTTCACAGTTCTCCCAAGTTGTTCCGCCTGCAACGTTATACTTTAAAGCCTGTTATATTATAACATTTATAACGCAAGTAATGACGAAATTTCATTGCATGTTTGAAAATAGTACATTAGTATAACGTTTTACAGTACATATGGCTCTTTAAAGTTTCGACATATGCACGTAATCCGCTGATTACCGCACTCGTGCGGTAAAGTAGCACCGTATGTACTGTAATAGTACCTACATTACGATAGAAGTGCAGAAAACAGGAAATTCGCAACGAGTGGTGATAAATTGAAACACGACCGAAGGGAGTGTTTTAAATCGACACGAGTTGCGAATTACCTGTTCGCACGTGTGTCGTACAACGTTTTACAGTACATATGGCTCTTTAAAGTTTCGACATATGCACGTAATCTGGTGATTACCGCACTCGTGCGGGTAAGTAGTACCATATGTACTGTAAAAATAATTTTTAATACAGTTGCTCAAAAAGTGCTACTTTACGTAGCTGTTTAGCGTGCGGAAAGTTGGTTTTCGCGCACTAGTGCTTTTCACTTTTCCAATTTTTTTTAAATTTATGCTTGTTCCAATGCATGACTCCTTATTGCTGGGTGTTAAATATTAGTTTCCTTTAAACGTCGTAATCAACATAAAAACCTACTGTTAATATCAGAATACGAAAAATATACACATTTCATATTTTATTACTTACCTCTTCATCATTATAACACGTTTATTTTTTAATATTGAATATTGAAAAACCGTTCTTAATAAGTTGTCTGAGTGGAACGGAATACCTGCCGAAACGCCTGTCAAAGAAGAGGCGTTTTTACTTACTGCAAGCATGTTTTAAGTTTCTAAAGGCAACATTCGATATTGTTTTTATAAATATTACTTGTTGTTTTTCTTATTTTTTCGCAACTGTATTAAAAAACGTCGTTCAATACACGTGCGGAAATGTCATTCTTCACTCGTCCCGAGTGTTGCCACTCGCCTGCGGCTCGTGGCATCCCTCGGTACTCGTGAAGAAATGACATACTTTCCGCACTAGCATCGAAATGTACTATTCAAGTATACCTGTTTATCAACATGGCATTGCGACGCATGCGCGTGGCACCGGCAGCGCGCGACGATGGCGAGCGCGCGCACCGTGTAGTACTGCGCGCGCGCCGCGGCGTGCGCGGCGCGGAGCGACACGCGCACGCGCCGCGCCGACACGTCCGACACGCGCACGTGCATCTGACAAAAATAAATAAATAAATATTAGGGGACATTTTTTACACAAATCGAACTAGTCCCATAGTAAGCTCAATAAGGCTCTGCTCACCACAGAATCAAATGCCCTTACCGGGAATCGAACCCGAGACCGCTAGCTTCGGAGGCAGTGACACTATCAACTGGGCTAAACAGGCCGACTAAAAAAATATACATAGGTACATTTATTTTCAACAAAAAACACAGAAAATATTTGTGAGACACTGTATAATTCATAAATAATGTCTTAGTTCATCAGAAATCACTAACATTAGGCACAAAAGGTTTTCCCGATGGACTACAATATGAGGATCTTCAAGAAGAGTAGTGTCGTTATACATTTTTGAAAAAAAAGGGGGGGGGCGGGGGGGCTAGCAACAAAAATATGGAATATAAATTTTAAAGTATATAATTTTTAAGCAGTGAAATTCCCATCACTACAAATTGAATTGTTTTCAAAGGCAACATGCTTTTCGATGAGAAAAAAAATCTGTCTAAAAAGGTTCTATGTATATATTTTTAAAGACTATTGGTTCAATAGCGTCTGAATTCCTGGGTTTGGACATTTGTAAGTAAACAGTATAAGTCACGAGTAACAGACACGTGTGTATTCTATATATGGCCACACTGCACAGGGGTGCTTTTGTTTACCGCCTGACAAACAGACTGACAGGCTAGCTAAATAAAAACCTGTTCTTAGAATAAACATGTTTGGAATTTTCTAAGTTTTAGGAAGTCGATTTCAATGTACAGACAGGAGCATTACATGAAATGAGCTACTTGACTTGTTTATGATATCACCACCAGTTTTTGGAGAGGTTAAATGGTCTACCTATCAAAAAAGTAATGTGAAAGTGGGAGCCAAGTTCAATATTAAGAATATACGATGCTTGGTTGTCGTCTTCACCGACAAAAGCATTGAGATCTAAATGGGTGCCAAGTTCCGTAGATTCTCTGAAAAGAACCCAGTCTGGCACTAATTTACTGCGGCTTACTGCATTTTGAGCTTAAACTTGGCAGTTTTCTTAAATATCCAACAGCTTTAATGGTATTATATCATACTGCAACGAAAGGCGATAATTTATGATTTGAATTTGTGACATGACTGGCACACTTCTTGTCGCGACAGTAAACTATCCTCTTTCTAAAAAGCTCAGAGCGAGAAAGTCTGCCCTGCTGGCGTATGATGGTTTCCATCTTATTTTACGGGCGTCTTATCCACGACGATAAGTGATAAAATGGCAAGCATCATAGGCCCGCTTATGTCATCCTGTTTCCGCAATGCCTCCTCGTATTATCTCCCCTGTCTGTCTTGCGTCTTAATGCTGTTGTTCTATAGTTACCTCTCCATTCTCCAAAGGCTTGGGGCTGGTGAACTGGGTGGAGCAGGTGGGCTTGTCCGCTCTACGTTTCTTCGCCGCTCGGGCCTTCCGTCTTCTTCGCTCGGGACGCAAGTCCCACAGTTTTCTGCAGTGCTCCTGAAAAAGCGACCTCCGTTAGCAAGTGAAAGGATCCTTTATCCCAACTCTATCAGGTGGTACTTAAAGGGTTTCGGTTCGGTTCAGTGGTCATGATCCTCAGGAATTATTGAACTGAGAATTTACCCAATGGCATGTAAAATCCAATTATGTATTTGGGTAACTAAAAGGATATACACAAGTGCCTGCCATGGACCTATAATAATAAACAATAAAGAAATGAACATTATTCAGAACATTGCCATTGCCCTCTATATTTATTTATTTTAAGTGCGAAATTTACACTGTCTGTCTGTTCACCTCTTCTCTCTTAAAATTTGGTATGGATTTGTGGTAATTTGAGCCCTGGGAAAGGATATAGGATATTTTTTATTCCGGAAATCAATCCCTAAAGGGTGAAATAGGAAGCAGAAGTTGAAGATAATTAAGACTATTCTAAGAATATGCCTTGCCAGTTCCACTGCCCGAGAAGTTGCGTTTATAAAGTTTTTATGGGTGCAAATATGAGGGAGCAGAGTGCACTGTGTAAGGTGATTGGTGGTTGGCGTTAGCCCGCAGACACACATATGTGGAAGGAAGCCCCATTTCATCTTATTATCCTTAGATCGACCCGCCCGCACCCTGAGTCGTGAGACAGTTGAGAGTCCTCCACACTGGCAATGATTCCGAAGTCCCGGCAAATGTTCAGCGGGAGGTACGACAATATCGCAGCGCTCTATTTGTTCTTTCCAGGCTCGAACTGCCAATATATATATTTTTTTAATTAAAAATGGGATTGCTCTTGGCCAGCATCTAGCCAGGGGGCAAAGATGAGGCCGACGATTAAGCGAGCTCACCCAGAAGATGCCTATTCACTCGTGCCTTAAAAAGGTCCAGGTTATATGAACTCGGAAATACAGACCATAAGGTTCCTACCTTGTCTCCGAAGGCGCTGATCATCCTCCAGTCCTCCGCATCCTCAGAGGACGAGGCCTCGAGGGACCAGGCGAGCGGGCGGGGGGACGGCCCCGACTTGATGATGACATGTACTAGCTCCATCTCCTGGAATGAAAAAAATATATTTTCGGATATTTTATTTATTTATTAAAAATAGGATTGCTCTTGGCCAGCATCTAGCCGGGGGGCAAAAATGAGGCCGACGATGAAGCGAGCTCACCCAGAAGATGCCTATTCACTCGTGCCTTAAAAAGGTCTAGGTTTGATTCTAAGATTCCCTGGGTGACCGAGCTTTGGTTGGCATCTTTCGAATTTTTCCGGAGTCGATTTATGTACGAATTGCTCGTCACCCTGATGCCCACAGGCATCCAAATTGCGGCCTAACGCATGGATCGCTATAGCCATTCTTCGCCGCTTATACGCTTTAAAAAGATTAAGAGCTTAATACAACGCCTGAATTTAATCATCGCAGATACCTACTCTATACGCCCCGAGGGATAGAGGTGGCAAAATATTGGCAAAAACTAATTTAGTATTATTTGATCCCTTCACACGAGAAAGAAGAAGAATATACTCTATATATATATTCATATTTATTTATATATGTAGGAATGTATTTATTTATGTTAATTAGTATGATTTATGTATGTGTGCTTTAATATTTACGTGATTGTATATAAGTTTGAATTATGTAATTCTTTTGTTTGCCACCCACTTATAATACGTTTGTTGCTATTTTCCCGCTAGGTTGTCTGGAAGAGATTGCTCTTTAGCAATAAGACCGCATGTTGTTTACCTCTAGTTTTAAGTTTTATACGCTGTTATAATAAGCAATGTAATTTATTGAGGTGCGCAATAAAGAGTTTTTGTATTGTATTGTATACTCTATTAGACTTTAATTAAGGCATCAATAACCACATTTGGGATTAGCGTACGTACTTGCCACCACCTTAGAGTCAGCTGGCGTTTGGTTCTTCAATATATTGTATTAGCTATCATTTGATAATATTATCAAACGAGTTAATGACAAAAATACATATTTATTTACAAATTTACGTGTTTGACATGTTCATACAGGATAAACGCACTAACGAAGCGCCAGTTGACGACCTGTTCTCGCAGCCAAAAGTAAATGCTTGACGATATTCGAAGGGTCTAAAGAACATGTCTAGTCCTTTGAAATTACATAGGTAATTTGTACCTTATGTCTTTATCAGTTAGGTAGCTTTTTGTTATGAAATTTAAGTGGTCTAGACATGTTTTTCCGTGGACCCTTCATTTGCTCCTGGCCCTGGGAATACAGATACAACTATCTACGAGCAAAGTCGTTTGTTTATTAGAGGTTACTAGGTATAATTATGAGGTTAGTGAAGTCTAATAGAGTATTTGCTATGACTTTAAATCCAGGCGTTGCATTACGCTCTTAGGCTGGGTTGCACCAAACCATCTGTAATCGTAAGCTGTGTTGGTTAAAATTTCAATGTATGGAAAGTTTGACAAGTTTCTATGGGATGACAGCTGCCGGCGCCATATTTAACGTTGATCAGTTTGTGATCGTAAGTCTGTGCAACCCAGCCTTAATCTTATAATAATAATATAATATTGGGGGACAATCTTACACAAATCGACCTAGTCCCAAACTAAGCAATGCTTGTACTATGGGTACTAGACGACGATATACATACTTATATAGATAAATACATACTTATATACATAGCATCCAAGACCCAAGAACAAATATCCGTGAAAAATGCACAAATAAATGCCCTGGCCGGGATTCGAACCCGGGACCTCTAGCTTCGGAGGCAGAGTCACTACCAACTAGGCTAAACAGGTCGTCAATCTTATGGCGATTAAAGCGCGTATACGCCAGCGAAGAAATGCCATAGCCATCCATACAGTGTGTTCGTCAGATGGATGGGCATACGTGTATTGGGGATAGATGAGGTCATCTGCTACGTGGTCGAGCACAAAAAATGATTTGGGCCCAAAGACTTTTTTTAATTATTGGTTTTCACATAAATTAATGTAAGATTCTGGAATTAGTCAAGATTTAAATGAAATAAAAATGTTGTCCGTTTTATCATTTTTAGGGTTCCGTACCGAAAGGGTAAAAACGGGACCCTATTACTAAGACTTCGCTGAACGTCCGTCCGTCCGTCTGTCACCAGGCTGTATCTCAAGAACCGTAATAGCTAGACAGTTGAAATTTTCACAGATTGTGTATTTCTGTTGCCGCTATAACAAAAAATACTAAAAACAAAATAATAATAATTAAGGGGGGCTCCCATACAAAAAATGTGATATTTTAGCCCTTTTTCATGACTACCACTCGTTGAGCTAGATCTCAAGAACCGCGTAATAGACAGTTGAAATTTGCACAGATTATGTATTTTTATTGTGGCTACAACAAAAAATACTAAAATCAAAATAATAATTAAGGGGGGCTCCCATACAACAGAGTAGTTTTTGGCGTTTTTTTTCTGGTACAGAACCCTTCGTGCGCGAGTCCGACTTGCACTTGGCTGGTTTTTTAATAATCTGTTTCAAGATTATATAACCTCAATAACTTAAAAAAAACGGATAAAATTTTCATTTATTCTAATCTAGACTAATTCTAGAATCTTACAAATTCAGTTACCGAATTAAAAAACAGAGATTTCAAAAATAAAAATGTGAGATACGTAAAAAAAAAAACTTTGGGCTCAATCATTATTTTTTTGTGCTTGAGCACGTAGCAGATGACCTCATCTATCCCCAATATACGTATGTCCATGCATCTGCCGAACACCCTGATGTATAGTATTGAAGGACTAAAAATAAAACTGCATAATCCTAAAATGGAATGGAATGGCACGGGGCGGGTTATCAGACAATTATGTTGATTTTTATTTATTCTGTATATACATAAGTATTACATTTTCTTTAATTATCAAGTTTAATTCTGTATAAATGTATTCCTAAAACTTGTTGTAAACACAAAAAAGTTCTCAAGCCACTATTTAATTAAACAGCTGAAGAGCAGTTATAGACACGCGCAGACAAACATGCGTGTACACTTATTAGTAGTATCAAAGTAGTTCAAAAGGTAACTTTATTGTCTAAGCTAGAAGCATGAAAATCCAATAACAATATTATGAAAAATCGGACTTGTTCAACTATACGTATCGTGCTCGGCCCTTTAGCGCACGAGAGCTAATCGCTGGGACAATATTTGACGTTTCACGGGGAATGTGGTTAATTGACGAATCTTAGTAATATTTAACGAAGTTTCCCTAATATTTGTTGAATAAATCAATTAGGTAAAAGTGCTTAAACAAACTGTACTATAAACTTTATTTATGTACAAAGAAAAAATATATAAAAGTACTTAACCAAAATAATATAAATAAAATTAAAACTAACTTAATTCTAAAACAGGCCCTTGAGTCATTCTACCGAGGATGCTGGCGGCATTTCCTAGCTATATCATAATGCTGATACGTTGAGCGAGGAAGTCGCCAGCTCTTCGGTGACCAGTTATATCAACCAGACACTTCGCAATTTCCCAGCTGTACCTATATTTCTTTATTAGCCTCTTTAAAAGATTCGTAAGAAACGTGGTGTTTTGTGCATGTGCATAGGTACATATTAATATAATAGTTCTGGCATAGGTACGAGTAACTATATTTACTAAATAAAGTTCTTGTAAATATGTACCTACACATTTTGTACTGCTTCATTTCCATCAGGTGGGCCGTCAGCTTGTTTGCCACCGTCCTGGTATAAAAGCTACATTTAATAATTTCAAAATACCTACTTAAAAACAGTTTTATTATTTTCAACGCAAAATAATCAAATCTTAAAGCGAGCGCGGAACTCGACGGTAGGGTGCCCAGAAGGCCGGCCGCATTGCCGCGCTGAATAGCAATGCTGATGCGGCCAGCCTTCTGGGCACCCTACCGTCGAGTTCCGCGCTCGAACCCATTTTTTATTTGTAAATTAGGTAGGTATTTGGTTTTTTAGGTCGTTTAAGTTTTTCCTAGTAATAGACTAATTTATTTTTAATGTTTACAAATAGACATCCACATTTTACTTTAATTCGGTTTATTTAATTATTTTATTTGATTTAATTTCATCATCATCATGTCAGCCGAAAGACGTCCACTGCTGGACATAGGCCTCCCCCAAAGACTTCCACAATGACCGGTCCTGCGCCACCCGCGACCTTCACCAGGTCATCAGTCCACCGTGTGGGGGGCCTGCCCACGCTACGCCTTCCGGTACGTGGTCGCCACTCGAGAACTTTTCCGCCCCAACGGCCATCGGTTCTACGTGCTATGTGCCCCGCCCACTGCCACTTAAGTTTAGCGATTCGGAGGGCTATATCGGTCACTTTGGTTCTGCTGCAGATGGCCTCATTCCTGATGCGATCACGCAGAGAAACTCCCAACGTAGCTCTCTCCATTGCCCTTTGGGTGACTTTGAGCCTTCTTATGAGGCCCATAGTAAGCGACCACGTTTCAGTAAGCGACCACGTTTCTGATTTAATTTAATATCATTGAATTTCATTGTATTCTTTATAGATATCGAGTAATCTTAAAGCTCCTTTTTAATTAACTCACCTAAAAAATTACAATGAAACCAACACTTATTCTAAAGCTACAAAATTCTTCACACGTAATAAGAAGCGGCAGTGGTCAGCTCAGGCGACTGCCCGAGTCGCGAGTCCAATCAGATGCATATAAAGTCCGACACGTAGAGGCTAATTGCAAATCTACGATCTCATTTGACGCATTCTCGTTGTTATCCTTCAAGCGGCGAATGGGTAACAAGCTGGTACGGTTAACAAATACGTTCTTACGAGAAAATATTAAGCCACGTAAAAGTACACTTAAGAGTGCGCAGTACGTTCGGTTCTCCATACAAACGTATTTACGCTCTCATTTTAAAACGCCGTGCTAGAATAACATGAAACTTTGTATACACAATGGGATCCGGCATATCTAGGTCGAAAATAAGTTTCTGTTGCTTGAAATTATAATGGAAAAAAATACAACGATTTAAGATTTTCATACAAGCCGTAAAAAACTCAAAAAACCATTGTATTTTTTTTCTTTTACAATTTCTAGCAACAGAAACTGATTTCCGACCTAGATATGCTGGATTCCATTGTGTATACAAAGTTTCATGTTATTCTAGCATGGCGTTTTAAAATGAGAGCATAAATACGTTTGTATGGAGAACCGAGCGTAACTGCGCCCTCTTAAAAGTGGAAGAGACGTCATTGGCGGGGAAATTCGGTGAAAATGTGTCCCAATTTCTTTCCAAGGCCTTTACGTTTCAGTGAAACTTTAAAATGAACGCGCCTCTGCACATTTTCAGCGGGAAATCACTGGAGAGGCGATCAGTTTAAGATGTATAGTTAAATTGATGGTAGTAAGTCTACCACCAAATCTACCAAGGTATGAGTAACACGAATTCTTCGTAAATATCCCACGCGACTTTAATACGAGAGAAAATTGTACAGTCAGCATCATAAATACGTATACATTTCGGAACTAATGTCTGGGGAACAAGGTTCAAAATTGTATACATATTTATGATGCTGACTGTACATAAAATTGAATAACTAATTTATACAAATACAATCCACCACCACCATATCAGTCCTAGGACGTCCACTGCTGGACATAGGCCTCCCCCAATTTCATGGGGGCTAAATGCCATAATCGCCACGCTTGGCATGCGGGTTGGCGATCGCAGTATCTCCATCGCACTCTAGGAATGCTGCTGCCCATTCCCCGGTGGTCTTGGTCGTAGTTTAAGGACATACCCGGGTCCACAAATACAATACAAATACAAAATCTATATTTTAGTTTTATACATACATTTTAACAAAAGAGGAGGTTGGAACCATATTAATATGCTTGTGTTGGAAGATGCCGCTATTCCTTAACTCGGAAATAGTAACTAAAACCAAATGTTTGATATACTGTAACAATAACAATTGATAAGACAATTACCTATGTAATTGTTATATTATTATTACTTATTCTCTAAATTAATTTTACGTTGTGTTTGTGAGTGTGTGTGTGTGGGCGCGCGCGTGCGCATGTGTATGTGTTTTTTAGCTTATGATGTATTCATTTAATTAACTATTATATTGTTGTAGTCTAAGTTTAAGTTGTTACTAAATAAGATACATGACTGAGCAGCGCCTCCGTTTCATCGTAGTCTAGGTTCATTATCCACTTAGTAATTACTTTTTTACAGTTTCTCAGCTGCATAGGGTAAATTTCCAGATCTGCATTAATCCTGTTATACATAAGCAGACTAAGCAGCAAGTTGTTTTCTAGCATATATCTAGATTTGCACACTGGCAGAGGGGCAACTTTAGCTTTTCTTCTACGTGTTATAGTAATAGGCATATCACTTAGGGTGTGTTGTAGTTTAAGGCTGGGTTGCACCAAACCGTCTGTAATCGTAAGCTGTATTCGTTAAAATTTGAATGCATGGGAAGTTTGACAAGTTTCTATGGGATGACCGCTGCCGGCGCCATATTTAACGTTGATCAGTCTGTGATCGTAAGTCGGTGCAACCCAGCCTTAGTATACTAAGTACAATATACAATTTACGCATACAATTTACGCATATTTAAGTTGATTGACACCACATTAATACCATAATTAAATGAATTTATTTGACGTAATACTATCAATACAAGGAATGTCTATATACATTTATATTTAAAACAGAAACTAAATCAAACGAGAAGTGAATAATAACTATAAAATGCCCTAAAACTCTAACTATAAAAAAAACCTCCTAGAAGGTAAATTGGAATTTAAAATCGTGAATATATTTCTCTAGCGATACAGAGACGTAACGCGGCCAGCGTTATGGGGACCATGCCGCAGGCGGACCTTTTAGAAGGCGTATTCTTTTTAAAATAATAATATTGGGGGACAATCTTACACAAATCGACCTAGTCCCAAACTAAGCAAAGCTTGTACTATGGGTACTAGACGACGATATACATACTTATATAGATAAATACATACTTAAATACATAGAAAACATCCAAGACCCAAGAACAAATATCCGTGAAAAATGCACAAATAAATGCCCTGGCCGGGATTCGAACCCGGGACCTCTAGCTTCGGAGGCAGAGTCACTACCAACTAGGCAAGGGGTTCCCAAACTTTTTTTTCTCATAGACCACTTTAAAAAATTTGCTGGTTCTGGTGGACCCCCTACTCTACAGCCTACACCATATTCCCAAAAAATTACAAAAATGTGACTATTACCTAACTCTGGTGACGATATAACTATGAAATAGTATAGTATATTATATGTACACCTAGGGAGATAATATAAAGAAAGGCCGAGATCGCAGATATTTACGGCCCGAGCTGCAAGCGAAGGACGCAAATGTGCGATCAAGGCTTTCTTTATTATCTCCCGTGTTGTATACATCATTTTATGTCAACATTTGGCGAAAAAGCGGCTATTTCCGCACATGTATCGGGCGAAAAAATCCACTTTTAGCCAGGTGTGACATAAATGTTCTTTACAGGTTTAGAAAAAAAAGTGAAAAATGATTGGTTAATATGCTGTCAATAATAAATACTTTACTTTTTTGACATCTACTCACAACCTATCTATTCCAGCATCAAATAAAATAAAATCAATCAAATCTAAATCTCGGAGTGGTGAAATAAAATTAAATATAGTATATTTTGCTTGTGTTGTGTTTATTCGAGTACTTTATAATATTTATGATGATAATAACAGTCGTAAAATAATTAAAATTAAACATTGTTACGTAACTTCTAAGTACAATGACACTCAAAATTAATGGGAGGGATGAGCTTGATGAATTGACAACAAATTGTCAATATTTGGGTTCAGTTTTGTCAGGAATAATCGCAAATCTCCTCGTTCTGTGATATTCCGTCTGTTCCTATTTTTCGTTAAAAGGTTTGTAACGGTGCTGAAACTTTTTTCCACAAGATATGACGAGGGAAATGATATCAAAAGCTTTCTCGCAATTTTCCACAGTCCAGGATATTTTTCGGGTATTTCTGCTTGCAGCCAAAAAGTTTGATACCCTTTTTTATATTTCACCTTCAGCTCCTCATTAGTGCTAAGCTCAAGTAGCTCCTCTTGCAATATCACGTTCTCCACTTCCATTTCATCAAATGGATTTATAATCCATGGTGGTATTTCCATCGTGAGAATGTCTTCAAATCTGGTTTTGAAATCATCATGCAGGACAATCAAATGTTGAACATATGTCTGAATATCATCATCCTCGCATTCTACCTGTGACAAGCTTGAGAATTGGGAAAATTCGCGTCGACTAATGTTTTGCTTCATTAACTTCAATTTTCCAAGAAAAGCGGAAATCACACTCTTTGTTTTAATTAAATTGAGGTTGTCCCCTTGCAGTTGTAAGTTAATATCATTAAACTTTTTGAACAAATCTGTCAAATACGCGATATCTGCTTTGAACTTGATCAGGTTTTCTTTTAAATCTGGAGCTTTACTATCCAGAAACTCCAAGACAGACTCAAAAAGTGAGTAAAATCTTGTTAAACATGCACCTTTCGACAACCAGCGTACTTCAGTGTGTAAGAGCAATCGTCGGAAGTCTTCATCATTTTCATCGCACAATTGGGCAAATAAACGCGTATTCAAAGCATTGCTTTTTATTTTATTAACCGCGTTAATCACAAATTGGAGCGATTGGTGCAGTCTAGCACTCAAATTTTTTGCTACTAAGTGTTGTCGGTGGATGACACAGTGAATTGCAGTTAAATCTGGTATCATTTTTTTTAGATGGCTTATGAACCCACGATATTTCCCGACCATTGCAGGAGCTCCATCTGTTGCCGCCGATGTAACGTTTGTGAACGGAATTGATTTTTCTTTTAAAAAATCGCTCAGGATGTTAAATATCGATTCACCTTTAGTGTCAGTCTTCAAAGTTTTGGCGAATAATAGCTCTTCATGAATTTCTTCGTCCATAACAAATCGCACAAATGCTAATAATAATGCCTCATTATCAGGTAAAGTTGACTCGTCCAGTTGAATAGAAAAATGAGTTGTTTGCAGATAATTACACAAGAAACTTTCAATATCAGAGCTCATTTCGTCAATACGTCTTTGTACAGTGTTGTTACTCAAAGGAATTTTTTTGAGTATGTCAAATGGAGGTTTGTGCAGAACAGTTTTTAAAACTTCTTCAACAGCGGGTAAAATTAACTGTTCACCAATGGTGTGGGGTTTTCCAGATTTCGCTATGAGTAATGAGATGTTGTAAGATGCCCGCAAGCCATCATCGTTACTTTCAGATGTTGAAGCGAACATACCTTGCAGGGTGGGTCTCTTTTCATATTTTTCTTTCAATGATTGAAAATATTTCAAATCTTTACCTGTTTTATCAGGGTGGCACCTTTTTAGATGATCTTCGAGCTTCGATGGTTTCATAGAGTCATTGCTCAAAACTTTATTGCATAAAAGGCACATGGGCAATCGCTTGTCCGCGTTTGATGGAAGAAAGCCAAATTTTAAATATTCCACACTGTACTGTCGACACTTAATTTTCTTCTTTGGCTCCGCCATGTTTCAAATTAGCTACCTGTAAGTATAAAAAAGTTTTTGTGATCTTAACATTCTTACTTAACTTCTTCTTAGTCTTACTTAACAGGATATGGCTATTTTATAGAACAGAATTTATAATTTTTCGCTATGAATCAAAAAAAGAATACTAATAAACTTTTTTCGGCTGTCTGTTGTTTTATGGAAGTAGGTAGGTAATAATCGTAATGTTCATTATTTCATATTTCATACATGTCTATCATACACAAAGAAGACAAATATATTAACTACAAAAAGAGATACCTATAAGTTGTATAGCAAATAAACAAATAATGTACTTACTTTTCCGACACGATTCTGGCAACCAGGAACAGCAATTCACTTTACTTTTGTAGTCGAAATCCGGAAACAAATGAGTAACGTTTGTTCTTAGCATTCGTATTTATTGGTGAAGAATCAAACAAGTGCATACAAGCACAGCACATTACCGTAAGTCATAGGTATTTCGTCCCTTTGCACGTCCGAACAAGCGTTTTGGTCGGCGCCGGCGATAGCGACGCGACGGTGCTTCGCAAGCCTAGACTTGTTCGTTTGTCCAACAGCTCGTTCGCGATATGTTGCAGACTTGCAGTCGACAAGTTTTGGAGCCGAAAGTTGTAATTTTAATAATATAGTATTATAGTATAGGTAGTTTGATTCACCGAAATATTTATCACGGAGGAACGCAATATTTTTATTATATATTTATCAGTCGTCCAGGCTATAAAAATAATACAAAAATCATTATCTGTTTCGTTATTTACCATCGAAACCAGATAAATTTTCGTGGACCCCCACGTACAAACTGTGAACCCCTATTTTTTTGCCACTCCAGCGTAGACCCCTGTCACATCGTTCGTGGACCCCTGGGGGTCCACCTGGACCACTTTGGGAACCCCTGAACTAGGCTAAACAGGTCGTCATTTTATAGTTGGGGTTTTTAGTTTTAAGTTATCTAATGTTTATTTTTATTTATTATTTATTTTGTAGGTTATTGTGTTATCAATACATACAAAATATTTAATATTGTTATTGAAATAAATTATCAACATAAAAAAAATAAAAAAAGTTAAGGTTACTTATTCAAAGTTATAAAGATTGTGACATTCAATAACCGCGGCTCTCGTGTTTACAATTTTATATTTTTGATACACGTATTTCCATTCCAATGACGACCGTACCAAAACCTGAAGAAGACCTTCACCCTAACACCTGAACAATAAGGGCGATTTCCGCGCAACTCTTCACCCTTGTCATCTAATTCTAAAACAGCGTAAGTTTGTACAAACTTCATAAGTTGCTACGACGCTTTGCTATTGAGCAGGGAAGCTGGAACAATGGGGACCGATGGGGACAAATAAGGGATTTGAATAATCGATTCAGTAGCCAATCAAAATAGTGAACAAGAATGGCGTGTTAAGGAGAAGTAGCGGCAAATAATTTAACCAATAAACGAAACAGTTTAAAAACATATCAACTTTATTTGTATTCAGAAAAACATGTGAAATAAAATAGAAATTACTCCAAGTTAAAATTAAACTATAAAAAATCTAAATTTGGCCTCTTAGGCAGGGTGCCCATCATGCAGGCAGCATCCGCGCTGAATTGCAATAGCGATTCTTTGTGCGAGAAAGCTGCCCGCACGAGGATCGCCTGTTGCCTCCCGCAAACTTTTGCTTAGCATCCTGTCGAGTCCGCGCGCGCCTTTGCCCCACGAGCCGAGAGTCTCGACACCGAATGCAGCGAACTTGTATTGGGTGCCGAGACACTCGTATTTGGTGGCCTTACATTATAAATATTTATGGAGAGAACTTAAGGCTGTTATTCGATAACCACCTTGGCCTGGTTGGTAGGTAACAAACACGGTGGTTCCAGAATGAACGGTACAGCGCCACCTGCATCCAGCCCAGCGTACTAAAGGTATATCGCGATCTTAGAGCGCTCGTGGCCCAGCGGCACCCGCCTACCGCGTGCGGTATGCGAGGTTAAGCAATGTGGGCGCAGGTCAGTTCTTGGATGGGTGACCGCTTTGAGTGGTTACTAACTGAGCGCTCTCGTGCTTTGGAAGGCACGTTAAGCCGTTGATCCCGGCTGCTGTCTACGACAGCAGTCGTTAAGCCAAGTTAGAGGCCTTCGGGCGGCTTGAGAACTTCTAACAGTCAAGTTGCCCACTCACTTGACAAAAGGGGGGTCGAAGTTGCACCACGTCCGTAGGGAGTACCCACCGTTACCCTACACGTGACCCCTGGGTGGTGCTAAAAGTGCAACAAAAACTGGCAACCGTACTTGTCTTCTCGAAGATCTCACGGTTCGTAAATAAATGCCATACGATAAAATAAAAAAAATCGCGATCTTTACCAGGTTCGGTCAGCTAGCACGGTAATCTCGACCGAATATATGCTCCAACATATAAAACGCCATAATTTTACGTACAGCGGAGATTTTATCTCAATTTCCTAACCAGATTTAAACTTTCTCTGTCATTTGTTTCTCAAACACTGTGTATTTATTAAGTACGAATTGATGTTGCAACAGTGGTATACGTATGATAATCGGATTAGAATTTATCATAGAGCAGTTCCAAGAAGAGATAAGAATGTAAAGATTCCAAGAAGAGATATAAATGAAGAGAGTCAAGTGCCGCTGCCATAATAAAAGGCAATATTGTCTACTACTTTGGCTCTGATGTGCTTATCGATGCTTTTTTTAACATGTTACTATTTTAGTTAATCATGCTGAGAAAAATTTCACACAAGGCTTACGCGAATTATAAAAAAAATGCCAACATAGGAAACGTTCCTCGCAACATTGAGGCTATTCCTGGGATTGGAAATATATATTTTTTACAACGACGGTGGTGAACAAGCTTATATCCTGCCTCACTAAGAATCACAAGCGAGTTGCCTTTGCTTTTATTGACTTGAGGATTCGCTGTGTTGACAGCCAGAGACATTGGGTACTCTCATCGCAGCGTACCTTGGGAGCTCTGGAGACCTTACTCAACATTAGGAACACAACACCACTGCAGAGCAAGTAATTGTGTTATTATGGCTCCGGTGTGGAAGAGCCAAATACTCGTAGCTCTGCCACATTACGCCCATCGCGCTGCCTCCTCTGCCCACACATTGAAAAAAAAAACGTCCGTGGCAAACAAGTGTACGGCCCGCCTGATGGTAAGCGGTCACTGCAGCCTATGGACGCCTGCATCTCCTAGAGGTGTCACATGCACGTTGCCGATCCTTTAAGAATTTATACACTCTTTCTTGAAGAACCCCATACTGTAGTCCCTCGGGAAAACCTCGGCAGGGAGCTCATTCCACAATTGGAGCGTCCGAGAAATTCCTCTGAAACCGTACCGTAAGCGAACTAAATGGGTTCGAAGGTATGACGATGAATGCCCTGCCGACGGCGAGCGATGCGATGCTTAGAAAGCGGCCGTTGTCATCATGTCGGACAGTTCTTCGGGCACCAACCCATGATATAAGCGATAGAACACACACAAGGAGGCAAAGTTTCTCCTTAAACTCAACGGAATCGACGGCCTGTTTATAGCCTAGTTGGTAGTGACACTGCCTCCGAAGCTAGAGGTCCCGGGTTCGAATCCCGGCCAGGGCATTATTTGTGCATTTAGCACGGATATTTGCTCTTGGGGTCTTGGATGTATTTATCTATATAAGTATGTATATCGTCGTCTAGTACCCATAGTACAAGCTTTGCTTAGTTTGGGACTAGGTCGATTTGTGTAAGATTGTCCCCCAATATATTTTTTTAATTAAAAAAAATCAACCCGAAAAACCGACAAAATATGGAGCGGTAGGCATGACGAGAAGCATGACGAGTAATGTTGCCAGACTACTTCTCTGCCCCCTATCCCCGCTACTTTCCATGCCACACGACTACACGAGTGTGTGGCAGGAGTGTAAAGACCCATATGTCCTATTTCTCGTAAAATACTCTCGAACAATGGAAATTAGGGCTTAAGTGGCAGTGAGCGGGGCTTATAGAACCGATAGCCGTTGGAGCGGAAAGGTTCTCGAGTGGCGACAACGTACCGGAAAGCGTAGCGTGGGAAGGCCCCCCACAAGGTGGACTGATGACCTGGTAAGGGTCGCCGGTGTCCGCTGGATGCGGGTGGCGCAGGACCAGTTATTGTGGAAATCTTTAGGGGAGGCCTATGACGTAATTCGGCTGATGTTGATTAATAAAAATTGATTGAAATTCCAAAATATTTTATACATACTCCTAGTTTTTTCTCAGAATTTTCTGTCATTTGTTTCAGAGTCTTACGCCCTAAAAGACGGGAGGAAGATTCGCCTTAAGTCCAGAGCGCGGCCCGATGGCATCTCCTTGTAAGGCGCAGCTAATGAGCTTGCGCGAGCGCATGGCCGGGCATGCTCAACAAGTCCCCAAGGCGCCGGTTGTGCTCCATAATATCCAAACTGTATGCGAAATGCTCTTTACAAAGCGACAAAGTTGCGAAAGTGAAACAACCATGCCAGACTTAAGGTAACAGCAATTACAAAATTTTAGTCGTTTTTTTTTTGGTATTAATTATTATATTTATTATAATATGCTGATTTCTATCTATGTTTTGTTGTTTATTGTCACGAATAAATTCTTATTCTATCTATATCTATTCAATTTTGGTACGGAATACTAAAAATGATTGTCAGAGTATCATATCTATTACTGCTGAGCACTGGAAATTGACACCTAAATGTGACGTCACTGTTGAGTAGCCCCCGGACTTCCGTTATACGGAAAAAATAGTAATAGAGAGGATCTGTCTGTCTGTCAATAGACTCCAACAAAAATTTGCATTTAAAAAAAAACTTTTTCAAGAAAAAAAAACCGCTTTACGTGTAGGGAAGTTACCGCCGCAGCCATAAAAACATCACTAAATACTTGTTCCTTAGGTATGTGGTGTTGCGCCCTGTAGCCTGGGTATAGAATACGGCTACGGCACGGCTACGGTACGGCTGCCTGTCGTACGAGGCGACTAAAAGGGGGTCCTTGGGGTCGAAGACGGTCGCAGTTGAGGGCTGCGATCGTCCATGAAAACAGATGGTGGGACCCACAGATGGATGACTCTAGGGCGACACTGGTGCGTTCTGAAGGAGATCCCAGAGCCGTCCGAAATGAGTTGAGGAGAACCATCGGGGGTTTTCTAGACGGTGCAAGTCCGACATAACCTCCGCACTGTCCCCGCGGTGCGGTGGTATCCATAACGGAATTTCACCCGGGAGAACAAAAAAGGTATGTGGTCTGTTCCTGGTGGAGCGACCGGTATGTTTTTCTACTCTCTACCTGTCAACACAATTAATCGTCAAGTCAAAAAAGGGTCGATAACGCACTTGGGATTCTCCTGGAGTCGCAAGTGTCCATAGGCTACGGTGTCTGCTTACCATCAGGCGGGCCGTACGCTTGTTTGCCACCGACGTGGTATAAAAAAAAGATAAAGAATGATTCAAAAGTCAGGGGCATATTTATATACCCAGACTTGGATATCCCTTATCAATGTTATCAACAGGTGCCTAACAACAGGTGATAAGCCTCGTACTTAGTAGGCGTGAATCGATACTAGGGGATAGTCGGGCCTTTTTGATCTATTATGGTATGTGGAATGATCAGCGTATATTATAGTATTTTATAATAAATAATAATAATAAATATTGGGGGACAATCTTACACAAATCGACCTAGTCCCAAACTAAGCAAAGCTTGTACTATGGGTACTAGACGACGATATACATACTTATATAGATAAATACATACTTAAATACATAGAAAACATCCAAGACCCAAGAACAAATATCCGTGAAAAATGCACAAATAAATGCCCTGGCCGGGATTCGAACCCGGGACCTCTAGCTTCGGAGGCAGAGTCACTACCAACTAGGCTAAACAGGTCGTCAATTTTATGCAACAGTCTTTATCTATATTAATAATTTCGTGCAGGGGTACGGTAGACCCGAACGAGACCTGTCTCAAATTGAAGAACGTATAAAAATAACGATTTTTGAGTTGAACATATGTATCCGCAAAATTCGGATTATCGCGTATTTTGCATTAAAAAGTGTTAATTTTATGACAAATGGTCGGCCATATTAAATTCGTTGGTTGACAGCGTCGGGTTGGGTACGTTCGGAAATTGTAAACTATGTTTGCGTCCGGTGTGTTGGCCAGGTTGCTGGCGTTCTGGGTGATGGGCCATCATCGCCCATTGTGTGGATTCGGCTAGCCGAGTCTGCAGCGTTTTGTTTTTGTAGTTTTCAAGCGTTCTATACACCTATCAGCCTAGCTAGCACGATAACTTATACCGTCACGTTATATGGGCGAAATGTATTAAAACGTCACATAAAACAATGGTATAATCTATCGTGCTAGCTAGACTGATTGTCACAACAACCGCCTTCAAAGCGTATGTATGGGGCCTGTTACATGGTTATTATTATCACGTGATTCATTCATATCACGATAAGTATCACGTGAATTATGAAGCAGAATCCATACAAATTTGAAAACTGCGATAATATTGACACATTGTGATAATATTAATCGTGTAAAGGACACCACTTGAATGTTTGTTGAGTCTGTCCGCCATCTTAAAGCTGCTTCTCTGTTTTGTTGTGACCACAGACATCAGAGAAAAGCAGACTCGCAGTATTAAGCCAGATGATTTTCCATATAGTTGTCTCTTTAATCCTTATGGTGCACCAAAATGAGTTAGAATGCGACAGATAATACAATCATTTTCGGCTGTTAACAAGTTGTCTCGATTTGCGAGCACACCAGGATGTTAAATCCCATATAAACTTAACACACCATAACGTCAGTTCAGTACAATTTTCAGTTATGAAGACGGAGACACTGACAGGTGAAGACGTGTCAGATGTCACTTGTCTGTCTCACTTAAACTTTCTGATTTGTACATTAGTGAGAATAGATCAGACGTACAAAAATCGTTCAACTTAAATGAGCGGATCTGCTTTACTCTGATATCTGTGGTTGTGACAAACTACTAGGTGACTTATGGCTTTTAAACATCTAGCAAAATTCTATCCCTATCTCGCTCTATCTTATAACTTAGTGGTACTGGGGGTCTACTCTGAAATTCGAAATCCGAACTTCGTATGGTGCCGTCCCTTTCACTCATATAGTCTATGACAGGAGAGTGAAAGGGACGGCACCATACGAAGTTAGGATTTTGAATTTCAGAGTAGACCTCCAGCTCATGCCGTTCGCCGCGCTCGGACGTAACAGGCGCTACCGCGAACCAAAAACGAAGTATCTGCCTCTCTCTCGCACATGTATATTCGAACGACAGAGAGGAAGATAGTTCGTTTTTGGTTCGCGGTAGGCCCTCAGGCGTCAACTTCAAAACGAATAGGGTATTTTACTATATAAATAAATAATAAAAAAAAAAGTATTGGGGGACAATCTTACACAAATCGACCTAGTCCCAAACTAAGCAAAGCTTGTACTATGGGTACTAGACGACGATATAAATACTTATATAGATAAATACATACTTAAATACATAGAAAACATCCAAGACCCAAGAACAAATACCCGTGAAAAACGCACAAATAAATGCCCTGGCCGGGATTCGAACCCGGGACCTCTAGCTTCGGAGGCAGAGTCACTACCAACTAGGCTAAACAGGTCGTCAAATATATGAGAAATAAAATTCAAAATGTAAGAAAAACCGGCCAAGTGCGTCGGACTCGCGCACTGAGGGTTCCGTACAACTAAAAAACAAATGTGATTTATCAATATATTTATATTTTTGTTGAAATATACTTCATAATAAACATTATCACCTAATTTCAAGTTCATAGGTCGATGGGAAGTTAAAAAATTATATGTGTGACAGACAACACACGGAATGTTCTTTTACTTTCTTTGACCGTCCGCCGCGCTCGGACTAAAGTGCTACCAACCGAAAACTAAATATATATGCCTCTCTGTCGCTCTTGCATATTCGAGCGCGGAGAGGGAAATACTTCGTTTTCAGATCGCGGTAGGCCCTCTGGTCTGACAGCTCCTATTCCTGGATGGTGCGCGTATCGAAATGTGAAATACCTTTGGCAAAACGGAACAAGTTGTTAAATAGCTTCCATTCATTGGAGAAAATATTACCAACTGTTATTATTATCACGCGAAGCACTGAATATTGAAGCAACATCCATAGGGGCCTGTTACATGGTTATTATTATCACGCTATATACTCATATCACGATCCGTATCACGTGCAATGAATATTGAAGAAAAATCCATAAAATTTTGAAAACCACGATAATATTGATACACCAGTATTGTGATAATATTAAGCGTTTAACAGACCCCATACAATTATAAAAATCGCAATAATATTGACACATAATATTAAGTGTAAAGGGCCCCACTTAATAGAATTTGGCGGAGAATAGAGAGCTGCTACCGCGAAACAAAAACGAACGAACATCGTGTATTTCCCTCTGTGTCGCTCGTTTTTGCAAGTTCGACAGAGAGGGAGATACACGAACTTCATTTGTTTTCGTTCGCGTTAGCAGCTCTGAATTCGCACCAAAAATACTGATTGGCACGTCAATATTTAACAATTGCACATCTGAACTGAATTTTAATGAACGATTAGTATTTTAGCTATACAAATCAGTACTGATTACGGTGACAAATTTTTTAGGTGCCTTTAAATATTACCCTTACAAAAATGCTTAGGATTAACTTGCAAAGATACTAGCCTTTGCCCGTGACGTCGTCAGCGTAATCTTTTACTCCCTATTCCATATGTTAATCCAGACTACAGACTATATTTGTATACGAAGTTTCATCATAATCCGTTGTTGTAATGTTTTTATTTTATACATTTTTGTATACTATTTCTTTCGTCGTTTGCATAACAGTCACGAATAAATGTTTACTTTATTTATTTCACCCGAGCGAAGCCGGGCTTTCATCTAGTATATAATAATTTTGACGTTTAATATCAAAGCAATTTATTTCTGTCTGGTCGAATACGGCTTCAAAATTAAATTCGCTATAGACTTCAGTAAATCCTCTTACAAATGGCGTCATAAACTGCATTCGAGTATTATAGGAAGTCGATTTCACTCGACATTCCTAGTACCAATTATATGTCAATGTGTAGTGCTCGCTGCCAACGGTGACGCGAACTAACGTAAGAAACCTTCCAGCAACCAGTTGATAATTTAACATAATATGTTATGCGATACGTCGATCCAGATTGCCCTGATCGATAGATTAGTTCCACATGCAAACCAGGTAATAAAAGACAAACACTCCTTATCAAATTCGCGGCTGATTGGGCTTGCTTATCGCAGTAAGGTGCGAGTCTCCACGCGTAACGGACATGTGAACAATGTCTAAAAATATGGCTTCAGGAAGCCTCACAGAGGTTAAAGTGGAACACAAACGAAGGCACACGCAAGGGCCGGAGTTACAGATCACTAAAATCTCTAAAGTGTCTACCATGAGTCAGCCAGAGTTCTTCGATACTCAGAAATCCGCGTACAGAGCGGGGAAACAGTTGAAGAGTGATTTTGTGTATGTGAATTCGGCGTATGCCGGCAGTGTGGATAGTGTTAACAATGATAGGCGTTTGAGCGCGCCGCCGACCAGGTAATTTAACGTTTATGTTTATCAATATTATTACGATACAAACACTGACAGTAATATAACCAACATAACATAACACACAGATCTCTTTTTACTGTATTTCTTATTGGCTGATAGTTCAATTAGAAAAAAACAATCAATTAACGTTAAGGATACAAAAACTATATCATCATCCTCCTAGTGTTATTCCCAGTACATATATAAAACTATATATAAAACTATATATAAAACTATATATCAAAACATGATCGATGCGAATGTGGAAGAATAGGTAAGGGGTCAAAGTCAATTACAGACAATGCTCCTCAAAACATAATAGTAACGAAAAGTTATAGTCGATGTCAAATATATCTATACATTTTTCGCATTATTTATATTATAACAATGAGTAAGAAAGAACATTGTAAAGAGATCTTCGATGTCTTACAAGTATGGGCGGTCTAACTATAGTTTGGCTTCGTCACGTTAACGGCATTTTAATCTTATCAGAATTCGTAACGTGAACTACGAAATTGTTTTTTTTTAGGGTTCTGTACCCAAAGGGTAAAAACGGGATTATACTAAGACTTCGCTCTCCGTCCGTCCGTCTGTCACCAGGCTTTATCTCAAGAACCGTAATAGCTAGACAGCTGAAATTTTCACAGATTGTGTACTTCTTTTGCCGCTATAACAACAAATACTAAAAACAAAATAATAATAATAATTAAGGGGGGCTCCCATACAAAAAACTTGATATTTTCATGGCTATCACTCGCCGAGTTAGATCTCAAGTACCGTAATAGCTAGACAGTTGAAATTTGCACAGATTATGTATTTTGATTGTGGCTACAATAACAAATACTAAAATCATAATAATAATAATAATAAATAATAATAAAACCTATAAATATCTTGGTATGTCACAGTCTTTGG
This sequence comes from Notocelia uddmanniana, assembly GCA_905163555.1. Taxonomy (NCBI): domain Eukaryota; kingdom Metazoa; phylum Arthropoda; class Insecta; order Lepidoptera; family Tortricidae; genus Notocelia; species Notocelia uddmanniana. Next base: position 904,840 of record LR991056.1, read on the forward strand.
GTATCGAGGGTGGAGACATCAAGCGGGCAGTGAAGGAGCGCTTCTTCTGTCGCCTGACAAAAGTACTCAACAGTTTTTTGTCGGGCGGCAATAAGGTTCGCGCCTTCGACGCCTGGGTGATGCCCTTGCTCACATACTCCTTTGGCATATTAAGGTGGACTCAGACTGAGCTCGATTTCCTGGATCGAAGGGTACGTGTACTGCTCACTGCGCACCGTATGCTACACCCACGATCTTCTGTTATGAGACTGTACATCCCGCGGAAGTTTGGAGGTCGCGGCTTCTTAAATGCCAAAGACCTCCACAACCGAGAAGTGTGCAGTCTCAGGGATTACTTCCTAAACAATGAGTGTGGGATGCATCGTGACGTAGTGGCAGTAGACGCATCTTTCACCCCGCTCTCCATAGCAAACGAGAACTGGCGCAGACTTAAAGTACTAAGCACCGAGGATCGCGGGGCGGTATGGAAGAGTAAGGAGCTACATGGGCGGTTCTTATGGGGCCCGACGTAGACCTGCTCGCGTCGGTAAACTGGTTACGTTTCGGGGATCTCTTTGCGGAAACCGAAGGTTTTGTCTGTGCAATTGCGGACGAAGTTATCATGACGAACAACTACCGAAAATAAATCCTGAAGGAACCGTCCTTCGGTCCTTCTTTTTGCAAAATGAAACTTGCTAAAGGTACCGACCTTTAGCAAGTTTCATTTTGCATATACATATACAATAAATATTGTTTTGAAAATGATACCTCGCCGAGTCTCTTAGCCAGTTCTTCTCGTGGCAGAGGGTTATTTTCCGACCCGGTGGTAGTTTATTGACATACATACCTCTATATTATGCCGTGATTGTAGAATTAATAACTTTTACTTTATTTTTTACATTAAAGAACACTCACACAACCACCCAACTTTGACGCACTGCATCTCTCTTATTGCGTATAATTAAATGATTATGTATTCTGGCATTACTCGGCCATTGACATTGTCGGCCTGTTTAGCCTAGTTGGTAGTGTCATTGCCTCCGAAGCTAGAGGTCCCGGGTTCGATTCCCGGTAAGGGCATTTGTTTCTGTGGTGAGCAGAGACATTTGTTCCTGAGACTTGGACGTTTTCTACGTATTTAAGTATATATGTATTAAATATATCGTCGTCTAGTACCCATAACACAAGCCTTATTGAGCTTACTGTGGGACTAGTTCGATTTGTTTAAAAAATGTCCCCTAATATACATATATTTTTTAATAACGATTTTTATAACTACGATGCATTTTATAATTATCTTATACATTTAAGTATATTTATACAAACAACTTGATGAATCACAACTCAACCACGAATTTCGTTACTTTTTCATAAACGTCGTCTCAAAATATGCAATCCTTATCAAAGCTATTTAAAGTTTGTCATAGAGCCTTTTATGATGGAAGCTGTTTGCGTTGTCAGATATTTCAACAACTATCCGCTGATAAGGGACAAAGCTTGTGTATAGGCATGGCATAACCTAGGTGACCGATATAGCCCTTCGAATCGCTAAACTTAAGTGGCAGTGGGCGGGACACATAGCACGTAGAACCGATGGCCGTTGGGGCGGAAAGGTTCTCGAGTGGCGACCACGTACCGGAAGGCGTAGCGTCGGTAGGCCCCCCACACGGTGGACCGATGAGCTGGTGAAGGTCGCGGGTGTCCGCTGGATGCGGGTGGCGCAGGACCGGTCATTGTGGAAGTCTTTGGGGGAGGCCTATGTCCAGCAGTGGACGTCTTTCGGCTGACATGATGATGATGATAGTAACATGGACGGCGTAAACGGACATCATAACTACCTGTAATTCTGAGTTGACCTTTGGTGCTGATGTACCCCAAGGAGGGATCCTATACCAACATCGTACACTCAGCATCAAAAGTAAGTAGCTACGCATTTGAAAAGTTCAAAGTGTTTATTACAAGGGAATAAGACCTTTTGGTCCCTTCTTAGCCATAACAACTTTTGATGCTGACTGAACGTATTTAAAATTAACATGTCGTGGGTCTAGAACACTTTGGGAGTTATAACAGTGATTATAACTTGACCATACTATGTCCCACCACGCCATTGACCCATTGACCCACGTGATGACCCATTGTAAATTAAGGAAGTTAAATAATTTCCCTTTTTGAGATAAACGATAAAACTGTCAAGACAAGCCGCTCAAAAACATTTGACACGAGTTTTTTCCATTTACGTGAAAACCAAATAAGTGACTTTAATATTTGGCACTGGGAAACCAAATGCAAAAGAAAAGGTTCAACCTAATAAATGAAATACTCGTACCTAAATAATGCATTTTTCTCAAACATGCAATGAAATATTGATGTAATGTTCCTTATAAAAGGCTGCGAAGTATGACGTTTCAGGTGCGGCTAGGACAAGAGGTCGTTGGAATGGAATTTCATACAAATCTTGAAGGCCTAGGCCGGCAAAGCCCTCTTTTTTAATTTCCATTCTACATAAATTTGTGGCACAGGCATCATGACATTCTGCCACTATGCGTATAAAAAATAAAACTTAGATTTTTTTTGTTGTTTATTTCATTGCATGTCTGTGAAAAGCATTATACTACCTCGGCTGGAAATATGGGGTTGTCCGCCTTAGACCTATCCTAAATGTCTTCGTCCCGGCCTCTGTACTATATAGCCGTTAACGCGAGACTGATATTTTTCAGTAAGCCACTTTTGCAGCTGTTATCACGTCAAAATAATAAGTACATTTTCTTATACTGCTTTTTAAACAAAATTCTAACTTATTTATAAAACCACAACACGTGGTTACACATTATCGACACGCTAAGGATTAGTGTAATAATATCACGATGTCCGCGCACCTCAGTTCGTGACGTCATTACGGAACTTGTGCATTACGGGGAGGTACACTGATGTGAGGACCCGGGTATGTCCTAAAACTATGACCAAGACCACCGGGGGATGGGCTGCAGCATCCCTGGAGTGCGGAGTGCGGTGGAGATGCTGCGATCGCCAACCCGCATGCCATGCGTGGCGATTATGGCATTAACCCCCATGAAATTCGGGGAGGCCTATGCCCAGCAGTGGACGTCTTTCGGCTGATATGGTGGCACAGATGGCGAGGTGATCGGGTAGTGTATGAAGCCGTTCACTCAAAGCCAATTGACAGCGGCGATGCACCGTGCGGCAAAATTCGTAACGCCAAGTCACTAGATCCGGGCTATTGACATTTAGTATAACAACAAGTAAATTTTTAGACATTAGAAATCAATTAATCTCATCTATTTTACAAAATTTTATTTTGTTTTACCTGTCCTGATGTCTATTAAGAAATCTTGGAAGTTAAATTTGGTCCATTTTCCAGTGTCTGATTAAGTTATTTTACATAATTATGTCAATTCGATAACGCATCACCGACCTGGTGGTCTACTCCGAAATTCGAAATCCGAACTTCGTATGGTAACGTCCCTCTCACTCATATAGCGTATGACAGGAGAGTGAAAGGGACGGCACCATACGAAGTTCGTATTTCGAATTTCGGAGTAGACCCCCTGATCTGATTATAGAGACAGAAAGTGGATAAAGAAACAACTTAACTAGACAAGATAAATACGTCGTGTTTGGACTTATTGGATCTCCAACAACAAAATATGCAAAAAAGGCTAAAAACTAATAATTTTTGACAGACGTGTCCGAATTTGATTCCTACCGCATTGCAACTATGTTTCGAGGACTCGTTCATCTGAGCCAAACTAGGTTTCAGAATTGAGATGTGAATGATATGAACCGGTCGGGTCGAGGACGTTTTAACGCCTTTGTAAACGTGTGTCAATTTCAATTACATTCGAACTAACTAACTAACTAGGCTGGCACGATGGCCCAAAATGAGTCCTGGCCTCCGAGACAAGAGCACGCCACTTTTCTCGGTCCTGCGCTATTTCTCGCCAGCTTGCACTGGCTCCAAGCTCACGCAGGTCCGCGTCCACCATATCCTTCCAGCGATACTTGGGGCGACCCACAGGACGCCGTCCGGTCGGTCGGCCCAAGTATGCTCTCTTCACCTGTCGATCTTCTCCCATCCTCTCGAGCGCCAGGCGAAAACCGAGAAGGGGTGGAAATGTCGGCGAGAATATTGGAACGAGAAGCTGCAAAAGTGGGGCTCAGGATTAATAATGAAAGACGGAATACCTCCATATGAAACGTTTCAATTACATTCGAGCTCATTATTATTATAACCGCTGCCGATATATAACTTTACGTCACATTAAATTCGTTGTATCGAAACTATTCACCAAAAATGAAAAATAAATTAATAGTTTGCTCTTTTTCATCAGAAATCATGTGTATCAGCTTTTACAATCTTCTCTGTCATGCAGATTGTTACATCAGATGTCCTTTAGTTACCTATCCTACTATTTATAGTAATCTCCTAATAAGTCAGTAGTGTAAATATTAGATTAGATACACCTACTCACAGCCAATAAAATGGTATGATTTGACGCAGTCTGGTTAGGTGTTTTCGCATACTTTCATGCTACGTCCGCTTTATCAATCAATCAATCAATCAATCAATCAATCAATCAATATTTATTTTACATAAAAACATGGTGTTCAAAAGTAGGTATAAAAATGATATGGTATCACATGTTTTGCTGCTAGTGCAATACGTAAAATATAAGGAAGAAAGCAATAAATCATGCAAATTTCATCAAAATAATAAATTAATAAAACCTATGTAAATATCAAATAAAATAATTAGAACTAAAAGATTAAACATGTCAATAAATTAAATAACTTAGCAAAATATAATAATCCAGTCTTAACAGATACCATAAATTAATAACAAAAGATTAACTATTAAAACTCAGTCATAAATGTCATGATTTAAATATTCATTTACAGAGTAAAAGCATTTTTGCACAAGCCAGTTTTTAATGTTTATGAGGTGTGAATTACATAAAATATATAAAAATGTATTTTACGAGTTTGTTTAACGTATTCTTAAATAAACATGTTTAGACTAATCTATGTAAAGGAAACGAGGATTGTGCGTCATCAGCATCAGATTAAAATGGAGACGTAAAAACAGAAGTAGTGTAACAAAAATGAGGATTAATAACGAGATCTAGTCTAATATAATGTTCATTTATTTTATTGCTCGTATTTAAAATACGTTATTACACACTTAGGTAAACATTCTAATTCATTGTGCCTTGAAATGTCTCAATGAATTCATTATTTATGTGTAAAGTAAAAGTGCAAGCGACAAACTGATAACATTCATATCAGCTGCGCAAACAAAACAATGTCACAATGATTAGCATTGTAATAATTAAAATAATAAAAACACGTAGTATGTGCATTCGCGGGACTCGGCACAGATTCAGATCTGTAAATCATTTCGGCTTAAACGACGGGGCAGCTTCAACCTAACATCGCCACCTAACCCCTCTCTACATACAATTAAATGTCTGTTCTTTTTTATACTTGTTGGAAATATTTATTTGCTTCATCATGTCAGCCGAAAGACGTCCACTGCTGGACATAGGCCTCCCCCAAAGACTTCCACAATGACCGGTCCTGCGCCACCCACATCCAGCGGACACCCGCGACCTTCACCAGGTCATCAGTCCACCGTGTGGGGGGCCTACCCACGCTACGCCTTCCGGTACGTGGTCGCCACTCGAGAACCTTTCAGCCCCTACGGCCATCGGTTCTACGTGCTATGTGCCCCGCCCACTGCCACTTAAGTTTAGCGATTCGGAGGGCTATATCGGTCACTTTGGTTCTGCTGCGGATGGCCTCATTCCTGATGCGATCACGCAAAGAAACTCCCAACATAGCTCTCTCCATTGCCCTTTGGGTGACTTTGAGCCTTCTTAGCCCATAGTAAGCGAACAGTGCCATTAACACACACTGGTCAAAGACTTTCGTCTTGAAACACTGCGGAATATTGGACGAAAATTTATTTGCCTATTGAAGAGTAAAGATAATTGATTCCAATAAAAACAAGTAAGTGGCACTATTGACGTAATTAATTAATAATAGTTGAGACGCTTTATCAACTGGCCAAGAAGACTTTTGGAAATAGCTTCCCTCCTTGGGGTACACCATATGATTAATAAGAACCCTCTGTTTAAATAATCATATTTTGACGCATCTGAATATCCTATATGTGTCAAAATTGACGTGTATTAATGTTTGTCTAACATGAAATGTCAACATGCATTTCAAAATAAGACGCTCAGTATAATTACATCATAAAACGCGTTATTCAATGCATAATCAATAAATACTTTAATACATTTATATTTACGTACAGTGAAAATATATACTAAAACACTTAAAATTAAAACAGTAAAATAGATAAAATTAAAACTAACCCAATTAATTATATGTCTACCAAAAGGATAATTCATGTTTTATTGTACGTTAGTAGTAACTTCTGGAAACAATGGCTAAGGAATTAGAACAATGTAGAACATCAACATCACAAAGGCTTATTGGATAAGATTATACTTATCTGTGTTACAGATAAATTGCGATCTTATGATAGCTGTTGCAAACTACAAACACAATCGGATTATGTACTTGAGAATAATAATAAACATGTTACTATAGTACCAACAAATAAAAATAAATTCTTTCACCTACAAATGGCTAAAGATTCTGTTGGCTTTATCTGCACAATGAATTTATAAGAAAGGTTTACCCCTACAGATATATATATATTAATAAATTGAAAAAATGGCTCATTGGCAAAGCTTTCTATAATTTAACTGAATTATATGACATTAAATAAAGAATTAAAAATACATATTAATATATAATAACAATAATAGCTTGTAAACACTGACATTTGTACCTAATGCTAATCTACTCGTATATAATTGTTTTTAATTTCTTCTGCATTTAATATGATCACTGAACTAATACGTAATTAATAGCTTTGACATGTAATATTTGTAATATTATGAATAAATAAGTATGAGTATGAGTATGAGTATTGGGGGGTAATCTTACACAAATCGACCTAGTCCCAAACTAAGCAAAGCTTGTACTATGGGTACTAGACGACGATATACATACTTATATAGATAAATACATACTTAAATACATAGAAAACATCCAAGACCCAAGAACAAATATCCGTGAAAAATGCACAAATAAATGCCCTGGCCGGGATTCGAACCCGGGACCTCTAGCTTCGGAGGCAGAGTCACTACCAACTAGGCTAAACAGATCGTCAACCGGTCAGGGTCAGGGTGGTCGTCAGGTATAAACTCCTAAATATATACAACTAACTACCTATAGGTAGTAAGTAAAAAACACCCAAAAAAGTTTGTTAGGGCGTTTATTACTTTTTACGCAAAAACTACTATTTATTTATTTGCAATGTATTTATGTAAGTACCAATAAAATATATACAAAACGAATTAAATCAAATTAAAACTAACTTCAATTGCATTGTACCGGATGCCGGCGAATTTTTTTTTTTTTAAAGTAGCTTGTTCTTTTTATGTATGTATATATGTTCCCCGATAACTCTTGACCACGTTGGCCGATTTTGATAATTCTTTTTTTGTTTCAAAGCAGGTACCCTGAACTTGGTCCCATATAAATTTGGTGAAGGTTTGATGGTGGAATCTAGGAGGAATCGAGGGAACTCCTCGAATTTGATAGGCACGCATATGCCAAGCATTGGCTCACGGAAACCACAAATTGTGGCATAGCAAGTACAAAATTGGAGTCAGTTTTTTTTGGTATAAATTGTTATTGTACAGGAATAAATTTGAATTTACAAAAAGACTACACGTAACGTACCTGCTTGATAAGTTAGGAATTCCCGACTCGCTCGAATGGAGCAATGCAACTAATGATATGAAACAAAATTGGTGAACTAAAAGCAAATAAATAGCTAATAACTGACGACCTGTTTAGCCTAGTTGGTAGTGACTCTGCCTCCGAAGCTAGAGGTCCCGGGTTCGAATCCCGGCCAGGGCATTTATTTGTGCATTTTTCACGGATATTTGTTCTTGGGTGTTGGATGTTTTCTATGTATTTAAGTATGTATTTATCTATATAAGTATGTATATCGTCGTCTAGTACCCATAGTACAAGCTTTGCTTAGTTTGGGACTAGGTCGATTTGTGTAAGATTGTCCCCCAATATTATTATTAATATTATTATTATAACTATAGCTAGCCAGTATTTCATGTAACGCCCAATATCACATCTGAAGCTTTTTTTTTCGTCGTTTCAGTGTGGTCCGCGAGCAGTACTGCGTGTGCGCACGCTGGCCATACACGCAGCGAATCCTGGCCCTCGCGGTCGGAGTGCTGCTAGGCACGGTCATCGGCCTCATAGTCATCGTGGTCCTCAGAGGCACCGACAAAGACCTCATGCCGGGCTTCTTGATGAGGAAACCTGCCCCGGACTAATGTAACAACGTACAATTCGTGTGGACTGACTATATCTGTACATAGTTAACAGACTATATTTATAGCTTTTTAGATTTTGGTATGTTAAGTATTGTTTAATGTTGCTATAGTGAATTATGGCACCATTGCTGCCACTGGCAAACTTGTTGGTTGGCCACTGGCAAATGTATATATACGGAGCGAATAAGGTGCTCACTTACATCTATACAACGCTCTTTTGCCAATGCAATACAGTCAAAGTCGAGATATTTTGATAAAGAACAAAAAAAAAAGATTGTACTGTAACAATATGTCAGCAACAAAATGAACGGTAAATATATGTCAACTTGACTTTAAATATATAGTTTTTCGAAAACTATTCACGTTTGGCGCAGGATCGGTCATTGTGGCACTCTTTGGGGGAGGCCAGCTGTGGACGTCTTTCGGCTGATATGATGATATTGATGATGATGATGATCCACGTTAGAATAACAGCATAACTAGTGAAATTGCTCACAAAATCGTCAAAAAGACCACAATTTAATCCATTAAAGCGTTTTTTGGTGGTTCACTCCAGTGAACCACCAAAAAACGCTCTTAAAATTTGATGTTGTCAATCCCAACCAAGACGTTTAATCATTGGTCAATTTAGTTGCATAATATATGAAGTATAAATTGTTGATTATAAATTATATCCTAAAAGAAAAATGGAAACTAAAATTAGAACTAAACTAAATTATATCTAAAAGGGGCACCGTACGAGTCTGCCAACGACGCTAGCAGCATTCCTCGCTGTATTGCGATACTGATCCGCTGAGCGAGGAAGCTGCCAGCCCTTTGGGCGCCTGTGGTGTCGACGAGCCGTTTTGAGAGATCCTTGAACAATGAGCGCATGGACCCCACGGGCCCAGGGTCTCGACACCGAAAGCCATAAAGTGGAATTGAGACCCGAGACCCATGTATTTAAGTTTTTTGCCGGTTTCGGCCGCCTCTGCCACCGCGAATATGTAAAGCATATAAAATGTATAGTAGTCATCATCATCATCAGCTTATATAAGTCCCACTGTTGGGCACAGGTCACCTCTATTGATGAGAGGGTTCGGAGAGTAGTCCCCACGCTTTGAATTTCTTCGCTGATGTATGTAGATTTCCTCACCATGTTTTACTTCACCAAAAAGCTGACGGCAAACATCAAATGATAATCCGTCCATAGATTCCGAAAAACGTATTGGTGCGAGCCAGGATTCGAACCAACAACCGCCGCCTGACAGCTACACTAGCTTTTTTTTATTTGAATGTATCATTTAGGATTATGATAAAAATTGTTCATATAACGATGATTTAATATTAAAAGAATGTGTTTAATTTCTTTAAATTAAAAGTTTTAAGGTGTGGCGTAAATATATTTTACAGTACATATGGTGCTATATTACCGCATGAGTGCGGTAATCAGCAGATTACGTGCATATGTCGAAACTTTCAAGAGACATATGTACTGTAAAACATTCTACGATACACGTGCGAACAGGTAATTCGCAACTCGTGTCGATTTAAAACACTCCCTTCGGTCGTGTTTCAATTTATCACCACTCGTTGCAAATTTCCTGTTCTCTGCACTTGTATCGTAATGTACTATTACGATACAAGGGTTGTAAAACAAAGAAAGGCTGATATCACAGATGTTTGAGTCACGAGCCGCAGGCGAGGGTCATAAATATGCGAGAGAGGGCTTTCTGTTTTACGTACGACCCGTGTTTTGTACACAATTTTACATCACCACTTGGCCAAAAAGGGGTTTTTTCCGACGCGCAGCCCTCTCTCGCATATTTATGACCCTCGCCTGCGGCTCGGGCCTCAAACATCTGCGATATCGGCCTTTCTTTATTTTACAACCCTTGTATCGTAAATAGCTATTTCACCACACCTTGCCAAAAAGCGCGTTTTTCCGCACGCTGCGCATCCGGAAAACCCCACATTTTGACCAAGTTGTGACGTAAAATTGTGTACAAAACAACAAAAAAAATTGTGTATCGTAATGTACTATTACAGTACATATGGTACTATATTACCGCACGAGTGCGGTAATCAGCAGATTACGTGCATATGTCGAAACTTTAAATAGCCATATGTACTGTAAAACGTTGTACGATACACGTGCGAACAGGTAATTCGCAACTCGTGTCGATTTAAAACACTCCATTCGGTCGTGTTTGAATTTATCACCACTCGTTGCGAATTTCCTGTTCTCTGCACTTGTATCGCAATGTACTATTTTTAAGTGAGCCAAATGATGTAATTCAATAATTTATATTACCTTAATTTAACGTCAAGTTTTATATGTATGAATAATACAAACACAAATATGAAAACGTATTTTTATTGCTCCTGCCTACTTAGACTACTAAATTAGAAACGATATAGACACGCGGCAGCGTGTCCAGCCAAGTTCACCACAGGAACTGGCGGACAGCAGCCGTGTGTTATATAATTATTATTAACTAGATTGTGGCCATTTAAATGTCACTAACAGCACAGTAGATATATAGCTTGAGGCAGTATCTCAACTAGTCTCTTAATAACCTTTTTGGACCTCTGCCCCGTTGGAGCAATAGGGTAGGATTTGTGCGGCACTCGTGATCGAAAAAAAACCGAGATGCCCATTTCCTGTAATGACGTGTGTCTGTGTGGATTTGTTTTACTGCTACTAGCTATATTTCTACTGTGCTAACAGTGACAATGGCGACCGCACGACTATGTGCGAACGATAGTGTGATAGTGTCAGCCGCGCTCGGATGAATTACCTCGGAAGTGCGCGAGACCCAATTTTAACTGAAATTGCAAAAAAGACAGGCCTGACATATGTTAAATTTTGGAGGAGAAAACATGTTAGGATCCAAAACGACCGCTCTTTCACAGTAACTTAAAGAGTCATATATTAGGTAATATACTATTCCTATGTGCACTTTTAGTTTGATAATTGCAATGTCATAACTCATGAATCCTAACTATATTAAAGTCTCCAACTGACAAATGCATATATACCTATGTACGATTTCACTAACTTGTCTTCAATTTATAAAACGTAGTAATTATGTTGTGTAGAGACAAATAAATATATTTTCTTTCCTCTTAAATTTCATGCTTTCATATTGTATCACTGAGTGCGTATCTTATCGATGTTGAGTGCACCTAAATTCATTCACATCGGCTTTGATCATCTATCATTCACTAGACCCAAATAAAACACTACCGTGAGCTCATTCCCAGTATAATATGAATCCTAGATCCGTTACAACGATGCGTAAGCGCAGGTTCATATTACACTGTTCCGGTAGTTGATTTAGTCTGTGATCTTTATTAAGTGATATCATGTGATAAGATAAGGCTCGTAGTTTTCCAAAATAACAACGATGTTGCATCGAAAACAACGTTATCTTGAGATGTTTGGGACAAGTGCATATTCATGCTAAATAAGAGAAAATGGGAAAGAGATTGAGGAAATAAGATAAATGCAACATGCAATTCAATTACTTTTTTACCAACACTGCACGTAGTGGCGTGGCGGCGGTCTTCCCTCCCTGGGTCCCGTTTCATGAAGTCTATTTAAGCCAGTTAGGAATAAATTAACTGTAGTTACATTAGTGCACTCGTATTTACTGTTAATTATTTTCCTATATCAGTTAAACGTATAAGAACTTGCCACAACCTTACTGTTGCTCTCGAGATGGCGACACTCCCATACATGACATATTGCTAACATGATAAAAATGTAATTAATTGTAAAAATGGCAATGCCCACGATAGCGTTACATGTCAACTGATAATATCCATCAGTCAACTTATCTGCAAGATAAGGAAAGTCAAGAAATGTCTAGTTTCATTCAACAGCAACAAGTAAAAAAAGCTACGGAATAATTTTGTATTTTGTATGTTTTCATTTTCACGAGTAGGTTTATCTTATCTAACCGTGTAGACTAGTGCAAGAATGGGTATACGGTCTTCCCCGCCTGTTGCAAAAGGCGGCTAAAGAAACCAGCAGGTGAAAGAGATCACCGGTGTTGCGAGTACACCGCGTGGCGGGGTTCACAGCATCCGACTATCAACCCAGGCCACTTGAGTGCTTTGAATTTTTTGATTAAACTCTACTTGTCTTGACATAAAGGTGACGCCTCGCAACTACAGTTGTGGAAAGCATGTGAGTGGCTAGGAAAGGCGACGTCGATTGATAGGGACTAAAAGGAGTAATGCGCAAGGAGGCTCCAGTGCGTTCAGTACTGAGATCCTGGAGTCCTCCGCAATTGAGCGCAGATGGCGGCCACCGTGGAGTTTTTAGTGGATAGAAATCCACTAAAAACTACCCCATAACTTAGTCATTCCCCGATGACTGGGTACATGGCTTGCAGGTTTTCTCCACGAAAAAAAAAAGGTTTATCTTATGCCTTGCGTTTCGCTTTCATTTTGATGCACTTCTACGTTAATATATACCATCTTTGCTTCTACTTTTACGTTAGTATATATCTTCTTTGCTTCTACTTTTACGTTAGTATATATCTTCTTTGCTTCTACACAGTGGGATCTTTTGTGCAGCCTCCTCCTTTATACCTACTCCTAGGTACACTCCAACATTTCCACAAACCGGATGATGGAGTCCAGCGAGAGTACTCTGAATTCTTCTGGTTCTGGGTAACCATTGACAAAGTCATTCATTCTTTGTCTAGCTCATGACATTCGCACAGTAATTGTTCCATTGTCTCGTCATCCTCGTCTCACATCCTCAGACTACAGTATGGGGTTCCTCAAGAAAGGAGTGTATAAATTCTTAAAGGGTCGGCAACGCCCCTAGGAGTTGCAGGCGTCCATAGGCTGCGGTGACCGCTGACCATCAGGCGGGCCGTACGCTTGTTTGCCACCGACGTAGTATAAAAATACATCCTACAATCTTTATTGTCATGTAGTCCCATCTTGGCCAAGAGTACTTTGACCGAGAACTAACCTGGAAACACCCCAGTATTTGTTTATTTATCGCCTTATGGCAATTATTTCAAACCAGTATGCTAAGTTAGTATAATAATAATTATATATATTCTGAGCTGCTTTCTGCTGAATTTCCGGAGCTTCTTGGTCCAGGTTGGGGGTCTACTCCTTCCATAAAGATATAAGACGAGGTATATACCCTTTCGCAATGCAATTAAAATGCAATAAGGTGAAAAAGTGGACACATGTCTTCGTAGTAGACTCTATAAAATTCAACCACCACCACCACCACCATATCACCCCTGGGACGTCCACTGATGGACGTAGGCCTCCCCCAATTTCATGGGGGGTAAATGCCATTATCGCCACGCTTGGCATGCGGGTTGGCGATCGCAGTATCACCACCGTACTCTAGGAATGCTGCTGCCCATTCCCCGGTGGTCTTGGTCGTAGTTTTAGGACATACCCGGACTTTTTAGTTTTAGACAAACTCAATAAAGATAATATCACAGTTACTACTTGCAATATTGACTATTATTCCTCAAATTATTAACAGAAAAAATAATGTTTAATATTGCTTAGTCACCCTACACCACACGACGTCGTGTCATCCCTCATACAACGTGTGTCAAAAGTGATAGGGTGACCATGATTTAAGTATGGCGTTATTATTTTTCAAATTAAAATTTGAAAAAATAAACTTGTTTTATTCGATGTAACAACTATTGCATTGAAAAGGCAATCATGTGTAGAGTCTGAAAAATTAGCTTCTGATCACGTCTCTGATGTCACCCTTCAAGCCATATTAGAATGCAATAAAGTGAAAAAGTGGACACATCTCTTCGTAGTAGACTCTATAAAATTCAACATCTACGTGAAAAATCTCTACGCGTCGTACATCTATATTAATAATTTCGTGCAGGGGTACGGTAGACCCGAACGAGACCTGTCTCAAATTGAAGAACGTATAAAAATAACGATTTTTGAGTTGAACATATGTATCCGCAAAATTCGGATTGACGCGTATTTTGCATTTAAAAGTGTTAATTTGATGACAAAACGTCGGCCATATTGCCCACAGACTATATTGCTATATTAAATTTGTTGGTTGACAGTGTCGGCTACGTTCGAAAATCGTGAACTATTTTTGCGTCCGGTATGTTGGCCAGGTTGCTGGGCTGCGTTTTGGGTGATGGGCCATCATCGCCCATTGTGTGGATTCGGCTAGCCGCGTCTGCAGCGTTTTGTTTTTGTAGTTTTCAAGCGTTCTATACACCTATCAGCCTAGCTAGCACGATAACTTATACCGTCACGTTATATGGGCGAAATGTATTAAAACGTCACATAAAACGTAACGGTATAATCTATCGTGCTAGCTACACTGATTGTCACAACAACCGCCTTCAAAGCGAATGTATGGGGCCTGTTACATGGATTCATATCACGATAAGTATCACGTGAATATTAAAGCAGAATCCATACAAATTTGAAAACTGCGATAATATTGACACCCCAGTATTGTGATAATATTAATCGTGTAAAGGACACCACTTGAATGTTTGCTGAGTCTGTCCGCCATCTTAAAGCTGCGTCTCTATTTTGTTTGTGACAAACTACTAGGTGACTTATGGCTTTTAAACGTCTAGCAAAATTCTATCCCTATCTCGCTCTATCTTATAACTTAGTGGTACTGGGGGACTACTCCGAAATTCGAAATCCGAACTTCGTATGGTGCCGTCCCTTTCACTCTCCTGTCATAGACTATATGAGTGAAAGGGACGGCACCATACGAAGTTAGGATTTTGAATTTCGGAGTAGACCCTCAGCTCATGCCGTTCGCCGCGCTCGGACGTTAGAGGCGCTACTGCGAACCGAAAACGAAGTATCTGCCTCTCTTGCACATGTATATTCGAACGACAGAGAGGAAGATAGTTCGTTTTTGGTTCGCGGTAGGCCCTCAGGCGTCAACTTTAAAACGAATAGGGTATTTTACTATAAGAGAAATAAAATTCAAAATGTAATAAAAACCAGCCAAGTGCATCGGAGTCGCACACTGAGGGTTCACACACAACTAAAAAACAAATGTGATTTATCAATATATTGATATTTTTGGTAAAATATACTTCATAATAAACATTATCACTTAATTTCAAGTTCATAGGTCGATGGGAAGCTAAAAAATTATATGTGTGACAGACAACACACGGAATGTTCTTTGACTTTCTTCGACCGTCCGCCATGCTCGGACTAAGGTGCTACCAACCGAAAACTAAATATATATGCCTCTCTGTCGCACTTGCATATTCGAGCGCGGAGAGGGAAATACTTCGTTTTCAAATCGTGGCCCTCTGGTCTGACGGCTCCTATTCCTGGATGGTGCGCGTATCGGAATGTGAAATACCTTTGGCAAAACGGAACAAGTTGTTAAATAGCTTCTATTAATTGGAGAAAATATTACCAACTGTTATTATTATCACGTGAAACACTGAATATTGAGGCAACATCCATAGGGGCCTGTTACATGGTTATTATTATCACGCGATATACTCATATCACGATCCGTATCACGTGCAGTGAACCGAAAACGAAGTATCTGCCTCTCTCTCGCACATGTATATTCGAACGACAGAGAGGAAGATAGTTCGTTTTTGGTTTGCGGTAGGCCCTCAGGCGTCAACTTTAAAACGAATAGGGTATTTTACTATAAGAGAAATAAAATTCTAAATGTAATAAAAACCAGCCAAGTGCGTCGGAGTCGCACACTGAGGGTTCCGTACAACTAAAAAACAAATGTGATTTATCAATATATTGATATTTTTGGTAAAATATACTTCATAATAAACATTAGCACCTAATTTCAAGTTCATAGGTCGATGGGAGGTTAAAAAATTATATGTGTGACAGACAACACACGGAATGTTCTTTGACTTTCTTCGACCGTGTGCCGCGCTCGGACTAAAGTGCTACCAACCGAAAACTAAATATATATGCCTCTCTGTCGCACTTGCATATTCGAGCGCGGAGAGGGAAATACTTCGTTTTCAGATCGCGGTAGGCCCTCTGGTCTGACGGCTCCTATTCCTGGATGGTGCGCGTATCGGAATGTGAAATACCTTTGGCAAAACGGAACAAGTTGTTAAATAGCTTCCATTAATTGGAAAAAGTATTACCAACTGTTATTATTATCACGCGAAACACTGAATATTGAAGCAACATCCATAGGGGCCTGTTACATGGTTGTTATTATCACGCGATATACTCATATCACGATCCGTATCACGTGCAATGAATATTGAAGAAAAATCCATACGATTTTGAAAACCACGATAATATTGACACACCAGTATTGTGACAATATTAAGCGTTTAACAGACCCCATACAATTTTAAAAATCGCGATAATATTGACACATAATATTAAGTGTAAAGGGCCCCCACTTAAGAGAATTTGGCGGAGAATAGAGAGCTGCTACCGCGAAACGAAAACGAACGAACATCGTGTATTTCCCTCTGTGTCGCTCGATTTTGCAAGTTCGACAGAGAGGGAGATACACGAACTTCATTTGTTTTCGTTCGCGTTAGCAGCTCTGACTTCGCACCAAAAATACTGACTGGCACATCAATATTTACCAATTGCACATCTGAACTGAATTTTAATGAACGATTAGTATTTTAGCTATACAAATCAGTACTGATTACGGTGTCAAATTTTATGTGCCTTTAAATACTACCCTTATAAAAATGCTTAGGATTAACTTGCAAAGAACTTGCCTTTGCCCGTGACGTCGTCAGCGTAATCTTTTACTCCCTATTCCATATGTTAATCCAGACTACAGGCTATATTTCTATACGAAGTTGCATCATAATCCGTTGTTGTGATGTTTTTATTTTATACATTTTTGTTTACTATTTCTTTTGTCGTTTGCATAACTGTCACGAATAAATGTTTACTTTATTTCTTTCTTATTTATTTCACCCGAGCGAAGCCGGGCTTTCATCTAGTATCTAAATAACTCCGCGTCCGCGATCACGCGAAACTCAATCCCGCGCTTGTATTCCCAAACAGGGTATAGGCAGAGCATGTGGAAAATAATGATTAGTGCGAGTTCTAGCAATTATAGGTTTCAAGATGGAAAAAATGTGGTTCCCATAGCAGACTCTTACGACGGAGACGTCGCTCTTCGCTATTCTAATCCAGTACACTATGGTGCACCAAACATCTTGATATCAAATTGTTATGCAAAATATCAGTGTCAGATTGACCCCGAGGAGTGTTAAGGACGGTGTTATGCAACCGCCATCAATCACACAGATAAGCGATCAAATTAACCTTTGAGCGAAGTGGCAATTATACCGACGCTTTGCATACTTTCACTTGACGACATTTTCCTGTAAATTGTTGTTTATCACATCTTAAACATCGGCAGTGAGTGAGAGCGAAGATGGCCCTAGGGCAGGCGTGTTCTTGCCAATTAGGCTGAACTCGGCATTCGCACTCTCTCAAGGCAAACGTTCATCCAAACGCAGTTGACAATGACATCCCAGGAAAGTGATAAGTATATTTTATCACACAATAGCTTGTCAAGTGAGTGGTTAACCTGACTGTTAGAAGTTCTCAAGCCGCCCGGAGGCCTCTAACTTGGCTTAACGACTGCTATCGTAGACAGCAACCGGGATCAACGGCTTAACGTGCCTTCCAAAGCACGGGAGCGCTCAGTTAGTAACCACTCAAAGCGGTCACCCATCCAAGGACTGACCTCACCCGACATTGCTTAACCTCGCATACCGCACGCGGTACGCGGGCGCCGCTGGGCCACGAACGCTCCTTAAAATAATATTCAAGATAGCTTAATTATAATTAATCACTACTTAATTAATTAAAAAGATTTGTTATTATATCCTGATAAATATGTTGATTAATTTTTATTAATCGACATAGACCTTTATATGTATATATATACTTAAATAATGCTAAAGTAAGTATGTGTGTATGTTGAAGTCTGCAAGTCACGCATAAAACGCACAACCGATTGTGATGAAAATATGAAGTATGAAAATACTATGTGACCCCTGGAAAGGACAAAGGAATATCTCGAAAATCATCACTTAAAAGGGTTAAAAGTGGGGAGGAAGTTTCTATCATCATCATCATCATGATGATATAGGAAATTTAACAGCATATTTGCCATTACTTTAATAAATTACTTAACCACTCAAGTGCTCGCGTTAAAAAAAAAGGTGGTCTAAAGTGCTCAAGATTCACCGAGCATTAGCAGCGCATTGTCTTGTGTTGTTAATAAATCGGTTGCCTGGCTTCGTCTAAACTTTATGCTATGATTCTTTTTATGTTATAAAGCTAAAGGAACAGGCAATTTGTTTATATAATTAATTACATATGTCACCATAGTAAAATATTTTTAAAAAAAGTCACAAACATTACATACCGTTTCGAATGAGATCTTTTGCAATAAATATATTTTTATTTTAAAATCTAAATCGATAACATATGTAAATGTTATGTTTATTTAAAACTGTAATAGTTTACGCTTCGATTGATACCAAATAAAGTATATGATCCCGGGGAAATATTTTGCATAAAACCTTTTTCATTTGCAATGTTTACATTGTCAGTTTTTCAATTCGCCGCAAAACAGTGTAGTTTGTTTGTGATTTTTGTATGAATAATTTAGGCAAACGAGTACAAAAATATTGTCAGACGTAGATAGAGACACTATAAATCTTTAAATAACAAGTGCCAATTTTGTCAAAATCGCAACAATTTCTGTCACAAATTATCAATAACAAAAAATAGCCTTACATACCTAACGTAATGAGTGCCGCTTTTGACGCCCGATTAAAAATAATTCCATACACTTCAAACCACATAAAACTCTTAACACATATACTACACATGTTACACTTCACAACTTAATAGATATTAGACCGATTACAACTCGATTTATATTTTTGTTCTCATTTCAAAAGTATACAAAAACCCACGCAAAGGTCCGGACTCAAACTAACGGACATACTCCGGCGGACCTGCGCTGTCAAAATTTAATCATGGCGGCGATATAGGACGGGATACACTGGTGCGCAACGAAACCACAGTTCACGCAGTGATCGTCAATATTGAAATTACGAAATTTACATTTCTTATTAAATCAATTACGAATAGTTACAGATCCTTAACTTATGACTTATACAATGCTAATACGAAATTAAGAGCGGTACACTCATGGTGACTTTAATTACTTATATATTCTTGAAGTAATAATAACGTTTGGCATTTTATTTTAAATATCATTGGCTGTCGTGATATAGAATAACTGACAAAGTAGAAAAGTTGGAAAACCGCCGATATTTTCATTTCAAAGTTATATATCTCAACAAAGGCTGAACCGATTTTGATAAAACATGTTTTACTAATATTATCGTTTCCCGAGAGAAAAGTTATGTTATTAACTTATTATAAATTCGAGGAGTTAAAAATGCAGTATTTTTTATATACACACCATAATAGTTGCAACTTTTTGGCTCGACATATCAGATCTCAATGACCTCGTGTTTACGTGTCTAGGCATTTATAGTTGCTTCAGTCATATTGATCCACGGCTATAAGATACTACTAAATTTCTCTTGGAAATCCTGCTCTGAAAAAAAGACAACCAAATAGTTCACCAGTTTAAATAAAAGCTACAATGCCATAGACAGATATACACATTAAACTTATAACCCCCCTCTTTTGCGTTGCGTAGTATAGTAGTAGTAGGTACGGTACCAGAACTGACTATATTGTAATTTCATCATGTCAGCCGAAGGACGTCCACTGCTGGACATAGGACATATTTATTTGGCACCCCAACAAGTTTTTTTTAACTCTAACAGGTTCTCATTGCTGAGGTGATAAGTTTTATGTGATGTGGTATGTGTGTGGTACACGAGAGCAAAGTTACCTATATGCATATCGTGTATTCGAATCCCTTGATACGCTATAAAATCTATCATAGAATCACTTGCCACGCTCCCTAGTGATTCGACTAAGGCATCCTTCGCTACCTCGGGATTCGAAATTATTACTCGTCGTAAAAAAACGACTGCTCTCTTATTGCACAAATAATTATTGAATCCTTGTCTGACACATCCCATAACCACTAACGAGTAAAATTACAATGAAAATATGAGAAATTAAAATAAATTAATATTTGAAAAAATACATCACAAGTAACAACAAAATTCATACACTTATTTTGTGAGGTAAGTATTTTTTATTGGTACGTGGTTTTCACTGCAAATTTTTGGGTGTTAAGTTAAAACGACTATACAATAGTTTATATGCGAGCTACAAATAACTGAGATAACGGTAAATACGAGTAAAATCAGAACTGGTTTTTGAAAAAAGAAAACCATACATTCTTATTTGAACCATTACATGGAATATGTGAATTTTATAAATTTATATGATCAGTTGAACAAGTAAAAGTGAACCCTACCTCTACTTCATACATTCATAAATAAAAGGTAAGCAGTTACATTGGTAATGGGCCGCCACTTAGTATGCGTAAAAGAACCTATCAAAAATGAATAAACTAAATTAAACCATTCTGCGACACACGCCTTATGACATAATACGTGGATCCGACGCGAATCGGCGGAAGTGCCTTGTGCAACCACAGTTGCGTACTTAGTATTTATAGACGTCACAAGTTCATTCACCTAATCCTGCATAGAACATACCTAATTGTTCATTAAAAGTGGATTTATGTTGATTTGAATAGACGCATTTATTGATTTTAATAGCCTAGTACAGAAATATGGCATAACCACATAATAATGTACGATTTAAAATTAACCTCTCAAAATTTTCATCACTCAACGTACTTTGTTGGAAGAATTTATTACATTCCATTTTAATTAGTATCGAAATATATGCTTCGTCTTATGAAGCAGTAAACCAGCATTAATTTGGTATATAATACCAATTAAAAAATGCACAATTGATTGCTCACAGCATTTTTTAATCGCAAGCTCTCTCGCTGACGTACCGAACTTCGATGGTCATGAAAACAACTTTTATATTTTATAAAAATTGTTCCTTAGACTGCGGTTTTAATTTTTTTTAATGTTGCCACATTCATAGTCTACCTATATAACTCAATTAAAAAGCGTTCTTTGCATGTTCCGCATAGCAACAATTTAAAAACCGTTGGAACTCCAATTCGCAACTAGTGTTGCGAGAGCACTGTACGTTTTCCCAAGTCGCAACCCTAGTTGCGGAGAGCACGTGAGTGGTTAAGAGGGCGCAGTACGTGGCAGTACGCTCGGTTCTCCATACAAACGTATTTATGCTCTCATTTTAAAACGCCATGCTAGAATAACATGAAACTTTGTATACACAATGAGATCCGGCATATCTAGGTCGAAAATTACTTTCTGTTGCTAGAAAATGTAAAAGAAAAAAAATACAGCGGTTTTTTCAGTTTTTTACGGTGTATGAAAACCTTAATAATTGTTGTATTTTTTCTCCATTATAATTTCAAGCAACAGAAACTAATTTCCGACCTAGATATGCCGCATTCCATTGTGTATACAAAGTTTCATGTTATTCTAGCACGGCGTTTTGAAATGAGAGCGTAAATACGTTTGTATTGAGAACCGAACGTACTGCGCACTCTTAACGAGAATTCGACGGCAAGCTGGCTAAAGTGATTTCCATTGTATACGTAAAAGTAATGTGATCGATAATGTCCATTATTAATCAAAGTAATCGTTGATAGCTTCTGAGTATGAACGATAACTAGCGACTTCTTGTGAAAATGATAAGCTAACGATTATTAGGTAAAGCCCGACTTATTGTAGGCTCCATATAAGATTAGCTGCTGCTTACGATTACTCGACAGCATGACGCATATAAATTAAAGCCTATATCCTATTGTTATGTCTAAGCTACATTAATGGAAAGTTTCGTTAAAATCCGTGCCGAAGTTTTTGAGATTTAGAGGACCAAACACTGGCACTAGCTTGCACATTAAATTTAGTACAGTTGGACTCTGTGACAGTGTGTGAGATTTTTTTCTCGCAAAGTTTTTTTTTTGTATGCAAAATTGAAATACAAAGTTAAAAACTATTTTATGCTAAAGCATAGTTTTCACTTGTCTGTTGCATTGTTTCCTGTATGTTTTTAGTCATAGTATGTTAATGTACAGTTAACTTCATAATACGTGGGTTCTCAATAGTTCAACAAAATTTCAGCAGCCAACAATTCTCGCGCTTACATATTCTATTTCTGATCATTTTGTCTTTGTACATATTTTTTTCTGTTCAAGCATGGACATAGTAAAACATTATGGCGATACCATCGAGACGTGGTCACTATATCGCGATTGGTCATCAGACTCATAAATACGATCTTTAAGGAATGTTCCGACCTATCCCATGGGATGGGCGCCCCAATGATTTACGCACTAGAGCTCCATTACGACCACTCGACAATGCGATGGTATCGCACACCGCCCATTCGCCCCTTTGTTCAGCCGCTATCTATCGCTATTGTTGGAGATAGACCCCCGGCACAGACGTATATCTACATAGATGCAGTATGTGGAGAGTAATTTGAATTGGCAGGTTAACGTTAACTGATGTGATGTTTAAGTCACGTCTAACCTGTTCGTTTTGTCACGAAACATATAAATATCAAATTAAAATTATAATCAAGTATTTATTCTGCAAATAGGCCACAAGGGCACTTTTACATGACAAAAGGTATTTACGTACATTTAAAGCCAATAATAATAATTTCAAAACAACAGATTAAGAATGGGTTGCACCGAACCATTTGTAATCCTAAGCGATGTTCGTTAAAATCTAATTTTATGGAAAGTTTGACATTGACAGCTGCCAGTGCCATATTTAAGGCTAGGTCGTCAAGCGAGTTAGCGTTTTCGAGTTTTCTAAAAACAATCTGAAACGTAGAAAAAGGGTTTTAAAAATTTGAAAAAATTATATGTTTTACTTAAGGATCTAGTCTAGTCAAAGTTGCACTCAGTTACACGATTTAATGAACTTCGCTCGATAGAAAGAGACCCCAAAGTTACTCCTTTTTGTAAAGCATTTACAATCTGACGACTAAACTATTGATGTTTTAAATAAAGTTTTTGAACTAAACTAAAGCCATTCAGTATTTCTAGACATTTTTGCAGAATTTAAATAGATAAAATGATTGTATTAATTAATATGTTTAAATACCTACAAAATGCGCGAGCGCGGAGGCTCGGCAGGCCCGATCAGTCGCGCGCTGGCGCTTACGGACAACGGACCTGTGTCAGTTTTATCCGCGACACTTTCATACACCAAACAAGCAGTTTTTAACGAATTTATATAATTGTTGCAAGTTATTTAAGAAGGGCAATAAAAATCGAAACGAAAAAAGTCGTAATTATTAACAAATAAATTATGGTCATAGTGCTTCAGTATAAAAATGACAGTATAACAACTGAACTGAACCACTGCAGAAATGGAACCAAAGTTGGTAAAATTATAAATGAAATGTTCATTACCAGAAATTGTAGATATAGTAAGAGATCTACTGCTTTGCACTTGAATATTTTTAGTAAGCTATGAGCTTCACCATATTAATTCCGGCCGTCTTTTTTATTAATACCATTTTTTATTAATAATAGTCAGTGGCAAACAAGCGTACGGCCCGCCTGATAGTAAGCGGTCACCGCAGCCTATGGACGCCTGCAACTCCAGAGGTGTCACATTCGTGTCGCCGACCCTTTTAAAATTTATATAGTGGCAAGTTTGGTATCATTTCACATACCATATTGATTCTTTTATCATCTTTATGTAAAAATCATTTCTGGTATTTTATATGGTTTTTATTAAAGTAAAAACATCGCAATGTTTTTTATGCTTTGAGAGCTATTAACTTTTGACGAATAAATTAAACCACCAAACAATATTCTTTCTGTATTTTATTAAATTAAATTAACGTTTTTTCCAAGCTCGTGGCTCCTAAAGTGTTAGCTGTTACAATAAAGCTTAAAACTAGTGGCTCTGTAAGCTGTAGACAACGCAAAAAAAAAATTCAAATTTCAAAATTTACAAAAACCGTCTCGATAAAAATATAATTAAACCTATATAATTATCGAACCTGCTCACAAAATGTCACGAGAATCGGTTGAGAAATGCGACCTGTAGAGGAGAACATTCGAACAGACAGACATACGAAAGAATTTTTGTCGAAAGCTGAAACTCGCTGCTCGCTTGGTCAAAAAACTATGTTAGTAATAATTTTATGACAGTCGTGGCTCACTACTACTGGGCCTGTGTTTATGAAGAGTCGAACATTATCAAGTATCGACTTATATCCCTACGCTTCGTACAGTAGACTGAGGAGTATTACCTGTTACCTGTGCCCTCTGTTTGCCGTTTGTGGACTACGAGAAGGCCTTCGATTCGGTTGAAACCTGGGCTGTACTACAATCTCTCCAGCGGTGCCAAGTAGACTACCGCTATTATCGAAGTACTGAAGTGTTTGTACGACAACGCCACTATGTGAGTCCGACTCCAGGACCAGAACTCGATACCTATTCCGTTGTAGCCGCGAGTCAAGTAGGGAGATGCTATTTCTCCCAAACTGTTCTCCGCTGCACTGGAAGATGTTTTCAATACTTTGGACTAGAGAAGCCTGCCTAGGCATAAAAATAAACGGCGAGTACATCACTCACCTTCGGTTTGCTGACGATACAGTAGTCTTAGCTGAGACCATACAGGATTCAAGTACCATGCTCAATGACCTTGGTAAAACCTCCGAGAGAGTTGGTCTTAAGCTGAATATGTACAAAACGAAGATCATGTCAAATGCCCATATACCACCAACTGTCGTTACAATCGGACACTTTATACTCGAAGTTGAATTTGATTATGGTATACTAGCGACCCGCCCCGGCTTCTTACGGGTGCAATGCTGATACTAATTATAATTATATACTAGAGAATGTCTTTATATACAACCCGGCCGGTACCGCCGCAACCGCTATGTTCCTGCATTTTAAATCAGTAATATCTTCGAAAATATTTATTTAAATTACATGCGGTCAAGGGCCATATTGATCTATATAAAATGCAAAATGTATTTAAGGTATTTTATTGGAGAAGGATTAATGCTGTATTGCTTAAAATCACTTCGTAAATAAGCCATTATTTTTCGTAAAAACTAAAGGATAAAAAGTGGTTATTGTGGGTTATCCCTAAGAGATAGACGTATACCATAGTCGACTTTTTTGTAGACCTTTTTAAGTTGTACAATACTTAATTTGTACATGATTTTGATTTATCTCGTAGGGTTCAGCCAGCCAGACATCACATTAGAAACCTATTAAATGATCTGTGTTTCTCTACTATATACATGTAACCAAGAGGAAAGAGCAATGAAGAGGGCTACGCTGGGAGTATATCTACGCGATCGTATCAGAAATGTGGCCATCCGCAGAAAAACCAAAGTAACCGATATAGCCCTCCGAATCGCTTAACTTACGTGGCAGTGGGCGGGGCACATTGCACGTAAAACCGATGGCCATTGGGGGGGAAATATTCTCGAGTGGCGACCACGTACAGGAAGGTGCAGCGTAGATAGGCCCCCACACGGTGGACTGATGACCTGGTAAGGGTCGCGAGAATCCGCTGGATGCGGGTGGCGCAGGACCGGTCATTGTGGCACTCTTTAGGGGAGGCCTATGTCCAGCAGTGGACGTCCATCAGCTGATATGATGATGATAATGATGATGATGACACGCACACGACAAATAAATATAACACCCTGTATAAATATAACACAAATAGATAAAAAATTGCATGACCTTTTAAACTAATCAGCTGATATGATGATGATAATGATGATGATGACACGCAAACGACAAATCACCTGTATAAATATAACACAAATAGATAAAAAATTGCATGACCTTTTAAACAAATCGAGTAGAAGGGTATAAGACATATTTCTTAGGTTCATAGATTAAATAACGAATGTCAGAGTTGTAGATATGAATTCTGGTTTTTATTTTTTCATTATATAAGTAATAGATCTTACCGTAAGTTCGACTTTCAATTATTTATTTACTACCTATTTATTAAAAAAATATATCAAGTACATACTAAAGTTTAATCATAATTTATGCATTTCTTAAGTCATAATACAGTTATATTTCTATACTGTGACCAGTATGAAGCTAGCGGGGTCATCCGAGTTCACAGTCGCTTCGTCCGCGCGGGCTTGTTCACGCACCGCCAGGACAGCGCTAAATACCTACTCTCGCAGAACTAGAGGGCCTTAACGTTAATCGGTCTATAATTGTAAGTTGGTGCAGTTCACCCTAACTAAATTAAAAATCATATTCAAATATTTATTCTGCTAATAGGCCACAATGGGACTCTTACATGTCAAAACGTGAATTATACAATTAAAAAAACTGACAATACTTAATAATAATGATTTTAAAACTATAGTGATTAACCAACTTATGTCATTAAACGAGAAAAAAAGAGAATAGGAATTAGACATTACAAATTTAGGAAACTAAGATATTATAAAGTCTCTGTTCAAATTAACAAAGAATACGTTACGATATTTTAATAACCCAGAGCTGTACATTATGTCTTTGATAATGACGTTCAGTTTTGTTACCTCTCGTAACCATCCGTTTAATGGAAATATTTAAAAGATGCAGTTGCGTTTGTGTGATCAAGGCACGGATCTATTTTGATGTATGTCTGTGAACGCGACGTATTTCAGTATTCTGTACGAGTACAAGCTAAAACACAAGACCTAATCTTTATCTCGTCGGAGTAAGGTTTACAAATAATCTACATTTTCGATAGTATGATCTACAACGTGATTAAAACCCATTGCTTCAAGCAATTATACTTATTATTATTATGCTTCAATGGCTTTATTTTATTGTATTGTTTTTAACGTGTGTGGTGTCGTTAGATTCCTCTTAGTCTTGGGAGTGATATTAACTATTATATTTGTAAAAAAGGGGGGTTTTTGAATGTTCCAATTTATTTTTAATTAGAAAAAAGAATAGAATAATTTATACCAAAAAAAAAACCGACTCCAATTTTGTACTTGTTATGCCACTATTTGTTGTTTCCGTTAGCCAATGCTTGGTTACCTACAGAAAATACCGAAATCAGCATATGCGTGCCTATCAAAATCGACGATTTCCCTCGATTCCTCCTAGATCCCATCATCAGACCTTCACCAAATTTATATGGGACCAATGTCGGGGTACCTGCTTTGAAACAAAAAAGAATTATCAAAATCGGCCAAATTGGTCAAGAGTTATCGGGGAACATACATACATAAAAAAAAGAACAAGCAAACATGCAGACGAACTGAGAACCTTCCTTCTATTGAAGTCGGTATAAAATAGAAAAAAAAACTTTTCGACAACACGCTAAAATTATAATTATACCACCATATTAGCCCTAGGACGTCCACTGCTGGACATAGGCCTCCCCCAATTTCATGGGGGGTAAATGCCATAATCGCCACGCTTGGCATGCGGGTTGGCGATAATTATACAGATAAAAATAACTTAATACGTAGACAGTTGCGAAAATGGAGCCCACTCAACATGTGTCCTGACGCTGTTTTCTGTGTGTAATTCAAAGTAAGTTTAATGTTTTAATTCAAACGAGTATATGAGGTCCCGAACCCGCACTACTAATGCCCGTTTCATCTCATGAGAAGCCAGCACAGCAGTGGGACGTGCGTAGGCATTTTTTTAATACCACGTTGGAGGCAAACAAGCTGACAGCCCACCTAATGGTAAGTGGTCACCAGAGTCGTCACTCGCGCGCGATGATGATAATAAATAATAATAAATAATAATAAATATGCTTTATTGCTCCACACAAGAGAACAATGTTACACAAAAAAACTTACATAATTAGTAGTGGTAGCAACAGGCGGTCTTATCGCTTAAAGCGGTCTCTTACAGACAAGAAAGTTTTCAAAAAAAATATGAACAGGTAGTGCAAGAGTACAGGAAGAAGAGTCATACATACATCTCACAAGAAATATTAAATAAATACATATTAACATAATATATATAGATTTATATATAAATATACATAAATACATACTTATATAAATATATATAATAAAAGGCAACTTAAGGGAGCGACAAGTAATATTGTTTCAGCTGATTTTTAAAAATAAGAAGAGATTTGGCACATCTTATATAAGACGGTAAAGCATTCCATAGGCTAACAGCCCGAAAGGTGAACGAGTTGTTATAAAATTTGGTGGATGAAGGTGTTGGAGGGAGAAGATGGGTTTGTGAAGATCTGATGGAAGTGAGACGATTAAAACGCTCTTTGAGATAAGAGGGTGTAGTGGGGACAAAAAGTACACTAAAAAGTAGGGAAAGAATATGAGAATCGCGACGGAGGCGAATAGGAAGCCACTTGAGTTGAGAACGAAAAGCAGAAACGTGGTCATATTTGCGCAAGCCAAATATGAACCTAATACAAAGATTTTGGAGGCGCTCAAGTTTATTCAGCTGGTCCTCAGAAAGATCCAGATAGCAAATGTCAGCATAGTCCAAAATAGGGAGGGTGATGATGTTCCAAATTAACGTGTGTGTCTGCAAAGTTCTTTGACACCATTTGAGTCACTTGGCAAAGTCGATAACCTCGTTTCTTATTGTTTTGTGTCTGTTATTAATCTACTGGTCTAATCGACTATAGGCAGTCGCACTTATCATAACCTGATAGTACAAATGATAAGCTACTTTTAAAATTGCGGAAAATTATAACATCTACGAAAAGGAAATATTTATTTAACTTTTCATGATTACTTTTTATTTTACGAGTACTCAATGCACCCACTTTTACAAGTTTCTGTTTAGCTCTATGGTTGACTGGTAGAGAATGCCTCACGGCATTAAGTCCGCCTTTTGTATTCATATGTGCAATGAAGTTCGAATAAATATATAAAAGTATTAATATATTAACACACGGTGGACCGATGACCTGGTAAGGGTCGCGGGTGTCCGCTGGATGCGGGTGGCGCAGGACCGGTCATTGTGGAAGTCTTTGGGGGAGGCCTATGTCCAGCAGTGGACGTCATTCGGCTGACATGATGATGATGATGATGATTAACATACCTATATACTATATACCATAGCTACTGCAGAGGCAAAAGGACTACGGACGTCAACTTGTACAGAAAGTACTCTCGTAATAAGTTCCCCCCACGCGGAATGCAATACATATGTATCTGTGTATGTGCGTGTCTGTCTGTAGCGTCGTAGCTCTTAAACGTGTGAACTGATTAGTATTCTTTTTTTTTATATTTGGAAGCAGGTCTTCCAGCGATAGTTCTAAGACATGTTTTATCAAAGTCGGTTTAGCCGTTTTTGTGATATTAAATTTTAAAATGAAGATGTCGGGGGGGTTTTTAAGTTGTCAGTTATAGCAATTATTTTATTTTATTTTTTTATTAAAAATGGGATTGCTCTTGGCCAGCATCTAGCTAGGGGGCAAAGATGAGGCCGACGATGAAGCGAGCTCACCCGCAAGATGCCTGGATAAGATAATAAGATTGTAAAACGTTCTGACTAATACTGGGAAACTCAAAATAACCTTCTATAGACTAGTAAAGGCGAAAAAGTCGTTCTAGGGAAATTGTATCAAATTCTACAATAAAATTCCTAAACACATTACTGAACTTAGCAATTCTAAATTCAAATCTGTAGTAAAACAAACACTTATTTCAAGAGCATATTATAAGATAAACGATTACATCATGGATAGGGATGTTTGGCAGTGATAGCGTCCTGCACGGGTAATCTATCGCGAAAATATATTTTCTACTGTAGCATTGTTATTTAAGTTATTTTGTAGTAATGTAATTTTATATTTAACTATATAATGTATATTGTTTTGAAAAAATTACACCTCGCCGAGTTTCTTACGCCGGTTCTTCTCGTGGCAGAGGTATATTTTTCCGAACCGGTGGTAGTTTATTGACGTTCATAGGTGCATGTAATATGCCTAATTTGAAGAATAAACTACTTTTACTTTTACTTTTGACAAGAATGCGAGTGCGAGAGTGACGGATGTCTTATCCACGACGATAAGTGATAAAATAGCCCGCAGTAGACATAAAAGGTTGACCACGGCCTTCAGCCCACATGACTGTACCCTACTGTGTATAGTCGACTACAAAATCGATCCACCCAAAGTTACAAAAATATGTATCCACGACAATGTTAAGTAAATAAAGATGGATGCATGGAGTATTGTAATCACCTTTGGGATGAATCGGCTAAGTACCAACTTGCCGCACTCGACTCGGTGGACCGCAGAGCCAGGAGGCTCATTGGCGGCAGTACGGTAGTGGGAAATAAGCTGCAGAGCTTAGCACATAGACGCAAAGGAGCATGTCTGTGCGTCTTCTACAAACTGTACTTCGGTGAGTGTGCTCAGGAGCTCCATGAGCTCATACCGCCTTCCGCCTTCTTCCATCGGACATCCAGACGTACGGCTGGCTACCATCCTTACCTGGTCGAAATTCCTCTTAATTCGAACCAAGCGCTTTGCATCTTCTTTTATAATGCGCACTTCTAAGGTTTGGAATTCTCTGCCGGCGTCTGTATTTCGAGTTCGTATAACCTGCACCTTTTTTAAGGCACGAGTGAATAGGCATCTTCTGGGTGAGCTCGCTTCATCGTCGGCCTCATCTTTGCCCCCTAGCTAGATGCTGGCCAAGAGCAATCCCATTTTTAATAAATAATAATAATAATAGACACGGATACATATTTTTGTTACTTTGGGTGGATCGATTTCTTTGTAGTCGACTGTACCACAATACAAATAGGTACATATTTGTATACATTTTGTGGTACACCGTGCACCCCCAATGGCATTATCTACAAGTTCTTGTCAATACATTCCTAAAATACCACTATTATAAAAAATCAAAAACATCTCGTTATTTATCGACCAAATTGTAATTCGCAAAAGACTTTAAGTGCCATTAAGCTGTATGAAACATACACCCTTTTGTAAATTACATGCGCGAGCGCATCCCTAAGTTATCGGCGCAGCTAAGTGCTGCTACTAAATATCTTTTTTATCCTTTTCTAACATTGGCGCCATGCTGAGAGAATGAATGGAGGTCGATGCAGTATTTTGTTCAGTTTTTTTAGTAATAGAAAATAAGAATGTTTGTAGGATAAAAGCAGGTTGTAAATTAGATATGGGTTAAATGATAAAATGGACACGAAAACGATTAGAATGAGTTGAATTTGACGACCACTTTTTGCTTAGTTGGTAGTAACACTGCCTACGAAGCTAGAGGTCCCGTGTTCGA
The DNA here is from genome assembly GCA_905163555.1 of Notocelia uddmanniana. Lineage (NCBI taxonomy): Eukaryota > Metazoa > Arthropoda > Insecta > Lepidoptera > Tortricidae > Notocelia > Notocelia uddmanniana. The sequence continues at coordinate 936,618 of LR991056.1, forward strand.
ATCCCGGTCAGCGCATTTGTGAGATGTAAGTACACGAATAATTGTTCACGAGTCTCGGATCACTGTTTTAAGGATGCAACAGAAAGCAACAGAAACTAATTTCCGGCCTATGTCGGATCCCATTGTGTATATACAGTTTCATGCTATTCCAGCATGCCATCACTCTCAAGTTCTCAACACAGCGCATCCCCATGTCTATAAAGGGTCGGCAACGCATTTGTGATTCCTCTGGAGTCACAAGTATCCATAGGCTACGGTGTCTTACTATCAGGCGGGCCGTAAGATTGTTTGCCACCGTCGTTGTATAAAAAAATGCCATTTTACAATGAATAGAATAGAATAGAAGAAATTTATTCAGAAATCGCTACGCAATGAATGCGAAACTATGTTTGTATGGAGAACCGAGTTTCCTACGGATTCTGTAGTATTTATCTCTTATATATTTAAGTATGTATATCGTTGCCTAGTACCCATAGTACTAGGCTAATAGCTTTCATAGTTTGGGACTAGGTCGATTTGTATAAAATTATCCACAAATATTAAATATAGCACCCAAAAAAACAGAAACGCTGCTGGGAATACTCCTCAAGACGCCCGTTACGTGGAAAATGTACGAAGCAGTATTGTATACTGAAAAAAGTATCAATAGATCCTGGCAGTATATCAGCGATGTGGTCGCCTGCCGCATCATTAGGACTTCTCTTTTAATATGCCGCATTTTTTTTATATTTTTATAGCTATTCGTTTTCAAGATATTCACGAAAATGTGTAGAAAGCCTACCATCGTCTATATGACGTCACAAGGCTGAATTGTGACAGTCACAACGCACAAAAAGAACAGCAGTTCACTTTCTTTTGTAAATCCGCTTAAGTAATAGTGCTTCTGTATGATTTTGTACGCTGTGACACCTTACTTGTCACTTACTCTCTTTTAGAATGAGGAACTTTTAAAATTGATTATTGTATATGAAATTGGGATATTTTCGAGTTATTAAAAATGTGGTTATATTTAATTTTTATTCTCTATTTGATTTAATCGCAAAAAAACCTGCTTAATAAAATGAAATGTTGTCAATTTGCATGCTCTTGGTTGTCATTGTAATGCCATGTATACATATTGTGGATACTGAATAATGTTCTATCTATCTAGCAATGGAAATCATTAATCTTACTTGTAGTACTTATAATTATATCAATGTAGTTTTTTTTGCCTGTTCTGTGGCCCAGCGGCACCCGCCTACCGCGTGCGGTAAGCGAGGTTAAGCAATGTGGGCGCAGGTCGGTTCTTGGATGGGTGACCGCTTTGAGTGGTTACTAACTGAGCGCTCTCGTACTTTGGAAGGCACCTTAAGCCGTTGATCCCGGCTGCTGTCTACGGCAGCAGTCGTTAAGCCAAGTTAGAGGCCTTCGGGCGGCTTGAGAACTTCTAACATTCAAGTTGCCCACTCACTTGACAAAGGGGGTTCGAAGTTGCACCACGTCCGTAGGGAGTACCCACCGTTACCCTACACGTGACCCCTGGGTGGTGCTAAATGTGCAACATAAACTGGCAACCGTACTTATCTCCTCGAAGATCTCACGATTCATAAATAAATGCCATACGATTAAATAAATGTAGTATATTAAAAAAGTGATTTACTAATAAAGAAACCACGTTAATATTACCATGCATTATTGCTTTCCAAATGTACCTACTCCTAATACTATTAGTCTATAACTTTAATGTCTTTAAAATAAGAAAATAATTTAAGAGTGTAACAAATAAAGCCAATGACCCGTTTAAGGCGTTAGTTGGACCGTCGTCAAAATTCCCCATCATCATCATCATGTCAGCCGAAAGACGTCCACTGCTGGACATGGGCCTCCCCCAAAGACTTCCACAATGACCGGTCCTGCGCCACCCGCATCCAGCGGACACCCGCGACCTTCACCAGGTCATCGGTCCACCGTGTGGGGGGCCTGCCCACGCTACGCCTTCCGGTACGTGGTCGCCACTCGGAACCTTTCCGCCCCAACGGCCATAAAATTCCCCAAATTCCCCATACAAAACCAAAAATAAGTTGAGCCCAAAATGATTTTTACTTACTTGTTTCTAGTCAGAATGCGATACCAATTAACGCCTAAAGAATAGTCCGCATTTTTGCTACCCTCTGTATTAGTTACAATACTTGAAAATATCTCCAGTTCAACTTAACTCATGGTGTCTCTAAAGGCGCAGGCGCATCCCGTGCTATACGGGATCTATCGCAGTTTAATGTTAGTACTTATAGGCGCTAGCTCGGGCTTCTACATCGGCTAGCTCAAGTGCTTTGATAGCGGCGTTCTTTATACCACGACGGAGGCAAATAAGCGTACATGTTAAGTGTAAAAGATAATTTCCACCAAACGGCTCACATCGTATCGGATCGGAATGGTTTTTACAATCTTTAAACGATATTTAATCATGTGCACAGTATTTAAAGTCTATATTAGCAAGCCGCATACAGAAGCTTACTCGCGGGCGTCTTCCGCGACACGCGATCGTAGCCGAAAGCTGTGCGCGGCTTGCTAATATAGACTTTAAATACTGTGTACATGAATTAATATCGTTTAAAGATTGTAAAATCAGTTCAGACCCGATGCGATGCAAGCGGTTTGGTGGAAATTATCCTCAATCAGACATATATGTTTTTACGGCATTTGCTGAGAAACGCTAGGATCCTGGAGCCCAGGCGCTCACCAATTGTTTGGCCAATTAGCCAAAAAGTTGACAAGTGTCCGGGGACCATAAGGCTGGCTCGTTTCTTGCACAGCGGCCCGACATAGCTATCCAAAGGGCAAAAGCACCTAGTTTTATAGGAAGGGTTCCGATTTAGGGGATCTTTTTAATTTTATATCTATTTCGTTTTTTTTTAATTAGGTTAGTTTTATATTATTTAAGTCTTACTTTCTCATTGTACGAGTATGGTTATAATAAATGTTTAGCAGACACTGGAGTCTATTTATTGAATAAAATGACATTTACAGCATACACCAAACATGAGATTGAAATGGATTAAAACACATTGGATTTACAATTATAAACAGTGTTCTTCTTTCTCTCCCATGGCATTACAATTATTGTATACTGCATACAACTTTATTTGCAGGGATGTTAAGTTTCTCTGCAGCTGATTGTACGAACATAATTGAAATGAACATTAATCGAGCTGCCAAGAGAAGCCTGACAATTTATTCCAATAAATTTCTGCTTATATTCTTACTTAGCGGACCACCAAACGTGTAACCTATTTACACCTAAAACAACCGACTGCAAAAAGTCCAATTATAGTGATAAATGCAGCAACATTTAACCCGATTAATGGCAATACCGATCGGCTCTTTATCACAAAACGCCAATTAAAAGCAATAAACTTGACACTAATTGCCGAACTTGCGCTTTGGACGTTAAAAATACAAAATGGCTGCCATCCGTGGCCAAAGGTCGTAACTCTTTTAAATACACTTTGACTTGGGCTTTTTTAAAGTTAGCGGCAATTTATTTTTATCACTTACCACTTATTGTGTAGTAAATCATGATTTATATTTAATTTATCACTGTCGATATGTTTGACGGAATGTTCGCAATGGCACCATCTTTATAATATTTGAAATCAGCGCCATCTAGCGTTAAGTAGCAAAACTATTCAATGTATAGTAACTTGTTAAGTATGGTGATAACCTGATAACCGTTTCACAGCTTTACTAATCAACCATCTTCACGGCAAATATATATTTAAATCAATATATATCATACTATGTATATGTAAATGACCATTTGCTTTGTAAAAAGTAAATTGTTAGTAATAGAAAAAGACTACTGGAAATCTACAAACATCGACTAGTATTTATAGTAAATCAGAACAAAGGCAAAAAATAATTAAAAAAATATTGTGATGATTAATTCGTACAAATCATGGCCTCGTTATTTTAGATATATTTATACAACATACATATATGGAACGGCAGGGAACTATGTATTAATAAAATAAGTTTTTTGAATGTACTACAGTCATATTCGCGAAATTCCCTACCGGATTATGCAGCTTAAGTAGTATTAATAAAGGTTAAGGCGCAGGGTAGGGCAAGCCATTCTCCATACAAAGGTTGTGCAAGTTTTTTGCGTTAATTTTGGCACTACAGCATTTAATTTTATTTTTTGTTGCTACATATTGGATATACGCAGAACTTGAAATTTTGCATTAGGTATTTAAAAAAAAAAAATCAAAATATAATTAACATTAAAAAAGAAAAACATCAAGACATAGCTAACAATAATAAGCATATGGACCAAAAATAGCAACTGGAGTGCAAACGCAAACGAATAAAAACTTGCACAAAGTTTGTATGGAAAGAGCTTGCCCGCCTCTTCGCCTTAAAATGGTATATAATAGGACATCAACAACAATATAATATGAAAGTCAATCTATTGTATTTCCGATTTGACGTTCCATTGCTAACTTTACAGCGTTCTTTTTAAAAACTATGCCAACATAGCCAGTAATGTTCACTCTTCTTTTGCAAAACTCGGTCGTGTGAGCTTCGGTCAATGCTCCATGCTGTCTCGGGGAGAAGCAACATAACTTATGGAAGTTTCAATGATGTTTAAGTCTTTTTGAATACTAGAAAGGCTCAGGTTACAAGTCTGCCCTTCGTCGCCTACATAATCTATATAGTCTTGTTTAGTAAACAGAGGTACAAAATCATGGTAGAATGCTAGCGATCCCATGGTGCCCCCCTACACGGCAGAGCGGGATAACGCCGCAGAGGTTTTAGTGGGTATTCCCTTCCTCGGATAGGGTGAGTCCCACATACCCCCCAACGGGCCGTCCCCACAGTCCCACGGGAGGATGCATAAACGCATTTCCTCTGCGATAAAAAAAAAGGTACAAATAGATTTTTATTGAATATTGATAGGAGAGAACACGACAGAATATAATCTTGCATATATTTGAAGCAAACCAACTTAGTAAATCCGCAGCCATAATGAAACTACCGTAGGAGTAAGACACGACACTGGTCTACCACTTATAAACCTTAAAAGGACCGCTCATGGCCTAGCGGCGCCCGCATATCGCGAAGCAACATCGGATGTGGTCAACTCTTGGATGGGTAACCGCTTTCAGTGGTTAATAACTGAGCGCTCCATTGCTTTGGAGCGCACGCTAAGATCCCGGCTGCTGTCAATGACGGAAGTCTTTAAGCCAAGCTAGACTTCGGGCGGCTTGTAAACTTCTAACAGTCAAGTTGCCCACTCACTTGACAAGCCTAATCCCAATAAGGTGTAGTTTCTTCCTTGGGTTGGAAGGCCAGATGGCAGTGCAGTGCCTAAGCTAATTCGTGGGAGGTAGCGGACCCCGGGCATCCCTCAGGATGCAACTGTATTGGGGCAACGCAACGATGATGATGACTTTTCAACCTTAAAATAAAACAAGCTAAAACGGAGACGCAACGCTCACTCGGTCAGTAATAGAATCCAAACATGGTATACCCCTTTCTTTGCCGATTGTACAGTCGACGAGAAAAATATTTTTACATTTTGCACCTTACTGCAATGGAATTGCAAAATTGTAAACATATCTTTGACACCGTTAGGCAGGTGCGGTAACAATGTCATCATCAATGTCGGGTACAGACCTCCTCCAGATAAAAGGGATTGGGTAGTGCAGTGGTCTCCATGCTGCCCCAGCGCGGGGCGGGGACTTTTTACACCATTGAGTTTCCCAGTAGACGAAAGTAGGTTTCCCCATGAGGTTTTATTTCACCGAAAAACTAAATGGCAAGTTTAAGTAACAATATTTGTATTGTTTGTAATTTGTGTCCGACCGTAACACGATTTCGAAAGCCGAAACCGAATCCGAATTTCGGCTTTTGCTTCAATTTTAGCCTAAACCAAAAAAACACGATTTTCAGCTCAAAACAGAAAACTGATACCTATTTTGGGCGAAATTGAAACTTCGGTCGTAATTTAGCATTGTTCATTTTTTACCCATAACTTTTATTTAATATTCTGAAAATACAGCCCATTTCAAGAAACTATTGTAGTTTTTAGAATTCTGTAGCGTAATTTAATTATGATAATTTATTTATTAAAACAGAGATGACTTTTCTATAATTATGTACACATCGCGGCTGATTCAAGAGAGTTGGCCAAGCAGCGCCGCGTGTGTGAAAATTCAGGACACTCATGATTAAGGAATCTGAAAGCGCGCAGTCTGAAATATGTCGAGCGACATTCGACCTGAGTGACCCGTTTCTTTACGGCATTGATTATTTTGTCGAGATAAAATAGCTAAAATAGTTTGATAATCCTTTACCTGTAACTGAATTTCGAAATACGACTTTCCTAAAAAAATATTCAATGCCAATTGATTATATCACGACTATCAATGGTGTCATATTACGTTTTATCTTACAGTATATAGTGGTTAATACTCTTAACTGATGCGGAAACCGTTAATGAGTATATATAAGGAGAGTAACGGGACACTTGGTTAACGATCACTTACATATCCTAAGAAGAATCAGAATAGTTCCAATGGTATCATGATTGGTAAGGTATTACAGTATCTATTTTAATTTAGATACAGTATAGTAACATGTAGTAATTATTCATAATGGTGACTATGTTTTAATAGAGAGACTTTCCGGTTGTAATCTGCCATTGTGAACCTGTATAACCAGAGTTATGTGGGTATTCCTATCATCATCACTGGCCTTTGAGTCTATTACAGACCATGTAAGCAGTGTCAAGTAGGCAGACAATGTCTTTCGTGGCTGTGTAAACCAATTGTTATTTTTAACATACCCATTATATTTAATTTGTGACTAGGTGAAATTTACCCGTGGCAAACAGGCGTCGATGTCTCTTGGCTCGTTTATCTCTGACCGTCAAGACGCTGACCATGTCGCAATAAGAACTATATACCGTCCGTAGCTCTCTCGAGGACCGCGTACGTTTCTCCGTAATGAAGCCAGTCCATTTTTACCGCGTACTCTATGGCGTAGTTCACCCGTGCTGCTATGGAAAAAATTCTGTGGCTCACCTGGGGAAGTAACTTGGGAGTTAAAAAGCTGACAAGGAAATCTTTAGTGCGATTAAAATGACCAATACTTCACCATAAAATCATGCTGTTGAAAGCCTTTCGGTTTAGGTTTTTTATCATTCTGTATGGAATTTAGCTATTGTTCCTTCCGCGCAATAAATGATACTCACCCACCGTACCGTTACTTTACAATTTGGAAGACTACGTGATTGAAATGAAATCTCTTACACTTACTTGAACATTTGTAGCAATCTGGTGATCCTCACGCTAGTGCAGACTGCCAGGACCAGGCAAGAGCGAGTATCCCGAACCATGCCTAATCGTGAACTTAATGACCATCTAAAGGAAGTTTGCGCCATTTGTCCCTATTCCCGGCAAGCTCCTCCCATTTATGCACCGGGATGTTAAATTCATGCAGGTCTCGCTTGGCGCAGAAAACATTTTCCTATATAAATCAGTTCTCTTTAAAAAGCCTACTTTAATGTTTCATTCTTAGAGCTCCCGAATACTATATGGTGTCAGGTGTGACTTAGTGTGTGCTGTGATTGAGTTATTGAATGTTACATCTAGTGTAAATCATGAATCATGACCGAACCGAAAGAAAATGTAACTCCCGGCGTGTCAGCCGAGGTGGAAGCCGTTCCGTAACAAAATAAATAATTTTTAAGGCTAAAAATCGGCTTCAAAGGGGAGGGCGGTGAAAGATTATTATACTTAGATGGTGCACTCTTAGATTCCATACAATAAAATAAGTTTATTATGGTAGAAGACTAAGTACCTACCCTCAATTCCTCACAGAATCATGGAAAAACCTTGCTTGCTTGACAAACAAAACGAAGAGAACAAATCGCCAAACGTGAACTACGCGTCGTTGAAGAGTTCCGTTCTGATCATCATCAGCAGTTCCACTTCATCAAATCTCACTTTTATGAATGAAAATGCTTGATTAGTTCATGAAAATACTAAAATCACTATTTGTGTGCCTTTCACATTTGAGGAGTTCCCTCGATTCCTAATGGATCCCATCATCAGAACTCGAGCATGACAAAAATCAATCGTGAAAATAGAACTTGCTTAACAAACACAGCTAGAAGGACAAATCGCCAAACGTGAACTTTTCATCTTTGAAGAGTTCTGTTTTGATCATCACCAGCAGTTCCACTTCATCAAATGTCACATTTTTGTATGATAATGCTCGATTTGTTTATAAAAACACAAAAATCACTATATTTTTGCCTGTAAGATTTGAGGAGTTCCCTCAATTCCTCATGGATCCCATCATCAGAAATCTAGCATGACAAAAATTAATCGTGCAAATAGAACTTGCTTAACTAACACAGCTAGGAGGACAAATCGCCAAACGTGAACTTTTTGTCGTTGAAGAGTTCTGTTCTGATCATCATCAGCAGTTCCACTTCATCCAATGTCACATTTTTGGATGCAAATGCTTGACTTTTTGATAAAAACACAAAAATCACTATATGTTTGCCTTAAAGATTTGAGGAGTTCCCTCAATTCCTTGTAGATTCCAACATCAGAACTGCGTTTTGACAAAAACGGGACCAACTTGGATATATATACTTACAATCAAGAAAAGAATTTTCCAAATCGGTTAAGAAATGATGGAGTTATGGAGTAACAAACATTTAAAAAAAAACATACAACCGAATTGATAACCTCCTCTTTTGAAATCTTGAAGTCGGTTAAAAAGTAAATCCTTTTGATGCGACTCTATCTGCTGCTGTCTGGCCGTCTGTCACAGCGATTGAATTTTCTTACAGATATTTATGTAGCGCAGGAACAGTAACATTATTTTTTTTAAGACTGCGCGCGAAATAGAATAGCTGTCAGGTTAGCTGATGCGTGCGAATAAAGTACTCACAGGGCTGCGGTCTGGAGGCCAGCGCGGCGGCGAGCGGGTGCTCATACCTACATTTGAACGGGTTTCATGATTGGGCGCCCGTTTACCGCTCTGCTGCCCGCTGGCATTCAGACCGCGGCCTGAGATAGTTAAGATATGTGCGTCCAAGTTCATCACTATTATTCTACCCCGAGCATGCTAAGGGCAAGTACGATGTGGTGAAATATCAGCTCGGAGCAACGAATACCCGAACCGACCAGTGCTACCAGTCTACTTCTATGTACGTACAACTAACGGGTCCCTAAAACTAAAAGAATAGAATGGGTATGGGTAAGTTGTACATAAGCTTATATATTCGTTGTTTACGGCTAAATACCTTAAGACGGATATTTTTTGGGTATTATGTCTAACGAGTCCCTAAAACCAAAAGAATAGAATGAGTAAATTGCTAATATATTAGCAACTTACTCATTCTATTCAGATGAAAGCTGGCTGGAGAGTCCTAAAGAACCTTTAAACAGAAGCTCATCAGACTCCGGTGGCTTGGCCACCTTAAGATCGCAAGGTAAAGAAAGCATACCGTATAGCCACTAGCCGTCCGGAAGGTCAACGCCCTGTCAGACACTCCAGTTATCGCTGGGGTACCATGGTCGAGGCATATCTGCACAAGAAAACCTAAAAAAGTGGCGCAATCTCGTCTCAAAGGCCAAGGATAGTTTTCAGTTGCTGTGAGCCAACGGAGTTAGTAAGCTTAGTATATTTCGCGGATAAGTCTCGATATTTAAATACGAAAGCGATGAACCAAATAGCGTTCTGTTTACTTCAACCGTGTAGACACGGGGTATAATAAGTCTACGGTTTTCCCCACTTATCGTAAAAGGTGACTAAATGGCATCGGGGTCGCGAGTGCACCATGTGGTGGGGGGCGGCCGCACCTGGCTATCAGCCGCAGGAAAGGTGACGTCGATCGCTTTAAGATGAGCCAAAAGAAAAGCTCGAAGGGCTCCATTGCGTTCAGTTTTGAAATTCTCGAGTCTTTCGCGTTAGAGCACAGATTGCGGTCACCGTGGAGTTTCTCGTGGATAGAAATACCACATAATCTGGGTACCTGGCTCGCAGGTTTTCTCCACACAAAAAAGGTTTTCGTCTACTTACATCAGGCAGCAAAGCGACCAGCGTAACGTGAGCCACGCCGACAGGGCTCTGCCACCACGTGCCGGGGTCTCCGTCGATGGCGTGTGCCGCGGGGTGCCGGCGGGCGGGAGAGCCGTCGACACCTTCGCACACGTCGCAGACCACGCCGCGTCTGAAAAGAATCATTATTTAGATTTTTGTGCCACGTCGGTACATACCGCCTGATGGTAAGGGATCAACGTGTTGCCGATCCGATCTTTAAAAATGATACACTCATTGCTTGAAGAATTACATCGTGTAGTTCGTACTTCGTTGGGATTGGGAAAACCTCGGGCTCAACTTTAGAATATGCAACACCGAGTGTAGCGTTCATATTTTTTTTATAAACAGTACTCATGATTAGAAAGCTTTCCACAAAATTTCAAGTTGCGGAAACGCAAAAAAAAAATAGGGCAATTTCTATACTAAAATCGGTAAATAATACCACGCCATGACAATCAGATGCGTTGCGTCACTCACGTCAATGGAGCGTAGATATATCAAAAACTGAATCAGAGCACCCCACTATCCACGAGGTCTTGTCTGCCCTACCCCTAGAGTGTATATAAAAATTCGGAGGCGCGAAGAGGGAGCAGCCGTCGCCCGCCGTGACAAAGCGCGGGAACCGCGCGAGGTGGAGCGGCTGAGCCTGGTCGCCTCTGGCGACCAGCAAGGCGAAGCTGCGGAGCCGTGCATGGATGACCGTGCTTTGTTACGCGAGGGCGGAAGGGGTGCTCGTCCCGCAGCGCCGGAGCTAAGGCGGAGTCCGACTGTCATTGCGTCGCACGTGATATTAATTATCGATTTTTGTATAGAAACTTTCAACTTTCCATTTTTTTTTCTCTTAAACCGTACGTCGCCGCAACTTGAAATTTTGTGGAAAGCTTTCTAATAGTGAGTACTATTTATAAAAAAAAATATGAACGCTAAACTCGGTGTTGCATATTCTAAAGTCCTTCCAAACCTCCGCAGGGAGATCTTTCACCAACCGGCTTTATGTTGAAAGCGATGTGAGTGGTAGGGCAGTATGTAAACACTCCTGTCACAGTATTATTTTCCGACAGCCTTCCAGCAGAGGCAGTTGCAGGGGCATAATAAATAGGATAGGTACGATTCACCAGACCAGAGAGAGATCAGACTTGGAGCTAAATCTGGCAAGACTATAAACATTAGCGCGACGCGCAACATGACTGCAAGAAAATACCTGTCACACTCACTGTCACAGTACAGATATATTGCAAAATGATTTTCTTTCGAGAAAACTCCGATCAATCGGAATACGATGGCACCCGAACTGTCAATCAATGATTGTATTTACTATTAAATGAGTGACGTTTTCATTTTTCATTTTTTACTTTGACATTTGACACTAAACAATAAAGTTCCATAATAATGGATATATAAACGTCACTCATTTAATACAATCATTGATTGACAGTTCGGGTGCCATCGTATTCCGATTGAGATCCGATTTTTCCCGAAAGAAAATCATTTTGCAATATATCTGGGGGCCAATTCTCAGTCCGATCGAGATGCATGTCTATCGTAACATTTTATAGAATGGTAGAGTCACTTGTATGGAATATCTCACCAAAATGTCGAACACAGCGAAATTTCTTATTATAGGGCATGATCGAGATGATGTCGAACGATGATCTCAATGACTATTGTAATACGCGTTCCGTTTTTTTCGATTGTGTTAATTTACAATCGAGTGTATGATAATAAATCATTTTATAAGTTTTTCCACTTAGTTAAATATATCTTATATCAAAAACCAGTGTTATTAATTTTTATATAATCTATACATAATTATGGTGATTTAACACCTCAAACATATTTACGAATATTTGCTCGTTAATGTACTTACGTGAAATGGAACGCATAAAAATTGTTTTGACTTGACAGTTTTGAGTTAAAGACAACTTGCAATTTGCAATATTTGAGAGCTGTCAATTTTTTCGGTCAACCGCCATTCCACCACTGAACGTATCAAAAATATTTAAAAGTCTTTACCCGTCAAATCATGTTCATTTTGTACAACAGTCGATCAACTACTTAAGTTGTCAATATTTCCCGCCACTGACAAATCAAATGTCATAAAATTTGTGATAAAATCATCTCGATCACAACAGACCACTCGTTGCATCTCGAACGCTGGGAGTAGACATATCCCGAGTGTGAGATTTTGAGAATAAGCTAATGGGTTTCCGATAGAGATCCGCCATTTTTTATCGAGATATGTCTAATAGAGATCATCTCTAACGGCCCGAGAATTGGCATCCTAGATCTAAGTAACAAATACCTATTTAAAATAAAGCTCGTATCTAACCATCGGTTCAGTACTGATTTACGATATTTATATATTGTAAGGGTAGTGACAGGTTTTATAGTGACTTAAGACTTTTGTCTTTGTATGTGTCAATCCTGACAACAGACATTACTCATCAACCTCCTAGCGTTATTCCCAGTACAGTTGCATCCTGGAGGACGCCAGGGCATCGCTACCACATCCCAAGAATTGGCGTAGGTACTAGTTTTTACGGTAGCGACTGCCATCTGACCTTCCAACCCGATTGGGAAACTAGACCTTATTGTCAAGTGAGTGGGCAACTTGACAGGACAACAACAGACATTACTATCATAAGGAATTCGGTCTGCAAAACGCGTCAGGTAAAATAAAACCTATCATAAAATTAACGACTCTTCTTTATTAGACATTAATTTGTATTGCGTCTATTAGCTATATGCGAAGTAGGTAGCGGGGGTAAGCTAGGCGATCACAGCGCACACCACGGCAGAAATGTTTACTTACCGGGGACATCTGTCAAATTAACTTTCACGTTTAGATAGATAGATAGATAGATAAATGATTTATTTGCTCACCACAGTCATACACACAAGTTAAAACAATAAAGACAAAAATAATAATTCGTGAAACTTAAAAATAACACAAACGTAACACACAAATGAAAACGGAAGAAAACATAATTTATAAACAGTTATCTTAATTATCTAAGTGAAATATGTTTGTGTGCACTGCAGCAAGACAAAAAGGTTCCAACTCAGTGTGTAGCTTTGCTCGCAATTGACCAAAACACTGGTATTCTGTCAGAACCAAAAAGACATATGTGTAGAATATCTACAAACGGACAAACATACATAAATAAAAGAACGAATATATCCGAAAAATGTAAAATAACGTGTAACGTGTGTCTATTTATAAATAAATAACTTAAAAAAATAAAAAACGAATATAAAGGTAAATTTAAAGAACGATAGTGGGTAGTGGAGGTGGTGGTGCTGTGGTGTTTGGTGGAGTGGGTGGATGGAAAGAGGAATTGATGTTGTTTTGGGTATTTTTGGAAGTACAGTCACACAACGTAGTCTGCAACCAAATAGCCATGCGGAATTCCTATCACTTGTTTCTCCATGAGCATTTTCTTAAAGTGCGATTTAAATGATTGCTTTGACGGCAAGCGTCTTAGTGGTGGACGAATATTATTCCTATTGGTTTCTTACCGGTTTCCTACGATTCGTTTCGTTTGTATTCATTTTTTTATTTTCTTATTTATTTCAGTAAAATTTCCAGCAAGGGGTCTTTCTCGTTTACTGAAAGAAATAAAATATTCATGTGTCATTATTTGACACCTCTGAGTTTGACATTGTCCCGGGACGCTTGACGTTTGACGTTTCTGACGTACGTGCACATAGCCAATATGCTTACGTGAAATGTGAACAGAAACACGGAGGTAATGACCAAAGATCAGATCAATCTTAAACTGAATGCAGTTTAAGATTGATCTGATCTTTGGTTTGCTACCACGGTTTGGACCATATTTATATTCATAGTAATCTTTGGATTGGATCTGCACGTCCGAAACATGTCGAGCGATATTTGACCTTAAAGCCGTAAGTGACCCGTTTCTTTGTACTTTCAACCGACTTCAAAAAAGGAGGAGGTTCTCAATACGACTGTATTTTTTTTATGTTTGTTACTTCAGAACTTTCGACTGGGTGAACCGATTTTAATGAATCTTATTTTATATAAAAGCTGGTGCTTCCCGTGTGGTCCTATTTCAATTTGGTCCAGTTCTGACAGTGGCATCCATGAGAAAAACATATATGTCTTAAATTTGCATTAAGTACGTGCGCGACAAATGGACGAATAGCTCGGTTTAAGTCTGTTTTTTTATTAACTTTTTCAGCGCTCTGTCAAATACAAACGCTGTCACTCACACGCCATACCATGAGGATGTCAAACGCGAAGTTGAACCTTATAACAATGCATGTAGGTTGAAATCTCATTGGACGCCATGACGGATATATGCGTTGTTGGCGCCGAACCGGTGGTGCGCATATATACGTCGTTGGCGTCGAAAAGGTTAAAGTTGACGATTATAAAAAATACGTACTTTCCCGGCGTGTCTCTGCAGTAGTCTTCCGCCCCGTTGTCCCCGCAGGTCGCGTTGGCGTCCACGACCGCGAAGGGAGCGACATCTATGGGCTCAGGGAGCAGCCCATCCGTCGCATCGTCCACTATCGTGCTGGACAGCCGGTCCAGCACCGCTCGGCCTGGGGAAAGAGACAGGCGTTTGAAACAGGTAACTATTCAGATTAATTGTTAGGGTCCCGTAGCAAAATGGTACAAGAGGTAATTAGTAATTACCCATATTTTTTTTTTATTTAAAATGGGATTTCTCCTGGCGCGACTATGATTTTTGGAATGCATAAGGGTCCATTTTTCGCCATTTTGGCTACAGTACCCTGAAAAGCTAATCTGCATGAATAGACATTGTTAAATTAAAACATCCACCACCATATCAGCCCTAGGACGTCCACTGCTGGACAAAGGCCTCCCCCAATTTCATGGGGGGTAAATGCCATAATCGCCACGCTTGGCATGCGGGTTGGCGATCGCAGTATCTCCACCGCACTCTAGGAATGCTGCTGCCCATTCCCCGGTGGTCTTGGTCGTAGTTTAAGGACATACCCGGGTCAAAATTAAAACATATAATTTTATTTTCTTTGAAAAATTACCAAAATGAGGGTCTTGAACTGCATCTTAAAACATGTTTTACCAACATGGGCTTAGATTGCACATTATAAAATATTTTCTGTACTACAAAAAACAGTTTTCTGTTCTGTGTGTAATGTTCTGTATACATCGATTGATGAAGGAAAATGTTGAAAAATAAACTATTCCTCGAAATTTACCATACGAACATTTTGATTATATTACACATATTTAAGTCATACCTAAATATTACAGGAATAATATAACGATACTATCTACTGACCATTTTTTTTTCATCAAAAAACCTTTATAATCAGTGCTTGTACAGAACACCCGGAGTCCGAGTCAGACTCGTCCTTGACGAAAAATCCAGACACGGAAATGGGACTAGATTACCACCACCAAAAAAAAAAGTGGGTGGCGGAAAAAGGGTCGTTCCAGAGAGTTGAGCTCCTTGCGGATAAAATGGGCAAAAGTAACTGCTAACCCAACTGCCCAAGACCGAGGCAAATGGAGGAAGCTGATTAGAGCCCTACATCCCAGCAGAGGGTAATCCGATAAAGAAAATAATTTATACCAAAAAAAACCGACTCCAATTTTATACCTGCTATGCCAGAATTTGTGGTTTCCGTGAGCCAATGCTTGGTTACCTACTGAAAATACCGAAATCGGCATATGCGTGCCTATCAAATTCGAGGAGTTCCCTTGATTCCTCCTAGATCCCATCATCAGACCTTCACCAAATTTATATGGGACCAATGTCCCCCGACCTGCTTTGAAACAAAAAAAGAATTATCAAAATCGGCCAGTGTGGTTAAGAGTTATCGGGGAACAAACATACATAAAAAAAAGAAGAACAAGCAAACATGCAGACGAAATGAGTAGCTCCTTCCTTCTATTAAAGTCGGTAAAAAGACCTCGTTCAAAGACAAGATCGCGAGGTTAGTTTCCGATTAGAAGGACAGACCATGGACAGATCTCATCAAATCGCAAAGCTCAGCTTAGGAGCTGACATAACCAGAATTTTAACTCAATTATGTTATTTTTGAAATGGTGGTTTTTTTTCCCGGGTATGTGCATCCAACCCGCATGCCAAGCGTGCGATTATAACATTTACCCCCCATGAAATTGGGGGAGGTCTATGTCCAGCAGTCACGTCCTTGGGCTGATATGGTGGTGGATATTTTTGGCTTTAGTTTTCTGTAAGGTTCAATCAAGGCATGAGAGATGGCGCTGTCGGTCCCCGATCAGACCTCAGGAAGGACATACCTCATCAAATCACAAAGCTCAGCTCAGGAGCTGACATGACCAGGATTTTAACTCAATGATCTATTGTTATTTTATGGCTTCAGTTTTCTGTAAGGTTCAATCAAGGCATGAGAGATGGCGCTGTCGGTCCCCGATCAGACCTCAGGAAGGACATACCTCATCAAATCACAAAGCTCAGCTCAGGAGCTGACATGACCAGGATTTTAACTCAATGATCTATTGTTATTTTTGGCTTCAGTTTTCTGTAAGGTTCAATCAAGGCATGAGAGATGGCGCTGTCGGTCCCCGATCAGACCTCAGGAAGGACATACCTCATCAAATCACAAAGCTCAGCTCAGGAGCTGACATACCCAGGATTTTATTTCAATGATTTATTGTTATTTTTGGCTTCAGTTTTCTGTAAGGTTCAATCAAGGCATGAGAGATGGCGCTGTCGGTCCCCGATCAGACCTCAGGAAGGACATACCTCATCAAATCACAAAGCTCAGCTCAGGAGCTGACATACCCAGGATTTTAACTCAATGATCTATTGTTATTTTTGGCTTCAGTTTTCTGTAAGGTTCAATCAAGGCATGAGAGATGGCGCTGTCGGTCCCCGATCAGACCTCAGGAAGGACATACCTCATCAAATTACAAAGCTCAGCTCAGGAGCTGACATAACCGGGATTTTACCTCAAAGCTCTATTGTTATTTTTGGCTTCAGTTTTCTGTAAGGTTGAACTGCTCCTTTGATTAATAATAAATAAATATTGGGGGATAATCTTACACAAATCGACCTAGTTCCAAACTAAGCAAAGCTTGTACTATGGGTACTAGACGACGATATACATAAATAAATAAATATTAGGGACCATTTTTTTTTACACAAATCGAACTAGCCCCATAGCAAGCTCAATAAGGCTTGTGTATACATACATATATAGATAAATACATACTAAAATATATAGAAAACATCCAAGATCCAATAACAAATATCCGTGCTAAATGTACAAATAATGCCCTGGCCGGGATTCGAACCCGTGACCTCTAGCTTAGGAGGCAGTGTCACTACCAACTAGGCTTAACAGGCCGTCATTATGATGCCATTCCACAATGCCATACCTCCAACAGATATACTTCAGCAGTTAGTGGACGTATGTTTAACACGCCTGAATCCACCACCACCATATCAGCCCTAGGACGTCCACTGCTGGACATGGGCCTTCCCCAATTTCATGGGGGGTAAATGCCATAATCGCCACGCTTGGCATGCGGGTTGGCGATCGCAGTATCTCCACCGCATTTAAGGAATGCTGCTGCCCATTCCCCGATGGTCTGAATACTCGCACCCAATTGTTAACTCAAATAGTGAAATAAGATAGAGTGTCAATGGGCTAGTGTCAGGCACTGGGGCACTTCCAGGTGTAAATTCTTGTTAACTTTTATAATAAACTTCATAACGAAAACCTTGATTATCATAAATTAATATTAAAATTTGTCACAGTATATTAAGTTAATGGCATAAAGCCAGTTACATGTTAATTAATCGGCACATTCCGAACAAAATATGTATAACATTATCAATAAAAATACTCGAATGCATGCCAGCGAGGCGGCGCCCTCTGTACTGAATTAAAGTTTATTATGTTGTAGTTTATTTTATTTTTAATATGGCCCACAAAACAAGTAACAGTCTATAAGATGGTGTCACTTTAAGTTCCGGCCACACAAGTGCTCAAAATATGGTGGTAATACGGAATCGCAAGTATTTATTCACATTAAGTTGACTTTTCAGGAGTTTAAAAACGTATTGTATTTTATTAAGTTTTGTTAGATTTCTTTTATAACAATTTTAAAAGATATAATATAACACATTAATAAATATATCTATATAGATATATATTTCATAGATATAAACTTTATATTTATTAAATATATCGTCGTTTAGTACCCATAACACAAGTTTAACTCACCATGGGACTAGTTTTTTTTAAGATTGTCCCTCTAATATTTATTTATTTATAACAGTTTAAAAAAACCGAGATAAATGGAGATAAAGTAGAATTGCGAAAAAATGTCACGTCAAATATTAGTAGGTACTTACCTAAACGAGACATCTACTAAGCGACTACGTAAACAGAATAGGCGCATAAAATTAGCGAAATCTGGACATAATTCGATAACTGTAATTTTCTTTTTCTATGATTTAAAGTATTGTTAGTTATATTTAAAATTAAAAGAATTAAACATTTTAAGGCTCCACGTCAATGTTAACACTTTTGACGTTGTTATGTGCATAGAGAAGCCGTTTAATTTTTAATAATTTATCACCATATTGCAGATCTCTAAAGTCACAAATATGGGTAATTATTGGAAAACTAAATACATAACTACGTCAAAAGTGTTTAATTGATGCCGTCAACATTTTATTAGTACTAATTAGTACTATATGAAACGTATTAAACAAAAAATATCCGCGATAATTGATTAAATTATATTTTTTCTTATTATAATACAGGTACTTTTACAATGTTATTAATTATGGCTTCCTTACAAAATCAAAATGTGTTAAAAAATTAGTTTTTTGTTTTTTTAACATTGACACGGAGCCTTAAAATGTTTAATTCTTTTTATTTTAACCATAACTAACAATACTTTAAATCATAGAAAAAGAAAATTACAGTTATCGAATTATGTTCAGGTTTTGCTAATTTTATGCGCCTAGAAAGCAACTCTGATATTTTCGTAAGGCGCTGCAGTGTCTCTGCCTTGCGTTTGTTACCAAAAACTAAAACGAGTAGGAATGAAGCCACAATACTGGTCATGTATGTTTGTACTGTGGCGCTACTTTCTTAGATCTCCCGTGTGTAGAGGCAATAAAAACACCTCGCGATGGTCGGTGTCTGTCACTTTGTTTATTACAGTTTATCTTGACTGAGATAAATCTTAAAGGACTGACGAACCTCAGGTTTTTACGATTTGGAAGTAAACAGAAACTCCAAAAACGGTTACAGAATTAGCTGAAAATTTTAGTAAGAGTTCATCTAATTTTGGTGTAAGTGGTAACTGTTCTGTTTGTAGCTGGATGGTGAGGTACGCCACCGGGGAATGGGCAGCAGCATTCCTAGAGTGCGGTGGAGATACTGCGATCGCCAACCCGCATGCCAAGCGTGGCGATTATGGCATTTACCCCCCATGAAATTGGGGGAGGCCTATGTCCAGCAGTGGACGTCCTAGGGCTGATATGGTGGTGGTGGGTGAGGTACGCGACTTTCAATCTGGCGGTCGTAGGTTTGAATCCCGTCTTGCATTACTGGGTTTTTCAATTTAACAGTCGCTTTTGGTGGCCGAAATTGAAGATCTTGTCGTTCGAAATTGATGATCTTGTCGCGGAACCGAATGTCATGTGGGGGGTAACGAAAGCGTATCGACTTCGTTGGCTTGGTCATCTAGAGCGAATGGGTGACGACCGTGCCGTCAAAAGAGCCTACCTGGGCAAACCGAGTGGAAAACGCCCGGTCGGCCGCCCTAGATACCGTTGGGCCGATGCCGTGGAGATCGATCTATGCGAGCTTCAAGTTGACTCGTGGAAGGAAATGACATAGGATCGTGATCAGTGGCGTGCACTCGTATTGGAAGCTAAGACACACTCTGGGTCGCTGCGCCAGAGGAGTAAGTAAGTAGGCTTTTGGTGGAGGAAACTGCTCTAATTTCAACAAGGTCTAGTTAGTAGTAGGTCTTCCATGAAGATTAGATGGTCAGGTGGCTTTCGTAAAATTTAACTAATACCAACGTCAAATCTTGGGATTAGGTGTCAAAAAGGGCCCTCGGCTCAGAACCGTAACATAAAAATGAAAGGCCTTCAGGCGCTTGTTATTAGGGTTCCGTAGTCAAACGGCAAAAAACGGAACCCTTATGGATTCGTCATATCTGTCTGTCCGTCCGTATGTCACAGCCGATTTACTCGGAGACTATGACCACTACAATTATGACATTTGGTGTGAAGGTATATGTTATGAACCGCTATAGAAATATTATGTGAAATTACGAAAAAAAAATTATACATATCCCCTTTTATATGTACTTATATAATTTTTTTTTTCGTAATTTCTCATAATATTTCTATAGCGGCCTTCAGGCCTTCAAAAATAGGTTTATATTTTCTTTTCCATTTAAATCAACTGTTTGTGAGATATTAGCCGTCAAACTCGTAAAAAGTGTGCCCCCCTCCCCCCTCTAGTTTCCAAAGTATGAAGTTTAAAATTCTGAAAAAAATCAAGATGTTGTACATTAATAAATCCTCTCAACGAATTTTGGTTTGAACAAGATAGGTTCTACGGTTTTTGAGTTATTGCTGAAAAACTGTTTTGCCAAAACAAGGGCGCCGTAAGTTTTCTATGAAGATATGACCTTTTTTGATTAAATGTATTGAATAGTGGTTTTAAATGTAGATTAGGAGGTGTCGGTACGGAACCCTTCTTTGTGCGTGGTCCAGCGCGCACTTGGCCGTTTTTTAAGTAATACACAAATTATCTAACACGCTTTGCAAGCTTCCATAGGCTACGGTGATCGCTTACCATCAGGCATACAGTAACGTTTGTGTGCCACCGTGGTAAAAAAGAAACCACGGCCATCAGAAGACCACATAACATCTGCTTACAAACCACAAGGGGTCACAGAGCCGTGAGAACAGTACTTTCTTAGGGTTAAATTAATCAGTGATTTTATCCAGTTAACTCAACAGTTAACACGTGTGTAGCGTCGGTTGGAGAAGGACGGAAGTACCTTGGGAATGAGAAAGAGTTAGTGCGCAGTGTTGATGCGCACACGCAAGTGCGTCTGGCGTTGAGGTCGGGTTACATTATCGATACGCTCTTCTTATGGCGTTCATTTAATGTTTAGGACCGACCATACTATAGGTAAAAGCATCGTGTAATACAGTTTGTTTAGGCTTACCTAGCTAACAAATAGTATATTTTGTTTACGCCTACCTATCCTACATGGTGGCGAGTGGCGACCACGTACCGGAAGGCGTAGCATGGGCAGGCCCCCCACTCGGTGGACTGATGACCTGGTAAGGGTCGCGGGTGTCCGCTGGATGCGGGTGGCGCAGGACCGGTCATTGTGGAAGTCTTTGGGGGAGGCCTATGTCCAGCAGTGGACGTCATTCGGCTGAAATGATGATGATGATGATGATCCTACATGGTCGCGTATGTTGGTGTCAGACACCTCCCTCAAAAGATCCGGTTGTGGAATGAGCGAGCGAGACCCTGCCGGTTTCACGGAATGATTCAGTAACGGATTTTTCAAGCATGGAGTGTATACTTAAATTTGTAAAGGTTCGACCACTCGCATGTGCACCTCGAATCGTAAGCGTGCATACGCTGCCATACGTTACCTAATCGCCCTGTAGGTAAAATATTATATAAAATTCTCTTTATTGCACACCTCAAAAAAATACAACTATTTTGTTCAGAAACAGCATAGTCAGATGCAAGCAGAGGTAAACAAGAGGCGGTCTTATCGCTAAAGAACGAGCTCTTCCAGACAATCTTTGGGTAGCGGAGAAATATAAATCAAATAACTTAGTGGATAACCACCAGGTATGGCGGCGTCTCTCGCCATCAGACGTAACAGTTTGGCGTGTACTGTATTCAACTGTAAAAATTGTAACTGTATGGTGATAAATAAAAAAATATAAAATTTGTTGAATAAATAAAATGAAATAAAATAATAATATATGTTTGATGCACGATAGAAATAGCGGTCGAGTGTTGTGTCCCGACCCTCGTCTAGTGAGGGCTCGTTTATTTGTATGTAACGATACCGCGGGGAAAGTGCTTCGTAATTAACATTTAATGGCGTTACCAGCTATCCGATGAAGTTATTGACTTATTACCCTTGAACCGGCGTTTTGAACTAAGTATACGTAACTTACGTCTGTATTTCCAAATCGTAACCATTGGAGGGAGACCCTATGTAATGGAGTAGTGGAGCATGACAAAACTTGGTTTGCTCTCTTATCCCACAGGCGTGAATTGAGACACCAGTGCGCAGCTCTTCCCCTATCAACTCTTTCTCGGGCCAGATATTTACTTGTCAACTATGCGGTCCTGGCTGTCGCTTCCGTATCGTTCTTACAAGCCATTTCCGTAAGCGCCGCATCTCATCTTTGGACACTGCTTAAATCATCTTTTCATAGATTAACAAGGCCAATGATGATGATAATTTCCAAATGAGTTATTTGGTTCAACATCATTATCATTATATCAACCGAAGGACGTCCACTGCTGAACATTGGCCTTCCCCAAAAAGTCCCACAATGACTAGGACCTAGCATGGGGGAGGTATGTAGAGAACTATCTCCACTGCACTCCAGGGACGCTTTGGTTCTGCTGCGGATGGCCTCATCCCAATAAGTACCTAGTAGCTTTCAACAGTATGCATTCGACGCAATATTATTGCAAATTTCTGCTCAATAATCCTTGTATTTTATTAGACGCTCACATGCGGCAAACATAAGGAAAAGCCAGCCATTCGGTTATTCTAATCCCAATAATCTAGACACGTCAATGCGCGCTAGTATTACGTGCTTTCAAAATTAAATATTTATTCTGCAAGTAGGTCTGGAGGGTTCCTTAACATGTCATAGTTTACAATGCAATTATACAACGATATCCTAAAGTGACATGAATACATTTTAAAAACCGGCAAGTGCGAGTCGGACTCGCGCACCGAGGGTTCCGTAAAATATTTTTATTATATAAACTAAACTAACTAGGCTGCCACGACGACCCAAAATGAGTCCTGGCCTCCGAGACACACACACACAATAATGAAGTTAATTTGGCAGTATTTTAAGCTCAAAATGTATTAAGCCGCAATACAACTGTTAACAATCCAGTACCAGAATTGGCACCTTTTCAGATGATATACAGAACTTGGCACCCATCTCAATCCTTTTGTTGATGAAGACGACAACCACGCATCGCATATCCTCAATATTGAACTTGGCTCCCATTTTCACATTAATGTTTTTGATTACCATCAAATCACAACAAATTAGTTTTTAAGGCATAATTCTTTATTGCTACA
The DNA here is from genome assembly GCA_905163555.1 of Notocelia uddmanniana. Lineage (NCBI taxonomy): Eukaryota > Metazoa > Arthropoda > Insecta > Lepidoptera > Tortricidae > Notocelia > Notocelia uddmanniana. The sequence goes on from LR991056.1 coordinate 960,076, forward strand.
ATATAGTCGTTATGACATCAACTTTTGCGTTTAATTCTGACACGTATAAATAAATCGGAGCTCCAGATAATCTAATTAAAATTCCTCGGGGCTCGGTTCCCTGTCGGGCACAGTTACCGTTATGGCCCTTATGGCAAAGAAATGTCGTATCCAATATCTGGAACAGGAATATGGTAGGAAACTACGTTTTCTCAAACATGCAATGAAATATTGATGTTATGTTCCTTATAATAGGCTGCGAAGTATGACGTTTCAGGTGCGGCTAGGACAAGAGGTCGTTAATGGAATTTCATACAAATCTTGCAGGCCTAAGCCGGCAAAGTCCTCTTTTTTAATTTCCATTCCACATAAATTTGTGGCACAGGCATCATGGCATTCTGCCACAATGCATATTACAAATAAAACTTTGTTTTTTTGTTGTTTATTTCATTGCATGTTTGAGAAAAGCACTATACATACCTCGGCGGGAAATATGGGGTTGCCCGCCTCAGATCTATCCGACCTCGCTGCGCTCGGCCGTCTATATGTTTTCGGCCGGCAACCCCTTTCGTCCCGGCCACTGTAGTAATGTACTATTAGTTCAGGCGAGTATAGATCTCAAATGTTTGTCATGCTCGCTAGGGTAGCTTACGAAAGCTTGTCATCAGTCAAAACGAATGATTATTTACTTATTTCAATTGTTTTTACTACCACGTCGGTGGCAAACAAGCTCGCCTGATGCTACGCGGTCAACTCAGTCTACAAATGCCGGCAACTCCATGTCTATATCATCTGTGCTCAAGGGCTGCAATGATATTCGATCTCATTTAGATCAAAACCATATGTCGGCGCCCTCGGCGCTCCCGACATCTCAATACCAACTATTGTAGAAGAAGAACGCTTCAAAAACATGCGTTTGTTTCAGTTTTAGGACCTTTTTCTTTTGAACAACGGAGCTGTCGAGATGAAGATGTAATTATATGCTTGGAGAATATTAATTTGTGGATGTGTAATAATCGTGGTAAAGAAATTGTACCGACAATGGAGAAACCCAATTATGACATAATAGAGTTTTTTTTTTCGATGAATTTTTAGTTTTTGTTTGTCTATTATTTATTATTAAACTTTATTAGAGTTAAATTTCTGAGCGCCCCCGTCACAGACCACTTGTTAAGTGGTCAGTGGCCCCCGTGCTTTGGAAGGCACGTTAAGCAATTGATCCCGGCTGCTGTGTATGATAGCAGTCGTTAAGCCAAGTTAGAGGCCTTCGGATGGCTTGGGAACTTCTAACAGTCAAGTGGCCCACTTTGCACCACACACAAGGATTGGAAGGTCAGATGGCAGTCGCTTCCGTAAAAATTAGTGCGTACGCCAATTCTTGCGGTTAGGTTGCGGATCCCAGACATCCTTCAGGATGCTACTGTACTGGGAATAACGCTAGGACCAGGATGATGATGGTTAGAGTAAAATTTCTAAGAGATTTTATCAATGTAAGAGTTTCTTTGACGACTTGTTTAGCCTAGTTGGTAGTGACACTGCCTCCGAAGCTAGAGGTCCCGGGTTCGAATCCCAGCCAGGGCATTATTTGTGCTTTTAGCACGGATTTTGTTCTTGGGTCTATATGAGTATGTATATCGTCGTCTAGTACCCATAGTACAAGCTTTGCTTAATTTGGGACTAGGTCGATTTATGTAATTAATTTAATAAAAAAATAATTTTCTGTTTTTTGTATCTTACGTCTACAATGTGAGTGGAAACAAAGTGGAGTGGCATTCAGTTTATATGGTTTAAGATGGGTTTGACACTTGACAGTGCTCCTGTGCTAATTTTGTTCGCGTTGCCATACAAATTGAGAATAAACGCGAACGCGCGTTTGCGTTTATGTTTCGAAAAAATATACTAGAGGTACTGTACGAATGCGAAACGCATTATTGAGTTGACCGAGCGAGCGAAGCGTCTCCGTTTCAGCTTTCGACAAAAAATCTTTCGTATGTCTGTCTGTCTGTCGGTCCGGATGTTCTCCTCTACAGGTCGCATTTCTCAACCGATTCTCGTGAAATTTTGTGAGCATGTTCGATCATTATACAGGGTGATTCGGAAGACGTGAGCAAGATCAACACTACGGATTCAGTAGATCATAAGCTACTGCTTCGTGCCACTATTAGTGATATTAACGTTCATTTATCTTTGGTGTTGAAAACAAAATGTTTTTAATTATTTACGAAATTCATGGTCACTGCATTCTCTGCAATCAGAATACTTCAGTCAAGTCATACGTGTCAAATTGAATGTCATCTGAGCCCGATTACTTTTGAAATATCGTATCTCACTCAATGTGACAATTTACTTTCTTCGTAATCAAAATGCTGTCAAAACAGTTAGAGGTTTAATCTTTATAAACAAGTTGTTGTAGGGTGACCATGATTGTAGAGAATTAAACTTTAACTTAACAAAAATTAAAATACAGGAAAAAGGTATGGGTGTTTCACTTAAATACAATGGTGAAGGGTTCATTGCCATTTACTATGTATGTAGTGTTGGTCCTGCTCACGTCTCGTGAATCACCCGTATGGTTTTTTTGTCGTGTCAGATTTTGGAAGTTTTGTAATTTGAAAAAAAAAATGCGAGGTCTACATCTCACAGTGACACTAGTAAAATAGAAGTGTGACTTGTAAGAAATGAGCATATTAAGACAGTCCGGTTTTTTCCGTAAATAAAACCTTTTTAACATTCCCTTTGTCAATGTCAACCTTCGAGGCTTCGACCAACAAATTAAGTGACTTTCAAAGGAAAGAATTCCCTAATTGCGTCAAACCGACGCTCTCACGCTGAGCCCCTGAAAAGTAACCTTCTAAAACTCGCATCTTCCTTCAAAAATTCAACTAAATTACTACCTTGGTACTTTCATTTAAGGGTCTTATTTGAATAAATAAAATACGAGGTTTAAGGTTTCTGTTGGTTTGTTTGTCAGTAGTTCGAAGACTGCCTCTTTATATTTGTTTAATGGTCAATTTGGACTTCCAACGCAGCCTTTGAATATCATTCCTGAGCTTCGTGTTTTCTTTAATAAAATACTTACAAGAATTTTGTAGTTAAGTTTCATTAACTGTATGAATTTGCTGACGGTTGAATATGTTAATTTCTTACAGTTTAGTATAGGTACGTTTCCATAAGAAAATGGTGTGCAGTTGTTAAAAACTATATATCGGTATAAGTATCGGTGCAATTTTGTAACCTATCAGAAAAATACCTATATATAAACGATTTTTTGACCGCAGTAAAAGCCACTGTATCCGACCTACCGGCACTCGAATTTGAATCTGGTAGTCGCGGATTCGAACCCCGGGTTATTGGCTATGTGCGAAGTAGGTGGTGGGGGTAAACTAAGCGATCGCAGCGCACACCATGGCAGAAATGTGCAATTTCCGGGGACTTATATGTCAAATTTACTTCGACGTTTCCTATTGGTTTCCTACGATTCGTTTCGTTTGTATTTATTTATTTATTTTCTTATTTATTTCAGTCATATTTCCAGTAAGGGGTCTTTCTCGCTTACTAAAATAAATTAAATATTCATGTGTCATTATTTGACAACTCTGAGTTTGACATTGCCCTGGGACCCGTGACGTTTGACGTTTCTGACGTGCACATAGCCAATACCACAGGTTTACAGGGTTGGATTGGACTTACGGCACTTCCGTCCTTTTGTTTGTGCAAGACGGTTTCAGCGATAACACAAAAGCCGTTAAACATATCTTGTTCAAATCAATTAATTCAGATTTGTAAGCTCCAGAGTTTGGAAATTAGAGGGTAGAGGGAGAGCGGGAGAGATATGTCATTGGTATTTTGCTCTTTGACGTGAATTTACCGATGTGTGATTTACCTCACTTGACGAAATACTGTCAGTAATACGTTTGCGCAGTAGTAATACCATGCGCAAAAGTGGGACAGTACTGCATTAGTATCGGTTGACACTGACAGCTGACAGTTTTCTCATATCGTACCGCCCCCGCATCGACAAGTCAGGAAGGCGCCTTAATTGGAAAAGTTTTTTAGAAACATCGATATCATTTTTTAAGGCCTGACCTAAAGAGCATGTAGTGATATTATACGTGTGGTCTTCTGTAATGTGGAGGTACTTCCCCAGTTGGGCACCAAATGTGAGCGAGATCGTCCAGATTATTCTGTAAGTATAGTTTCCGCCGTTGATTATGACGTCAATCCCAGTGATTAAATAAGCTCTAGATTAAAAGGAAAAAATTCTATGGTAGATGTCGCTGTACGCCTCCCAAAGGCGTTGCAGGACGGAACTAGTTAAGGATTTCGTGCACGAGCTTGGTTGTTCCGAGGGCCTAGAGCGATTGGCCGCGTATGCCAGATGTCGCAGGTTCAAATCCTGCTCGGAGCATTAAATTTTTTCAATTTTTCCCTTTAATTCGGAATTTTCGTTAGCAGCGTTACTGCTTACTACAAAATTAATTAATAAGCTAATGCCAAAGCAGATGCTCGACCGAGGTGGTCCCGGGAAGTCCGGGAACCTTTTAATGACTGGTTGGTGTTCACACAGAGGTTACATAACTTACTCTGCTCTGCTTGCAGCGTAGTCACTTGGGGCAGCCTGCTTGACGTTTTTATCGCGAATGCATGAGCAAATCTGTGTCCCCTATTATTAGGCATCGGAGTTTTTGTCGCATGGTAAGACTAATAGCAAGCTATGGAGTCGACATTTGCCATAAATCTAAACGCTTATTCATATTCATACTCATTGATTTATTTAATTAGTTAGGTATTTTTTTATAATCAAGTACAACAACGTTGACGAATTTAGAAACGATTATTTAATATTATCTTTGGAAAATAAATACATTGTGTGTGTGTGTGTGTGTGTATTAAAATATCGCCACGTGTGCTTCACAATAAAATATTCTTATTACCTACATGACGTTATGTCTTTCGCAGCGATGAAGTTTGTATAGTTGTATGTTATAATAGTTCAAGTTATGAATTTATAATCTTATACAAAAATATTATTCTATATAATTAGACTAAGATTATATACGACCGATCGGTATTAAAGGCATTTTAAGATAAATACAATAAATGAGTATGAGTATGAATAAGAGTATAAATTTATGGCAAATGTCGACTCCATAGCTTGCTATTAGCCTTACCATGTGACAAAAACTCAGATGCCTACCTATTATAAAGAGTGAGAGAAGAAAATGAGCCGTTCCGCTGCCCTGATCCTTTCCTTTAACTCTTTGTTACGTTGTGACTTGATTTTTTAGTTTTAAATGATCAATGGAACTCCTTAACGGCCGTCAGTAAGGGTGCGATCTGTGGCAGAATTTGTAACTGCCTGTAATCAAATGGCAATGCGCTTTCATTCGTTGTTGCATTGCAACTGTGAAGCCGGGATTTTTTTGATAAAATTTTCTTTTATTGTAACTAGGCAAGGACACAATTTCACATTCGGATAGCTCGTATTAGTATCACGAAATGCAATTTTATTAATTTATTTTGTAGTACCAATATAGGTTTTTTTTTAATTAGAAAGAAGGCTTTCATATATTTAGATATATTTAAGCGCCATTGGAATTGCTGCTGCTGAACTAATTGGAAAATTTCACGGTTATTGAAAATTCAACGGCCGCGCTGTTTTCTATGTAAGCTGTGTGCTAAGCGATTATCTTGTAAAAGTAATAGGAGTAATTATTTACAGCGAGTCCAATCAGGCGGACAAGGCATCTGCTCCTGCCCACGCGCATCTCGGGCTTACGCACTGCTATAGAAAACGCAGATATAAAAAAACTTCGATTCCTCATAGAGCTCGTCATCGGGTCTTCACTAAAATTATTTGGAGATACTTCCTTTCAAACAAGGAGCGTTCGTGGCCCAGCGGCGCCCGCGCACCGCGTGCGGTATGCGAGATTAAGCAATCTCGGGCGGGGTCAGTCCTTGGATGGGTGACCGCTTTGAGGTACTAACTGAGCGCTCCGGTGCTTTGGAAGGCACGCTAAGCCGTTAGTCCCGGCTGCTCTCTATGATAGCAGTCGTTAAGCCAAGTTAGAGGCCTTCGGGCGGCTTGAGAACTTCTAACAGTCAAGTCGCCCACTCACTTGACAAGCCTAATCCCAATAAGGTCTAGTTTCCCCCTTGGGTTGGAAAGTCAGATGGCAGTCGCTTCCGTAAAAACTAGTGCCTACGCCAATTCTTGGAATTAGTTAGCGGACCCTAGGCATCCTTCAGGATGCAACTGAAATGGGAATAATTAGTTAGAATGATGATGATGACCTTTCAAACAGAAAAGCCAATAAACAATTTGCAATAAAAGGACTACCTAATCCAATTGCATTTCTTCCGTGCAACAACTTAAATGGTCAGCGTATGGTTTGAATTTTTAAAAATATTAACGTAAAAAGTTAAAAAGCTTGATTAAAAGTTTGATTTTAATTAAAAACGCGGTAGTGCTCAATACTTTCGGCCAAGGGTGCATTCCCTATCCCCTGCTGCATAACCAAAGCAACCGCATAGGCCGTCTCACAGAAGTACCAATCCAGCTGCATCTTTACCGTGCAACAACTTAAATGTCAACGAACAGTTTGAATTTAGAAAAATATTAAAATTTCCTCAAATTAAAAAGCTGGATTGAAAATTTGACTTTTATATTAAAAACTCGTCAGGCTCAATACATTTGGCCAAGGCATTCCCTATCCCTTAACTAATGGACGATTCACACCAAACGGTCGGAGTCAGCGCGCACGCCACCAGAGTCAAAGGAATTCGAACCCACCTTACAGAAGCTACGTAGACTTCGTATCCAAACGGCAGCGGCAAGCCGGCGGCAGCCGACCGGCTGCCCGCTACCCAATTAAAATGTTAAATCTAACTTCTGTATGGAGGGTTCAACTGACTATAGTGGGGTGCGCGCCGACTCCGGCCGGCCGTTCGCCTCGTCCATAAGGCAACCGCATAGGTTGTCGCACAACTCACAGAGGGTTCAAAGCTATTAGCAATTGTTTCACATGCGCGAACACGCGTGCGGCGGATCAAAGAGATGGTATCGCGCTACGATACACAGCATCACAGACCAATACAGAGGGTCTACTCCGAAATTCAAAATCCTAACTTCGTATGGTGCCGTCCCTTTCACTCTCCTGTCATAGACTATATGAGTGAAAGGGACGGCACCATACGAAGTTCGGATTTCGAATTTCGGAGTAGTCCCCCAGCATTGTGACAATATCGGAATAGCTAGGTTAGCCCACTAAGGTTCGGACAACGGTTTCCCTTCCACGTTTGGCTGACATTGAAATGCGACAGTAGATGCGAACTGATTTTCTTGACGGATATCGGTGAATCCACACGCGATCCACTTGTATAGGTCGACGACAGCGCTTCGAGATTATCATATCAGTATACTCGATCGTGCTAGGAACGAAAGTGTGAAAAATGAGAAAAGGTTACTGTGTATAAGAATATAAGGCATTACAGTAAATATATCACGACCCTGTCTTAGCTAGGACATCCTGTGTTACAGGACCCAGTTTCGTATTTAATGTTGATTGCACGGTTGTCAAATTCCACCAGATTGATAGAACTGGGGGTCTACTCCGAAATTCGAAATACGAACTTCGTATGATGCCGTCCCTTTCACTCTAATGTCATTACTATACGAGTGAAAGAGACGGCACTGTACGAAGTTCGGATTTCGAATTTCAGAGTAGACCACCTGGCTTCCTACACACTTAAGGTACAAATTATACAGAAAAATATCTTCATCTCACATTTGGTTATCATTACTTTTTGGTTAGAGTGCGTGATAAGATAAGTGAAAATAATTAACCAACCGATGTGACAGCCTCTTTATTAAAAAAAGTTAAAGGTACTAGCGGTTCTGTGAGCTATGATATTTATCAGGTTTTTTACCCCCCTGACTCCGCATTTTGAAAGATTTAAAAAAACAATCGACAAAAGAGAGTTCCATCATCATCCTCCTAATAGCGTTATTCCCAGTCCAGTTGCATCCTGAAGGGTGCCCGGGGTCCGCTACCTAATCCCAAGAGTTGGCGTAGGCACTAGTTTTTACGGAAGGGACAAAATAATTACATATACAAGTAAATATTGAACCTGCTCACAAAGTTTCACAAGAATCGGTTTGAGAAATGCGACCTGTAGAGGAATACAGCCGGACATACAAAGGCGTTGCCCAATTAGAAACGGAAAAACTTCCCCAGATCTGTCAACAAGGTCACCATTATATCAGCTAAAATACGTCAACTGCTGGGCATAGGCCTCCCCCAAAGACTACTACAATGACCGATCCTGCGCCACCCACATGTAGCACATAACAAGGTATATTAAAGCTCCCAAGAGTTCTAAACCCACGGCAAATCATAAATCGTGCATGTTATAATATAATGACGACCTGTTTAGCCTAGTTGGTAGTGACTCTGCCTCCAAAGCTAGAGGTCCCGGGTTCGAATCCCGGCCAGGGCATTTATTTGTGCATTTTTCACGGATATTTGTACTTGGGTCTTGGATGTTTTCTATGTATTTAAGTATGTATTTATCTATATAAGTATGTATATCGTCGTCTAGTACCCATAGTACAAGCTTTGCTTAGTTTGGGACTAGATCGATTTGTGTAAGATTGTCCCCCAATATTATTATTATTATTATAATCTACCTCCCCCCCCTCACGTACTTACATCATAATCATAATGAGATCTGTGCTCTATTCGTCAAGCGCGACGCCCAGCATTGTCCTGCTATGCAATTCACATTCTTCTTACACGCCCAATAAATCTTGACCCCTTAGCTAGTAGCAACTATACCTAGTCAAAGGTCAGACGCTGGTCGCTTGTGAGTTGATTGTGAATGCGTGCGCGCAGAATTAGATCCTCGATAACTTGATCCTGCGAGCTGCGGAGTGCGTGTGAGTCACGACACCAAATATAATACTGAGGTAGGTATATAGTACCTAGACATGCCACTCTCTTGCTACGACTATTTGACTATTTATTTATTTATTTACAACGCTGTTAAGAGTCCGCAGTAAGCTCGGTTCTCCATACAAACGTAGTTACGCTCTAATTTTAAATGCTGGAATAACATGAACATGAAACTTTGTATACACAATGGGATCCGGCGTACGAGTATCTAGGTCAGAAATTAGTTTCTGTTGCTTGAAATTATAACGGAGAAAATCCAGCGATTATTAAGGTTTTCATACAATACGTAGAAAACTCAAAAACTCGCTGTATTTTTTTAGATATGGCGGCTTCCATTGTATATACAAAGTTTCCTGTTATTTCAGCAAGGCGTTTTAAAATGAGAACGAAACAACGTTTGTATGGAGAATCAAGTTCAGCCGAGCGTACATGGGGACTCTATTTAATTCTGTGCTATTGATTTTATTGTGGAGTACCTTACATTCTGTTACCATCCGCTCGGTGCCTCTACGTATTTCCATCAGGGAGCTGAAGCCCAGGACGCCAAGCAAAAACTTATTCGGGTGCATGTATGGGTAGTACCCATACGGTTTTAGAGAATAGATCCAGTCCATTGGTGCCGAAATTATTACTATTCTGAATAACACCGCTAAGTACATGCTGCTTAGGTATTTTTGGTGTTGTGTTCGTGGTGGTGAGTAAGGTCGCCAGAGCTCCCGAGGATGCGCTGTGTTGACAGTGAGGGACCTGCATGCGTCTCTAGCTGTCAACACAACGAATCCTCAAGTCAAAAAAGGGATGGCAACGCGCTTGTGATTATTCGGGTGTTGCAAGAGTCCATTAAGTATTATCATTGTAATCTATATCTATACTAATAATATTGTAATATAAAGCTGAAGAGTTGGTTTGTTTGAACGCGCTAATCTCAGGAACTGCTGGTTCGAATTGAAAAATTCTTTTTGCGTTGGATAGTCCATTTATCGAGGAAGCCTTTAAGGCCGTATAACATCACGCTGCGACCAATAGGAGCGAAGACGCGGACGAAGTCGCGGGCAACAGCTAGTAATATTATAAAGCTGAAGAGTTTGTTTGTTTGTTTCATTGGACGTGCTAATCTCAGGAACTAATGGTTCGAATTGAAAAATTCTTTTTGTGTTGGATAGTCCATTTTTCGGGGAAGTCTTTACGCTATATAACATCACACTGCGACCAATAAGGAGCGAAGACGCGGACGAAGTCGCGGGTAACAGCTAGTATGCAATATTTTTGGGAAAAAATGACTGACTGTCGAGTTTCTTTCGGCGTTTCTTCTCGGCAGTGGTCTTCTTTTGCAGAAACGCTAGTAGATTGTGACTATTTATGACTTGTTATAGCGCCATTGCGGCCTACATGCAGAAAAAAAGTTCATTTATTTCATTTATAGGCTACGGTGTCGGCTTACCATAAGGTACACCATAAGCTTGTTTGCCACCGTACTTGTCTTCTCGAAGATCTCGCGGTTCGTAAATGAATGCCATACGATTAAATAAATATCGTAATTGTATAAAAAATACTACATAATTATATATTCACAGTTTGTTGCTAGCGAAGAAACTTTCCACGTGGAGGCCGCGCCGTCGCACGCGTCACCTATCAATCCTTTGATTTTTCAACTGCAGCAGTCCTAACCTAACTACCCAGTGTACTACACCAAGTACAAACTAAGAGTAGTACTTCAGACCCAGACGTGACATTTTCGATTTTGTATAAATTCTTGCCATTAGTTATGCTCATTATGTCTATGGTTTTTAGCGCATTCTTAATTTGTACTTGGTGAAGAACATTAGGCAGGTATTTATGCTATGCAGTTAAAATGTCAGGTCTGAAGTTGTATCGTCAATTTGTACTTGTACAGGTACGCGGGGGGCTTGCGAGGATTAATGGTCGGTTTCCAAGATTTGCAGGGTTTGATCGCAATGTAATGAAAATTACATGCGCAAGTTCTTGCAAATGTAAAACGGTCTTGATGATACATACTATGTAACAACGTTTGTTACTAATAAATACTTTGTAACAAAGCGAAAAATGTTTATGTATCATTGACGTCGCGTCGACTGTACTGTCTGGGTTACACAGGACGCGGTTACGCGCAAGATTCCGAGATCTATTTCCTAAACTCGCCCATGATGATCCAAAGAACGGATGCGGTTACTTACCCCTAGATTTTAATGATGATAATGATGAATCTTGAATTAAAAGATGCGTCAATGACGGCAGTTCGGTTGGTTAAGAGCGATCGACGGATTTCAGAGGAGGTGGGGTTCAAAGTCAAATGTGGCGATTGACTTTGAAAATTTGAATAACATGAACCGTTGACGGTAACGTCCTGGCAAGATTAATCTAACGGCGCGAGGTTTTACGTGTAGTGTATGGGAACGGACGTGACTTGTGAAACGAAATTTGGTTTTGAATATGCGGCTCCAAGAAGCACACTGTAGCTGTCCGCTAGGTGCAGAAGTAATAGGGCTTGGCCGAGTTTTAGGTCCTGCAGGCGTATGATGCTTGCAATTTTATCACTATCGCCGTGGACAAGACGCCCGTTACTCTCGCATCTCGCACTCACATACTTGTCAGAACGTGACCGATATCTTATCCACGACGATAAGTGATAAAATGGCAAGTATCATACGCATGGCTGCGGGCCTATGATAGTTGCCATTTTATCACTAACCGTCGTGGATAAGACATTCGTCACGTTCTGACAAGTATGCGAGTGCGAGAGTGACGGGCGCCTGTCCACAACGATAAGTGATAAAATGGCAACCATCATACGCCCGCTGGTCCTATTTAATGATATACTAGGTACGGTACGCGACGTCTGACTTCAGCGTCACAATGCTTTCTATACAAATGTACTGTAGCGGTCTCTTTTAAACGTCGACGTCGGACAATGTTAGGACTTCTGAGTTCACGGGAAGTACCCTGTAGGTTTTGATTCCATGGCGAATGTCAGGAATTTGCGGCATAAACGGCTGTATTTTTGGATTGCGTTGGCTTAGAAGTGTAATTGTTTCATAGCTCCAAGGAACAGTAAACGTGAGAATTTGATATAAATTCCAGCTTGATATCTCCACGCGTTCCTGAGAAAAAGGGTCGTGACAGACAGACAGACGGACGGATGGACAACAAAGTGATCCTATAAGGGTTTATTTTTTGTTTCGAGATACGGAATCCTAATAAATGCTTCATCATACAGAGAAGTGAAGGATAAAGCTGAATGCAAAATAAGCTGGAAATTAAAAACCACCGAGACTACTGAGAGGAGCCAACCTCTTAAGAGTGCGCAGTACGCTCCGTTCTCCATAAAAACGTATTTACGCTCTCATTTTAACGCCATGCTATAATAACATGAAACTTTGTATACACAATGGGATCCGGCATATCTAGGTCGGAAATTAGTTTCTGTTGCTTGAAATCATAATGGAGAAAAAATACAGTACAAGCCGTAAAAAACTCAAATAACTGCTGTACTTTCTTTCTTTTACGATTTCTAGGAACTGAAACGAATTTCCGACCTAGATATGCCGGATCCCATTATGTATACAAAGTTTCATGTTATTCTAGCATGGCATTTTAAAATGAGAGGGTAAATACGTTTGTATGGAGAACCAAGCGTACTGCGCCCTCTTAAATACTTAAACTTTTGTTCATTTTGTTTGTTTGGTATCACAACATGTGTTGAACCTAGAAAAGCCTCCGAAGACTATAGCTACAAAACACAAATGATATATATGAGTCACAAACAAAACAAACATACCAACGCAGCCCGTCAGCCGGGATGCCGCGCCATATTTGGCGAGCCCTAATGAGCCTAATGGGGTCCCACGGCTTGGCGGCGTTTTTACCGGGCACCTCCTTTTTCGGCACTATAATAGTACGCGCGGGGAATAATAGTGGACGGAGATTTAACTTCGATTAAATAAAAACAGCGTAATATCGGCGTATAATAGTGAAGTTCTCTCGTAAGCCCCATTTGGGTTTGAACACGAGCAACATTCGCATACACACACAAACTCACGCCTATATTCCCAAATGGAGTAGGCAGAGGAAAATTAATTTTAGTAAAATAAATAAATAAATATTGGGGGACAATCTTACACAAATCGACCTAGTCCATACTAAGAAACTAAGCAAAGCTTGTACTATGGGTACTAGACGACGATATACATACTTGTATAGATAAATACATAGAAGGAATCCAAGATACAGGAACAAAATATCCGTGCTAAATGCACAAATAATGCCCTGACCGGGATTCGAACTCAGAACCTCTAGCTTAGAAGGCAGTGTCACTAACTAGGCTATTTCAGTGCCACTTTTAGCTATTGTAGGTATGGATGGAGAAAATGTGATATTGCAGTGAAAGGTTGCTAGCCCATCGCCCACAGCACACTTCAACCTGGTTCCCATAGTCGACTCTTACGACGCCTTGACATTTGCAAATGTTTAAATAGCGCTTTAATTACCTAAATGTACCAAAGTGGAAAATATAGGGATTTACTTGTTCATATCTCTGGGTAATTAAACAGTCATGTCGAATAAGGAAATCAAAGGAGACGACGCTAAATAGAGTCAGATGGGAGAGAGAGTGACACCGACAAGAGTATAACTCATGAATTTGTGATAAATTTATGATTATATTGTATGTTTAATGTTACTCTAACTAAGTAAAAAAAGCGCAGGCGTAGGGGCAGGCTCCACAAGGTGGACTGATGACCTGGTAAGGGTCGCGGGTGTCCGCTGGATGCGGGTAAACAGTAGGACCGGTCATTGTTTCACTCTTTGGGGGAGGCTTATGTCCAGCAGTGGACGTCCTTCGACTGATATGATTATGATGATCTCTGGGAGTTTTTTTAACCCCCGACGCAACGCAAAAGGGGAATGTTATAAGTTTAACATTTGTATCTGTGTTTCTACTGTGTATCTGTGTGTTAATATATGAACCGATTTGAGTGCGATTTTTTAAGGTTCCGCACCAAACTGTCAAAAAGGAAACCTTATGGTGCCGATATGTCTGTCTGAGGGCCTACTCCGAACTTCGTATCGTGCCGTCCCTTTCCGTCATATAGTGTACCTATAACACGAAAGTGAAAGGGACGGCACGACACGAAATTCGATTTTCGAAGTTCGGAGCAGGCCCTCTGGTCTGGTTCATTGCTAAATATCTCAAGAACGACTTATCTGGTAAAAAAGGAACCACTTTGACTATCTGTCACATTGCTAAATATCTAAAGAACTACTTAAGCCATAGATTTGTGGTAACTATTCCAACTACATACTCGTACATAGCTTTATTTACATGCATAACATATGTTATAATATGCATATAGATAAAGTTATGCATGCGACTGCATATAAATAATAAGACATTAAAACACTCGTGTGATCTCACCTTCGGTTCGTTTCATAAACGTATTTTGCCTTTCATTATGTAACATAAATCACTATTATTTACTAATCTGTATTGTCTCTAAGAACACCAGCAAATCTTATTAACGTTTAAATTTCAAGCGTTGCAGTTAACTAATCAAAAATAACTTCTATAGTCTATGCATCAAAACCAAGTGAACCCTCAGTAACTATCCAAAACAAATATTCCCCAACGATACAACTAAACCCTTCCTTATTCGTTCTAAAAGTACGTGTTTACGTTGCACTTCCTCAATTTGAATGCTTGAGTGCAGCTTTTGTTAATTTCTAGCTACTGCAGTTGGTTAGGGGCTTGCAACTGTACGTTTGTGTTTCAATTCTATTCATTGCTATTTGGACAATGTTATGTTAGTATTTTTAACCAATTTTATCATTCAGCATTTATAGAGTAGAATCTAATTATTGACCGTAATACATATCATTTCAATTTATTGCTATTTTGACAATGTTATTTCAGTCATTGAGAACCAATTTTATCTTATAGAATTAAAAAAAAAACTAGTGTGGCTCTGTGAGCTGTAGACATCGCAAAAAAAACTATTCTTTTCAAATTTCAAAAAACTGAATCGACACAAAATTTTCACGAGAATCTGTTGAGAAATGCGATCTGTACAGGAGAACATCCGGACAGACAGACATACGAAATAATTTTTGTAGAAAGATGAAACGGAGACGCTTCGCTCGCTCGGTCAAAAGAATCTATTTATTGATCATCATATATCGTTATTTCAGTAATTTCTATCCAATTTTATCTTTCATCATTTATAGAATGGAATCTAATTATTGACCATCATCAATTCTATTGATTATTATTTTAAAAACGTCCCTATAGTATTTTTTAACCAATTTCATCATTTTTGCGTTTATAGAATAGAATCTTTATTGACCGTCACATTTGGCACGTTATACGTTTACATAACAAAAATTATTTATATGAATGTATACTATATTTTATAAGTACTTTAAAGTCTTATTGATTCTGAATGAAATTGTCGTAACACGGTTCGTAGCGGTTCCAAAAATGTCGAGCAATAGTCGACCTTAAAGACGTGAGTAACCCGTTTAGTTATTATTGAAATGAGAGGCTTATTGATACTAATAGAGCTACGTAATTTCTTTGTTTTCAACTGGAGTAGTCCTAAATACCCAGCGTACTACACGAAGTACTTACTAAGAGTTAGTGCTTCAGAGTTCAGACCCATACGTTGCTTGTACGATTTAATATAATTTTTGTCCTTTGTTTTTATGCAGTATGTCTCGGCGCTTCCTTAATTTGTACTTAGTGAAGCACATTCGGCAGTTGTTTTTGCTATGCAGTTAGTATATGAGGTCTGAAGTACTGTTGTTAATATGCACTTGGGCAGTCAAGGACTTTCATTGGGTCCTTAAGGTTGACAGTGCCGTCAAAGTTTGTGAGATTTGAAGTTGTTTTTGCAAAATGGGTCTCATATTAAAAAGCGCGACCGTATAAGTACGCCAGGACTTACGAGGTAAATTATTTATGTTTGTATAAAGTCTAGAAAATCATCAAAATGAGAATTTCTCGAGGGATTAGTATGGGGTTCTTCAAGGAGTGTAAATTTTTAAAGGGTCGGCAATGCGCAGGGTGACCCGTTACCATCAAGCGGACCGTACGCTTGTTTGACACCGACGTGCTATAAAAAAATGTACTTAGTGAAGTACATTCGGCAGTTCGTTTTGCTATGCAGTTAATGTCGGGTTAATGAGTACTTATAAAAGCAGGACGACGTAAAAAAGTAAAAAAGTAAAAGTAGTTTATTCTTCAAATTAGGCATATTACATGCACCTATGAACGTCAATAAACTACCACCGGTTCGGAAAAATAAACCTCTGCCAGGAGAAGAACCGGCGTAAGAAACTCGGCGAGGTGTCATTTTTTCAAAACAATATACATTGTATAGTTAAATATAAATTACAGTGTCAGCTACTACAAAATAACTGAAATAACAATGCTACAGTAGAAAACATATTTTCGCGATAGATTACCCGTGCAGGACGCTATCACTGCCAAACATCCCTATCCATGATGTAATCGTTTATCTTATAATATGCTTTTGAAATAAGTGTTTGTTTTACTACAGATTTGAATTTAGAATTACTAAGTTCAGTAATGTGTTTAGGAATTTTATTGTAGAATTTGATACAATTTCCCAATAACGACTTTTTCGCCTTTACTAGTCTATAGAAGGTTACTTTCAGTTTCCCAGTATTTCTCGTGGCTATTGGTTTATCAGCGTTCGTTGGAAAATTGCCCAAATTCTTCCTAACATACATTATTATTTCAAATATATATAGGGACGGCAGGGTTAGAATATCTATTTCTTTGAAAAATTCTCTTAATGACTCACGTGACCCCAAGTTATAAATTGCTCGGATAGCCCTTTTTTGCAAAATAAAAACAGTTTCAATATCTGCAGCTGATCCCCATAAGATAAGACCATAAGTAATTATACTATTAAAATAAGCAAAGTAAACTAACCGTGCCGTTGCCACATTGGTAAGCTGCCTTATTCTCCTGACTGCAAATGCAGCAGAGCTCAACCTACTTCCTATCGCTGTTATATGGGAACCCCACTGCAATTTTGAGTCCAATGTAATACCTAAGAATACAGTAGAAGTAACAAATTCTAATGTTTGACCATTAAGTCTAATATTTGTATTTAATAACGTACGAGATAAAGGTTAGTATGAAGTTTAGATATATGTTGTTCAGCCCTAGCTGTATTCGCGCCCGCGGTCACGCAGTCTGCGTGTGGTCTGAGCGGTTTTGACCTCCGCCGGGCTCCGGTTACTGTTTGTCCTAGGGCCTATGAGAAACTGACGCAAAAATGTGTCATTCTGAGAAAAGTCCCTCTTTGTCAATAAGGACGATTTAAGGAAATTACGCCTTATTTGCGCTGCAAAAACGTACCGGTAAACTGGGTTTTATTAAAGTTTAAATAATCGAGGGTTGCCTTTGACCAAATCAAATCGCTTTCCCTCACTGTTTTTACACATGACCTGTGTCAGTGAAAACTTTAGGCCAACATCGTTTTTCTTTATTTGTTATACAACGATGGCGGAAAGCTATTTTTACGGCCGGCCTGATGTCCTGCTGGTTACTCGATTCGATCTACCTATTTGCGAATAGTATTGATTTTATGCTACTTTAAAAATGATCAAAATTGCCACATTGTACCGTAAGTAACCCCGGTTACTCTTACAACCCTTTAGAGCAGTGGCGAGGCGTCTAAAGAACTCTGTTTTCATCGGCACCTTGTATTGAGCCTCCACGAAAATGGCCACCACTTTCACCGCAACCACCGCTTACAAATAAAATAATAGGGTCGAAAAATTATACCACTTTGTCTGACCAAAATAAATAGTAAAAGTTATTATATTTCACACGAAAAAGTCACAGACAAAAACTTTTAAATAAATATGACTAAGTACAGTTCTTTCACTGACCATCATAATAATTAATAACTCAGCTCCATAATAATGGCTTACAATAAAGAAACATCTCAGGACCAATACAAAGTAACACAAGCTGCACTATTTCGGGAAATCACTTCGTGGCCGCAATGTTCTGAAAGCTCGTAACTCCAGCTAGACATGAAAGAAGTAACTAAACGCTTGACAAATTTACAGGCCATATTTTATGGTAATTTTACTGTTGTACCATCGCCAACACAGTTATATAACTGACCGTTCGTGCACTTTATGCCCATTGTAATAAGAGTTAAAAATGGTCACTTAACTTTGTTGGCGTTTGTACAGTAGCTATTCATAATTACTTCCTAAAGGCCTGGGAACGACTTCGAGCAGCGTTCCTAATACATTGCGTGTGTTCCCAACTAATCGCAGTGCGTTAAGCGTCTCGACCGCGCAATGAACAGATAAAACGCAATTCGCGAGAAGTGGCCGGACTATTACTACGTTTGACAAGTTTCTATGGGATGACAGCAGTCGGTGCCATATTAGGCCGGTCAGTAACCGCCCTTAGAGTTGATGTTGGATGCGTTTGTTAGGATTAAGTGTCATTGGGGTCTAGTACCCGCCAGCCGTAGGTAGAGTATGCTTTGTTTTGAAGCCGAACGAAACAAAAGAAATGCGACTGTTCGAAATTTGAAAGATACGAATTCTATTGTAGTGGAGGATACTTTTAAGCCTTTGGGCTAGAGCAGATCTGGAGGCTATAAATGTATTTTTTATGAAATAGGAGGCAAACGAGCGGACGAATCGCCTGATGGTAAGCGATTAGCGCCGGCCATGGACACCCACAAAACAAGAGGGGTTGTAAGTGCGTTGCCGGCCTATTTGTGTGTGGGCATATCGCTACTGTTAAGTAAGTACAGTCGCGAATGGAGTTATCGTCGCTTTTTGGACCTTAATAAAGTAAATAGCCGGGCCACACTGCTGCCTTGCGTTGCGTCGCGTTGGCGTCGTCGCAGCGGCGCGTTGCGTCTTTTACACACATTATAAGCCGAGTCACACCGAATGCGTGCGCAGCACGTGCGCGTGCGCGTTGTATCGTATGAAATGTCATAATCGTAGTAGATGTTACACCGCTTGCGTGGCGTGCATGTGCGCGTGACTTGCAAGCGGTGTGTCATCTACTATGACATTTCATACGATACAACGCGCACGCCACGCACACGCGCACGTGTTGCGCACGCCTTTAATCCGTTGAGACGATGCGACGCAACGCAACCGAGCAGTGTGGGCCGGCTCTTACAGTGTCAATTAGCAAGTGTAGAAGTCGTTTCTAATTTAGCTACGAGTATTTTTTTATTTGGCCCTTATTTTTACCTTTCGTGGTGCTCTAATTATTCACGATTGGACATTTGATCCTCTCTAAAAACTGATTCGAATAGCACCACATGTTTTTTGTTAAGTAGGCAATTACTATTGAAATTCCTTAATAGACATAATTTCAAGCACAAAAACGTCAATGGAAAATACCCAAAAGTGCATTGAGCAGCGCGCCGAACCGTGGCAGCAAATGGGGCGAAACAAATGACTCGCGCAGAGTTACCAACATCACATTACCATATACCAAATCAACCTAACATCTTATGCTATCACATTTAAGGTTCAGACTTTTAATTTTGAGTTTATATGGTGCGTTTGGTAATGCTTGTGCAGGAGCATGCTTGCATTGTCGTTGCAGTCATTTGAGCTCTGATTGTTCTTGGTTTGCCTAGGTTTGCTCGCAGTGTTTCTTCGAAATGCTTTGGATTTTTTGTGAGAAATAAAGATAGTCAGCTACTAAATGAAGAAATGCTAAGGACAACTCCCGAGGATGCGTCGTGTAGAGAATATTCAAATCAATGAACAGTCGGTAACGCGCCATTCATACGCTGCGGTGTCTGTTTACCACCAGACGGGCTGTATGCCCATTCGCCACCGTCGTAGTATTTAAAACGTAGAGTTTAGAGCACCGCGCACTCATAAATATGGGTGCTTTCATTATCATCGGGTAGTAAGGTCGATGGTCGATTTATTTAGCAATCAGTCATGGCAACACAAGAACAAATCATTTCCTGTTACACTTGTTACAGCACAAAACATCCAGTTCTGCCTTATATTGAATTAGGCTATTCACAACACAACCCAGCTCAACGTAGCACTTATCTAATTCATCTTGACCCCGACATGAGACTTTACATACATTACATACATATATGTTATCCTTTACATACATATAATGGAGCATGTCTGTGCGTCTTCTACAGATTGTACTTCGGTGAGTGTGCTCAAGAGCTCCATGAGCTCATGCCGCCTTCCCCCTTCTTCCATCGGACATCCAGACGTACCGCTGGCTACCATCCTTACCTGGTCGAAAGTCCTCTAATTCGAACCAAGCGCTTTGCATCATCCTTCATAATGCGCACTTCTAAGGTTTGGAATTCTCTGTCGGCGTCTGTATTTCCGAGTTCATATAACCCGGACCTTTTTAAGGCACGAGTGAATAGGCATCTTCTGGGTGAGCTCGCTTCATCATCGGCCTCATCTTTGCCCCCTGGCTAGATGCTGGCCAAGAGCAATCCCATTTTTAATTTTTAAAAAAATCCCAAAAATGGGTAGAAGGGCACATAGAATAATGTACAGTATAGGTTTAAATATGAAAATGTGTTACACTTCCTAGCCCTCCGCCCTTTAAACCCTATTCCCACAGTGTCGACTCTTACGACACTCACAGGAGGAATGGGAATATACTAGTAGGACATTGGGGGTAAATGGAATTGGGGTTAAGCCGTATCCAAATGGTTCTGCGTGAAGTACGACACTATAAGAAAGAGCGAGATATAAATGATCTTGTTTTCGTACAGCTCATCAGTTTGCAATGCAGCAGCCGTATTGGTAGTTGTAATTTTATCACTTACCTATCGCTGTCGTGGATAAGACATTCGTCACGTTCTAACATGTATGTGAGTGCAAGAGTGACGAGCGTCTTATCCAGAATGATAATTGATAAAATGGCAACCATCATACGTCTGCAGGGCCAAGCCTTCCTACCTCTACACTTTTAAATTATAGCATTCTAGCGGACAGCTTCGTGCTTCTTGCGGCCGTACCTTCTAAACTAAATTTGGTTTCGCAAATCGCGTCCGTTCCCATACACGCAAAGCCTCCCGCCCTTAGATTAATCTTGCCATGACGTTACCGTCAACAAATACGTCTTAGAGGACATCTTCATGTTAATCAAAAAAAAAACCCGCTGTATCGTCTGGTAGCGCCTTCATACTGGATATCTCAAGGCGAATAGTAAGCGCTGAGAACACAAGCCATGTAGCCATGTAGGGCAATGAAAAGAAGTGGCAAAACATCTCGACAAATCATAAATCAGTTCCTAATAGTTATTTTACGAAACTTACCAGACTGTAAGCATACAGCCAGTATAATTTGGTCTGTAACTTCGTATTTAATACCTGTATGAAGTAAGAGGCCAGACACTGGTTTGATAACATAAACGATGCGTAAATAATGAATAACAAACACACATTAGTCAGGCATAGCGATGTATTAGATAAAGTCACTGGAACCTTGCCTATATATGAAGATAACGTCTTGCTTTAAGACGACATTGGATTCTTAATGCTACTTATATTTGTAGCATTAATACACAATTCAATACTAATAGACTTTATTGCACACCTCGAGAAAGAACACAATACAGAATATAAAAGGCGGTCTTATCGCTAAAGAACGATATCTTCCAGATAACCTTTGGGTAGCGGATATAATACAACACATCCAACAATTTGAGTAGGTCGCAAACCAAAATACGGATTCGAGTAAATATCATGCACTTAAATTGTTATTTATGGTTAATATTGATTTTAATTTACGCTATTTTCACACATTTTCACCTTCTCTTTGAGGTTTCAATAATAAATATTTGTTTTGTATCGTACTGTAGGGAGACTGAGCTACGGGGTAGAATTAACACGTCTTTATCTTCATATATACTTTATATTCACGTTCACTACACAATAAATCAACCTCTCTTCAGGGCGGACTCTTAGTCTGCCGCTTTCAACTATTAAATTTACTAGACAGAGGCAGTTGATATTCTACATTCAATTTGAACTAACTACCAGTCCCCGTCACGGTAAGAGAACTGTAAAGGTGGTTATACAACCTTTACAGTACCTAACTTGAAATTCGGAACCATCGGTTTACAAACGGACAGACAGCGAAGCCTTATTAAGATCTTGTTGGCCCATTTCGGCTCGGAACTCTAAAAAAAACAATTTAACAAGCAACATACAAAAACCTTAGCATTGTTCCGCGTCCTCTAGATAGCTCTTGCATTAAACCTGCGCAAACGCATTGTGCGTCGCCGCGGGCGCCGCGCCGGCTTGTAACAAACTGTAAAGATTGTCATTTTGAAACAAGCTCTTATTGCCAACTGTAAGATTCTTCGTACAGTCAACTCCTCCGCAGAATAATTACTTAAGTTCAGAAAGAAGGTTTTCTGTCTAAGGCGACTTCCTGATTTGTTGCGAGAAAACTGTCAATTCTCAGCCGCTTTTGACTGCATCCGTACATTTAAATGAGTGCTTCCTGACTGGCGCGGGATGCGCGGAATCGGGGCGATACGAATGCAGTACATTATTTCGTTAAGTGAGAAAATCTCCACGACATATGCAGGATGTTTTTATTGATTTCCGTTTCTTCTAGCATATAGCCGTGTATAGCCATACAAAAGACGTAGCATATTTAGTTTTTCGAAATTCAAAAATATTTTTTTGTTCAGTTTCATACAAAATAATTAATTATATCACCAAGGGTGAAAGAAAAACGGCCGTAAGAGTTACCGTGAATTTAAGCAAAAATTAATGTTCAGTACGACTACGACAGTTGACATACATAAAAAAAAGAAGAACAAGCAGACATGCAGACGAACTGAGTACCTCCTTCCTTCTATTGAAGTCGGTAAAAAACAGTATTAGTTGTTTCATTCTGCGGCCCATTAGCCTACTGATAGGACTTATTGCCTGGCTAAGCGACCTCAAAGCTATACTCTGATTGTCATTGTGTATGCATGCCATACGATTAAATAAACAAGTAAATTTTTAACAAAAATACACCGACTCCAAACTTTGCCAGACCCATCCTCTTGGTTATTTGAGTTCCTTATTTTTTGCCATACCCCATCCTCTTGGTTTATAGTTTGAGGAGTTCCTTCGATTTTTTCGCACGTCAACATTGTTTCATTGTTAAGGATGTTTTATACTATACTAGGGCTGTTAATAAACGAAAATGAATTCTTGAATATCTTCGAAATGGTACGAATTGGGATTCTAGTGTCTTATAGAACATTACTTTATTTCATCTCAAGATTGTACCCTCGCAATTAACGGAATTCAATAAAAACACCCTGTATAATACATACATACATAAACTCACGTCTATATTCGGTACCAAAAGGAGTAGGCAGAGCACATGATAATTAATTTTCTGCGCCGCTTTCGGCAATAAGAAAATAACAAAATACCACATATCGATCCCGCCCCGCAAAGTCAGGAAGTCGCCTATAGAACAAAGATGATTACCGATATCGACAGCAAATCATTGCAAATCACACCGAAGCCGTCCGTCCTATCCTCTTTTTAACCCCCAACGCAAAAAGAGAGGGGTGTCTGTCTGTGGTATCGTAGCTCCCAAACGGATGAACCGATTTTCGTCTAGTTTTTTTTATGTCATTGATAATTTTATCCCGGGTGTCCTTAGCCATGTTTCATGAAAATCTGTTCAGCCGTTTTTGAGATATTGCGCTTTGAAATGAAAATGCCGGGGGTTTTTCAACTTTTTTTTTATACCAAGTCCGTGGCCAACATGCGTACGGCCCGCCTGATGGTAAGCGGACACCGCAGCCTATGGACGCCTGCATCTCCAGGGCTGTCAATTTTCTAAGTTGTACGTAGTTATTCCTTTTGAGTCTTTTCTCTGATACCCGAAGCTTTGATGGGTATTCTGGGTTAGTGATCCGACCCGAGTATGTCCTAAAACTACGACCAAGACCACCGGGGGGATGGGCAGCAGCATCCTTGGAGTGCGGTGGACATACTGCGATCGCCAACCCGGATGCCAAGCGTGGCGATTATGGCATTTACAGCCCCAAGAAATTGGGGACCTATGTCCAGCACTGGACGTCCTTCAGCTTTTATGGTGGATCGGACACGTTGTCTCTTGCCTTGGACTCCTGAGTCACCATGCTCCGTATATGTAATTGTTTTTGTGCGGAACGTGTTCTTTTGAGGTACGGAACTCTAAAAGCATGTAAAAAAACGTAGCATTGTAACGTTCTCTCGATAGTTCACCTATTACTTGCGCAAACGCAGCGCATTGTGTGTCGCCGCGGGCGCCGGCGCCGTCTTGTAAAAACGGACGCAATTTGTAGAAGAATAGCTTTTTTGAGTTGACTATACGTCAAGAGGCTCTTTGTGCTGTTTTGCGCGCTTTGTGATTTGTGACATGCGAGAGTAGTATTTCATAGGCATAGTTGTCTCCTTGTAATCTGTTACTTCAACCATTTGCCATTTATGAATTGACGTTTGTAGTGATGGGCTAAGACGTATCGTTTGTCAAATGAAACGACTATTAACGAATGGTTGATTGAATCGATTTTGCAGCCGATTTTTCAAATGTTTTTATGATGCCTTTATATATTTTATATCACATGATAGTATCAGTCTCCTCAAACAAAAATAAAATACTTATTATGTACGGCGTTCTATATTCCATACAATAAGAAATATTTTAAGAATAAATAAAAAAGACAGACATATTCTCTCAATCACGTCATCGCTATGCTGATGCTGTAAACTGGTCGGTCTGTCTGTCATTTATGTCAATCAATAAATCTTGCACATATTTTCCAACTTAACGGAGTTTTACTAATATTTATTTATTTATTTATTGCATCATGTTGTTTACATAAAGATCTTATCAATACATTGAAATCCAAAACATGAACCCTTTTAGGGCACAGCAATGCAATGTTATCTTACAGCTAACATGCATCTATTTATATCATAAATTAATTAAACTTCTTTATCATAGTTTAATAAATAACATATTTTCAATAATTATAATATTAAATTTAATGATACGGGTCACTCACGTCTTAAAGGTCGAATATCGCTCGACATGTTTCAGACCGGTTCGCGGTCCTTAATCATGAGCACCTCTCGTGAGTGACCCGTTTCATTATATTTAATATGTCTCAAACTCACGGGAGTTTTCTATATAAAATTATAATATTTAGGTGTACAGCGTCAACGAAGTGGTCTTCGAACCGTTTATAGTGTAAATTCGAATCACACATGTGTACACCGCGAAATATGTTATGTTATGTGTTTCGCACGCCGAGTGGAATAAAAACCCGTAGTGCATGTTACTCGCGCTGAACGCAAGGCAGAATCAAAAATGTCGACGCCTGCGAAGGCACCAGGCTCTTCACCAGTATCGCTGACATGTGTTAGAAAAATAAACAAAGTTCTTCCAATTATCATTTAAATAGTACATTTCGAGCATAACTTGTTAATTAATGGTTGAAATTATTAAAAAGGTATCAAAAACTATGGCTAATGACAGGATCTTAACGATAATTATATTCAATAGTAACTTCCGGCTCGACCTATTTCATACTCTTTTCTTGAATAAGTATTTACAAGGATACTTAATGTTTAATTATTGTTAGTAGTTTTAATAAGGTTATATAACTAACTACTTTTTGTGTAAAACATAAAACTACTTTTGAAAGTTGTTCAATACGGACTGCAATTGTTTCGCGCCGTCAAAAAAGATGGCGCCAGGATTATTATTACGACTGGGCTTGTGTGGCTGCATGTTTTTGCAAAACAACGTATATGGAATTAAATAGTATCTTGTGTAATTGTATTATCTTCTACACATGTCATGTCGCAGACACGACGTTCGTGGCAGGCAGCAGCCGTATGTCAAAAAGCGCCGTCGTTGAGGGACGACGGTGTGCCGCACCCGCTGTCACCGCATAATAAGGTACCGTCCGCATCCACATCCAAGTCAGCACGAAAGAGGCTTTGACTAGAGGCCAAACAACGAAAGACGAGCTGAATGGCCCCTGCCCGGCTAGTATGATAGCTTATACCGTCACGTTACATGGCCAAAATGTACTGAAACGTCACATAAAACGTGACGGTATAAGCTATCATTCTAGCTGGGCTGGTGTCAGTGGCTCTTATGTTGTATATATTTTTACAGCTGTCACAGATTTTTCTCTGTCATTTTTTCATTCACATAATTCCCCACTTTACGGAGTTTTACTAATATATTATATTTTTTTGGTTATAAATTTATCGTTATAAATATAAGCGTACCTAATCGCTTTCCATCAATTTACGGAAATATTTTCTGAATCGAAACGTCAGACTTGGTCACAAGTGTCACAACACTAGTTTTAAAAAGAAAACGACATAACACGTAACTGTTTGGGTGGTGAATTACTATCATAAAATACTCAACAACAATTAACTAAAAAAATTTAACATATTTTAAATTATATTTAAGAAAAGCAAAATATTATTTTTATTTATTTGAAAAGCCCTAATACTATTACGTGATTTTATTTATAATTTAGATAAGTCTTGCGTGTTTACGTTCTATGGGTGTTGTGATGTGTCAAATGGTTGAAGTAACAGCTTACAAGGTTATAGTAGGGTTAGAGTACCTTTCCAAAAGAGATGTGCTATGCTACGTTGCTATGGATGCGTTTGAATTCACCAATCATATTCATTGGTCCACATAGCACATCTCTGGTAGAAAGGCACCTTTAGTGTTTGTTATTTGCATAATTTTTTAGTTTGAAAATAAGTTCAGTTTACGTAACGTTTTCGAGAGCGCATAAGGTTGCTTTAGATATCATTTTGTACAATAAAAATGACATTTAGTTAAAAAAATAAATATTATAAGTAGTAACATTTTTTACACAGCTCGAACTTAGTCCCATCCATAGCAAGCTAAATAAGGCTTGTGTTATGGATACTCGACTTATGATATATTTAATAGATATATCTTTACTACATATAATATTATAAAGCTGAAGATGTTTGTTTGTTCGCTAATCTCAGGAACTACTGGTTCGAATTGAAAAAATATTTCTGTGTTGGATAGTCCATTTATCGAGGAAGGCTTTAGGCTATATAACATCACGCTGCGACCAATAGGAGCGAAGACGCGGACGTAGTCGCGGGCAACTGCTAGTACTTAAATACATAGAGGGCATCCAAGTCTCAGGAACAAATGTATGCCAACCGCATAACGGGGAACGTCGCACCAAAAAACCGCGCGGTATTCGGTAGCGCGGTACAGCGGAGGCGGCGTGTGACATATGAAGCAGTAATCGACAGTCGACAGTTTCGGAAAGATCAAAAATGCAGAACCGCCTCCGCCCCGCCGCGACGCGCCGGCTCTGTGCATTTCGAGCTTTACAAGGAAGTGGCTCTAATATTATCAGCTGTAGGTACATTTCGTTTTATATCATCTGTGAGTAGACGAAATGCATTATAGAAATGGAGCGCTCAGTCGCGTTCTATATTCGGTCGGTACGGTTTCATTAATTAGTGTAAGTGTGCTTGTTACTGGCCCTATACGAGACAAATGCGATAGATATTAATTTATGATAATAGTAAACTATTACAAATGAAAGTGTCACGGTATTAAGAGGGCGTAGTACGCTCGGTTCTCCATACAAACGTATTTACGCTCTCATTTTAAAACGCCATGCTAGAATAACATGAAACTTTGTATACACAATGGGATCCCGGCATATCTAGGTCGAAAATTAGTTTCTGTTGCTACGTAGAAATTGTTAAAGAAAAAAAATACAGCGGTTTTTTTGAGTTTTTTACGGCTTGTATGAAAACCTTAATAATCGCTGTATTTTTTCTCCATTATAATTTCAAGCAACAGAAACTAATTTCCGATCTAGATATGCCGAATCCCATTGTGTACACAAAGTTTCACTTTTTTCTAGCATGGCGTTTTAAAATGAGAGCGTAAATACGTTTGTATGCAATGGAGAACCGTACGTACTGCGCACTCTTAAGGTGGCATGGTATCTTATTCGGAATGTACAAAGAACCACACGCTATATATACTAAGCAGAACCTGAACCTGGAACCTTGGATTTGAAGCCCGCGCAGATTATATCGCTCCACCGTCGCGATCTTCCCCCATCCTTTTAAGGTGTCCAAGCCAGCGGAGCCTGTGAGCCTTTGTCTCCCCGATGACACAAAACCATAGAATATCTCTCTGGTCGTTCTTGCATGAGGATCGTGGTCATCACTGGGCGATTTACACTTGAAGTACATTATTTGCTACCATCAACTTCTGTCCATCGCCCCTTCACTATGGAATAGAACTTGGAATATATGAGTCCTTCAGTTGATCTGTCCATCTGGTAGTAGACCGGCCTCGAGCTCGTTTCCCATCTGTGTTTCCTACCACTATCGACTTTTCCATGCTCTCATCTCCACCTTCGTACGATGTGGCCGAAATATGCAAAGATTCGTTGATGACATATTGTGGACAAACGAGTTTAAATTTTGAGCTGCGAGAGGATTGATTGGTTGGTGCGTTTGGCAGTCCAGGGTATCCTCATCATACCACACAGGGTATCCACATCAAACCACAGAATATTGTAACATAAAATAATGACTTTTCAATGGTTCCACTCACATCTTAACGTGCATTAACGAACGTTCTATTAGGTCGCCGAGAGTTACTCAGGATGATCTTGAGCAATTTTCTCAAGAGCTTCATGTCTTCAAATCACCGAAATCATAGAATCTCCTAATGCAATCATCCTTTTGTACTTTTTGTCTTGAAGAACTTTGAGAGATAATAAACTTAAACAAAACATTAAAAACACTATTAGCGCTTAGTAATATATTCACAACACATTTTCTAATTACTAAGAATGACAATACAGTATTTTAACTATTAAATCACTTTGTCCCGTGAGAACCGGCGAGAAACCAAAAAGTACTAAACGACTTAAAAATACAGCCATATAAGCCCTTTTTAAACTAAGAACCTTGTGTCGTTGTACAAAAGACTGCCACTTCATAAAACAGCAATAAACTTCGGTACCTTAGAAGTCTATTCTGAGAAACACCTTTCTCTCCATCCCTTTTACACTAATACTATTGACAAGGATGCAACACCGTTTCGTTGTGGTGGTCGCACAGAATAAAGCAGGTAAGTATTGGCGAAATGAAATTGCTTTTTGAGTTGTTTTTGTTGGGCAGACCCAATTCTGTATGCATGAAAGGGCTTCAATAGTGTACTAAATGTAATGCTATGAAGTGCTTTTATATTATTTGTACCATTTCAGTTGTCTAGAATTTCAAAATACACGTACCTACTTCACTCCGGCCACTGTTATACCTAGAGGTTCGCCTCGTAGTGTGACCCGTTTAAAAAGTACATATACAACACCCTATATATTTCGTTACGTCATTGCAATTCAAATAACATTAGTTAGGTATTGTCAAAAAGCCATTTCGTCTTGCACTATTTGGTAACTTCTTTTTTAATGATGCCTATTTCCAACGCTTTTCTGTACTTCCAACCGTTTTTTGCCTACGGAATCATTTTATTTTGTTTCATCATCATCATGTCAGCCGAAGGACGTCCACTGCTGGGCATAGGCCTCTCCCAAAGAGTTCCACAATGACCGGTCCTGTGCCACCCGCATCCAGCGGACACCCACGACCAGGTCATCAGTCCACCTTGTGGGGGCATGGCCAAGCTGCGCCCTCGCTTATTTTGTTTAGTTAGATTAATGTTAAACATACAACATATCATCACAAATTTAAGAGTTATACTCTTGTCGGTGTAGCTCTCTCTCCCATCCGACTGTATCTAGGTCCGCCTCCTTGACATGACTGCAAATTTTTCCTTTATTTATTTAATGTAGCTTAGGGAGGTATTCCACTCATCCAATATCTTTGTCCAACATACATTTGATCAAAGAAATTGGATGATTTCATCCAACTTGGATGGGATCTCGACATTTGATCAAAGATTCCGATGCCAGTTAAATCAATATGGCTACGCATGAAAAATAATAAAACTTGGACAAAGATATTAGATGAGTGGAATGGAATGGGCCTCCGTCAAAGAACTTTGATCAAAGATTTGACAAAGATATTGGATGAGTAGAATACCACCCCGTATTAAACTCATCCAATATCTTTGTCCAACATACATTTGATCAAAGAAATTGGATGATTTCATCCAACTTGGATGGGACCCCGACATTTGATCAAAGATTCCGTTGACAGTTAAATCAATATGGCTACGCATGAAAAAAAAAAACTTGGACAAAGATATTGGATGAGTGGAATGGGCCTACGTCAAAGAACATTGACCAAAGATTTGACAAAGATATTGGACGAGTCACGAGTGGAATACCACCCTCATTCTTGGTCTTCCCCTTACTCGCTTGCCTTAAATCTTGCCTTCTATGATGTTGTTTTGTTTACAAAAACGTCATGTCCACAGATCTAAATGTCATGATTGTCGTATAAGATGATTAGATGACCAAAAATGTTCCCTCTCAAAACAATATATGTATAATATACCTACCGCTACTATATTCCTGTTCTAAAACAAACTAAAACTGTTTACAGTAATAACTTAGAATAAGTCACAGACATCAGAGAAAAGCAGACTCGCAGTATTAAGCCAGATACATTTTCATATAGTTGTCTCTTTGATCCTTATGGTGCACCGCAATGAGTTAGAATGCGACAGATAGCACAATCATTTTCGGCTTGTAACGAGTTGTCACCATTTGAAAGCACACTAGGATGTTAAATCCCATATAAACTTAACGCACCAAAACGTCAGTTCAGTACAATTTTCAGTTATGAAGACGGAGACACTGACAGGTGAAGACGTGTCAGACGTCAGTTATCTGACTCTCTCAAACTTTCTGATTTGTGCATTAGTGAGAATAGAATAGATGGACAGAAATCGTTCAACTTAAATGAGCGGATCTGCTTTACTCTGATATCTGTGGAATAAGTACAATATTTTTCGTAGTGTTTGAAAACAATAATCAGAAGATAGCCCATCATTAGCTGGCAATTTTAAAAGTAACAGGCAGCGAACTATAAATCGGTCCTAATGTTCGCATCGTATTACTGCATATTTTTTAGTATCGCAACCCCAACATTCCCAACTGACAAGAAAACACATTCAAGTCATGATCTCCTCATTTTATTCAATCAGATAACATCAAAGCTGAGACCTATCAACTACCAAACGTTTAACTACAAATGAAACTCTTCCAGTTCCAGCCCCCGATCAATTAACACATCTAACCTCAAATAATAACCTCAAAATAAAAACATAACCTCAAATGGCTTCCAAAAGTTGAACTTTTTCTGTTCCCACGGCGCAGGCGCGCCTAATAGCTTAATAAAGTAAAATGGCGCCGGGGGCGACCTCTGTACGGAATAGAACATGCACTACATCAGTACAGTAGGCTAGTCTTGGGCGTTATGTAAAACAATACAATAGGTAAGGATAGGTAAGGATAGGGCGTTGGTAAAGATCAACGACCAGGTAGAGCTGGCCTTGATTTGACACTACAGGAGCAAATTTTATTGATCGATACCGCATGCGGTGTGCGGGAGATTTTCAAAACGCATACTATAGGGCCCGTATGCGGACAACCGTTTTCACTGGTCTATGGCGCCCGCATTCGGGGTGCGAGAGATTTCCCGAACGCATGACATAGCGCCCGCATGCGGGGAGCCATTTTCAATGGTCGTTAAGTCAGTATAAATCGACTGTGGTCTTCTGTTATCGTTGCCACTGCGGCACGTTCACAAATTAATAAAACTCGAAACATGCTTACATTACCTACTCTATCACTACTTCCACTCATACACTCGTAAACTGAGACCGTGTGCTTGGTGTTTGTGGTTCATTTGGATGTATGCGACGTCATTTATTTCTGACTTTTCTCTTCCTCTGTCGCATGGGGAACCATTTTATAACTATACTTAGTTTACTATTACAAGCGGCAGTTTCTTTCCTATAAAAGGATTTAGGAAAAGGAGTGTAAGTCTATAGTATCCATCTAGGCTACATGCAAAATGTGATGATACTGAAGGGCTCTCTGTGTGAGAGAAAGATTCCTTATAGTTATGACAACTGGTAGGCAGTACAGTTTTTGAATAATTTCAAAAAGAACATATAGGCTCACGCCCGTATCCCATTGTGGTAATTTAAAAAAGAAACTCCTAATTAATAAGGCATTACAGTCACAACGCCAACATCACGGTCAATAATGACCTCATTATAGTCTTCCTTTCCCGCCGACATTAATGAGCACATTCCCGGTAGCCGAATACGGTCTGTAATGTAACAGAGAGATTTTTGTATTTGTCTGCGCGGAGAGTATACCAGGATTCCCAAGGATATTATCACTTATCAGTATATCGTTCTTTTATATATCACTTAATTTTGCTATGATTTTGTGGATATTATACTTTCAGGGTTCCGTACCCGAAAGGTCCAAACGGAACCCTATAACTGTCACTCGCGTCTGTCGTCTGTCACACATTTAGTTCCGAAGATGTTTTTAACTTCCCATTGACCTATGAACTTGAAATTTGGTGATAATGTTTATTATTACGTATATTTTACTAACAAATACCAAAATAATGATAAATCACATTTGTTTTTTAGCCGTGGAACCCTTGGTGGGCGACTCCGACTCGTCAATACAACGAATTCTCATATCAAAAAAGGGTTTGCAGTGCGCTTCCGATTGCCTTTGAGTCGCGAGAGACCGTAGACCACAGTTGTTGCCCCATTCGCAATATAAAAAAATAAACGCTCAAAACTGCAAGGTCACGGCAAATGTTCAACTTGTGTTTCCTTCCACACACTTTCAAAGCATATAGGACGAGAGGGACAGCTGACTTTGCAGGGAAGTCCAAAAACCTACCAACAAATTCTAATTGTGGCCCGTAGTGACTCTGTAACGCATTACCAAACTCAAAAAGAACATATGAACTTCTCCAAAGACGATAATTGAGGACTAATAATGAATTTGTACATACCCATCTCTGTCTATCCCAATAACGCGAGCGAGATGAGCTGTCGTGCCATATTTACGTGGGGTTGATATGTTTACAGATGTTTGTTCAAAACAGGTTCCTATGATTGATGGATTGACAAAGGCTTTCGGTTTCATTCCGTTTGCTTAGAAAACTTTAGGGTCTTGAGACACATTGCTTTGAGATCCAGTTTTATCTTTACCTGGAACTAAATTCTAGTTTTGTTGACTGCCGTTCGGGCTCGCGGCTTCTCCTTTCTGCCATAACTTTAATGTAAAGTGTTTATAACATGATGCATTTAAAAGATATCTTTTAACTACTTTTCAAATGAATAATGATTAGGTACCGATTAAATTGTGTAGAAAATATCTGTTTTTATTATTTTTAAGGTTTTTATAATCGCTAAGGAGGGGTTTGCACCAAACCGTCTGTAATCGTAAGTGTTCGTTAAAATATGATTCTATGGAAAGTTTGACAAGCTTCTATAGAATGAGAACTGCCAGCGCCATATTTGACGTTAGTCGCTCTGTAATCGTTGAGACAATAAGTATTTAAAACCACATTTATTCAGCCATTTGCATTATCATTGACTTATGTTTTCATTAATGCCTAAGGCTTTCCGATTAAAGCTATTTTGGCTATTCTAAACCATTATGTGTACGAAAACGGTCTTTATGTATATTTGGAGCAAAATCAACATCATCCCAGACGCCTACAAAAACTAGAACCATCACTTCAGAAACTCATCGTATTGTCCACAACTGACATCTCATCATTCGATCATAATTGGCGTCGCAACATGCCTGAAGTTTATTCCCAGCCCATCAGCCATTTTTAGGCACAAGCTAGCGATTGTCGCCCGCTATGGCGCTCGTTACTGACGCCATATTAGGAGCCGGCGCTTGCGCAGCCACAACCAAGCGTCTTAAGACTTTCTTCACTCGGCCCTAGGATAACTTGACCCTTTTCGTATCCTTCATGAAGGAAGAATTGTATAGAGATGCCGAAGAGGGACGGAAAAGCTCTTATGCAGCTAAATTGAAAACTTATTGAAACAAACCACTTAAATTGAGTGGGTAATGGTTTGTAATACAAATCGTATGCCACAACCTCGTTTCAACCCGCAATCCGCATGTTGATGCGAGGTTGACAGACTACAGAGAAGAAAAGTGGAACAAAGACAACAAAGTTACTTTGTGGTTTCTTTGCCCCAAAGTCCAATCAAATAGTTTAGGCAAATAGAAAAATGGAATAACGACAAAGACAGCGAATGAAAAAAATAATCTACGCTTTAATTTTTTCAGTTTCGTAACGAAAGTTACCCATATAAAATATATGACTAATTGTCGTTACGAAACTGAGAAAATTAAAGCGTAGATTAAATTAAGGCCTTAACTATGTACAATATTTTTGCATTCCACCCTGATAATACTTAACCACACATTAACGTACTTAAAATAAGTAAATTTGAGTATGAAAAACAAGTAAAACGTGAAAAGTTAATTACAATGCGGTCTTTCCTCTTATTCTTGCTATACGACCATCTCGTTTGATTGTGGTGTTATTACTTGATAAAGTAAGACTCAATAAATAATATTAGGTACACTACAGGTTGATGGCGCAATTACATTTCGACGCTAACTTACATTGTACCTGTCAATTCTAAATGTAACATAATCAACGGAACTAAACAGCATCGATCGAGCATGTCAGTCTGTTATTCAATAGAGCCATTCATATTTGACGTTTACATGCACTTTTATATTATCAACAATATTTAAGGATGATTCACAGTAGACCGTTCCGTGTCCGGGCCCGCTTTCTATAAATAATAAATAAATATTAGGGGACATTTTTTACACAAATCGAACTAGTCCCACGGTAAGCTCAATAAGGCTTGTGTTATGGGTACTACACAACGATATATTTAATAGATATATACTTAAATAAATAGAAAATATCCAAGTCTCAGGAACAAATCTCTCTGCTCACCACAGAAACAAATGCCCTTACCGGGATTCGAACCCGGAACCTCTAGCTTCGGAGGCAATGGCACTACAAACTAGGCTAAACAGGCCGACAAACACAACGAACACAGCAAACGACAGCAAACGCAACGGCCGGCGTATTTCTCTAGAAGAAAACGGGCCGGCCCGGACACGGAACGGCCTACCTACTGTGAATCATTCTTTACAGTTCAAACTTCAAACCTCACTACCTTTAAGTATTTATGTGTTAGGTTGAGTTTGAGAAGCTGTATGATTTAGTTCATATATTGATGTGTTGTTAAAACCTACTGGAAAATTAACTGAACTAGTTTTAAATTAGTGGCTCTACGAGCTGTAGACCGCGCATTTTTTTATTTTTTAAATTCAAAATTTCCAACTGACAACAAAAAAAATCTATATAATTATCGAACCTGCTCACAACATTTCACGAAAATCGGTTGAAAAATGCGACCTGTAGAGAAGAACATCCGGACAGGCAGACATACGAAAGAATTTTTGTCGAAAGCTGAAACGGAGAGCTTTGCTCGCGCGGTCAATTAAAAACTGTAGTTACTTTTACCGAACTACGAGTAAAATTAACGTTTGCTAACAAAAATTCTTGATTTCAAATTATAGGGAAAAAAATTATGCTCCGCGCAGGATTCGAACCTGCGACACCTTGGCATACGCGGCCAATCGCTCTACCCAACTGAGCTATCGGAACAATCAAGCTCAGGCACGAAATCATTCACTGGGAACTGGGTACTCTTACAACGCCTTCGGGAGGGAGGGGTTTTCTTAATTTTACGGATTTATAAATATTTATATTTATATGATTTATAAATATTTTTCGCTTGTTTAGAATAATTTGGAAGTTTCTCGGTTGAGAAAACTTGACTGATGATATAGCAGGAATATTTCTAACGACCGTTAGGTTAGCACATCGTCACTGTCATTTTCACCTTTTACCTTTAGACAATTTTAGTGTTTCTAACCAAATTAAAATACACTGGTTCCGTGCAAGACAAAAGTTATAATGTACAAATCAAAACATGACATAAAAAGCGAATAAAAATCAAAGACAATAAAAAGGTAAATATCTATAAAGTTGTGCAGTCTGTGCAAGATTTCACAACTTTATAGATATTTACCTTTATAGATATTTAGCATTCGAAAAATTCTTATTTGCTTTCAAAAAAGCATTATTAAGGTGAAGGGTAGGGCAAGGTCTTCTCCATACAAACGTTGTGCAAGTTTTATTCTTTAGTTTTGGCACTAAATCATTATATGTTATTTTTTGCTTGTACATATTGGATATACGCAGAACCTGATGTTGAAATTTTGCTTTATTTAAAAAAAAAAATAATAGAAACTAAATAGAATAAAAAATAAAACATCAAGTTGTAGCTAACAGAAAAATAAGCATATTGACCAAAAATAATAACTGTAGCGCAAACATAAACGAAGAAAAACTTGCACAAAGTTTGTATGGATGCATAATTCTTTCGCTTGTTCTAATTCTAGCTTAAGGAGGAGGAGTCCAAATGCTCGTTTTTGTTTTGCATTTGTTCTTGTATTTCCCAAAGGCCTTAGAATTAGATTTACACATGTTTTATGCATTATTATATGATTAAACGAACTTACCTGAAGTGAAGTTCTATCATAATTATACGATGCTCCTTGTCCGAGACGTTCTTACAAGTAGTAGCGCTGGCAGTCAGCGCCAAATCACTGTTTTAAAGCTAAAATTTAAAAAAAAAGCAAAAAACGCCTCTCGTTTGACAGCTGTTTGAAAATCATTTAGTTTGAAGGAATGGTTACGAACAACCCTTTACATAGGGAATAAATACTTAAGAATTTATGGGGCGGGTAAGGGACCGACGTCTCGGACAAGGAGCATCGTATAATTATGATAGAACTTCACTTCAGGTAAGTTCGTTTAATCATATAATTATACTCCTCTCCTTGTCCGAGACGTTCTTACAAGTAGCTGTTTAAAGATAAGGTTGTGAGTAATTAGCCAATACTTTATATATAAAAAATCAAACTTTTATTTTTCTTGAATAAAATATAACATAAAAAGAAAACATAACACAACTTCTAAAAATAAGACTTCTGAATTTTACTTATGTATAATAGTTTTAACAAAAACTTATATATGTATTCATTTTATAATTATAATTAAATCTATGTAATCACATTTTATGGCAACTAAGTAATGTATCTCTACATATGTGAAGAATCCAAAACTGCATGGCTAAATTGTAAAGGCTGTGCTACAGGTCTATTATAATGTCTAGCGAAGGTGGCTGAACTTTCAGACCATCCTGCGGTTTGTTGAATCTGATCAATGTTTAACCCTGCTCTGAGGGCAGCAGATATTGAAGAATGTCTAGTTGAATGTGCTGTAAATATATTGATGTCAATACCTGCTTCATTTAAAGTTTTTTTTTTTTTAATCCAACGGCTTATACTTTGGGTGGATGCAGGGAAATATGGCCTTTTATAAATGAGGATTAACTTTTCATGGTTATTTCTAAAGGTTTCTGTAGCTTCAATGTATGACTTCAGAGTTTTCACAGAGCAAATTTCTATTTTTGATTCATATACAGGGAGTAGTAACAATGGTTGTGCTGTACCTTTTTTGGATGTTTTTATTATGTCTGGTATAAAAATACTAATTTTGTCATCAGCAATAACTATATTTTTAAGAGAAATTAGTGACAAGGTTTGCACTCTGTGTCCGGTGGCTAGGGCTAGCAGTGTTACCAATTTTCTAGTCAAAACTTCAAGTGGCACATTTATCATTGGTAAAGTTGCCAGATAGTTTAACACTACCCCCGGGTCCCAAGTAACATTATACTTAGGCTTAGGTGGTTTTGATCTATAAATACCTTTCATTAGCCTTTTGATTCTGTCGTCAATTCCTATTTTTGGTCCCAATAATAATGACAATGCAGATCTAGTTGAATTTATTGTGCCATAGGATGCCCCAGTTTCGAAACATTGACTTAAAAATTTGAGTATGTAAGTTATGGATACCTGGTAGGGGTCTAGATTATGTTGTTTGCAATACTCCCACCAAAGCTTAAGAGGAGAGTTATATTGTCGCATGGTATTTTGAGACAGAGAGTTCAGCATAATGTGTAGTGCTGAAGCTGGAGTGCCTCTCCTCACGTATGCCTCGCTGATAGCAGCCCTGCAGCCAGGGTAAGCTGATGATGAAGTGGGTGTATCTCTCTGTAAGTTGATGATAATAGATCCTTATTAGGTTTAAAAATTAAAAGTTCTCCAATAACTAATTTCTTTACAAGCGGAAACCATGGTTGTGATGGCCATAATGGGAACACTAAGATACCAGTGGCTTTATCAATCATTATTTTTTGAACACATTTTAGAACTAGAGAAAAGGGTGGGAAGGCATAAAAGAACAAGTTTTTCCAACTGAGGGTAAAAGCGTCTACAGCAAAGGCATCAGGGTCACATTTCCAAGAAAGGAACTTGTTGCATTTACAATTAATTCTAGAAGCAAACAAGTCGATTTCTGGCTTACCAAATTTATTTATTATTTTTCTGTATGAACTGTTACAAAGTTCCCATTCTATATTAACTCTTCTAGATTCTCTATCAGCTTCAAAGTTATCTTTGGTATTAATGTAAGAACTGTAGATCCATAAGTTCCTTTCTTCACAATATTGCCAAATTTCCCTAGTGATACCGTTAAGATGTGGGAATTGAATTCCTCCATATTTATTGATGTAAGCCACAGCTGTGGTATTATCTATTCTTAACAGTATTTCACAATTATTTAAATCTTTTGTAAAACATTTGAGACCTAAAAAAACTGCTTTTAATTCTAGAAAATTTATATGGTTTTCTTTCTCTAAATGTGACCAAGATCCTGACGCCTTCCTACCCTCACACACAGCGCCCCATCCGGTCAAGGATGAGTCTGTGTGAATTTCCAGCATAAAGTTATGCTGTTTTATCAAATTAGATTTATCTATATTCTCACACCACCAATCTAATTCTGGGATTATAGTCCGAGGGAGTGTCATTATTTCGTCATAATTATCATCATTATTCAATAATGCTAAATATTTTTCCCTTTCCAGTATCTTTGTGTATACCCAGCCATAGGGAACGGCTGGAGCAATAGCTGTAAGTGACCCTAGCAATTGTGAAAATTCTCTTATACTACAATGAGCCTTTCGCTTAAACCACTTAATTTTTTTTCTAATAATGGGATCTGTTTCTGTTCAGGTACCCCTAATGACATATTGGCAGAGTTTAAGGAAAAACCTAAAAACTTACATACTTTGTTAGGTGAAAGAACACATTTGTCAACATTTATTACAAATCCTAGATCTTGCAAAAGACTGCAAGCTAGAGTAAGGTTAGCCTTACATGCTATTTCAGAGTTTCCAAAAATAAGGATGTCATCTAAATAGGTTGTTAGTATCATATTATTGTTTCTGAGATAAGTACTTATTGGTCTGATTAGTTTAGAGAAAACAAACGGTGCTGTGCATAGACCGTATGGCAGGGCGTTAAATTGATACAATTGTCCATTAAAGGTAAATCTTAAATATTTTTTAGAGTTTTCAGAAATAGGTACTGAAAAGTAAGCTTCTCTAAGATCCACACTTGCCATATAACAATCTTTTGTCATTAATCTATAGGCTGTTCTTATGTCTTCCAACTTAAAGTGCTCAGTACTTATGTATTGATTAAGGTATTTCAAATTTAAAATAAACCTATATGAGCCATTGGGTTTTGGAACCAAAAATATTGGGGATGTGAATTGCTCTTTAGCGTAAGAGCATTTGGAAACTGCGCCCAAAGCCTTTAGCTTATTTATTTCATGGTCGATCAGTGTAATTCCCTTTTGAGACCACTGTTGGCATGGTGCCTGATATGGTGGGGGAGTGTGGTTAAATGGAATATCATACCCCTGGACCCAATCTAATATTGTCCGATCATTAGTAAGTTCTAACCAGTTGTTAAGGAAATGTCTAATTCTACCAGCATGTACCTGGTTTAGCGTCGGTAAGTGTGACGGCCCTGGTGCTGGTTCCGTTTCTGGTCCCTCTGGTGTTGCGGGTACTTCCGAGTCGTTGGTGCTTGACGATGCCCGCCACGTGTTCGTTGATGTTGTCGATATTGCGGTTGTGGCGGGCCTCTCCAGTTTCCCTGTCTTTTGGGCTGAGCTTGTTTTGTCACAGGATTTTTATTAGTTGAGGGTTCAGAAATTTTTATTTGGTTTCCAGTTTTCTTAATGGTTTGTGCAGCCTTAATTTTGTCGGCGCAATCTTTTCCAAACAGAAATTCATCTGGCTTGGCATCTCTGACCGCTTCCTTAATAGTCTGGTTTGCTCCAGCGAGAGCAAGAAATTTTCGTGAAGAAGAGTCTTCATGAAATATTGCACAACACAACTTGGCGGCATCATTCACATGCTCAATAATCGAGCTAGAGTTTATGTTCCCTTTCAGCACATTTGATAAAGTTTTTCCCAACGCACACATAACTTTCAGAGTCAAATTTTGTCTCTGAATAATGCGTTTATCTCTCTTCAGAGATATTTCTGAAAGAGAAGCAGATATTTCAGGGTTTACCTTTGGGGTTTCTGTACTAAAATTTGCGGGTGCTGGGTATTTCTTTATAATCTGCTCTAGATTGTCTTTACCCAATCCCGTGCTCATTAGCTTTGTCCAGCGAGTTGCAAGTTCCGGTCGAATTTCTGGACCTCTTTCTTCATTTTCTTCCCCTTCAGTGCCCAAGGCCAGTAAAAACTCCTCTGGTAACCCATTGTCTTCCTCTGAAAATATTAACGAGCATGTTTAACTTGATAAAACTATGTATATGAAAGCATTGTCTACCCGCTAAGTGATAGCGCTTGCTTTTGAAACGGAATGTTTATGAATCTTTAAGACCTCATTTACAGTAGGTATTTAGTGTTAAGTCTATCCACTATGTGATAGCGCCCGATATTATGAATGCTTTGCAATCAAATATAACCAAAGTTTATATAATATACAAGGTCTACTCGCTGTGTAGTAGCACTAACTTGTCAAATTGTGCCTTAACTGAAGTTTATCCAGCAAAAAAAACAATGATAGACAACGAGTCATCTTTTCGCATTATCCAATGAAGTGGCAGCATTTTATTCATTAAATATGGTTAAGCATACCTATGAGTAAGTCCTCGGCATTGGTCGTATTTTTTCGTGTTTCGGGGTCTTGATCCGGTACGTCGCAAGATGTTTCCTCAATAACTGTTGTCCTCTTGTCTTGAGTTGATTGTAGGATCACTGGTGGCGATGGCGTCTGTTGTGGAGATGGTGTCTGTTGAGGTGTTTCCGGCGATGTCGGTATTGGTTCTGATGGTATCTTCTTCAATTTCTTTTCCAGTCGTCGAAGTTTTCTTCGAATGTAATCAGTTTCACTTTCATCTGCTTTCCTTTTTGTCATTTTAATTCACGATAATCGCAATTCGTACTAACACGGGGATTCGAAATGAAGGAAAGAAAAAACGGTTCCGCGGTTTCTTCGTTCCACAGATAAAACGAAAGAAAAAATAACTGAAATAGTGTCAACCGAATAGACAAAATACCGGAAGGCAATAAAACCGATAACGCATTTTCAAAAAACAAAACATCGGTGTGTAATACACTTAACCCAAACTTTGTTTGTTTATGTTTGTCTATGACGTACTTAACACGCAAGAAGGTTATATGATAACCTTACATTTCATTCGTAGTATACAACTGTATAACCGAGCCTGAATATAGGCTAAATACGCGCATTAAAACCAACGCGAATAATATATAATTGTCAATACATACCTCAAGTATTATCTATTTGTATACCAGATATCAAACCTTCCGTAAACATTCGTTCCCGAATGTACTTGTGACCGTCAAAACACACAAATAATAGCAACCCGTATATTTTTCTTTTAAACACATTATATACTTTGATTATACACTCATTTACGAAGGAATAAACATAACAACTTTTATGTTTTATCATAATAACGAGAGCGAACAGTGTTCGGCGCGTTCACTGACAACGTAATGATTTTCAAACAGCTGTCAAACGAGAGGCGTTTTTTGCTTTTTTTTTAAATTTTAGCTTTAAAACAGTGATTTGGCGCTGACTGCCAGCGCTACTACTTGTAAGAACGTCTCGGACAAGGAGAGGAGTATAATGATTAATAAATTTACGTACAATTAAACGGAACTTTGCCGGCTCGCGTGACCAAGTCTGTTATGACGTATACGTATCCGAAACGCCGGGTAACCTCAACGAGTTAGAAATAAATGTAATTGTACGCGATTAAGTACTGTTACTAATAATAATGGCTTCAAGTAGCTTTTTTTAATGTTATCGTTTTAAGGAACTTGGTATAAAGGTCATATTTTGCATATTTTTTTACAAATTCAGCCCGGGGCAATGGTATTATAAGATAAATAAGTTTCTTATCAAATTTAGTAACCGCGATGCTTCGAGGTATCGCCCCAAGCTGCGCTCTGAGGGTCTACTCCGAATTTCGGGTCGTGCCGTCCATTTCACTCTCGTGTTATATATGACGGAAAAGGACGGCACGATACAACGTTCGAGTTTCGATGTTCGGAGTGTGTGATTCACAAACTTAAGCCCGGGATTCATAACAACTATGCTGATTGGAGATGATGACGGTAAAAAAATCGTATGGCTTCAGATCTCTTGAAAGACTTAGATGAAATTCATTTCGAAAGAATTTCTGCTCAAGAATTTTCGACCGCGAGTGACTAGAGGGCGTACCGCGAACTTCGAAAATCGAACTTCGTGTCGTGCCGTCCCTTTCCGTCATATAGTGTATAACACGAGAGTGAAAGGGACGGCACGACACGAAGTTCGATTTTCGAAGTTCGGACTGTTCGGAGTAGGCCCTCAGCATTGCCTAAAGATTTGAAATTTCTTTTCTCCTGTATAATTATCCATTAGTCTGAATAATAAAAAGCAACATTCATGTTGTTAAAACATTGAATCCGATCGGGTTCTCGCTCTTTATCACACATTTTATCGACAACATTCAGAGATTAATGAAACGATAATATTCAAATTACTTAATGCCCAATTTGGTTTAAAACAAACTAACACCGTGTTGCACTCGAATATATTAAATATAATTATAATATTGAGAAACCGATTATCGTTATCTGATGAGATTCGGGTTATATAAAATTATTGTTTGGATGAGGTAGGGGCACTGGAATGGCATCTCAAAACAATTGAGGAAGTACTGGTGGCTCTTACAGAACACCGCAGTCAAATAGTCTAATTAAACTCAAGGTTG
The DNA here is from genome assembly GCA_905163555.1 of Notocelia uddmanniana. NCBI lineage: Eukaryota > Metazoa > Arthropoda > Insecta > Lepidoptera > Tortricidae > Notocelia > Notocelia uddmanniana. The sequence goes on from LR991056.1 coordinate 1,003,442, forward strand.
ACTATAAGTAATCTTCTAGTTATCTATAGATTTATTTATGAGTAAAATTTGTTTGTTCAGATGCTAATGGCCCCATAATAGTAGGACCGATGCTCAGATGATACTCCCTGTCCTTGCTTATAGCTCCATAATGGCGGCTGGTGCGCTTGGTTGAACGGAACCAGAATTTTTGTATTGTATAGTGCCATCATTCTAAAAAGCAAATGACTGTATGTTGCCTATTTACTCTTATACGGCTGCATTGAATTCAATTAAACATAATATGAAGATATTACCAATACAGAAAAATGTCACCTTGGGTGATGAACATGGGTGTAGAAGTTTGTATGACGAGTTCTACCCGACCATAGCCGCGGGCACAGCGAGTACCCCTATATGTTTGGTATTAAACTGTTCTTTACAATAGGGTACATAGTATGATGATGAAAGGCGAAGTCCCGCGATACAGCGATACTATCGGCGCGCGCGCAGACCTGTTCCCGGTGTCGGGACGTCGGTACCGAGGCCACAGAGTAAAGGATACAGAGTGAAGACTTAGTGAGGAAGTAAAAAGGAAAATTTAAGAGATTAGTAGCCGCTTACAGAAAGAAGCATCGGTCGTCCACCGGATTAACATTAAAAAGACCGCGGGTCACGTTACTCCTGGTTAAGGCTAGCACGGTACCGGGATGAGTAGCTTGTACTCGGCAGTGGGCGATTACAGGGTGAGGAATGGTGATGATTATTGGCGGATCCAGGAATATGGTGGTTTGACTCGTCTAGGGGAAGCTCAACCCTACAGAGGTAAAATTTTATTTTAATGTAAGATTTGTCCCGAAAAGACTCGAATCTTTATACGCTACTGATGACGGTCTGTACAGTCGCTGGTCTGGGGCTCGCAAGTCAGGTTTAATCACATCGTTTACGACACGAGTGGCCGGCGCTTGCGCTTGCTCGAATTATAAGCTATCGATTATACGTTATTATCAGGGTTCCCCGATCCACAAGAAACCGTTGTGATCAGTGATGGATTATTGTTTAACACGGAGGCAAATAACGAAAGCGGACACCATGACTTATAGACGATTGGGACTACAAAGGAGTCTGAGCTCTCCGTGCACCGATCGATTTGAAAATTCGCTGTGTTAAAAGTTTGCAAAAGACTAATGAGAATTTGCCAGTGCAACGTTCTCGACAAGGACAGGTCATTGATTTAAGGATAAAAAGGAGAGATTGGAGGAATAATGTCCTAAAAATGTTTTTATTGAACCCTCGCTGAATATGCTCAGTAACACTTGGCCATGCATATTATCTGATATTATGCAAATGATGATGTGGTATAAACACACGTTCCTACACATTTTCATCGTATATCATTTTAACAAGGCTGTGAATCGGTAATGAGCTACTAGTAAGTAATACACATATTTATAACGATTTCTACACTACTATTTATGTCGTTAATGATCTAATGACCATATGCATAAATGTTAGCCTTGATTTTGATATTCCTTTGTGTTTACACACACGAAAGACATAAATCCTTTTATACAACCCGAGATTAGAAGGGAGTAAGAAGCTAAGTAGGTCATCATCATCATAGCATTTAAGAGGTGGGGTCTTGCCAGTGGAGTAATTTCCAGCTTATTCTGCATTCACTTCTCTGTATGATGAAGCATTTTTGTTTCTCTTTTTTTTTATCAATATATATTATTCTAGGTCTACCCCTTTCTTCATCTTTTGCCCTCTATCTTTCTTTCTATAACTTCTACTGGAGCTACGTAGATACGCTACGAAAAACTAAAAGATATTGATTCAGAAGCTTCTTAATCGCATGACTATACTCTACATACGTAATATTTACTATTCTTCATTATGTGCAATTCAATTACAATTTTCAAAAGCGTGAATTAGTACTGACACTAAAGCTCGGCTAATTCATACCAGACGTCAATGAAAATAGTGTACCTAATGTGAGAAGAATCATAATAATGACCGTACCATAAGATAAAAAACCAACGGGAATCAATTTCTACGAACCCCATTGGGACACATTAAACACTAAACCATTTCTTGTATCCATGAAATAACTATTAGAACCGAATAGGTGATAACGCCCCATAAAACTGAGCTGTAAAAATTAACAAAACTTCGTTGTGTCGGTTTGCCTGACGACCGGTTTATGACCGAACGGAAGAAAGATGAACTGATGTAGCACTAAATCAGAGCAGTAAAGTTAATGGGTCAAGATGAAGGTTTAATTTGTTGTCTATGCATGCATTCAGGCATAAAAAGGAAATGGATCGAATGTACATAAACTTGTCTGTGGTCCAATGAACCGATGTGACTTTATGACCAAATATGTCAGACAGTCTTGTTCAAGTACTCGTATATCGACCAAACATCAATTACTCTATCCATGAACTGATGAAAGTCTGCAGTTAGAAAAAAACCATACATATTTATTTATTTACTCAAAATTAGACAGTTTTATTTTTTCATCATAAATTTAAGAGTCGGTGTAGCCGATGAAGCATGCAGTTCTCTCCACCTTATCCTATCCAGAGCCATTTCCTCGATTTCCTTGTACGACACGACTTCATTGTTTTATGTACTTACGAGTATATAATCGACATTTATGTATATATACTTATTGTTGGCATTTTAAAGCACTTCATATTCAATCATTCATTCCTCTAATTCGAACCAAGCGCTTTGCATCATCCTTCATAATGCGCACTTCTAAGGTTTGGAATTCTCTGCTGGCGTCTGTATTTCCGAGTTCATATTATTATAACCTGGACCTTTTTAAGGCAGGAGTGAATAGGCATCTTCTGGGTGAGCTCGCTTCATCGTCGGCCTCATCTTTGCCCCCTGGCTAGATGCTGGCCAAGAGAAATCCCAGTTTTAATAAAACAAAAAAAAATATTTAAAAGTAGGTACACAAATATTCCAAATTCTCACAAGTTCCAGCCATATCCATTTGTAAGACCGAAGAGACACAGATAAAGTGATAACCTTTTATAGCTCGGTTATTGAAAAATGCATTAGGCTTTTTCTAACAAGACTCTGCTTAGATAATGAAGACATTGTAATGGAATTTAATGTGAAGGTGACGCAGATCAAATGTGTAATAGAGGTTATTGAGACCTAAAGTCAAAAAATCAAAGAAGCAAAAATATAGGTTATTCTTATTTTGTAACTTATTGATTTTTTACATCGAACGGCTATACGGAACTAGCGGTATCACAAGGTCGTATATTACGTAGGTCCAAAGTTATTCTTGACGGGTACAAAGGACTCGATCGGTGCTCTAAGTTCAGGTAATGTGAGGAAAGTATTTCTCTTTTAAAGTCTTTATGACGTTGACATAAGATTGAATTTCGTCTGGCATGTGGAAAAGGTTTTTTTCACTATACCTGTAAGGTATGATCGCAAGTTTCCCGCCGTCTGACCTCATGTGGCGTAATAAAACCGATATTATTTATTGCCTCTAAATCTTCATTAGGCGCTTGTATTTACACCTGCTGGGTGCCGTTAGGTTAGGATCAATGATTTTGATCATTTACAAACACATTGAGATTCTATTTGATATTGCTTCATTAGATTTTATCTATAAGTGATATATTTAGTTATTGCTTCCTATTGGTTTGATTTGATTTCACCATTTCAAATATGTTTTATTTGTTGTTTATTTGTGTTAATTATCGTACATCTAAACAAACATATTAAAATTTGGTCTTGGCTATAAAATGATGTAAGTAACTGTTTTATAGAAAACTCCATATAATTAAGTAAGTCACTTTACGTCGTTTAAGGTCGAATATCGCCCGACAAGTTTCGAACCGAACGTTTCTTAAACGTAAGCGCTTGTGATTCCAGCGAATACGTACGTATAACTCGTCATTTCACAAAGAAGGGAATACTAGATTTTAACTCTTTTATATACTTTTAGAGACAATGACGGAGTAAGAGTCGACTTTTTAATTATTATAAACGTAATATTAATAGATTGAACACACGATACAAGCTTTGTTTATAATTCGAAGCTATTTATATATAATCTAAGTCTTAAGTCGTAAGAGGATTTGTCAGATTAACTCGACTGAGCCATGCCGCATGCACCCTTACCATTAAATCCTGAACGTTTACAAGAACTCTAACATTAGTTTTTAGGTGTTATTTTAGCTTGGCTCAACTGTAATGTGATCTTGGTTTTTAATAAACCGATAAGTCTATGGTTTCACGATGACAGGGAAAGCTTGGAAATATCAATCGTTTCGTATAAATTAATTATGGATATCTATAGCATGTGTAGTAATGAATGACATTTCGAATGATTATGATGATGTTCTAATTATTGGCGCCTCAAAACGATAAAGGACACTGCAGGCAACATTACATTTGCAAGAACTTGCATGTAATTTTGAATACGATACGAGATTGGATCGTACTCGCCTTATCTCTGTATCTCGCAGGCCTTCAATGTAATGAAATGTGTACCAGAAATGTGTGCCATAATATTTGACAATTCGCAAGCTTGACAGCTAATAGGTTAGGTATGAAATGTACGAATCACATTTTCGCATATCTGGTGAATATTCGTCCTTATAGGATCACTTCGTTGTCCGTCTAAGATGTACTTTTTACATCTTCTTCTGAGTCGTATTCGTCATTACTGATGGTCGTGTCCATGAAAGCTTTCCTCAGATTTGTGAACAAGCTGCTTCCAGCTACTCTTGGCGGCTGGTACAGGAAGCCCCGCGAGCTCGGTTACTTGGTAGCACATCAGTGGTTGGGTAATCGACCGCGTGGTCTTTTCCCCTGTATTGTTTCGAGTACAAGAAGCTTGTCCAGGCTGTCTGTTTTACAGGTTTTACATACTGATATTTTTATGGTGGACGTCCTATTAAGAAATGGGTGGGGGTTGTACGGTCTGACTTACATGGGGCTTGACATCTTTGTATATTATACCTTGTTGCTTTAACGTCATGTTTAAACTGTCATACTAATGTTTTAACGGGTGACAGCGACAAGGTACCACAGTTTTGAGATACAAAGGACGAGTACTTTTGTATGAGTTCCTTCATATATATAAGTAAATATAGTCATAGTCATAGTCATAGTGATTTATTTGTAAACATAGGTGCGGTACATGGTGGTTAAATAGTGGGTTGTGTAACACTATGTTTTGCCTGTAGGCGTACAAAATCAGTAGCATGATTAATACTATACTTTTTTTTTTTAATGCGCTAAAACATAACAATATTACTATAGGTTGATTCACAAGAGCTGGCGCGGAATGTCTATGAAATTAATGACAGTTTCATACATTTTCCGCGCCAGCTCTTGTGAATCAACCTATAACCTAGGGCTATAGTTGAGTGCTCGTTTCCGGTTTCGCGCGGGAAGTTCCAGTTTCGCCCACAATATCTGGTTTCATTTTCAGCCAAAATATCTGGTTTCGGCTTTGACCGATTTCGGCTAAAAATCTAGAATTCATGTTTCAGTCGGATAATAGTTTACATTTTACTTATGTCTGAAGTACAATTCTCCATATTGTAAACGAAGAGCTCCAGCGTGATACAAACCACTTACGGCTTAAACGGTGGTCATTGCACCATTGTTACCAGTTGTTACCGTCCAGCCCAGCATACAATCACGTATAATCACGGTCGAGGCGTCGGGGTGGCCACACGCGTGGACAATTAGCCTCGAGGGCTGGCCCAACGCTGGGCAAATATTGTGGTGTCGACGATGGGAAAAAGCGATTTCTACAAATGAGGCTATTTACTCATATCTTATATAAATCGAGAGTTTTTTTTTAATGGCAGTAAAAGTACCTGGTTGTCAAGTACTTATAAAGCCATTAGTACAGTTTATGGTCACATACAAATAAAAATAAACATTGGGAGCGCACTCCACGCGACTGAAATGGATAATTTAATTTAGATTCTGTTTAAAAAAATAAAGCCTAATTATGTTGTAATAAACTTTTGTTTAATGCCGATGCTACAATAGTGGTTTTCTTAAGAATCACCCATTTTTAAGAAAACCACTATTGTAGCATCAGCTTAAATGTGTCGTCCGTTTAAAACTAATACTCAACCTGCAGTTGCCTACTTGCATTCCATGCCTTGACAATAATGCATTAATGTGTGTATGTGCAATGAGACCGCCTTTTGGTGCCTCTTCTTTTTGTTATAATGTACTGTACTCTGTCCCTTAATAGAGGTGTGCAATAAAGAGCACTTGTATTGTATGTTAGGGTTTTTGAACAACATAAGGTTTTAAGTTACATAGAGTAGAATACTTCCAAGACCAATAAGGATCTTGGCCTCTGACAAAGAACCTTAAGTTCCACTATCTTCACTCCAGGAACCTCGAGGGAGGCTAGATCATCGAGGGCTCCGTCGCTCTTCCGATATTTGGGACATCCAACCGTAGGCTCCTAACGCTCGTTCGAAAAGCTACCCAATTGACAAAATTTCATTTTTTAAACTTTTTTCCTATGATGTCAATAAGATGATAAAAAAATGGCTTCGGCCGCCGACGAAACCATGCTACGTAACCGGTTACGTGAGAAGAATTGTTTTTCTTGCTACCAAACCAGTTACGTACAAAGAGGTTTTTTCTTCCTACGAAACTAGTTCGAATTGAAATGAAACTCGATAGTGTAATGTGTGGCAAACAACCGAATACTTTTAACGCATAGCCAGCATGCGGTAGATATGAGAGGGCACGGGGAATTGGTAATGGCGAAACCGACTCGGATCGCGGATAGGTCTTCGAGGTTTTTTTTTATAAAAGAGCGGAATAACTTTCTTTTAAAACTTTTGTAAACCTATATGGCGAAAAAATATTATACAAATGAATGATCGTTTATTTGAAAAAACAAGCGTAATATAAAGGTGGTAGAAAATACATATAGACCGCATCTTGTTTTGCCATTACTGGCGTACAAATGTTATGTGTATACACAGAATAATATTTAACTACATTATTAATACATTACATTATTAACTTTAACATATTTATATTAGCATACTAATTATAATCTACATTCATTTATGAATTCATTAATCGAATAATAACAATTATGAATTAAATGACTGAATAGTTTTTTCTTAAATATAATAAAAGGCATTTCTTTAAAATCGTCGGTCAGGATGTTAAATATTCTAATAGCCATACAGTAAACATTTTTCCGAGATAGAGCTAACCTGGTTTTAGGTAAGTGTAATTTATTTCTATACAACCCTCTTTTAGAGTTAGTTGTTCTTACTTCAAACAGAGATAAGTTTTTTTTTTACAAAGATACACATTTCAAAAATATAGAGAGATGGTAGTGGTAATATGCTTTTTGCTTGAAACAGTGGTCTACAGAGGGCTAAAAAGTCGGTTACATTGAACTTTATGAAATTTAATTCAATTCGAACTAGTTTCGTAGAAAGAAAAAAACCTCTTTGTACGTAACTGGTTTCGTAGCAAGAAAAACAATTCTTCTCACGTAACCGGTTACGTAGCATGGTTTCGTCGGCGGCCGAAGGGAAAAAATTAAATATAATCACAATTTTAAATTCTCGAAAAGACAGTGTACTGCTTCTTCTTTTTGTGTGCTGGGCCTTGTGATATCATACAGATGATGATACAAACCATCGGCTAATTGCCCGAAAAAAGCCTACCGTAAACATCAACCGGATTTTTTCTCACTTTCTTGAATATCTTAAAAAGCTAGCTATAAAAATATTCAAAATATTTTTTGGGATTCATGTACACAAATTAACGAAAAGAGTTAAGATTTCATAGTACTTGAAAATTGGAAATGTGTCTGCTGACTTGGTATTTCTCTCGTCGCTTGCCCCACACACCTGCTCTGGTATGCCCTAAGCAATCGACACCCGAAACGTGTGTTTCCTTGTGTGCCGAGTCAACAGTCCAGCGGGCCGAAAACGGCCCTTTCGGCCCTCAGCCGACAATGCGGTCGGTCTGATTAGATACCATTGTTGTGTGTTTTGCTAACGGATATCCCGGTGTGAAATTGCAACATTACATGATACTTGAGTAAACAATATTGATTGATCGTGGGAATACAATGAAAGTCGTGATCTATGGAAAAGGGTTTCGAGTATTGATTTTTCAACTTATTTCGTAACAGATCGGTATTCGTATGTATGATATTGTTACCGGTAAATATCTAAACCGATTGAGATGAGGCGTGGAGATTTAGTTTCGGGGGACATTATGATGCTATTTACACTCAGAAATCGGCTAAGTGTGAGTCGGACTCGCCCACCGAGGGTTCCGTACAAAAAATAAAAACAGCAAAGAGTCCGACTCGCATTTGGCCGGTTTTTAATATTTGTTGTTATAGCGGCAACAGAAATACATCATCTGTGAAAATTTCAACTGTCTAGCTATCACGGTTCTTGAGATCTAGCTCGGCGAGTGGTAGCCATGAAAAAGGGGTAAAATATCAGGTTTTTTGTATGGGAGTCCCCCTTAATTATTATTATTATTTTGTTTTTAGTATTTGTTGTTATAGCGGCAACAGAAATACACAATCCGTGAAATTTTCTTGAGATACAGCCTGGTGACAGACGGACGGACGGACGGACAGCGAAGTCTTAGTAATAGGGTCCCGTTTTTACCCTTTGGGTACGGAACCCTAAAAATGGTGTATTGTCCTTATCAGGTGAACTATACTTGTACAATGCTGGTAAAAAATATTTAGTGTCACACAATATAAGTATTATTATTGTTTATTATGAAATTCAGAAAACTAACGTCTGATTCTAACACTTAAAAACAACATTGTTTTAATATTAAAACACAAAAACATTATCAACCACAACATTGTTTACCTAAGTAAGTATGCATGAGAAAATATAAGTAAGTACCTACCATAAAATAGGGTGAGTTGGGTGAAATTTGACTTTCAAACCTCGATAAAATTTTATTTTTACATGTGAAAACTGAATGGTGTATATAATAAGTGGTTCGGACGTTTGCATTTTAGTTTGTATTTTATTTTGGGTATTTCCATTTCAGGACTTTGACGATAAAGAGGAAAACCTACCTCACCCCGTAGTGCCTCGTATTTGGGGTGAGAGGGTTTTTCATACAAAGGTGATTTTGGAAGATTGTTGGATCGTTTTTTTTTTTTATTATGCGTATTACTATAGCCCTATTTTAAATTGGAATACATTATTATTGTAGCAGTAGCCTTAAAATCCCTTCTCACCTCCCTCTCAAACCTTCTCTCCCGATTCATAACCCAACTCTCCCCCCGAAACCTACTCACCCCATTTTACGGTACTTAAGATAATTATGTTTGCATGTAACTAGTAAGGGTACATATAAAAGTGCCATGAAAATGAGTGCTATCTCGCTAATAAACGTGACGTTTGACAATTTTATTGTAAACAAATGTACCTACCATACAACGTTTTAGAAATAAATAAATAGGATCTTTTACACAATACACTGTTAAGTAACGAAAATGAATTCTTGTACATCTTCGTAATAGTGCAAATAATACATAGTATTTAGACAAGATTAAGTACTTTGTTTAATCTCAGGAATGCATCGATTATCGAAGTAAAAACGGTGTACATTTAAAAAAATCCTAGTATTTAATTTGATGCAATTTAATATGGGTTGGTCGAGATCCCCAAGCAGTGGCAGCGACAACATTCGAATGTTCCCGTGTACTGAAACCAAGAACCGGTCGGCCAATTAGGGGGCTCCTGGATAATTGGGCCTCCGCTCACATGATCACAATGGTCTTGTCGAGCGCATAAATCGGACTCTTCTTGAAAGTGTATTTTACTCGTATGCAGACTTACCCAAACCATTGGGGCTGAGGCGACTGCTACTACGGCTTATGTTAGGTTAGGCGGCTTATTTTATGAAAGTTTAATTTTATGGGGATATTTAAGATTTTTTTATAGAGTTACCAAGCCATTTTTCAATATTATGTTCAGTTATTGTGTTTCTTTGTTTCTTTTTCAGTTTGCAGTATTTTTTCTGTAGTAGAAGTCTTCATTATTTCTTCACACTGGAAGCTCAAACATCAATCTTTTCGTCAAATTTCGTGAATAGGCCTTACATTAATCGCTCGCCTACTACAGCTATTAAAAAAATAACTCCGTATGAATTATGGTCAGTTATTCAGCCTGATTTATCCAATATGAGAAATTTATCCAACATAAGTACGGAATATCATTTGGTAGGTATTTTCCGCTAGCTCATCACTAGACATTGTGGTATACCACCACGCAGTGGTTTGGCCGCTGGGAGTGATTAAAGCGTCATTCAATAATCAAGTTTGGACGAGTTTTCGCAAATTTTTTGCAGTTAAATTATCGTAAATTAGAAGTGGTTGATTGGAAATCGCTCATATAATGCTATGCCCCGTCTCCCCACATCCAACTATGTATAGATTTTCCAAACGCCTTTACCTTTCGGGAACCTTATGTACGTAATTAAAGCTTACCCTTTTTTGGTTAAGAGGGCGCAGTACGCTCGGTCTGGCTCGGTTCTCCATACAAACGTATTTACCCTCTCATTTTAAAACGCCATGCTATAATAACATGAAAATTTGTATACACAATGGGATCCGGCATATCTAGGTCGGACCATAGTTTCTGTTGCTAGAAATTGTAAAAAATAAAATACAGCGGCTTTTTGAGTTTTTTACGGCTTGTATGAAAACCTTAATAATCGATGTATTTTTTTCTCCATTATAATTTCAAGCAACAGAAACTATGGTCCGACCTAGATATGCCGGATCCCATTGTGTATACAAAGTTTCATGTTATTCTAGCCTGGCGTTTTAAAATGAGAGCATAAATACGTTTGTATGGAGAACCGAGCGTGGAAATGCGTTACGCATACCCCTCCCCCGGTCTCCGTCTTGGTATGAAAAATTGGTGTGTAATGTGTCAAGTCAGACGGGCCGCCGAGATTTCTAGGAGATTCCGTGACTCTGCCGCGGGATTCTTAGACCAACTCAAGTTACCTGAACACGCTCTGTGATAAACACCTAAACATTCGTGATTTATAAAGTTTACTTTGTAGACATCGCTTGATATGGTTTAGTGAAGTCTACTAGTGAATAAGGTATTCGGAGTAACATAATACAGCCACTTTAATGGTGTACTCTGTTGGTAGATATGTGGTGTTGATCCTGGTGGTGAGACGTAAGTATCGAGAGTGAGGAACCTGCATTGCATCAAAAAAAGTTCGGCATCGCGCTTGTTCTTGATTATTCTCTACACTAGACGCAAGCGTCCATACTTAGACCACAATATCTGCTTACCATCAGCAAAAAAAATCTTAACTTGCAAATCTTAGCTCGTTATGCTGTGCACAGGCGATAATCGTCAGGTGCCTAAATAAGATTTTTGCTCAAACTGTCGGTTTTATGGCGACTCCTGATTAGTCGGGGCGGGATATGCGGAAGCGGGGAGATACGAATGCAGTACTTGCCGCGCTTCTGCGCATACTATTACTACTGTGCTTACGTAATACTGACATCTCGTCAAGTGAGGTAATCTCGACATCAATAAGCTTACGACAAAAAACTAAATACCACATATCGTTTCCGCCTTCCGGGAAATCGTCCCCTCAAAAATCACCTATTCACCGATATGTCAATCAAAAATGTATTGTAATTTTAACTATAACTATAAAATCTAGGTTCGAAATTCAAAATTCGTTAGGAACTAACACACGTGTGATAGGTACAGGCGGCGCCATAAATAGCTGGACACTTTGGGACTTTGTCGCTTTCAGCACGCATTGGAAATTTAGTATGATAGTTCAAACATGACGTTAAAGCGACAAGGTGCAAAGGTGTTCTCTTGCCGACCGCAGTACGTCACGCAAGGGGTTAATAAGGCTTCCTCCAAACAAGATTGCCGGCGGTCGGTCCACTTTTGAGACAAAACGTGTCCTTCTCAATGACACCGCCGCAGCATTCCTTACCCGGTGTTGCCATACCGGTGGTTGACTGAGCTTGCGTAACTCGAATACCTAATAAATTGTTAAACATAGTAAGATACTGGAAAAGTGGCTAAGGAAGGGAAACGAGGAATTAGGTACCAATTGCGCATATTTTTAACCCCCGACGCAAAAAGAGAGGGGTGTTATAAGTTTAACGTGTCTGTTTGTGTATTATAGCATAAAATTATAGTGAGATATATTTAAGGAAACATCTGTACCTAAAAAAACTTCGTTAATTTGTTTATATTATTTCTACGCATGTGTTTCTGTGTTATCTCCTTAAATAAATAAATAAATCTGTTTATCTGTCTGTGGTATCGTTGCTCCCAAACGGATGAACCGATTTTCGTTTAGTTTTTTTTTGTGTCATAGATAATTTTACATGTAGGTAAACGCGCTAATCTATCCATGATATTAAATATGACAACCCAAACAATATTTTAGTAACCAATATTTATTGTATTTAAAAATCTTTAAAATTGTATAAATATGCTGAAATTTGTTTTTTAGGGTTCCGTACCCAAAGGGTAAAACGGGACCCTATTACTAAGACTCCGCTATCCGTCTGTCTGTCTGTCTGTTCGTCTGTCACCAGGCTGTATCTCATGAACCGTGATAGTTAGACAGTTGAAATTTTCACAGATGATATATTTCTATTGCCGCAACAAATACTAAAAACAAAATAGAATAAATATTTAAGAGAGCGTCTATAAAAAAAACTTTTAAAAAGTTTCTCGGTGTGTTCATTAGGCGTTGGGTCTCAAAATGTATGGGAAAACTAAAATCCGACTCGCACTTGACCAAAATTCTACTTGATATTATTTTACGTTCTTATTACTGATAAAAATCTTTATTTAAATTAAATTAAAAGAGGTTATTATAAATTGTCTAACGTTGTATAGATAAATAGTACGGAACCCTTCGTGCACGAGTCCGACTCGCACTTGGCCGGTATTTTTTCAAGTATTTTCGTAAGATTATTTATTGGCAACTTAAAAAAAATGTGTTGTAAAAAACCGTATTGTAATCATGGGTTCATGTTCATGCATCTTGGGTTCTTTTCCGCCAATGAGTGACCTTGGTTAGCCGCGAATATAGTTTTTTTTTTTTTTAGTGTCTTTATGTTTTTATTATTTCAATAAAATTATTTTAAATATAAGTTTAGTTATATTTAGTTTTAATTTAATTTATGAACATGTCTTTTTACTTATATCTGTAAATTGTGGAATAAATATTAGTTTTTTGACAAAAAAAAATTGGTTGTTTGTAAAGTAGGTTTACGATCGAGATGTTTACGTGATAACCGCGATCGCGCTCGTGAGGTTTTGGTGTGACACAAGTTTCTGAACATGTCACCCGACTAAAACGATTTTAAAGACGTTATCACGTCAAAAAAAAAAATTGGAATGTACCTACTCGTATTTGTATACTTGCATCTCGACACGTCGCGTGGCAGTGAACGGTGACTCACCGCCCCGATTCCGGTGTGCTGTAAAAATAGACGACAATGCAACTCCTCACACACAACGGCGTACTTACAGAGAATATAGATGGCCCTTAAAGCGTTTCGTCGACTACGGCTCGTGCGACAAATATAGATGACAATACAGACTGTAAACTTGTAAACTGTAATAAATACTCATTGTGGACCACCGTGGAGAAATGAGCGGAGATTCGCAATGTGAACTTTTATCGAGAATTCGTCGAACAGGTTTTGATCTAGAGTATTCTAGAGTGTGGATATAGTAACAAACACAGTCTACTTGCCTAAGGTACTTAAATGGTTGGTATTACTTATATGGGACTCTTGACTAGTCTAATTTTTGTCTTATACTGCCTACCCTGACTTTTAAAAACCCACGCTGCTGGACTGTAGGTCGCAAGATATAAATTAAGCAGTAAATATAATACTTATATAGTACTAAAGTTTTAAATGATTGTTTTTGTACTAAACAGTAACGCTGACGAAAATTCTGTCATCATCATCATCATCATTTCAGCCGAATGACGTCCACTGCTGGACATAGGCCTCCCCCAAAGACTTCCACAATGACCGGTCCTTCGCCACCCGCATCCAGCGGACACCCGCGACCCTTACCAGGTCATCAGTCCACCGTGTGGGGGGCCTGCCCACGCTACGCCTTCCGGTACGTGGTCGCCACTCGAGAACCTTCCCGCCCCAACGGCCATCGGTTCTGCGTGCTATGTGCCCCGCCCACTGCCACTTAAGTTTAGCGATTCGAAGGGCTATATCGGTCACTTTGGTTCTGCTGCGGATGGCCTCATTTCTGATGCGATCACGCAGAGAAAATCCCAGCATAGCCCTCTCCATTGCTCTTTGGGTGACTTTGAGCCTTCTTATGAGGCCCATAGTAAGCGACCACGTTTCAGTACCATATGTCATCACTGGCAACACACACTGGTCAAAGACTTTCGTCTTGAGACACTGCGGGATATTGGACGAAAAGATGTGACGTAGCTTCCCGAACGCTGCCCAGCCGAGTCGGATTCGACGATTAACCTCTTTCTCGAAGTTGGACTTACCTAACTGGACAGTCTGTCCTAGGTATATGTAATCGTCTACAACTTCGAGCGTAAAGTGTCCGATTGTTACGGGAGTTGGTGCTACATGGGCATTTGACATGATCTTCGTCTTGTCCATGTTCATCCTTAGACCAACTCGCTCGGAGGCTTTACTGAGGTCATTGAGCATTGTACTTAAATCCTTCATGGTCTCAGCCAAGACTACTATATCGTCAGCAAACCGAAGGTGAGTGATGTACTCGCCGTTTATGTTGATGCCTAGCCTTCTCCAGTCCAGTCTTGAACACGTCCTCCAGTGCAGCGGAAAACAGTTTAGGAGAAATAACATCTCCTTGCCTGACTCCCCGCTGCAGCGGAATAGGTTTCGAGTTCTGGTCCTGGAGTCGGACTGACATAGTGGCGTTCTTGTACAAACACTTCAGCACTTCGATATAGCGGTAGTCCACTTGGCACCGTTGGAGAGATTGTAGTACAGCCCAGGTTTCAATCGAATCGAAGGCTTTCTCGTAGTCCACGAACGCTAGACAGAGGGGCAGGTTATACTCCTCAGTCTTCTGTATAACCTGACGAAGCGTATGGATGTGGTCCACGGTGCTAAAGCCTCTTCGGAATCCGGCTTGTTCGGGAGGCTGGAAGTCATCTAGCTTGCGAAAATTCTGTATGTCATATTAAAGGAAAAAATAATGTTTTAAATTACATGTAAATAGGTAAGTAAAAGATATGATACTCAAAATTCTGTAGCATAATTATGAGATAAATACAGAACTTATTTACGTTTATATACATGGAAAAGTTGTGGTTCAAGCATGCGGTTGTCAAGGGCGGTTGTCAAGGGCGGCCGTGGGTTCGAATCCTAACATACCTAAAGACTTATAAGCGATTAGGTACGTATATACCAAATTCAGATATTTTGCATCGGGTTTCTTAACTCTCAGTGGTTAGGTATATTCAGACATTCTTTGCATGTAAAAATAAATAAAAATAAAAATTATTTATTTCAAAGAAAACCTTAATAACATTTAACACTATCCTGCGGCCCCACACTAGGCTATGCCTGATTCGGTTGAAAAGCGGAACTAACAAAAAATATAATCAATATTACTATGTAGGTATGTATCTTCAGAAATCTTCGGAATAGGTGTACTTTTTAATTAGTAATAACCAATCAATTCTTGGACTAAAAAACTTCGCAAAGGGTAAGCGACCGCCGCTGCAATCATCGCCCTTCCAAACGGGCATATGTCCACCAAACCCCATTTGATTTTTCACCCTATCTTGTAAGAATAGAGTCGATAGTTGGATGACGGGCTTAGAGAGACGAAGGCGGTTATTCTGATCGGGCTCTATCGGTGGGTTCCAGGATGGTACTATTTATTGTCGCCCCTTTTTAGCGTCATTCAGAAGTCTGGGCTAAGTCCGGAGCATGTGTAGCTTTCTGTTCCATATTACAAATACTAGAATTTCCCTTATTACTGTTCTACGGACCCTTCTAGCGTTAATGCCAAACAACACCAAGCGTCAGCTAACAGTCCTAACGGAAATATAACATTATTTATTAAAATCAAAGGGAAACAATGCTCCTTAAGAATTAATCGAGTTAGATTCAAAACGGTGACCTTTCGACTGACCACGCCGATAGTTCTTAACCAACTAAACTAAGTAAGTATCGTAGTTGTTGCTTGATTTGATTGACTTTGCAATTTCAATGGAATACATAATTATATTCGATTTTATCGATGTAATTGAATATGATTTCAAATCTCAATATTGCCCTCGCGAACTATACAGAACTACCTGGTACAGTAATCAGCAAATGTAGATGATCATTTTAGTACTTTGTCGCACTAACGTAACTTAAGATCACTGCGACAGTTCTATACATACAGTTCTATGCGTCAAAGTAATGAAAGTGACAAGGTACTAAAATGGTCATCTACTTGTTCTGTTGACTACAGTACATACTCGTATTAAATATTGTTTGGAACTTTTAAATGCTGTATTATAGGTACGATTTGGTGAAGAAAAATATGAATTCACGCATCAAAAGACTAAATTATTCATAACAAGATGAATGAATGAGATTGCATCCGCTCGGTTTAAATCTGGTTTCCATTTAATTGAGTGGCAGCTGTTTACCGACTTCCTTACTAAATAAAACTAAAATATGACGTGTTTATGAACTAAATAATAGTAAATGGTTTCGGGAATATGATGTGGATCGTGAGATCGTGACCATACACGCATAGTTTGAATGAACGCATGAATTTAAAAAGGATTGAAATCAGTTTTCTTTTATTTTAAGAAAAAAACTTTTTATGAAGTTCCAATTTATATTTGTAAATTTGTGTGAGAGTTCGTCTTCCACTATCACAGTGGCCCCTTTTAAAAAAAATAACAGGTCTCGCACACGCACTGTTAATACTGTTATACTTATTATACTACATAAACCTAATACTATTCTTGAACGTTTAGAAACTTTTTTGAACTATGCCGTAAGTGAAGCCAAATACGTAAGTACCTAAGTACTCAAGTCTTAAGTAAGCTATTTAAAATGACTGGGTAGCGGGTATATTGAACATCATTCGAATCATTACGATTTACTATCTATATTAATAATTTCGTGCAGGGGTACGGTAGACCCGAACGAGACCTGTCTCAAATTGAAGAACGTATAAAAATAACGATTTTTGAGTTGAACATATGTATCCGCAAAATTCGGATTGTCGCGTATTTTGGATTTAAAAGTGTTAATTTGATGACAAAACGTCGGCCATATTGCCCACAGACTATATTGCTATATTAAATTTGTTGGTTGACAGCGTCGGCTACGTTCGAAAATCGTGAACTATTTTTGCGTCCGGTATGTTGGCCAGGTTGCTGGGCTGCGTTCTGGGTGATGGGCCATCATCGCCCATTGTGTGGATTCGGCTAGCCGCGTCTGCAGCGTTTTGTTTTTGTAGTTTTCAAGCGTTCTATACACCTATCAGCCTAGCTAGCACGATAACTTATACCGTCACGTTATATGGGCGAAATGTATTAAAACGTCACATAAAACGTAACGGTATAATCTATCGTGCTAGCTAGACTGATTGTCACAACAACCGCCTTCAAAGCGAATGTATGGGGCCTGTTACATGGATTCATATCACGATAAGTATCACGTGAATATTAAAGCAGAATCCATACAAATTTGAAAACTGCGATAATATTGACACCCCAGTATTGTGATAATATTAATCGTGTAAAGGACACCACTTGAATGTTTGCTGAGTCTGTCCGCCATCTTAAAGCTGCGTCTCTATTTTGTTTGTGACAAACTACTAGGTGACTAATGGCTTTTAAACGTCTAGCAAAATTCTATCCCTATCTCGCTCTATCTTATAACTTAGTGGTACTGGGGGACTACTCCGAAATTCGAAATCCGAACTTCGTATGTTGCCGTCCCTTTCACTCATATAGTCTATGACAGGAGAGTGAAAGGAACGGCACCATACGAAGTTAGGATTTTGAATTTCGGAGTAGACCCTCAGCTCATGCCGTTCGCCGCGCTCGGACGTTAGAGGCGCTACTGCGAACCGAAAACGAAGTAGGTATCTGCCTCTCTCGCACATGTATATTCGAACGACAGAGAGGAAGATAGTTCGTTTTTGGTTCGCGGTAGGCCCTCAGGCGTCAACTTTAAAACGAATATGGTATTTTACTATAAGAGAAATAAAATTCAAAATGTAATAAAAACCAGCCAAGTGCGTCGGAGTCGAACACTGAGGGTTCCGTACAACTAAAAAACAAATGTGATTTATCAATATATTGATATTTTTGGTAAAATATACTTCATAATAAACATTATCACTTAATTTCAAGTTCATAGGTCGATGGGAAGCTAAAAAATTATATGTGTGACAGACAACACACGGAATGTTCTTTGACTTTCTTCGACCGTCCGCCACGCTCGGACTAAGGTGCTACCAACCGAAAACTAAATATATATGCCTCTCTGTCGCACTTGCATATTCGAGCGCGGAGAGGGAAATACTTCGTTTTCAGATCGTGGTAGGCCCTCTGGTCTGACGGCTCCTATTCCTGGATGGTGCGCGTATCGGAATGTGAAATACCTTTGGCAAAACGGAACAAGTTGTTAAATAGCTTCCATTAATTGGAGAAAATATTACCAACTGTTATTATTATCACGTGAAACACTGAATATTGAAGCAACATCCATAGGGGCCTGTTACATGATTATTATTATCACGCGATATACTCATATCACGATCCGTATCACGTGCAATGAATATTGAAGAAAAATCCATACGATTTTGAAAACCACGATAATATTGACACACCAGTATTGTGATAGTATTAAGCGTTTAACAGACCCCATACAATTTTAAAAATCGCGATAATATTGAGTGTAAAGGGCCCCACTGAATAGAATTTGGCGGAGAATAGAGAGCTGCTATCGCGAAACGAAAACGAACGAACATCGTGTATTTCCCTCTGTGTCGCTCGAATTTGCAAGTGCGACAGAGAGGGAGATACACGAACTTCATTTGACTGTTTTCGTTCGCGTTAGCAGCTCTGACTTCGCACCAAAAATACTGACTGGCACATCAATATTTAACAATGCACATCTGAATTGAATTTTAATGAACGATTAGTATTTTAGCTATACAAATCAGTACTGATTACGGTGTCAAATTTTTTATGTGCCTTTAAATACTACCCTTATAAAAATGCTTAGGATTAACTTGCAAAGATACTAGCCTTTGCCCGTGACGTCGTTTGCGTAATCTTTTACTCCCAATTCCATATAATTCCATTCCATACTTTTATTCCCAATCCAGACTACAGACTATATTTCTATACGATTCGAAGTTTCATCATAATCCGTTGTTGTAATGTTTTTATTTTATACATTTTTGTACACTATTTCTTTCGTCGTTTGCATAACTGTCACGAATAAATGTTTTGTTTATTTCTTTCTTATTTATTTCACCCGAGCGAAGCCGGGCTTTCATCTAGTATACATGAAAATTCCATAAATGTCACAAATAGCAAACGAGCTTCGAAACGAGCCTAGGGTACAGTAGATTATTTCGCAAACCACGGAAATCTGGTTACCTGCTCCAACTTTCACCTACAAATCAAATCCGAATAAAAATTTCAAATTAGTCGAGTAATAGAATCCCGCGCAACCGATACGGATCTGCTGTCGATGCGCCTGTCAAAGTAAAGTGCACGTCAAGCCATCGGCGTAATGGACTCACCATGAGTACATAAAAGATCTCATGTAATATACAAACAGTTGGCGTTACGTGTTTATTTTGCTGGTGGCACGCTGCAGTTTAAGATAATCACAAGAACAGTTTGTTTACCATAGTTACTCACAATAATGCCGAATCTTTTCAACTCATTGTGGGTTATACAATCTTCGTGCTTACCAAGAACAATTTTGTCAAATCGTATTCTTCATATGTTCTCTTTCAAACTTACTATGAGATTATACACAGCGGGCGTATGATGGTTGCCGTTTTATCACTTATCGTCGTGGATAAGGCGCCCGTCACTCTCGCACTCGCAAACTTGTCAGAACGTGACGAATGTCTTATCCACGACGATAAGTGATAAAACGCCAACCATCATAGGCCCGCTGGCCTGCAAAAGAAGGTATAACAGTGTTTGTTCAAGAAAGCTAAAAGTAAAAAATTACAGCATTTGAAAAGGGAGCGTTTTTCTTTTTTGCTATTTTTTCAGCCATATTTTAAAAGGAGGTTGTCAAAACGGAGTTTATCTAACAAAACTAAATTTTCTACACGATGCCTTTTATTTCAAGTTTCTAATTTAAATAGTACAGAAGTTATTGTCACGTTTATGAGTGTTATACCTTCTTTTGCAGGCCAGTGTATATCTAAAATTAACCCGTACAATTTTGATGTATAACTTCAAAGTAATTATGACATTAACTACCAATCATAGAATGAATGCTGCATTGAATAGCAGAGCAAGGAATAAGCTATTTTGACCAGCAACTGTACATTCAAAAAAAGACAAAATAAATGCTTGTCAAAAATCTCCAAATTACAATGAGCTCATTGACTTAGTGTAAATATTTTACAAAGTGTGATAATCCTTTGAATTCCGTGGACCTTCACGCCTCTTTGTTACTGGGTAGCAGGTAGAGGATAGAAGTCCATTTCCTTTACGTGATTAGTTACCGAGCCCTGCTCTCGAGTTCAAGTCAGTCAACATTTTTTGGCTATTTAAACGATTTTTACACCGTTTTATTTGCATACGTATAGATTTTGAACTCTATTGGTGGTATGAACTCCGGTATTGCATCGAAATTGTTTCCCCAAAGTACCGAGCCATACGGAGAAAAAGAACGTACGTAAGTAATTATACTTACGCGAAGTACACACAGTTTTGGCTATTCTTCTTTTGCTTATATTATAATACATTGTGTCCTTGTGTTAGAATAATTACGTAAATCAAGTAATAATTGTAGTGCAGACTAATTAGTGATTTAGCGACTAAGATAATCAAGACTTTTACCTCTAGTAGACATTTTATCGTAAGTAAATAATTATTGACAATGTATTAAAATAATGTAATGTGATTATGTGGTTTTATTGAATAATCACAATTATGGGTGATAGAAGATGAAGCTCGACCTCCTGTACCGACATCTATAGCCAAGACTTCCAGTTGACGCCCAGTTTAGCCTAATGGTTAGTGGCCCTGCCTACGAAGCTGGCGGTCCCGGGTTCGAATCCTGTAAGGGCAGCAAATACTTGTGTGAAATATATCTCCGTCTAGTACCCAAGGTACAAGCCTTATTGAGCTTGAAAATTGGCCCCTAAAACAGAAAATAAGTCTTATCAGTCAGGGTTGAGGGATTAATTCCACGTCACTCAAAAGGCGCCAAAATATTTATTTTTCCTCGTGATATTTTTCTCATTTAACCGTAGAACTGGCCCTATAAAATCGATATGACCACGACCAGAGTTTGTGTGAACATTCCACAGAGTGTGAAGTCCCTCCACGCCTCATTGTGTAGGGGTGGCAGGTAGTCACTGACCGTTGTTTCACACAATTAGGTACGGCTACTTGAGTTCAAGTGTGATGGGGAGATTTTAACCGTTACCCTTTATATGAGGAGTTATTGCCATATGTTACATTGGACAACATTTAGGAATGGCTGGAACGACTCTTATTTTGTTTTATTGGTTCTATGACGTCGGTTTTCTTTTGACACGTAGGGTAATCAATAAGAAAAGAAAGCTAGGCTTTTCTGTTAATAAAATATTCCTACAGAATTTTTGAATGAAATCAAATCATTGTATAATTCTGACTGTCACAATTCATCCTTTTGACGTCATTACGACGATGGTAGGCTTTCTTGACATTTTCGTGAATATTTTGAAAACTAATAAGTAATAGCTACTTATTAGTAAAATACAAAAAATATATTTTGAGGATTCTTGTTAACAAATTAACTAAATGAGTTAATTTTCATACTACTTGAAAGTTTGAAATGTTATCAATTGACATTGACACTCGGTTGACAGTTACCACTGACGGCTGATATCGTACTTCCCACCGACAAGTCACGAAGTTGACTTGCCTACAAAGTTATAAAATTTTGCCTGTGATATAAAATACATCCTGTATAACGATAGTTCACTCGTACATGCGCTCGCGCCGCCGCTGCGTGTATTTTTAGTAGTCGCGGGAGATAACAACTATTGTGCTGATTTTATGCGACTCGACTCCGATAAAGACACCATAATAACGGAGATTTGTGCAGTCAAGAGAGTGAGCAAGCACTTTGAAACCTTAATGATTTAAAAATAAAGTCGGAAATTGGTAGACCAATCTTTTGGTTTACTGTGCCGATTGCGATCTTTAGTTAGTAATTATTTTACCTTTTTTATGATATGGCGGTGGATAGTACCACCACACCACATCAGCCCTAGGACGTCCACTGCTGGACATAGGCCTCTTCCAATTTCATGGGGGGTAAATGCCATAATCGCCACGCTTGGCATGCGGGTTGGCGATCGCAGTATCTCCACCGCACTCTAGGAATGCTGCTGCCCATTCCCCGGTGGTCTTGGTCGTAGTTTAAGGACATACCCGGGTCCCCAATAGTACGGGTGGATAGTACAGGCTGATTGAAAACGATAATATACATAGACTGTGAATCTGTGACCTGTAGACCCCGCAAAAAAAATCAAATTTCAAAATTTCCAAAAACTGACTCCGACAAAAAAAAACTATATAACTATCGAACCTGCAAAATTTAACGAGGATCGGTTGAGGAATGCGATCTGTAGAGGAGAACATCCGGACAGACAGATATACTGACATACGAAAGAATTTTTGTCGAAAGCTGAAACGGAGACGCTTCGCTTGCTCGGTCAATTATAGTGCATTGACAAGTATTTAGCATACAATGATTTACTGTGTTCAGTTGACAAGTTGAAATACAGATATTTTTTTATTTCAAATTATAGGGAAAAATCTCCGAGCAGGATTCGAACCTGCGACATCTGGCATACGCGGCCAATCGCTCTAGCCTCTGAGCTATCGGAACAACCAAGCTCGTCCACGAAATTCTTCAATAGTTCCCTCTTACAACGCCTTAGGGAGGCGTACAGCGACATCTGCCTTAGAAGACTTAGGCTTCTATTAATGGCACCAACGTCTCAAATTACATTGAGAAATCGTCAGTAACGATGCGCCATCCCCTACTAAATTCCATTTTCGTTAGCAGCGTTACTGCATTAGTAAATTTTTATTTTATTTTATACAACGATGGCAAACAAGCTTACGGCCTGCCTGATGCCTGAAGCAGACACCGAAGCTTATAGGCACTTGCGACTCCAGAATCACAAGTGCATTGCCGACTTTTTACTGACTTGGGGATGCGCTGTGTTGAGAGAGACCCGCAGATGTCTCCAGCTGTCAAGCTAGAGACATATGCAGATGTGACGATGCCTGGCGATTATGGCATTTACGAGCCCATGAAATTGGGGGAGGCCTATGTCCAGCAGTGGACGTCCATCGGCTGATATGGATACAGATGTAGTTAATAAAGCTTTCGCATATAGGCTAAACACGGAATACTACGAGACTCGAAGAAGTGTCAACCAATTAACATTATTTAACATCTGTCATGTATAATTATTGCCACTGTGACAAGGTACGAAGTGGCAAAGAAATCAAATTTGGTTGACTGTACATAGTGTACCTTACATACATATTGCGCCGTCCTGCCCCGTATAAAAAAAATTGGGGGCAATATTACACAAATCGACCTAGTCCCAAACTAAGCAAAGCTTGTACTATGAGTACTAATAGACGATGATATATATACTTATATAGATAATACAGGTGTTCACGGAAGACCAGCGTCGGGTACTCTAGAGTCCAGAATTAGGCGAACTAACTTGACAGTTCATTGTACACTAATGTTGCCACAGTTTGGCTATATAGTGCTGTTAATATCGATGTTTAAAAAGTCTAGTTAAGCATTATTATTGTGTTTGGAATCAAACTAATAATTTTAGTAAGCGAAATAATAATAATGAAAATTGGTTGGAATTAAATATACATCGAACATCATTTTGGACATCGTTAAGGACGCTGTCCGCCATTTTGTTTTGTTTAATTAAAATCTTGTAGTTCGTCCCTATTTGGCAAGTATATATGACTGTGAAAGTTTCGACGACAATAACTTGATAAAATATAAATAGAATCAGATTTATAGAAGGCACAAGGTAATATCGACATATTTGTGTCGACATAAACCTATCACTATTTATTTTTTTCTGTCTGGCAACATTTTCGGCTGTCAAGTTAGTTCGCCTAATTCTGGACTCGACTTTAGTAGTACCTGGCATTATGCTGAGTGTTCACCTTTTTCAGTATCGGTGTACAATTTAGTAAGGAAGTCCTACCATTGTTTTCTTTATTCGTTTGTGTGTACCGACTGTTTACTTATACTGAAATAAATAATATTCTATTCTAAATACATAGAAAACATAACCCAAGAACAAATATCCGTGCTAAATGCACAAATAATGCCCTGGCCGGAATTCGAACCTGGGACCTCTAGTTTAAAAGAAATGGAATAGTAATAAGCGCATAATGATAAAGATGATGCTAAGATTATGATCACGAATCGTTAGGCAAAAGCCAACCCTCGGACCTCCTTTCCTTGGACACCAAACGATACACCCGGTTCCAAGAACTCCAGACAGTGTTACACTAAAATGACTTAACTAAATGCCTTTTTTATGGCACATAAGTCCTTTAGCAGTGAAGAATATGGGTGTACGAGCGTGGCTATGATACCCGATAGCAGCCTAAGTGATTAACAATACCACGAGCTCGTCTCAGGGCAACCAGTGTATGTCTGACCTCTGAACAGTCCTGGTTGTTCCGGGTGTCGATGTTGAACAAAAAGGAAACAGATATTTTTTCCATAAAAACAGTTGCGACCGATTTCTCCTTGATTTTTTTAATAACATCAATTTATTTCCTTAATATTCCAAAGTTGGACAGTTTACATATTTGAATTATTTTAATTACATACAAACATCCTTCAGGAACGATTTCCAATATAAAATCCATCCTATGTCCTTCCCAAGGTCTCAAACTATCACCATGCTATATTTCATCAAAATCCGTTCAGCCGTCTAAGCGCGAAGAGGTAACAGACTGACAGAGTTACTTAGCTAGATCATTTTTTTTGCTCCCTTTAATATTTAGCTACCTGTTTTGTAAAACTTGTAAATACCGTCGAAATCGTTAGAGCCGTTTCCGTGGTCCCCGAAAGAAATAGATATACATAGTAGGGAAAATGATTTTTAGGGTTCCGTACCCAAAGGGTAAAAACGGGACCCTATTACTAAGACTCCGCTGTCCGTCCGTCTGTCTGTCACCAGGCTACACCGATGAACCGTGATAGTTAGACAGTTGAAATTTTCACAGATGATGTATTTCTGTTGCCGCTATAACAAAAAATAAAAAAAAAACAGAATAAGATAAATATTTAAGGGGGCTCCCATACAACAAACGTGATAAATGGTACGGAACCCTTCGTGCGCGAGGCCGACTCGCACTTGGCCGGTTTTTTTAATCTGAAGAAAGGGCTCAGCTAATGTTCCCTCTTAAACTTGAACGAGCGTGTTGAGTTTGTGAATGACGACCGTATATCAATTCTATAAACAGTACTATAATGGGCTGGCTGGTCCTGATTCTGTTAATTGAAATGTACATTAGAAATTCCCGTGGGAAATATCGTGCATAAAGTACTTAAAACCAGCCAACGAGACTTAAAGCGGCCTAGAGGGAGTATCACGGAATTTGTTGAGTACAAGTAAGATAAAGATAATTTTATTAGTAAAACATGAGTAAAAGTTCATAAAGTAAGTAGAATAATACCTATAAAAATGTAATGTAGCGAAAAATGTTTTCCTATCGGGAAAACGTATTAAATTAATTACAAGTTCATGTCTGTTAATGGGAAGCTTTATTATTTACTAGCTGTTGCCCGCGACTTCGTCCGCGTCTTCGCTCCTATATTGGTCGCAGCGTGATTTTATACAGCCTAAAGCATTCCTGGATAAATCGACTATCCAACACAAAAATAATTTTTCAATTTGAACCAGTAGTTCCTGAGATTAGCGCGTTCAAACAAACAAACAAACTCTTCAGCTTTATATATTAAGTATAGATTAGTCAATGACAAATGTCAGAATAAAATCTGGCAATAAACTTTTTGCACGTATATGAAATGTTTGTTACCTTAGCGCGTAGTTGCGCTCTCTCGGAAGGGTTTCTACGGAAGACCAGCGTCGAGATCCTTAAGTGGTATCTTGACATTAAGCTGAGTGGAGACCCTTTCAGTGACGCTTAATAATAATTTTATAATATTGTTGTATTGTATTGTGTGTAAGCGTTTCCTGAATAAATTTCTTCTATTCTATTCTAATATATTGCCATTACGAGATCTCTATCAGCTTTCGTATTTTCACTGTGACAAGGTACGAAGTGGCCCACAAATCAAATTGGTTCATCGTACCTAACCTATGTGTATGTTCCATATTCCATAATAATTATTCGTCTCTCACATTGTGCCTTGTCATTAGGGTTTGCAATCCTGAAATCAGTTTTATGTCAATAGTCCCGAAACTTCCGGTATTTTCGTGACTTGATACAAACCGGACCCTATCACCTACCTATAATCTCTGCGTGTCATTTACTTGCTCAATCGCACAGAAATGGCTGAACGAATTAAGATGAACATTGGTACAAAAATGCTTATTCCGTGGTCAGAATATATGGATTAATATGTAGTCGTTTAGCTTGAAAATCAAGGGATGACTCTGGGGGTGGAAGTTAATACAGTGATGCGGGATTTCAGTCGAAGTGACGGGCAAAAGCTAGCTCTAGATAATGTTCTGTGGTTAAGAGCTCATAATAAGCGGTTGAGCTATTACTATGTGATGTGCAATCGACAATGAATCACTGCCGACAAATGAGATTTCTCCATACAAAGTGGCAATACAATGTTATTTCAAATAGCACTAAAACTTTATTGCAGGTATTCTTGAAGTAAATCCTAACCACTATGAAATAGAATCGGTCTCCGGATGAACTTGGATAAAACCAAAGTCATGATCAACGAGCATGTTGACCCGGGACCGATCGCAGTAAACGGAGTCTACCTCGAAGTCGTTTCCGAATATATATACCTAGGGCAGTTGCTCGAACTAGGCAGAAACAACTTCGATAAAGAAGTCAGGAGGCGGATTCAGCTGGGATGGGCAGCGTTTGGGATACTGCGTCGAGTCTTCTCGTCACCGATACCTCAAAGCCTAAAAACTAAAGTTTTTAATCAGTGCGTCCTACCTGTCATGACATACGGAGCCGAAACGTGGCCACTTACTGTGCGCCTTGTCCACCAGTTTAAGGTCGCTCAGCGAGCTATGGAGAGAGCTATGCTCGGAGTTTCTCTTAGAGATCGTATCCGGAATGAAGTTATTCGTCAGAGAACCAAGGCTACCGACATAGCTCAGCGAATTAGTACGCTGAAGTGGCAATGGGCAGGTCACATATGTCGCAGAACCGATGGCCGTTGGGGCAGACTGGTTCTTGAGTGGAGACCGCGTGTCGGCAAACGTAGTGTAGGACGTCCTGTAGCTAGGTGGGGTGACGACATCCGTAAGGCAGGAGGCAGGGATTGGAGGAGAAGAGCTGAAGACCGAGCTCGGTGGCGTGCCATGGGAGAGGCCTATGTCCAGCAGTGGACTGACACAGGCTGATGATGATGATGAAATGGAATCATTATAATTGACAAACATGATTTATTCGTAAGTATTTGTGTAGTTTATATAGAGACTCGGCCTGTTTAGGCTAGTTGGTAGTGACACTGCCTCCGAAGCTAGAGGTCCCGGGTTCGAATCCCGGTAAGGGCATTTGTTGTGTGGTGAGCAGAAACATTTTTTACTGAGACTTGGATGTTTTCTATGTATTTAAGTATATATTCATATATATCTATTAAATATATCGTCGTCTAGTACAAGCCTTATTGAGCTTACGAGTACTATGGGACTATTTCGATTTGTGTAAAAATTGTCCCCTAATATTTATTTATTTATATAGAGAGTCGAACGTGTGGGGATGCGCATTTTGGAGAGGATAAGTATCTTGAGAATAGAATAATATATTTTTTGCCGTCAACACAGCAAGCTAACTTTTTTAACCCTTTGAACGCCAAGGACCTATAAAGTGGTCGTGTGTCGTCGTGCCCACCACGCCAACAACCACTAAAAAGGTCGGAGTGAAGGTATACGTTGATCATGAAAAAAATCGATTAAAATTGATTTGTTTTTATCGGTTTAAAAGTTACATCAATTTTTATACCTTGGCGTCTGAGTGATCACTTCATTCAAATACAAAAGCGTTCAAAGGCTTAAGACGCATCCTCCGCGCGCTTTGGCAAAAAGCGGTTTTTTAAAGACCTAAGGTTTTAAAACTAAGCGACAAAAACTCTTGCTACCACCTACATCTAAACCATCTTTTCACAGTTCTAACAAAAAAGATTGGTGGTTCACCATTTACCTAAAAACTGAATGTTTGATATTCCTCTGCGCGGTCTGGAATCATTTCATTGTTTGAAGTTATTACTCCCTCCGCGTGTGCAAAAGGAAATTTAATTTTATAAATAATAGCCAGTAACATTGATAACTTTATCTAGTACCTAGTACAGACAGTTATCAATTAAATGAATGACATCATATTTTGTCACATAAGTTCGCATTTATCTTGAATTCTCGTTTAGTTTCAATACCATCGAATATACCGAGTTGGCGGACTTGTTAATTTTAGATAGGCAGATAGGTAGGGTCGCTAGGCCGGTTACGCGACCAGCGTCAGTTTGCGACCACCTGAATGAAGTTTTTTCAACTAAAGATATTAATATTTTTACAGACCCTAAGGAAACAGTAAGCCGTATGCATCTTATTTGGTAGCTATTGAATGAAAATCCAGTAAATATTTTTTCTCAAACATGCAATGAAATATTGATGTTATGTTCCTTATAATAGGCTGCGAAGTTTGACGTTTTAGGTGCGGCTAGGACAAGAGGTCGTTAATGGAATTTCATACAAATCTTGCAGGCCTAGGCCGGCAAAGTCCTCTTTTTTTAATTTTCATTTCACATAAATTTGTGGCACAGGCATCATGACATTCTGCCACTATGCGTATTAAAAATAAAACTTTGATTTTTTTTGTTGTTTATTTTAAATCATGTTTGAGAAAAGCACTATACATACCTCGGCGGGAAATATGGGGTTGCCCGCCTCAGACCTATCTTTCGTATTTTCACTGTGACAAGGTACGAAGTGGCCCGGAAATCAAAATTGTTGATCGTACCTATGTCTTATGTCTATGTGTGTATTCCCATAACAATTCTACGTCTCTCACATTGTTTCTATATGTCTTCGGCCGGCAACCCCTTTTGTCCCAGCCTCTGTACTAATGTACTATTACCAAAAAAAACTGGCTTCAAACGAGTAAAGGATGATTCACAGTAGGCCGTTCCGTGTCTGGGTAGGCCCGTTTTCTTCTAGAGAAATACGCCGGCCGTTGCGTTTGCTGTCATAGAAAGCGGGCCGGCCCGGACACGGAACGGCCTACTGTGAATCATCCTTAATTCGTCCATTTATCGTGCACATACTTAATGCAAATTTAAGACTTAGGTATATGGTTTTCTCGTGGATGCCATTGTCAGAACTGGACCAAATTAATATGGGACCACACTGAAAGCACCAGCTTTCAAATAAAAAAAGAATCATAAAAATCGGTTCACCCAGTCGAAAGTTCTGAGGTTACAAACATAAAAAAATAGAATCGAATTGAGAACCTCCTCCTTTTTTTGTAGTCGGTTAAAAAAACTAGTAAATATCGTTTCAGTTCGTCACCTCATCTCATCATCATCATCAGCCTGTGTCAGTCCACTGCTGGACATAGGCCTCTCCCATGGCACGCCACCGAGCTCGGTCTTCAGCTCTTCTCCTCCAATCCCTGCCTCCTGCCTTACGGATGTCGTCACCCCACCTAGCTACAGGACGTCCTACACTACGTTTGCCGACACGCGGTCTCCACTCAAGAACCAGTCTGCCCCAACGGCCATCGGTTCTGCGACATATGTGACCTGCCCATTGCCACTTCAGCGTACTAATTCGCTGAGCTATGTCGGTAGCCTTGGTTCTCTGACGAATAACTTCATTCCGGATACGATCTCTAAGAGAAACTCCGAGCATAGCTCTCTCCATAGCTCGCTGAGCGACCTTAAACTGGTGGACAAGGCGCACAGTAAGTGGCCACGTTTCGGCTCCGTATGTCATGACAGGTAGGACGCACTGATTAAAAACTTTAGTTTTTAGGCTTTGAGGTATCGGCGACGAGAAGACTCGACGCAGTTTCCCAAACGCTGCCCATCCCAGCTGAATCCGCCTCCTGACTTCTTTATCGAAGTTGTTTCTGCCTAGTTCGAGCAACTGCCCTAGGTATATATATTCGGAAACGACTTCGAGGTAGACTCCGTTTACTGCGATCGGTCCCGGGTCAACATGCTCGTTGATCATGACTTTGGTTTTATCCAAGTTCATCCGGAGACCGATTCGCTGAGACGAATTAGTGAGACCGTCCAACATCTGTTGTAGATCCTGCAGCGTTTCAGCCATAATGACAATGTCGTCCGCGAATCGTAGGTGAGAGATGTGTGCACCATTTATATTGATGCCCCGACCTTTCCAGTCCAGCGTCTTAAACATATCCTCCAGCGCGTTGGTGAACAGTTTTGGTGATATAACATCACCTTGTCGCACTCCGCGGCGCAGGTGGATATGTTCAGTTCGCTGGTTTTGTACTTGGACGGTCATCGTTGCGGCTTCATAAAGGCATCTTATCACCTCGATATACCTCATCTAAGTGGTCGCAAACCGGCACATCAAATTAGCTGGTCGATATCGACCCTACGATTATTTTACTAAATTGATGTTTCCAAATGCTACGACTGGATAGTCCGTCTGAGCTGTTCTGTTGTTAATCTTCCGTTGGAACCATGGACAATTAATATCAAGAACAGGACCAACATGCGCGATTTTGGTCCAAGAACATTGGGTTCGTAAGTTGGTACCAAGTACCAACGCAATGCATTAAGAGGGCGCAGTACGCTCGGTCTGGCTCGGTGCTCCATACAAACGTATTTATGCTCTCATTTTAAAACGCCATGCTAGAATATCATGAAAATTTGTATACACAATGGGATCCGGCATATCTAGGTCGGACCATAGTTTCTGTTGCTAGAAATTGTAAAAAAAATAATACAGCGGCTTTTTGAGTTTTTTACGGCATGTATGAAAACCTTAATAATCGCTGTATTTTTTCTCCATTATAATTTCAAGCAACCCGACCTAGATATGCCGGATCCCATTGTGTATACAAAGTTTCATGTTATTCTAGCCTGGCGTTTTAAAATGAGAGCATAAATACGTTTGTATGGAGAACCGAGCGTACTGCGCACTCTTAATGACAGTCAGCGGCGGTCTCAGAGTACCCAGAGTAGACGTCAAATAATAATACCGCTAAGAGCGAGAAGATCATATAGTAAATTGAATAAGAGCGACAGAGGGATATATCATTTGTTTTCCTTGTCATAGTTCCGCTTTTCTTTATTTGCCTCAATGTCATCTAAACGTCAAGTCAAATAGTTTGAGGCAAATAAACGATTACCCGGCCAAATTAAGGACGTTATTTATTGTAAGCCGCCAGACGTTTAAGACTAGTTCTCAATTTAGCTGTATAAGAGCTTTTCTGTCCCCCTAGGTGAAACTTGTATAGGATCTCTATAGAAATCCTTACTCTGAGGCGGCGGTAAACAAGTGACAGTTTACGCAAAGAGTACATTATACATACTGAGTTTACGTTGTCAACTGACCTGTCGCCAACAAACTGCCCGCAGTTGGGCGAAATTTATTGTTTACCTACTACCTAAGTTACGTGTTGATAAATAAATAAATAAAAAAGTGTGTCGCTTGTTTTAGGTGTAGGTACCTAAGAAATATTACACCAAAAGGATTTAAAGAGCATATTCTCACTTTTGATTACTTTGTCAAATAGATCATCTGAAGCCAAGAAGGCACTGTTTCATTAGTTTTGGTCCACAACTGACTTACCAGGTTTATGATGCTTGTGTTTCTTCCCCTTGCCAGCCACAGCTGCCACCAGCAGCAAGCACAGCCACAGCTTCATCTTCACATCACACAACACTGGACACTAGATAATATCTAAATCAACACATTTTCGACTAAAACCCACTTTAAACTACTACAAAAATAAGCATATGCACTAACACTATAGTTGAACTTTTGTAAACCTACACAGTCCACTTTAAATTAACCACAAACTAACCTTAAATCACGATAGTAAACTCAAAAACACATCATGAAACTACGTTATTATAACACAATCTAACACTACAAAACCGTTAATTAAACACAACTTAATTCTTTAATTTTTATTTAAAAACACTCGTAATTTTAACGCGCGTACGATATCGGAAACGATGACAGAACTTCCGAAAGCTCACGCGAACGCTTTGAACCGAAGCCAAAGCTCAACTGAGCAACTTTAATTTGATTTAAAGTTACATCACTAAACTCCAACGTAAATTTCACTTTATACCTCAGATTTTAAGGGTTAAAATTCAACGGTTGTTACCGCACGTGGTTATTACCTCACACAGCGGTCACCGGCCAGGCAAAAAAGTTTACTTTTCTGTAAATAATTGAGCCTATTACTGTATAATAACTCGTAAGAAGCGAATAATACTTCACTCAGAGTCTTGTAATGCCCTCATTATTTTAGACGATTATAGCAGCAATGTTACATTTTATGATCTCTACCATTTACCTAAATGAGTAGTAACTTTCTTCGAAACTAAAAGCTCGCATCCCCAGCTTTCTTCTTGTTGAAAGAGTTACGCTACTCGCCGCTAGATGACAGTGTATGTACTGCACTAAAATGGATTAAGTACTCAAAATATGCTATGTACTGGATTTTTATCTTTACATGGGTACATGGCGATTGCCTGCTTTAAACACAATCTCAAACGATGTATAACTGAAAAGCAAATTGTCAATACTAAGCAGATCTTTTGTATTTCGTTTCGTTATATTGTATTTAAGGAAGTTCAAGGTTAACTTTTATGTATTTGCTTGTAATTTTAGAACTTTACTTTTCTAATATGTGTATTAGTACATAATTATTTCGTACAGTCGGCTGCCCCAAATCAAAACCTGGTATCAGTATCAGACCAAATTTTACAGAGGAAAGTAAAATTAAACACGAATTGTGTCAGCCTAAAAAAAAGTTCGTAGGTTTGGGTAGCATTTCATTTTATTTATTCACAAACAATACCACGATTGTGTTTGAAATCATATACAAATTAGATAATTACAATAAAATTATTTAAAAATATACAAATTAGATTAGGACAAAAACTAAAATAACTAAAATTAAAACAAATAAATTACATGTCAATGCTGATTAAAGAATAAATGGTAGCAGTAGTAGCAAAACTAAACACAAATAGTTAAATTGTAATAAAATACTATGGAAACCGAATTTTATTGACCGAGCGAGCGAAGCGTCTCCGTTTCAGCTTTCGATAAAAATTCTTTCGTATGACTGTCTGTTTGTCCGGATGTTCTCCTCTACAGGTCGCATTTCTCAACAGATTCTCGTGAAATTTTGTGAGCAGGTTCGATAATTATATTTTTTTTTGTCGAGTCGGTTTTAGGAAATTTTGTAATAAAAAAAATGCGAGGTTTACAGGGTGACCGTGTTTTGACAGAAACGCAAGGGCGGAAGGTTTGTTTCGTTGAACATAACCTCAAAAAATAAAACAAAACTTTTCGTGGTAACTATTGATTTCCTAACTTTGGGGAGGGTTCGGGGGGTTCCTCCCCTCTCCCACCAACTTCCCTATAAATAAATAAATATATATATTATAAATATTAGGGGACATTTTTCACACAAATCGAACTAGTCCCACGGTAAGCTCAATAAAGCTTGTGTTATGGGTACTAGACGACGATATATTTAATAGATATATACTTAAATACATAGAAAACATCCAAGTCTCAGGAACAAATGTCTCTGCTCACCACAGAAACTAATGCCCTTACCGGGAATCGAACCCGGGACCTCTAGCTTCGGAGGCAATGACACTACCAACTAGGCTAAACAGGCCGACTTGCGTCCCTATAATGCGTAATTCAAATGGAACCCCTCCGAAACTACAGAACCGATTTGAAAAAATCTTTCACTGTTGGAAAGCTAACAGTATCCCTGGGTAGCATAGGTTGTACAGGGTGTTTGGTCCATCGTTTGCCAAATTGAAATAGCGGATAGGTGGGGTCATTTGCTATCTTCTACGGCCCAAAAAAAATCTTGGGCCCAAGCAATTTCTTATGTAATTTTTTAAAAGTTTTTTTGGAGAATCTTAAAGGTTGACTCATTAAACCTGAAGTTAAAAAAAAGTAGGTGATCGAGTCTGCAATTTTTATTTAAAAAAAAATTGCAATAATGTACGGTTCTATCTAAATCAAAATTACTTGCAAGTAACGTCTAACTTTTTTTATTGACCCGCGAAGATCTTTCAAGACGTATAAATTCTGTCGCAAGTAAACTTCGAAAGACGACAAAAACGTTTCTCGCTGTATAAATAAGTACAGCGAATTCTCAAATCAATAAAAGTTGGCAACGGGCCCATATGGAATCACAAGCATACACTGCTATGGTATGGTGCCTGCTTATCATGAAGCAGGCCGAATTCTTCTTTTACACCGTCGTGATATAAAAATGTAATTTAAAATTTGTACTTTTATATTGCCATTGATCATAAATACTACCTAAGTATAGAAAAAACGATAACAGGTGAAAAGGTATGGAATAACAACTCAATAATACGAACAATAAGCCAAAAATGTTTAATGTCATATCGATAAATGTACACTGCGCTTGCAACACCGAAATTGGACATCACATGAGTCCACTAAACGAGTAAAAATTCACCTAAAAAAAACTTCGCTAACTTAGATTACATTCATTCGGATAGATTTGCCGCTCGCTAGCGAGCGCACGATACCTTACAGTACAATTTCACCCCTGCGGTACACTATTGTACTCAAACATTGTACTTGGAAGGTATTGTTGTACCGATCTAGTTTTATGGTCGTAGCGTTTTGTGAGACTGTCCTAGAATTACCATGAGAAGGTAAGTGTACCTTATATTGGGTTCTGTACTCGCGAGTTATTCAAAACAATATTGATTTAATATTGTTGTGATGGTATTTGTTTAATAAGGAGCACATTTTCTAGTTTTATATTGCCTTAAAACCTGCATGATGTATTTTTTTGTAGAAGTACATAGATTTTAGTCTGATTTACCCGCCAGGTACAACAATACCAATAAGTACAATAATACCAGCGGAGACAGTACAATGGGTCGTACTCCCCGCTTCCTCAGGCCTCTTTAACATACACGAATACAAGTTATACATTCAGATTTAATTATTAAATAGTACGTACGCCGATCTTTACCTAGACCGAAATACGTTCGTTGGTAAATGACTCCAAATGTGTGCTTATTTTAAGCTTGTATTTTCAACAAAGTACATTTTGCCTATTCGCAAAATGAGTGTTGTATAGCACTGGTATTGGTACATTAGGCACATTTCCCAACGCCTGTATTTCAGTTTATCTCTATAAAATTAACGTATTATTATAAAATATTTTGCTATATTTATAAAATGCCTATTTTATCTTTAAATTATATTACGATTACATTAGGTAGACATTCGGCCCAAGATATGTACTTGTATAAAGATATGTTATATAATAATTCCGTATATAATATTTATTTTATTGCTTTATTCCTGGAGGTAAATAAGAATGTATTTATCGTCTTCATGTAATAAAGTACAGTCTGAAAAATTTCGACCTCGAACTAAAGAGTCACACCCATTATAATTTTTTTGTATAGAAGGTACAGTCAGATCCTTCCAAAATAAACGATACAATGTCGTAGTCATTATTAGTAAACATATAGTAGTGGTACAGATAACAAGAGACTAGGCAGTAAGAATATGACTGTCCCACGAAATGTATATTTACAGCATGATATTAATGTAGCTAACCACAAGAATAATAAAGAACTATTTAAGAAGCGGAACCGACCAAATGAACACTTTCAAACACTTGATAATATTGCGGGCTTAAAAGTCATTAAGAGGGCGCAGTACGCTCGGTTCTCCATACAAACGTATTTATGCTCTCATTTTAAAACGCCAAGCTAGAATAACATGAAACTTTGTATACACAATGGGATCCGGCATACCTAGGTCGGAAATTAGTTTCTGTTGTTAGAAATTGTAAAAGAAAAAAATACAGCGGTCTTTTGATTTTTTTACGGCTTGTATGAAAACCTTAATAATCGTTGTATTTTATCTCCATTATAATTTTAAGCAACAGAAACTAATTTCCGACCTAGATATGCCGGATCTCATTGTGTATACAAAGTTTCATGTTATTCTAGCATGGCGTTTTAAAATGAGAGCATAAATACGTTTGTATGGAGAACCGAACGTACTGCGCACTCTTAAATAAAAGATCCCATGTAGATACCTAACAAGCATTTATGAATTCCGCTTCCATACAGTTCACTTCACTATTAGTAAATAGCGATAACCACTTTAATAAATGATATGATAATACCTATAATGATGATATGATAATATTGTCTGTGATCAACATTTTACTATTCTTGTGGCAATTTTGTACAAGGTCTTAAACTATGTATTCGAAAACGGCTATGTTGTAAGGGTTTAACATTTCAGAACAGACGGCACTGGGTAGCAGGAAGGTAGGAAGCGGGGACAGGAGAACAATGAAACCAGCTGGGAATCGAACTGGCTACTTGGAAAGTTATTTTACGCTAATGTTTTTCAAGATCTTTGATAACGTAGACAGGCGTCTGAATATAAAATCGGAATAGTTTAATTACGATAATGTATTAAAAACAAAACTAAATTTATGTTGCGCAAAATATGGCAGTTAGTGAAACCATTGCCACTGAAAGAATATAATTACTTTTGAATAACAAATGCTAAATTTATTTTAGTTCATTTGCGTCCATGATTATTGTTCTGGCGTTGTACTGTGCCCGTAAAGTACAAAAAACTTATATGTATAGAAATTTTCGTATTTTTGGGGTACACAACGACCAGTATGTAGTGTGCTTACCCGAACAGTAGGTACAGAATAAAAACGGAGATGAGAATAATTACTTAAATGAAGTGAGGAAAAAAACTGGATGTTCAAAGTTATAAATTCAGATCATTTTTAATATAGATAGTCAGATTATTTGCATCTTATAGAACTTAAATGAGGACAAACATGTTAGATGGCTATTATTTTTAACATGGAAGATAGTAGGAAGTGGACCAAGTTCATTTCGATTCCTAACTGTTCTCATGGTAGCTTTTAGAAATAACTAGACTTATTACAATTAGGCATGTCCTTGCATAACTTAGCACACATTATGATGGCTCTTTGGTAGGACGTACCTTGTGATATTTTGCAGTGATATAACCATCATCATCAACATCCGACCACGGAAAGAATAGGAAACTGATATATTCTATCTTCACAGTGAATGTGCAAGCACACTCCCCACAGGTCAGCACCCTCACTCATGATTGTAGTGGAGGGCCGCAGTCGCTCGGGCCTTTAATTCCTCGCGCTGGTTAATAAATCAGTTCATGTTACAGCCAGATTCCGACAAGGTTAAATAAGGCTTAAAGCTTCTCACAAACTGGCGCGGCCTGGCCGCGGCGGTCAATAGTAAACTTGTCATTAGCTGTCAAATTTACTATTGACCGCCACCGCAGGCCGCGCCAGTGTGATTCAGCCCTTAGTCTTCCGGTGTCCTTATCCACGACCCATTTTAAAATGAGCATATAGCACTGATTTTCCACTCTGTGACCTGATATTTAAATTCATCTCTGCTTTACCAAACGTATTTGTAATTTAGAGCTTATGACACCACACCATTAATTGATACTTTGAAACTGCTTTCTTTTAAGGATTCTCAAGTGACATCTAGTGTGAAAAATTGACTTGTTTACACAAGGACATGTTGTAAGGCATGCGTCGAGGAAGGACTGAAGGGTGATAATACGTAATGTGCTTTGAAAAGATTTCTTTATATGTTGTGCTTGACTTTTGTTTATTCTTTTTTGAATGCTGTATCGTTACTTTTAAGTCCGTACTAAGACTGCTTAGCATGAGGATCTTCGTTTCTCTTCAAATGCGACATTACATAATAGACGCCGGTCTTTCCTCGGCGTTCCTCAGAGCGGTATTTCCATTGCATAACTAGTTTGCAAGTAGGTTTATGCAAGTTAGTTACGCTTAAGGTTCTGCTTGTTTTAACTCTAATTTGTGAAATTACAAACCTAATTTGAACCCACTAAATATACAATTTAAATTTAATAACTCTCATAATTTTCTTTGAGTATATAAGCGTCAATAATTTAATTGTGTATTGTAGAGGGAAATAGGTTTGTAATTTTTGAAGTCGCGAATTATCATTTCCACCGATTTTTGGTGTGAAATGTGCGATTGTAGAGAAATCAGACTTTTCATATCCTCAATAAGTAGAATATTAATATCTACTAATTACATTTCAACGTCAAGAATGTATGAAATTTAAAGTACACGTGCCAATACGACACCAGTCCACTCTGCACCTTCAATCTTATTCATAGCAATAAAAAAACCAAGGTGTTAATTATTATAATGAAGGTGTTATTTTGGGTCGTGTACCTTACTTCTTGACAAAGCTGTACCAAGAGAATAAATACTTGTAGCAGAATATTTGACTCCATAAAACGTGGTTGCTTGAATGTGAACAATCGTTATTATGGATTCGGTACAAGTCACTACAAGTGTCTATACTATTATATACAATCATTATTGAGAATATTTAAACCTAGATGACATAAGAAAATGATGAGCATGTATAATTATTTATTTTAGAATTGATAGAATGTTTAGTTCGTAGACGATTTTAATATTGAAAATGATAGACAAAATCACGATTGACTGAAAACTATGTCTAATCTTTTCGTTTGTTTATGTCAAAAAGATACTCTCATCATTTTCAGAGGTCATTATGAGATATTGCCACCACAGTCAAACTATGTTACCATACATATCGATCAAAATTACAAAGGCTATTATAGTATGGAAACCCACCTAAGACTGACCCTTATTTCAACTTGCCGATAGCCACCTGACTGTGATAATTCGTCCACAGATTTGTAAGTACGAGTAAAAATGATCGCTGAGTACCATCGTTACTTTGTCAAATCAGCGAGAAAAATTGTCACTATCAAATGGGGTAAATTTTACATTTTACCACGTGATGAAAAAGACAGTAAGATGCTTAGAAGCTCAACCACGAATTGCGGCACGCGTTTTATCTGTCCATTGCACGGTCGAGACGAGCCACGCACTGCGATTAGTTTGGGTCACAAGCAATGTGTTAAGAAAACCGCTGCCACCTCCGGTCTTAGTTGTGGCTCAGCCCTAATGCTTTGTCTTTTCATTGCCACATGATAAATGTAAGTAAGTTGAACGATCTGAAAAGGACGCGAGCCGAATTCATGTTTATCTGACGATGCTCACTGTCAATTTAATCGTACTAAATGATACCGATCTATTTCGCGTCACGACACGTCTCGCCAGACAAATATGGATTCCGTATAGCCGCGGTACGCTGATGACATTTGCCATCGATCTTAGAGATGGCGTTAAAATGGCGCCCCAGACGGACAAGACGTCCAGGAAAAGCTACCAGCCCTCTTATTCACAAGACGACTGGTCCTCACCTGTCATCGCACACCTCACCGGTTTTGTATGAAAACTGTCCGAATTTGACTAATAACATTTGAGAGTTTCCATATAAAAACGGGTGAGGTGAGAGGTGAGGGAGAGCCGGTTCGCCATCGATATCACGGGGGGCGTCAAAGTGGCGCCACAAACAAGACGTCCAGGAAAAGCCTCCAGGCTCCGCTGTCAAGATTCCAGATCCAAAGGTGACGTTTGCCACGGTGACATAGGGTGTACTGTAAAGTCGTGACATTTCTCTCAACGCCGTCCACGTCGCAGTAAGGGGGCCGGTACGGCGCCCCCGCCCTGCGGGCCCGTCGGGCCGCCTCAGACGAACCACTCGTCCTTGTGCGGGGCGCTCAGCGCTGCGCCCGCGCCCGGAGGCGGCCCGGGCGCGCCGAGTACCCGCGCGGGCCCGCAGGGAGCGCCCAGTTTCCCGGCAACACTGTCGCGGGGGAGCTGGGCTTGGCGGCGCCGTTCGTGCTCGCCAGCTGTTGCACTGCAAGCAAATACAACCTCGTTAAGCGACCAGTCAACCTCCGAATCGCTAAACTTAAGTGGCAGGGGGCGGGGCACGTAGCATGTAGAACCGAAGGCCGTTGGGGCGGAAAGGTTCTCGAGTGGTGACCGCGTACTGGAAGGCGTAGCGTGGGCAGACCCCCCACACGGTGGACTGATAACCTGGCAAGGGTCGCGGGTGTCCGCTGGATGCGGGTGGCGCAGGACCGGTCATTGTCTTTGTCTTTGGGGGAGGCCTATGGCCAGCAGTGGACGTCTTTCGGTTGACATGATGATGACGATGATAAACCGACCTGTATATCCAACGCTAAGTAATACCAAGAAGTTAAGAAAGGTGCCCTTATAAATATTGCAACTAAGCCTATCCGTTTGTCACAATCCCGTGAATGGTGGAAGTTGATGTTGAAATTGTAGATTTTTTTCGTCTAAGTAGCTGTTTACACGACGAATTCTCAAAAATCAATCGGTCAGCAACGCGCTTCTCCTCCTTTTTGGAGTCAGAGCGTACACATGCTACGGTGTTTCCTTAGTATCATCCGTAAGCATTTTTGCCAACATACTATTTAACATATGTACCTATAAGTTTAGCTGAAATCGTCAATTAACCATGGTAACGGGATAAAGACGAGCGAAGAAGAAGAACGGGAGAAGGGAAGCGTGAATTACAGCAACAGTTAAACCACTGCTGTGAACCAATCATAAATCTGAACCTCCACGGCTACTCCATAGACAAGAGTACACAACCAAGCAGAAGCCACTATACTTACCTGCAATGTATCATGGCGTGCCGTGACATTCAATAGCCAAAAGCAGTTAAGTCATCACAAGGTACGACAGCAGCAATGTGCCGAACGCCGCCGCCGATCTCGGGGAACGGCGTTCAGAAGTCGCTATACCTACACTGATACCCTGGTCGCCCTCCCACCACTTGAAGGCGGACAGTCGACAAAGAGGCTGTTCAACGGGCTGACAACTTGACAGAAAGAAGATTGAGATAGCCGCTCTGGATCGAACCATATGGAAAACCTATAGATGCCTGCGCCGGTCACCGCGCCGTCTCTCGCGAAGCACGCTCCGGTGGCGCCGGCTAGTAGCAGCAGTGGACCGGACGCCGCCGCCGATCTCTGGAAACGGCGTTCACGAGCCACTGCACTAACACTCTAGCAGCAGCGCACCGAACGCCGCCGCCGATCTCTGAGAACGGCGTTGACGAGCTCCTGTACTGACACTGTAGCATCAGCACCCTGGACGCCGCCACCGCTCCTGGGAACGGCGTTCACGAGCCATTGTACTTACACCGTAACAGCAGCGCACCGGACGCCTCCGCTTATCGCTGGTAACGGCGTTGACGAGCCACTTTACTTACACTGTAGGTGCGTGCGCCGGTCGGCGCGCCGTCTGCACGCGCAGCACGCTCCGGCGGCGCCGGCGAGCAGCAGCATCGCGCCGGACGCCGCCGCCACCACCACCCACGCGCCGCGACTGCCGCTGCCACCGATCTCTGGAAACGGCGAGCGTCTATTTAGAAAATTCATATTACGGAGATTACCCCATAAATTTGTGACATGTACCTATTGTAGTATCCTCTTAAAATTATAGCTCTCTAAAAAAGTCTAAGCCGGTGCGAAATCAGTGTTCAATAGCCCTCGACGCAATGATCAGCAGGTAAGATTGGCGCCCAAACTGGCTAAACTGGTTCACATGGGAACAAAACTTGGTCGCACCACAACAAAACTGTTCACATATCACCTACCGGGGCACAACGCGGCAGAGTTCTCATCCGTACCTTCGGCGCAATGGTCAGCAGCCCGGCTAGTATGATAGCTTATACCGTCACGTTATATGGCCAAAATGTACTGAAACGTCACATATAACGTGACGGTATAAGCTATCATACTAGCCGGGCTGGTAAGGTCAGCGCTCTATAAATTAGTTAACACGGGAAGAAAAATTGTTCACACCACAACAAAACTGTTCACGTCACCTACCGGGGCACAGCACGGCGGGGTTCTCATCAGCGCGCTGGGGTTTAATTTACTCTATAAACACGATCACACGGGAACAAAAATTGTTCACACCACAACTAAACTATTCGCGTCACCTACCGGGGCACAGCGCGGCGGTGTTCTCATCGGAGCCGTCGGCGCAGTGGTCTACGCCGTCACATGTCAGGTCTGCGCTCACGCAGAACTTACTCTGTTCACACCGGAACTCCTTGCAACCGTGTTCTGGAACGATATATTTAATAATAGCTATAAGATCTTCTGACAGTTAATGGGGTGATGTGATTGGTGATTGTGGTACGTGAGTGATCGGGAAATGGAGTAATATCGCATAATAGTACATTACGATACAAGAGCAGGGAATAGAAAATTCGCAACGAGTGGTGATAAATTAAAACACGACCGAAGGGAGTGTTTTAAATCGACACGAGTTGCGAATTACCCATTCGCACGTGTATCGTACAACGTTTTACAGTACATATGGCTCTTTAAAGTTTCGACATATGCACGTAATCTGCACTCGTGCGGTAATGTAGCACCATACGTACTGTAAAGTGTTTTTTGTCTTTGTCAGACATTAATTAATTATATATTGTACGTGAATAAATCATTTCATTTCAGTGATTAAAATTTCTTGAAACATTCGCAGACGTAAGATTAATGAAGGAAGCAGCATAAAAGTCTATCTAAATATTCTAAATTCATTAGAACATAAGGAATGGTCTTCAATCGATTGACCAAAATGCTTTGACTAGCCAAATGAATATGAAGTAATTGATGGAATCGAATTCCAAAATATACCTATCTCTTGAACATTTTTTTGCTATTACGCTAAAAACAATTTAAACGATCTTTACTGGAATAGCAGAAGAGACGTTGTTCAAGAGATTCAAATGAATAGGTTTTTGTTAGCATGGATGAGGTTGATTTCATACTAAATATTGTTCAAAATCATCGATTATTCACATTTTTTTATTTAGTTTTCGCAACTTATATTCCACCCATTACAAAAAAGCCAGTATCTACCCCAGTAATGCTATTCACCACACATTACTACCTACGTACCTAAAATCCCTCAAAACTTTCAAGTGCTCATAATTTCTTAGCCACCCACCCAGACTTCTTTTGATCTCCACAAGGGGATTGTTTCGCATACATTGCGGCGCAGGTATGACGCTGTCTGGGCTCCTCCATACCACAGGCAGCTATGAAAGCATTGTTTACAATTTTATACGCCGACGCGTATTTGTATCGTACCACGATTCAAAAGGTCCTATCTGCCATTTTTTACTCACATTCTAAAATAAACCTTGTGTTGTACGTAAAAGATTGAAAATGCAATGTGTGGAAATGTTAAATGTAACCATTTTCGCTGGCGACGGTAATTCAATGGCGTGTAAATATATCGCTTAAGCATTTCGCTTTGAGCAAATTGGCCGTACGTTAGTTGAGACAATACGCTTTGTTGTCAGAGATTTATTATTTAATAAATTGTTAATATGAACTATGAAAATGTTGCGTGTTAGCTTGGTTTGCTTTAGCATATTTTTAATGTAACACAAAAATCTGCGCAGTTGCATTCAATTTTTGTTACCTATGTCTATGTAGTGATGACATATGGCACTGGAACGTGGTCACTTACTATGGGCCTCATAAAAAGGGTCAAAGTCACCCAAAGAGCAATGGAGAGGGCTGTGCTGGGAGTATCTCTACGGCAAAATTGAGGCCATCCGCAGTAGAAACAAATTTTCAGATATGGACCTCCGAATCGCTAAACTTAAGTGGCAGTGAGCTGGGCACATTGCACGTAGACCCGATTGCTAATGGGGCGGAAAGGTTCTCGTGTGGCGACCATGTACTGGAAGGCGCAGCATGGGTAAGCCCTCCACAAGGTGGGGTGATGACCTGGTAAAAGGTCGCGGGAGTCCTCTGGACACAAGTG
Source organism: Notocelia uddmanniana (assembly GCA_905163555.1). NCBI lineage: Eukaryota > Metazoa > Arthropoda > Insecta > Lepidoptera > Tortricidae > Notocelia > Notocelia uddmanniana. Next base: position 1,047,971 of record LR991056.1, read on the forward strand.
ACACAGGACCGGTCATTGTGGCACTCTTTAGGGGAGGCCTATGTCCACTAGTGGACGTCAATTAAAAGTTTATAAAAACTGTTGAGTTCTCTAAAGTTTCAGTTGACTGAGCGAGCGGAGCGTCTCCGTTGCAGCCTGCCTAAAAAATGCTCTCGTATGTCGGCTGTTCTCCTCTAAAAGTCGCATTTTTCAACCGATTTTTGTGAAATGTTGTGAGCGGTCAGGCTTTAGGTGCTTAGAAACGTAAAAAAAACACTCGCGAAGTCTACATCCCACAGAACAGAGCACCTGTTGCAATTTATGTACAGTTGTCCAATTTGTCCATTTACGCTTTTAAAATTCCTAATTCTCAGTCTAAATTACGGAATTAAATATACGAAAAAGATACTTCACACAATAAAGGGCACAAACTTGAAAACTTCGCAGATCATAAACCCTGACTTGATAATGAAGCATTTTCCTTTAGCATAATATCTTAACTTGCCCAGAAACCCCGGCGCATACGACTTACCAACTGGAGTTACAAGTTACCCCATTAAGGTACGGTACCCCTGCGCTTTGTGCATACTTAAGTAGCCGTAGAATTGAGGGAATTGTCTCCCTCATGTTACTAAACGATAACGTCGTAAATGCTTTGGAAGTTGTAATAAAATATGTCATTGTGAGAAGGCTTTAGTTCACGGGGGCGGAAGTTCATAATATCGGGGTTGAAACTTTTTAGTGTTAGTTGTATTGGTTGAGAGGAGCCATTTTAGTTCGGTGAATTTGTGATGGACTTCGTTCCTTGCTTTGGGAGACTGAAAAGAACCCTCTTTTGTGAACAGTCTATTCGTCAAAGTCTTGTCGTAGTTTTTTGTGCCGCTTTGTCGTACGCGTCCATGTATATGCTGGTCGGCTGTTTTTTGAATTTATACCACGTCAGTGGCAAACAAGCGTACGGCCCGCCTGATGGTAAGCGGTCACCGCAGTGTATTTCATCTCTTACTTGAAGTCAGGTTATACTAGGGATGAGTGTTATGAGTTTACCAGTATATCAGATGGTGAATCATTTGCCCTTTTTTATAGTAGGTGAGGATAATAAATGTGACTGTAATATACCTTTGAGTACCTATGTCTAAAAAGTGTCCTAATCAAACTTCATATCTACATTGATTTCAGTAGTGTTACATGGTTCGACGTAATTTCACTTGCTCTTATTCTATGTAAAGATAAATCAATTTATAACCTATTAATATTAATGATTGAATTTAATATTTCCGTACCTTAAAGCCACATGAAAATTATCAATACAGAACCTCGTCCAATACCTAAATATAATCAGATTGTTTAATTAACGACTAAACAAAAAGTATTTCAATTTTTAGTCCCTAAACTTTTCAAATCCTTAACTACGTACACACCTAACATTCTTGGGCAGAAAACTTGTAAATTATAACAATACCCTTCCCGATCCTGCATTTTTCCGCGCGGCCGAGCGTAAAATCTAATTTTGTCTCAAAAGATGTTTGCGCGCCGGAAATCCGTCATTACCGTGCTGGGAGAAATATGGATATTGTACAGCCACCTCAATTTGTAAAGCCCCTTGTAGAAAAAACCCATTGATTTTTTCCGAGCTTTTATTTAACTTGCCCTGTTATTTAGGATGTCTGTATGTGTGGGACATATTTTGCTAATGAATTTTAGACCCGAAACCGATTGAGCTTAAAATAGGTATACTTATGTCAGTTCGGTGATATTGCAACAATATATCTTTATTTCACCATAATCAGTAAAAATACGAATGATCATAATTCATAACTACAACTTTTGTCCTTGCCGTATTTTGAACCAGGGCTGCCAGTTTCACAGGCAGTCACCACCAACTAGGCTAGGTGTATCAGTAGTAGATAACATCTACTATTATTAGTAAACAAGCACACTTAACGTATATTAAATTTATTAACCTCTTTACGGTCACCCAACGCTACGGATGTGTGGATGACGGGTATCAACATCTAACTGCACGGGTTTTTTTAAAAACCCGCACTTGGTCTTTATAAACTCGACAAAAATAATAAATATTACAATCCTATTGACAAAACAAGCTTTTACAAGAGCACCAATGCAATTTTCAAAAGGGTATATACAAAAAACAATATCAGTATAATTCGTTTACGTTACAAAAAAAATAAAAGGGTTGAGGAGGGTGAACGTAGGAAAATATATCAAGCTCCAGTACGGGCAGTAAGGGCCACAGTAGAGGTACTCACAGTACCTTGGCTATATAGTTAAAATCTCTTGAGTCCGGTGGTTAATTGACCGAGCGAGCGAAGTGTCTTTTTTATACAGCGACGGTGGCAAACAAGCTTACAGCTTGCCTGATGGTAAGCAGACACCGTCACCTATGGAGACTTGCAACTCCAAAAGAATCTCAAGCGCGTTACCGACCCTTGACGAACTTGAGGATTCGATGTATTGACACTGAATCCCGTCGTTATTTCCATTTCAGCTTGGACAAAAAAGTATACATATATGTCCGTCAAATTTTCGGAAGTCCTCCTCTAAAGGTCGCATTTCTCAAACGATTTTCCTGAAATCTTGTGAGCAGTTTCGATAATTATAAAGCCTTTTATTGTCAATTATTTTTTTGAAAATTTTCGACAATCTCGAGCTCTTAAGCTCACGGAGCCACCAGTGTACTTTACATTAACCACCGGAATTCCAGATTACCCGATGCTTCGAACAAAACTCGATTTTGCTTGGACTTCTACATTTGTAAATGGAAGTGTATTTCCTTTACTTATATATGGAATAATATATTGGGGCCGTTCGGTCGATATCGATAACACATTTAGGCTACAGAAGAAATGTCTAAGGACCGTATTTCGGATGAGCACTAGGGACTCGCTTCGGGATGTATTTCGGGAAAAACGTATCCTTACATTAACCAGCATCTACATTCTGGAGTTGTGTCTACTAATACGTAATCAACCGGATTATTTTATACAAAAAGCCTCTTTAAAATATAATATAAGGGAGCAATACAAATATGATATACACCTTCCTAGGGTAAATAATGCCATGTATAAAAAGAGTACCTTTATAATGGCAATTCGTGTCTACAATCACCTTCCGCTTGACTTGAAATCTCTTGAAGGAATTACTTTCAAACGGAGACTTAAACCCTGGCTAATTGATAAAGTTTTTTATAATCTTAATGAATATTATGCATATTAGAATGTAGGTAAAAATGTAGTAGATTAAGTAACAAAATATTGTACGCCCGCAAAGGGTAACTGTTGGTACCAATATTCATATGTAATGACCTTTTATGTACACAGTTCTACAATAAATCATTATTATTATTATTAAATAGACAAATACCACTGTTAAAATAAACCAATGATTGTCTAATTTACATACAGTACACATTCAAATGTCCAAAACACTACAATGACACAATTATATTAGCAAAGCGTTTGCCTCAACAAAAACGTATGTCTGAGCGCGACGCCCATAAAAGAATATGAAGTCAAGCTACTGCTTATCATGCTTCTGTGGCGCAGCAGGCTCATTACTGCTGTAATAACAATTTAAACTGAATTGAAAACGTTTTTTCAGCGCTCCTTATACCCCATTAAGGCATGAAAAGGTGTTAGAGGTTCGTTATGACAAAGAAAGTGGGGGCACAGGGGTGGCGAATGAAGGTCACATTTTTTAGAGTACGTAATTTAAAGGAAAAAAAACTCGTTAAAGCATCTATTCATCCTAGTGAATATCAATAGACTGTAATCGTTAAGATGTAAATTTGTGAATAGTTTAATGAGTACGCTGTCTGTAATTCCATCTCCCCCATTGAACTGCCTAATTATTCGTCTAAGAGAGTAGCGTCATTTTTTTAACGAGTTATTTGCTTACACGTCTCACGTCACGTTAGCTTCTTCTAATTGCTACCAAAATGTCTAACTTAGAGTACACACAGTATACGAGGCTCGCTAGCGGGTTACCGTGGTACCTCTATAATGAGTTCAATCGATCTGTCAAACCATGGAATGTAGTGAAACTCGCATACGAGTCACAGTCGTACTTGTGACTACAGAGAGTAAATAAGGCTTAACGGTGACAAATGAGTACGTGTGTAAATAAGGCTTAACGGTGACAAATGAAACTCAACAGTACTCTAGTTCATCGCGTACTGTGGGCAATGTTGCCCGAAGCTACATGTTCGTCTATCTGTATGACCGTGAGTTTTGTTCATATGAACTTTGACTGGCTTGTGTCTGCATAGCCAACCGAACGATCACAAACCCAACCCTTTCAACCTGTTCATTCATCTACAAACTCTTCCAAAACTCTCTGTTTTCTGTCTACTTGTTCATTAGTTCATTTGAAAATAAACACTAGGCTAGGAAATAAGTAAAATAAACACTAGGCTCCTTGACTTATCCGTCACGTATTTGAGTATCACGGTGATGCTCCGAGTTACCAGAATTGTTTGTTTGTCTGTTCGTTAATCTATTTTTAACCTAAAGGTGACAAATAACCGCCCGTTTGATGATTATTGTCCACATGGCTGTCAAATATACTTAACACTTACTAGGATTCTTGACGACTGTGATGAACTCTTTGAAGTCTGTGCCCTAGTCATCCGTCACATAATTGAGCATCACGAAGTTATTCCACGTGCAACTACACTCATCGATACTTCTGTTCATCAGTCAGTTCGTTTGTATTTGTACCCTAACGGTGTCAAATCATCTCAACCGTCCTCCTAATTGTTGTCCATGTTGCTGTCAAATAAATTCAACACTTACTAGGGTCCTTGACGGCTGTGATGACCAGTTTGAACCCATTTGCATCGGTGCCCCAGTTGTCCGTCACATACTTGAGCGTCACGAAGTTGCTCCGCGTGAACAGCACTGACACTTGCTGTTTCGTGTTGCGGCAGGACAGGTCCGCCTGGAAGCAAAGGAAAACATTTATTATTTATTTTAGGACCTCCATTTTGTAGTTTATTTAGTTTTGAAACGTATCTCATCTCGATTTCAGTGTATTGTCTCACAGATAGTCGACTATGGGCTAGAGAGAGCGCGCGAAATTGGGCCCTACGTTAAACAGCACATTTTTAATTGAATCCACTCCCTATCCAGTTGGTCCCTTAAGTCTCAGGATCGTGATCAGTATTAGAGTTGCACCTGGAGCGGATGTGCCTCCGTCAGTTTAATTAGGTTAATCAGGAAGAAAACAAATTAAGTTTATTGTATATTCGACAAATAAAAGATGTACTCGTAAGTATAAGCACTTATCTGATTGTGTTGAATACATTTCTCTGCAGTCAACTGTACATACAAGCTTATTATAAAATGAACACGTTTGTAAGACAAACAAAACTTTTTTTTATTATAATGCAGTAATATATGGCGATCAGACCAAACGCGAATAAATCTACAACATTCTACCCAATCCACCACGTACCGAAGAATAAGTACTGCAAAGCCCCCATTTTAAAACTGCGTTTAATTTTAAAAGATCCTTACTACCTATAACTTTCTCGTTACATAAGCCGTTTCTTCTAAGCGTGGGAAACATAGCTTAGTTACAAAAGGTCTTAAAAGACAAGAATGTCCAATGAAGATAAGTCGTTTTGTTAAAGATGTAGTGGTTCAGGCGCGAGCCATATTTCCTCCATCGACGGCTTACTGAGCGATGGCGGTATTATATCGCTGTCATATTGGGAGCGATCGACGCGACGTGATGGCCTAGTGGCGATACATCAGGCGTTTTTGCCGAACTGTTACAGTCCTTTAAGATGTTTGTGAGTTTGCAGTTTTGCCTTTTGGGTTTTTTGCAGGGATTCTTCATCTCATTTGATGGTGATGCTTTTGATAATATTTCCCTTTAGATACGACATCTACAGACATCTACTCAACCGACTTCGGTAGAAAAGAGCTGGAAGAAGCCATGCAAGATCGTGACAAATATAGAACTCTTCTGCGAGCCCTATGTACCTAATTAGAAAAAACAAGAACTCATCATCAGAAGCGGTAACTTACTCAAAAAGACATTTCCTCATACACAAAACTTAATTTAAGTGCGATATCTTACTCGTCTGACTTGATTAAGGAAACAATTTGGGCCCCTCGTTGGGCACCACTTTGCTCTGTACGTCAAGCACAACTTACTGGCATCGAGCGCGATTCTGCGGCTACTATCTCCATCGCACTGTGTAAATTAGAAAGAGGAACGTAGATTTTCTTATCTCGTGTCGAGTCTCGTCGCTGTATCAGTTATACAGTTAAAGAAAAAGTCTACCACTTTCCGAATCCATAAATTGTACATGATTAAGGTTAAAAAGTACTAGCTGCACAGATGCGGGTTGGTCATGAATTTTAAAATTTGTAAATACACGGGTAATCTCAAAATAAATCTCATTAAGGACGTAATCGCAATCAGGACCGGAACATATGAACTGAGTTTTAACTGAAACTTGTATAGAAACTGCACTGAATGCTTCCAATATAAGTTGCAACGGGAATTTAAACTATCCATCTTAACCCTTAAATAGAACTAGGCCATGAAGTAAAATCTACAGATCTATGCCACCGTTTGTCCTGCTTAAGCTGTATTCACATTTGATATGCCAATTACCTCATCCATCCACATAGCTTTAGATTAGCGGAAGAGTACGTAGTATAATTTCGAATAGCAAAATTAACTACGCAGGAAATTCCATGAATCTATAAGTATTTCGGTGTACCACCAACCTAAATTGATGAATTTGTTACATTATTTCTGCTACCCAAAGGTTGTCTAGAAGAGATTGCTCTTTAGCGATAAGACCACCTGTTGTTTACCTCTACTTTTAGCTTTAGGGTGTGCAATAAAGTGGTTTTGTATTGTATTACTTATATTGACACAAATTCCTAAAATTGCGTGCCCTAATGTACGTTTTGTTAAACTAAACATATTACATATGTATAACGAATAATGTTTTCATAATATTTATACAACAGGTAACTTAATTTCTGTTCTAGATGAGTTGGAATTCGGTACATTGGGATGTTAAATTTAGACAGCATGTGTCTGTAGGTTGTGTCGGGAAGTCTATGGTAGCAGAGCAAAGCTTTCTTTAAAAACTTACTCGAAAAAAGTAGATCTAAACTAAAACATGCCTTAGACGATATTCCAAAGCTCTGAGGCCATCTTGCGCCGTCGTCAGCTGCCATTATGCGCACTTTAATAAAAATGGCCGCCGATATTAAAATTCTCTTCAGATTTGTGCAACGGGCGTTCGTATTCTGAACAAGAGCTTGGATGACAGGGTTCTTTCAGTATCTTACTCCCTATTTGTAACAGATCACTGTTCTGAAGGAAGAATGTCCTATGTGTTATGGATAGTTTATTTATGGTCTTTTTGTCCTATAACAGGGTAATATACAACCTCTTACGCGCTAGGTTTATGAAATTCAGTTTTGTCTTTGTATATGTATAGGTGCTTGCACTAGGTATTTCTACTGATTATACTTATTTTCTTAATATTAATAAATGAATTGTGAGGGTCAGCCCTCATTTGTGAGTTTTTAATTTCAAAAGTAGTTTGTAATAACTAGTGTATAAGAATGTGAAAGAGCAAGCGAGAGGTACAGAAAAATACTAAGTGATTCTAAAAGCTCAGGGAGTGTACTTAGTCCTGTGAGACACGGGCATAAAAATGAGATAGGTACTTGAAGCAAAAAGACAGACACTCTTGTGATATTCCGGCCACAAACCATATCAAACGCGAGATAATTGACCAGATACGAGTACCCCTATGGGTAGGTAGTGATCTATATCAAGAAATCCTGGAACGGACATAACGATATATTTGGACACGCGCTTCGAAGTTCGGATAACCACTTGTCCAAGCAGCGTCTCCGCTGGTCTACTCGTCCGTCGTGGTGGTCGGGCGTCCTCAGACTACATGGAAGCATTCAATTGAGGAAGATGCTGGCTTGACTGGTTTGGGCTGGAAGGAACCGCGCTAGATTGAGACAAATGGAGAACTCTTCTGCAGGCCCTATGAATGAGGTATAACAGAAACATGATCACAGAAAGTTAAAGTCTATGAAACCTTGTACGGAATATCGCAAATTTTTGACTTTTCTGCGATATCCGTACGCCTACAAAAATAAAGGATTCACAGAGTCAGCCTTCAATTTCCGGGAGAGTATTGAAAATTGATTCCTCGGAATTTTCGTTATTCTCTCGTCTCTATCGGGGCCTCACAGGGACCGCAACATATTCTGCATTAAGGTCATCGAGCGGACGGTTCAGTAAATTTAAACTTGCTACGACAATGCCACCATTGCCACCTGCGGGCAAAGTTAGTTGCGGACTTGTTGATAGTGTGGCAACTTTGCACCGACTAATCTCAGGTGTAGAACTATGTCTTTATAGCAAGTTCGTGCATGCTGTTGCGCTTGGAATTTGTATATCGAGTGATGTCACGTAGACATACTTCGTATAATTCAAATAGATGAGACGAATATCTGCAACATAATGAACAGTGCATAAATTTATATTAACGTGAGACATTAATACTTACAAAGTAAGAAATACGGTTGAAAACTGAGTTTCAAAGTAAAGTCACTATCTGTGACATGTTTTGGACTACAATTGGGAGTCCAAAACATGTCACAACCCTCAATTAAATTAACGATAGTCTGCGATAGAACAGATGCGTACCTTCTTTAAAACCATATGTTGTTTTATTTCCTACGGTCCGACTAATATTAAATTGGCTACATTTCTTTGGATGTTTATTACCACTAACACTCAAATATGGCTAAAAGGATGAGGATGAAACTGGGTACGCAGCATACGTATACTTGTACCGGTCCTACCGCCTGGGAATCCGCCTGTGATTGGTGGAAATTGACCAATAGGAGTGTTGCTCGATCCTTGTTGGTGCTGGCTTTTGACAACTCGTTGCGACCAATCAGCGATGGATATTTTCCAGCCAATTGACATGGCGGGTAGTAGAAAGTTTTCAGTGGAACGGGCATTCTATGGAGAACCATCGAGCTGATTGGGTTACTTAGGACAATCCATAACAGTATGGACGCACACGGACGAAGTCGTATGCAAAAGCTAGTCTTCTATAAAACTTCACGAACTGACATACGTCACATAGGAAACACAAAGTCTGCCACACTACTAACAATCACATCTCTTAGCAGCTGCGCTGTATTATAATCTAGACCTTATACCGTCATTCTAAGGCTCAAAATTGAACTAAAGTTACGCCGCCACGCTAGAATACAACTTTTATAAAAAATAATCTTCAACCCGCTCGCTGCTGCGAGCCGTATGATTAAAAAATATGAAATTGCCTTTGTCCCAGTAAATGATTGTTTTTTATAGAGGACATTCAGCGGTGTTAATAAAAGATTCTGTCTGGGGCGTGGCGGGTCGTTCTTATGAGCTTATTATGCGATAAAGTAGACAGGAACAGTGTATTGGGTAATTTTGAGAATTGTTGCCATTATGTGGGTAGTTGGGGCACACTTTTTAAATAAAAATAAATAAATAAAAATTGGAGGACAATCTTACACAAATCGACCTAGTCCCAAACTAACTGTACTATTAGTACTAGACGACGATATACATACTTATATAGATAAATACATACTTAAATACATAGAAAACATCCAAGACCCAAGAACAAATATATCCGTGATAAATGCACAAATAAATGCCCTGGCCGGGTTTCGAACCCGGGACCTCTAGCTTCAGAGGCAGAGTCACTACCAACTAGGTTAAACAGGCCGTCGTCGTTTGAAGCCGAAGACATGCCTTGTGTTCTTCGGAGTATAATTTTAGAGAAGTCGGCCTCAGCGGAATGTCAATGAGCGAGACGACATTCCGCTATGGCTGCTCCGCAGCTGCTGTGTGCTCAGTGTGCTGCGGTGTGTGTGGGTGGCCCCTAATATAAGGGACAGCCCAACTGGGGAAGTATAGTATCTGAAACGACTCTATTTCTAGTCACTAGGACGTGTCGGATATTTTCGCCGCCTTTGTTTTAGCAGATATTAATGTGGGTGACTTCCACCATCATGATATATATATAATATCATCATAATATATATATTTTTCTGCTTTGCCTTAAGGTTGACTGGTAGAGAATGCCTTATGGCATTAAGTCCGCCTTTTGTACTATAAGTTTTACTTTTGTGCAATAAAGATTAAATAAATAAATAAATAATAACACCACTACTTGCTCTGTATGTACATTCAAGAGCAAATGTAGATGATCATTATAGTTCATTATACTTTGTCGCACTAACGTAACACTATTGTGACAGTTCGGATGCGTCAAAGTATAGGTCGATTCACAAGAGCTGGCGCGGAAAATGTATGAAACTGTCAATTATTTCATAGACATTCCGCGCCAGCTCGTGTGAATCGACCTATAGTGATAGACTCTCATTCGCAATTTTCCACTTACGCCCCTCGTTAAACACTGTACTATTAAAAGATTGTAATCTAACATTTTGTCAGCGTGATTGATATGTATACCGATATTAAATTACAGCTTTCTAGTAATAAAGGTTACGGTTACTGACTACGGAACCTTAAAAAGGGTCAACAGCGCGCATGTTTGTTCTTGAGTCGCAAGCGTCCACAGACTACAGTATCTGCTTAGCATACCAACAGGTCATTTGCTTGTTTGCCACGCCAACGTCGTATTAATAAAACCGGCGAAGTGCGAATCGGACTCGTGCACCGAGGGTACCGTAAAAAATATTTTTATTATTTACGGTACCCTCGAAGATTTCGCAATTTATCCTTTATCTTTGCTATAAGACGTTGCTTCGTACCAAATTTCAAGTTTTCTGAGTTCACGGGAAGGACCCTGTAGGTTTTGATTCCCTGGCGAGTGTCGAAAATTTGCGGCATAAGCGGCTGTATCTTTTGATTGCGTTGGCTTAGAAGTTAGATTTTTTCACAGCTCCAAGGGACAGTTAGACCTGAGTATTTGATATAAATTCCAGCCTGATACCTCCACGCGTTCCTCAGAAAAAGGGTCTTGACAGACAGACAAGCGGACGGACGGACAACAAAGTGAGCCTATAAGGGTTCCGTTTTTTCCTTTCGAGATACGGAACCCTAAAAACGGCGCATTTATTTTATAATTCCAACGCAATTGCACTTGCAAGGCACATTCCCGTTGCCAAGTGAGAATACTTAAACGAAACCTAGTTTTAAGGACATTACTTCTCAGAACGCGTACAAACTTTCCAAGAACTCGAAACTAATTAAAGCATGTGACTAGAACAATATGTCAGGAAACTTTCAGGGTGGAGTTTTGTCCAATCCAGTCTTTACCTTTCAAGTGGCAACTTTTACATTCGTTCTTCCTGGGTTTTGACTTTAAGTCAAAGGAATACGACTGGTTTTTGGGAAAGAAACTAAAGTGTGATACGTGGCAGCACAGAACCTTTATCGGCGGGATTTCAAGTGTATGTAAATGATTATTATTATTTTTAAATAGAAAACTCCCATGAGTGTAACATATTAGAGTTAGATATCGCCAGACATGTTTATAGTAAGGTCCACGATTTTTAATCTTGGGTGCTCGTGGCGAAAACCAGTCTTCTAGCAATCATCACCATATCAACAGAAAGACAATCACTGCTGGACATAATACTATACTATTCTGTAACGTAGGCCTCTCTCAAAGAGTGCCACAATGACCAGTCGTGCGCCACCCGCACCAAGCGGGCTCCCGTGACTTTTACCAGGTCATTAAAAGCCAATTTTATTTAAATACAGCTAAGAGCTGCACTCAGAGACTATTAAGAATATAAAGCCCAAGTCCGGTCTCGCAAGTAGTATTGTAGTCACCTTTGGGATGGCTCGTCTAAATACCAACTTGCCGCACTCGTCTCGGTGGACCGGCGAGCCAGGAGGCTCATTGGCGGCAGTACGGTAGTGGGAAATAAGCTGCAGAGCTTAGCACATAGACGCAAAGTAGCATGTCTGTGCGTCTTCTACAAACTGAATTTCGCTGAGTGTGCTCAGGAGCTCCATGAGCTCATAACGCATTCCCCCTTCTTCCATCGGACATCCAGACGTACGACTGGCTGTCATCCTTACCTGGTAGAAATTCCTCTAATTCGAACCAAGTGCTTTGCATCTTCTTTTATAATGCGTACCTCTAAGGTTTGGAATTCTCTGCCGGCGTCTGTATTTCAGAGTTCATATAACCTAGACCTTTTTAAGGCACGAGTGAATAGGCACCTTCTGGGTGAGCTCGCTTCATCGTCGGCCTCATCTTTGCCCCCCGGCTAGATGATGGCCAAGAGCAATCCTATTTTTAATAAAAAAAAAAAGTTGTTTGGAAATCATTATAAGACGATTTTTATAGGACCGTCTTTTGTCTACCATCATTGTATAGCCGAGGGTTGTACTATTCCTTATTCTGTGCCGAGGGATGAAAAGGTACGTCACTTTTCGACCTTAACAGCATTAAAATAGAGTCGAAAAGTGACGAACCTTTTCATTCAAACAGCATATTATGCCGCAAAACCAAAACTAGATGTACCTAACCTAGTCTTGAAATAAAGTAGTACTTGTTCCATTGAATAATTAAGTATAGTAAAAAATTGTATTGTAATTAAAAGGAACGGCAAGGCTCCTTTACTCAAAAAATCTTTTATAATTAAGATTAGTAGTTAAGTTTGTACAAAAATACCTAACTCTTATTATGAAATACACAGTTTAATTTTTTATTTTTACTTTTTATTCCTCGGCTGTACATGTTACGATTAACTATGTTTTATTTTGTGTTTTAGAGTCGGTGAGCTATAAAGTATATTTGCTATTGTAATAGAAGAATAAATATGAGCGTTCGTGGGCCAGAGGCGCCCGCGTCCATACCGCGTGCGGTAAGCGAGGTTAAGCAACGTTCCGCCGTGGTCATTTCTTGGATGGGTGGCCGCTCTGAGTGGTTACTAACAGAGCGCTCCATTGCTTCAGAAAGCACGTGTTGAACCCAGATGATGTCTATGACAGCAGTCGTTAAGCCAAATTAGAGGACTTTGGGCGGCTTGAAGACTTCTAACAATCAAATTGCCCACTCACTTGATAAGCCTAATCCCAATAAGGTCTAGTTTCCCCCTAGAGTTAGAAGATCAGATGGCAAGCAAGACCCTTCCGTAAAAACTAGTGCCTGCGCCGGTAGTGGGCCCCGGAATCCTTCAGTATGCAACTGTACTGGGATAACTCTTAGGATGATGATGATGCAATAGAAAAATATTGGATATTCAAACAAATAATAAAAAAATATCAATACCTCTAGTCTAGTATAGTATATTTTTTCAAAACAAACACAAAATATCATCATCATCATCATCATGTCAGCCGAAAGACGTCCACTGCTGGACATAGGCCTCCCGCAAAGACTTCCACAATGACCAAATACAAAATATATTAAATAATATATTATATTATTATATTCATATGTTTATGTTTGGAAACTAAAATATACATACTTTTATAATTCTTCAATTTAGGCATAGTAAATGCACATATGAATGTCAGTAAGCTACCACCGTTTTGGAAAAATAAACCTATGACACGAGAAGAACCGGCGTAAGAAACTCGGCGAGGTGTCATTTTTAACCGACTTCAAGATTTCAAAAGAGGAGGTTATCAATTCGGTTGTGTTTTTTTTTTGTTTTTTTTTTAATGTTTGTTACTCCATAACTCCGTCATTTCTTAACCGATTTGGAAATTTTTTTTTTGATTATAAGTATATATATCCAAGTTGGTCCCGTTTTTGTCAAAACGCAGTTCTGATGATGGGATCCACGAGGAATTGAGGAAACTCCTCAAATCTTTAAGGCAAACATATAGTGATTTTTATGTTTTTATCAACAAGTCAAGCATTTGCATCCAAAAATGTGACATTGGATGAAGTGGAACTGCTGATGATGATCAGAACAGAACTCTTCAACGACGAAAAGTTCACGTTTGGTGATTTGTCCTCCTAGCTGTGTTTGTTAAGCAAGTTCTATTTTCACGATTGATTTTTGTCATGCTTGAGTTCTGATGATGGGATCCATTAGGAATGGAGGGAACTCCTCAAATGTGAAAGGCACACAAATAGTGATTTTAGTATTTTCATGAACTAATCAAGCATTTTCATTCATAACAGTGACATTTGATGAAGTGGAACTGCTGATGATGATCAGAACGGAACTCTTCAACGACGCGTAGTTCAAGTTTGGCGATTTGTTCTCTTCATTTTGTTTGTCAAGCAAGCAAGGTTTTTCCATGATTCCATGAGGAATTGAGGGTACTTAGTCTTCTACCATTATAAACATACTTATAGCCATTTTTATTTTATTGTAAGGAATCTAAGAGTGCACCATCTAAGTGTAATAATCTTTCACCAGCCTCCCCCATTGAAGTCGGTTTTTTTTTCTTAAATTTGTTTTCAAAACATTTACTAGAGGTACCGAAATATGATAGCGAATACAAAAAAGTGCTTCAAGCGTGAACAATATCCGTACGAATAAACTCAAGCACCGTATAAGTATCTAGCCAATCTCAAATCCTGTCTCTTCTCAGAGACATTTGGGTATGAAAGAAACCCAACTTTCCCATTATCAAAATACAACGAGCGTAAAAAACAAATCAGAACAACTCCAAGTTGAAAGTCATCCTTTGTTTGGCCGAAACTTCCCGAATTTGAATGTAAAATCTCAAAGTTTCCTCTTTATTCGGTTGTTGATTATTTCTAAAGTAAAACGACACCTGCCGGCTGTTTATTGAATTATGAAGCCCCAGACTTGGGAATAAAATTAAATATAAGCCGCCATGATTACTGTTTGGGTCCTAAATTTTGTTTGGCCAGATGGCTCCCTATGATTTCAGTTAAAGTTTTAGTATAATAATTTAATGAGGTATCGTTACCAGTTTTTTGTGGTGAAATTCTTACCGTATCCTATCCCTTAATTCGTAAAAACGTAAGTAGATCACTGGCAATTTAATTAATAAATAAGTGCAATCTAAATAATGTTTAGATTAAGCCTATAGATTGTATAGTATATTTTTGTTTGGGCGCTGCCTGCCGTGGTTCACTCGTGGTCCCAACGGAAGACCAGCGCTGGCGGTCACGCCAGCTACATGCTGAGTTGGGACCATTTCGTGACTTGTCTTTTTCTTCTATGTTGTTATTTTATGCTTCTTCCTATTTGTAATTGTCACGAAATGATTTTCTATTTTCTATAGAATAACAAACATCCTAACACCATAATTGCTGCGACCAACAGGGTACATAGTGTGAACGTATTATAACCTTATACCACCTGCAAAACCAGTATGTGCAATAAAGTATTGAGTATTGAGTATCTAATTTGTAATGCTACTCTTAGTAACTGCATATTCAAAGACAGAGAATTTAGTGATAATGATAATGCACTGTTTGGTTGCTAGTGTATCACCAACAACACATCTTATCCAGATAATTATTTGTAACAAGTAATTGGAAAGGTAGACGATAGAAGATTCCGTAAACACTGTAAGGGATGATTAACAGTAGGCCGTTCCGGGTCCGGGCCGGCCCGTTTTCTTCTAGAGAAATACGCCGGCCGTTGCGTTTGCTGTCATAGAAAACGGGCCGGCCCGGACACGGAACGGTCTACTGTGAATCATCCTTAATAAATTCTGCAAATTCTTAGGATTAGGTAGCAGACCCCGGACATCCTACAGGATGCAACTGTATGATATAAAGCTAGGATGATGATGATGATAAAATAATTGTAATTTTACTTTTCACTGATATTTGATATATTAATACTTAAAAAATCTTTTTATCTTACTTATAGGTACTCGATGGGTGAGGGGTGAGGAGCGTTACCCGCTAAATTTGATAGTAGCAGTGTATAGAATCATCACTAACACACTACACTTTAAATTCAAGCTCAGCTACTGAATTTCCACATAGATAGCTCCAATAGATGCATGCATTCGCGGATGCCGCCGTATTTCCATTCACTATGCACAAGCGAAGAATTCCATTATCACCCTGGTCGGTAATCGGGGCTCGGAAACGATCGGAAGTGCTCGGCAATCATCGGAAACAGCCCGGATAATTGCCGGGGCGTCTTGGAATTCCGCCAAATTAGGACGGTATTAAAGAAATCTTCCAGGTGATAATGACGGCGGTATTAATGGACGACCAGTAAAGATTGGTATTTATCGGTTAGCATTGGATGCTTCGAGAATAGAAATAGACAGTTTCATAAATGGGCCAGAGTAGCCGATTGTCAAGGCAAAACGACTTTCAATCTTGAGGTTGAACCACTGAATTTTCAGAATAACTAACTTACATAAAGAGATAATCATTAGGCGCTTTCCTCATTTGTCGATGCGGAGGCGGTACGTTATGAGAAAACTGTCAGCTGTCAGTGTCAACCGATATCAATGCAGTACTGCCCCACTTCTGCGCATCGTATTAGTACTGCGCAAACGTAATACTGACAGTAATTCGTCAAGTGAGGAAATTTCACATCAGGAAGCTCACGTCAAACAACAAAATACCTATGACATGTCGATGCCGCCCCGCTAAGTTAGGAAATCGCCTTAAACAGTAGCTTTTCGGAAAAGTTAAAAGCAAAGTGAAAGTTATTTATTGTTCAATTTAGGCATATTATATGTACCTATGAATGTCAATAAGCTACCACGCGCTCGGAAAAATAAACCTCTGCCACGAGAAGAACCGGCGTTAGAGACTCGGCGAGGTGTGAAAGGAAAACATAGTGAGAAAACTGGTCTAACCCCAAAAAAGTCTAGTTTTACCTATAAGATCTATCTCATATCTATAGACGGTGAGATAGAAGTTACTTTCGTAAAACTAGTGCGCACGCTAAATCTTAGGATTAGGTGAATAACGGACTCCGTGATCCTTTAGGAGACAACTGAGCAAACGTTAGGAGGATGATAGATGAGGTGGAGGAGTCAACAAAAACTCTTGTTGCCTTGGAATATGGACAAATGTTGACAAATCTGACCTGCAGGAATGCATGGCAACTCTGCTGGTTATTGTAAAACTGTTGCGGACGCAACTCGTATTATCTCTACAATGTCGTAATACTACTCATTATGCAGTAGCAAAACGCGTTCACCGGGCACAGTTAGTATGACAAGGGCTTTTCAAAACCACCAATAGTAATGCTCTACACACGCTTTACGGTAAACTCTCCTATCACTTACGCAATTTAGAGTATTCAAGAGCAAATTTGGCCTAGGGAACCATAAAAGCTCAGAATAGGGCAAATCCATAATTTGTTAAGGTCACCGTCATCAAAATTGATGAGGCGAACTATATAAATAGTATAAATACTTGCGCCACCAGCATCTAGCGGACACTCGCGACCCTTACCCGGTCATCAGTCTACCGTGTGGGAGGCCTGCCCACGCTACGCCATCCGGTACGTGGTCGCCACTCCAGAACCTTCCCGCCCCAACGGCCATCGGTTCTAAGTGCTGCTATCTGCCCCGCGTGCCTATCAAATTTGAGGAGTTCCCTCGATTCCTCCTGAATCCTATCATCAGGACCGGTAATTGTGGAAGTCTTTAGGGGAGGCCTATGTCCAGCAGTGGACTTCTTTCGGCTGACATGATGATATAAATACCTAACAATAGAACACACCTTATTTCCAAATTGTCAAATTTTACTTATTGTATGTTCTGTACTGTAGCCTTTAATTGAGGTGTGTATAATAGTACATTACGATACAAGTGCAGAGAACAGGAAATCCGCAACGAGTGGTGATAAATTAAAACACGAACGAAGGGAGTGTTTTAAGTCGACACAAGTTGCGAATTTCCTATTCGCACGTGTCGATACACACAACGTTTTACAGTACATATGGCTCTTTAAAGTTTCGACATATGCACGTAATCTGCTGATTACCGCACTAGTGCGGTAAAGTAGCACCATATGTACTGTAAAGAGTATTTGTATTGTATTATTTTGCCACGGAGAACAGGTAAAGAAAATAATGTATAAACTTTATCAATATTTCCATCGATTAAAAACAGCATTTTCCTTGAAGCATTCCCGATCTTAGAACAATCTCGAACCAAGCTACGGCCATCAATAACCGGGGGAAATCTTTTGCCTTTGATTAAAAAAGTACGCGGAATAGTTTATAGACGGTAACTTTTTAATTTGCTGAGATGACCAACAGTTTACTGGGGAGTATTAAGTTGTCAGACGCTTAATTGTTTTCTTATACTGAAGAAGATTAGATTTTGCGGTTGAAAACAGTTTTGTTACTTATTTGTGACATTTTCAAGTAAATGGGAGACTTCTAATTGCGTCGTAACTCCGCTAAAGCTGGATCTTATGAATGATTTGTTACAGACAACAAAGAACCGTGATATCGCACGCAGCCAAAGACGAGAATCGAACCCGCGCTTCTGGTTTGTCAGACCAGCGCCTTTACCACTAGGCTACCCAGATCACTAAGTCATCACAGTGAATATTTGCCTTGCATTCTGAGCCGCTACTACTAGCGACCCCTATGTACATATATCAAAGGTTCACACCACACCTGGACCTTTTATTTGAGAATCACCTACTTGTAAGAGTTGCCCTAAACTTGCCGACGACAACGCAACGTCGTGGAAGTCCTTCTAACCGTGGTCCAGAAGGATCAAAATAGATCGAAATCGAGGACATGATAACTCAGAATATGTAAAGCACAATGAAAATCCCTGATAATAGAAAAGAAGGCTTAAGGAATTAAGAATTTTTATGTCGGCAGGTACGAAAATTGAGTGAATGACATTAATAATATCTATGGAAGAGTATGACTTTTGTGAAATGGACAACGTCAGGGTATTTGTTATAGCCAACGAGGAATTTGCGTGGTTTCACCAACGTAAATTCGGAGTAGATTGTAAATAACATGATAACATGCATCATCAATATACCCAAGATATGAAAAATCACTGTTCATCTGGGAATTGAATGAAGAAGTCATAAAAGCCATAATACACCACTACTTGCACTTTAGGTATGTGTTGTTCCGCCCTGTAGCCCGGGTATAGAATACGGCTACGGTATCCTCTGCCTGTCGTAGAAGGCGACTAAAAGGGGGTCCTTGGGGTCGAAGACGGTCACAGTTGGGGGCTGTGATCGCCTATAAAAGCAGATGGTTGGACCCACAGACTCTAGGGCGGCACTGGTGCGTTCCGAAGGAGATCAAAGAGCCGCCCGAAATGAGTTGAGGAGGACGATCGGGGGGTTTTTAGTCGGTGCAAGTCCGACATAACAACCGCGCTGTCCCCGTGGTTTTCCCCCAAAAAAAAAAGGTATGTGTTGTTGTGTTTGTGATGATAAGTAAGATTGCCGGAGCTCCCGAGGATGCGTTGTGTTGAGCCTGCGTCTATCTCTAGCTGTCAACACAACAAATCCTCAAGTCAATAAAAGGTCCTGGAAAAAAGGGTTCTGGAGTCGCCATCGTTTGTAGGTTAGGGTGTCTGCTTATCAGGCAGTAAGGATGCTGTTTGCTGCCGTCGTTAAAAAATACTGACCTTAGGCGGCGCCGTGTCGTGCGCTCCATCGTACACGTACAGATGATCGTCCAGCTGCAGCAGATCAAAGTGCAGGATGAACCACTGCAGAATGCTGAGCACCTGGAAGGGCACCGTGCAGTCGAGGTTGCGCTCGTTCCGCGACCAGAGCATGCCATCGTACAGCTTTCAGTACCGGCGATGCAGGAAATGCTATTTGCATAAGGAGTATTAATCTGGAAATATATAAAAGACACTGACCTTCGGCGGCGCCGTGTCGTGCGCTCCATCGTACACGTACAGATGATCGTTGCAGTCCAGCTGCAGCAGATCGAAGTGCAGGATGAACCGCTGCAGAATGCTGTGCGTCTGGAAGGTCACCGTGCAGTCGAGGTTGCGCTCGTTCCGCGACCAGAGCATGCCATCGTACAGCTTGCAGTACCGGCGATGCAGGAAATGCTATTTACATAAAGAGTATTAATCTGGAAATAATCAAAAGACACTGACCTTTGGCGGCGCCGTGTCGTGCGCTCCATCGTACACGTACAGATGATCGTTGCAGTCCAGCTGCAGCAAATCGAAGTGCAGGATGAACCGCTGCAGAATGCTGTGCGTCTGGAAGGTCACCGTGCAGTCGAGGTTGCGCTCGTTCCGCGACCAGAGCACGCCACCGTCCAACTTTCGGTACTGGCGTTGCAGGAAATGGTCCTTGCATAAGGAGTCCATGTAATCTGGAAAGAAAGAAAATTGGGTTGGAACATAGATCAATGAATTCTACTTATCCACTAGAGCACTATACTGCCCAATCTCTATCATCAACGAGAAACGCCTGTGGGCATAGTGCCAATGTAGGCCGATGATGTTTTATTTTTATTTTTTATACCACGTCGGTGGCAAACAAGCGTACGGCCCGCCTGATGGTAAGCGGTCACCGCAGCCTATGGACGCCTGCTACTTCAGGGGTGTCACATGCGCGTTGCCGACCCTTTAAAAATGTATACACTCCTTTCTAGACGAATCCGATACTGCAGTTCCTCGGGAAACCCTCATCAGGAGTAAGCTCATTCCACAACAGAAGTGACCGAGGGAGGAAGTTCCTCTGAAACCGTACCGTACGCGACTATTTAGGTTCTAAGGTGTGGGGATGAATGCCCTGCCGACGGCGAGCAGTGCATAATAGAAAGCAGCCGTTAGAATCATGTCGAAAAAAAAATTTTTTTGATGTTCTTCAGGTCTAACGCTTAACTGAGTCTATTACTGAGGTATGGGAGTGGGACGGGAGGGGTGACAAGACTGACGCCGGACTGAAGTTAGCCGTCATTTGACGTTCCGTAAACACACTCCTCCCGTACCGCTCCCATACCTCAGGAACAGACTCAGTTATGCGTTAGGCCTGTAAATAGAAGCTCTTATGCCTATCTTAACCCATGTTTGACAGCCAATTCATGGCATCCCTCTCGCACGCGCCGGATAGCACGTGCTATTTCGCTATTAGCGCGATTGCGTATATTGACACCTGGTGGTCTAAAGCCGATTTTCGCCGAAGCGACATGATAAACAGACCTGTTATAATCTCGTGAAAAATATTACACTCTTGCGGGATAATAACGCAACGTCTTAGAGCGTGCGTAAAGTGAATGTTTCCTATGAAAAAAATATATAGATTTACCTATCGTATGATCAAAAAGTTGTACCTGTACCTGGTATGTAACTGTACCTAAAAACAACGGCACGAAATATTGTTTACCTTGTCTAGTTTATTTTTAGTGTTCCTTGGTCATCACTCGTATGCCATCACTCGGTAATCTCTATCTGTTCGTCTTTCACATGCAGTTTTTTTTCTTGACATTGTCTAATTTAGATAGCATAGCTACGTTAAGATTGAGAACAACGCTGTAAAATTCTCTTTGCCAGTAATTTAACGTTTCTCAAAGCAAAACTCAAACGAAGTGTCGGATATCAACGTCGAGTTCACTTTGGTTTCGTGCTGCAAGAAAATAACAAAGCCAATCTACAGAGGCGAACAGCAACAATAGTTGAATACGGAGCTGAAGTAAATTATGTATCCAATATGCCAGGACACAATCCTACAAGCTCTATTCTATTTAATTCAAACACTCGTAATAAATAATGCAAGACTACCATGTCATATTACCTTCCCGGTGTATAAATCCGGCTTTAACAAAGTGCCGTTCTGAATAATATTTATAAAAAGCACTGAGGAGGAATCAAATGTGTTGAGTCAAAGGCAGTTTTAGCAGGGATTGTGTTGGATTTGTTTCTTTTTGGACACTAAGTGGTTGTCAAAGTTTTTCTTGTATTTGACGATTACTCTCTGTTACAAAATTACAACTCTACCTTTTGTAAGCCATGTTTAATAGTTTAGTAAACAATAAAACATCTTTGATTCTCTTATCTTAATTTGATTTTGAAAGATATTATTTTTCTTTCTTTAAAGCCATGTTTAGTCATGTAAAAATACAATATCTTTGATTATCTTTTATCAATTAGATTTTGCAAGATGTTTCTATGGGTTATTTATTAAAAATACATTTATTTCTTAGTCCGTCGCGTGTTGCATTGGTTTTTAACCGACTTCAAGATTTCAAAAGAGGAGGTTATCAATTCGGTTGTATGTTTTTTTAAATGCTCAAGTCTAAAATCATATTAATCACATCATTTTCTTTATTTTTCATTCCAAACCCCACTTTGGACTCGTAGATTGTAATAAAAACAACTTATTTGAGTGAAACCAATTTTAAAATGAACATTGAACGCCCCTCTTGGATTCGCAAGTGTCCATAGGCTACTACTACGGCGTCTGCTTACCATCAGGCAGGCCGTAAGCTTATTTGCCATCGTTGTGGTATAAAAGAAAAAAAAATTATTGCGCCTTGAGGGGCGTTCGGGTTAAACAGATACTTTTTACGTACGGATTTCTTATCTATTAAAATGACGAAATAGCTACATGCTTGAGAACACGCATTTCCAATGATACAGTATCTTAACTTTCACATGCCGGCTCTCACAATCACAATCATCTAAATCAAACTATAAACCAAGGACCACAAGGTTCAATATCGCTTGATATTACAAGCAGGAATAGGGCGAGAGATATGATTATCTGAGATGTTATGTCGCACTCGGCTGTGTAACGTCTTACGATCAGGTGGATCCGAAGTTATTGGAATAGTGGGTGGAATCGCACGCAGTCAGCCATGTAAGTACTTTTACAAATTTCTACCGTAATAATTTTCCCGGTTGTGTCTTAAAGCCCAGGGTCCGTTTAAGGACCTCATTCCATGATTTGGACCTTCCAACCCAGAGAAAAAATAAACCTTGTAGAGATTAAACTGATTCTTATTATCATTCTCATCATTCCAAGGTTGGCCCTGTAGTAGGAGCAAATATTTTAAAGGACGCTTCCTTAAACCATTCTCAATTACTCCCTGTGTACTACATTTCTTTTTCTATTAGGTGAAATTATAATCTAAACTTGTGACCTTCAAGAAATGCATCTTGATACCAAGAGATTGTAACGCGCCACCACCACCATATCAGCCCTAGGACGTGCACTGCTGGACATAGGCCTCCCCCAATTTCAGGGGGGTAAATACCATAATCTCAACGCTTGGCATGCGGGTTGGCGATCGCAGTATCTACACCACACTCTAGGAATGCTACTGCACATTCCCCGGTGGTCTTAGTCGTAGTTTTAGGACATACCCGGGTCGCGCGTGTAACGCGCCAGTTTATATATATAAGTCATAATAGTTTTAAAAGGTACTTTTGTTATTAAATAAAATGATTTTTGTGTGTTTTTAACATAAATAGTTATTAATATAACCCCAGAAGACTAAAACAATACACGTACCTAAGCTTATATCTTTGAAAAAAAAACTTAAGAAAAAGCTTTTGTTTTTCAACTCGAACCACATGGAAATAATTGGTGGCTTGCTCAATAGTGGATCGTTTTTTTACTCCTGTTACAGGGCCTATCCTGTATATTTGACACTCTTAATTAAATACATCTGCAGTTAGTTGCAGCATAGTTTTCTTACTATTTCAGCGCAGTGATCCAAAGATACTCTTGGCCTTTAAAACGAGAACAAGCCACCCTTCCCGGAGAATCTTGGCCTTTAAAACGAGAACACGCCACCCTTCCCGGAGAATCTTGGCCCCTAATACGAGAGCACGCCATCCTTCCCGCTTCTGTGCTGCTTTTTGCCATTAGTATCTACTAGTTTTCTAGTTACTCGTTTATAATTCGTTATAAAGAGAGTAAGGTTTAACTTAGCTTAGCTATACCGATAATATAAAGATAAAAACCTTTTCTAAAGTGGTTCGAGATATTAGAATGCGATAATATTTTAGAAGCAAAGACATTCCTAATAAACACGCATACCAAGTACAAGTATTGACGAAATATTCTATATAGGTCTTCAAAAACTTTATTCAGTTGATTTTATTTTGCACGATAATTCAATCAAACATTATAGACTAAACTTACAATCAAATAAGTTAGAATATATTTTTTTCCATTTAAGCAGTCAAATCGGACCTCAGTGTCTGCCTTCAGTTGGACTATCTGTATTCTGAATAATTCTGATTTACAATTCCACGGAAATAATATGTGTATTCATTTCTCAAAATGTCGAGCTCGGGATGATCTATTACGTGAAATGAAAGTCCCATTGACAAAAAAAGTCACTGACTGACTGTACCCCTCAACTCATCTTGGCGCGCAGCTGTATGTGCGCGTGAACTTGTAATTGTCACTGACTTTATGCGAGAGTCTGTAATGATGACAGCCATGTCGCTCCCACACAGAACAAAACTTCATAGTTACTCGTACAAACTCACTCACACATGAGTTAAAGTATAGATAAAATCTTGCGAGTTTTTACCCGGCTGCGTGATAACAAATCAAGGTTTTTTGACGCATCATCATTATCAGCCGATATACATTCACAGCTGGACATATGCCTCCGCCAAAGAGTGCCTTGAGGCACTCTGAGGACCTGCGCCATTACTACCCGCACCAAGCGGAATCCCAGTACCTTTAGCAGGCCATTAGTCTGCCTCGTGCTCTACCCACGCTGCGTCTTCTGATACGTGGCCACCACTCGAGAACCTTTTTACCCCAACATCATCCTGCTAGACCTTGTTCCCATTTACTGGGGGTCGGCCTTCCCCGTCCATTTCTTCCATTCTGCACAATTGAGTGCAAGGTCGGCGCCTACATTGAGCTCTTTCAGGTCACGCTGAACCGTCGTCAGCCAGGTGGCAGGTGGTCTTCCACGTCCTCGCTTCGTCGTTGGAATCTCGAGCGCTAACTTAACCATGTAGTCTTCTGGACTCCTCTGAACATGGTACGGTCATATACAGAGGCGTCCAGAAGTACATCTCAGACCGTTTTCTGTCAGCTTTTCTGCTATTGGGGCTACCTTGAAACAACCCTGGATGTACACATTTCTTATCTTGTCCATCATGGTTTTGCCCGCTGACCATCGCAACATGCGCATCTCTGTGGTGTGGAGCCTGTTTAAGTGGGGTTTATTTGTAGCTCAGCACTCGGAGCCATACAATATCGCTGGTCTTACTGCTGTCTTGTATACATGGCCCTTCACCTTGAGAGGTATTTTTCTATCGCACAAGACGCCTGTGAGCTCTCGCCATTTCATCCAGCCTGTCTGTTCTATGGACTACATCGCTGTCAATCTTTCCGTCGTTGCTGGTGGTACGGAGCCAAGATACTGAACTTTGTAACAGATGACAGGCGATCATTTCCTATGTAGAATCTGACGTTTTCTGGGTTGTTAGTCGTTTTATCAAACAGACAGGACATGGGTTCAGTCTTCTTCCTGCTAATTTTAACGCCGTGTCCTTCTAGCGCTTCTACCTAGCTATTCAAATCGCGCTGAAGGTCAATTTCTGTTTCTGCTATTAAGGCCACAACATCAGCATATAGAAGGTGCCAGGGTACACTCCGTTGGCATTTACGTTTTCGCCCCAACGGCCATCAGTTTTACGTACAATATGCCATGTGTGTGTCCATATGTTTTGACGAATATCTCAAATTTCTTTTATCGATTTCAAATATCGAGATGTTTATTAATTTATCACAACCTGCACAAGACTATAGGTTATTAGTAACAATAGAATCTTTTAAAAATTGGTTTGTCTTCTTTTAATTCCAGGAGTGGCTGCGTGTTCTCTCTCACCATTCTTCTGCTGGCTGGCGTGCTGGCCGCCCCCACACGAAGCACCCGTCTGGCCACCACGGTATCTGGAGACACCACCGGCCTGGAGGTCCCTCGGGATCTCATCGCTGGCACGGGCGCTGGCACAGGGGCCATGCAGCTGGTCATTAACGTCCATACGGATAGCATGGGGAATATTGAGGTTTATACTAATTAGAACGCCAGAGCTGCCGAAGATGCGCTGTGTTGAGAGAAGGAGACCTGCATTTCTCTAGCTGTCAACGCAACGAGTCATATCCAAAACGGGTAGCGCGCTTGCAATTGTTCTGCAGTCACAAGCGTCCATAGGTTACGGTGCAGGCCATATGATTGTTTGCTACCGTCGTAGTATAAAAAAGAATAATCTTAAGTAGGAAGCGGACCCAGAGGAGAATTTTAAACAAAAGAAGACGTTATAATACAATTCGCATTTACATTTTGCTTGTGTGGGTACATCGCAAAATGATATCGTTTCTCTTTCGATTTTCACTTACATTAACAGATACCGAAACTAAACATGCAAGTTATAGGTTAGGTACTTTTTTTGTTAAATGACAATCTTTGAGAGATACAACACGATATTCTTCGTTGTCATGTTCTCTATTTATTTCCATTCGATATGTGACGATCATGATGAATTGTTATAACTTTGATACTAAGCAAATTTGTATTGCAATTTTTATCATGTAATAAACTAATCTCAATCTAATCTGCATCTGCCTGACAACCGAATTCGCATAATGTTAAATAATTCTGGAATTTGTCGAAATTTCACCTAAACGTCTGTGTGCTTTTTAAGCAAAAGGGTACCTTATAGCGGCGTCCACCACCACCACCACCATATCAGCCAAAGGACGTCCACTGCTGGACATAGGCCTCCCACAAATTCAAGGGGGGTATATGCCATAATCGCCACGCTTGGCATGCGGGTTGGCGATTGCAGTATCTCCACCGCACTTCAGGGATGCTGCTGCCCATCCCCCGGTGGTCTTGGTCGTAGTTTTAGGACATACCCGAGTCATAGCGGCGTCAATAAAGCTTAATTTCCTTACTGACGAAATAGAAATTGTCGTTATTAACATCGGCAAGGAATGGCCTTTTATTTGAGAGTGACATGATATATTATCATGATACAATATAGCCAAGATTATTCCCCATCAACTTTTACTCTTTTATACGCTCCTGTGGACTTTGAAGTGCAGTACACTGCGCCTCGAAAATGATCGTGCTGTTGGGATCGATTATTTAGGACTATTGTGGACAATAAGCCTGATATCGAGCTGACAGATCGATCGAAGCGCCAGGCAATTCTCGTTGACATTACGTGACATTATCATCCCCCATGACGATAAACTCTTGAAGGCCGAGAGAGACAAAGCCAGCAAGTACCTAGACCTGGCACACGAGGTAACCGCCATGTGGGATGTTGGTTTGACGTTCATTGTCCCGATATAGTCGTCTCTGCAAACGGTCCAATAGCGAAGAGACTCTCGCTAGATGGCTGGGTCAAGGGTCAGATACAGAAGGCGATACTCCTGACACGTCGCAGATAGTTCGGAGGTTCCTCTCTCGGTCGTCCTAACTACCAGTAACTTCGTAGTTATTAGACCGGGAGGGGGGGGGGGGGATCTTCCCCGCTTCGCTCTTCACCGTAGTTTAGGATAGGTTTTATTATGTTTATATATGGTTTTGTTAAATAATACTTTTTATTCAAATATTGTTAAGACGTAAACATAGAAGTGAAATAAATAAAGAGCATAATAATAATAAATCTACCTAACAAATGGACATAAAGACTTGCACTCATTTTAATGGGATATACGTGAACTGACTTGACTTCTATAATAGTCAGTTGGTTTTCGTTTAATAAATAACCCAGATACAGCGTTTCACGTTCTAATCAAGAAAATATCTCGTTTTGAAAAGCTAGAAAATTGAATGAAAATGAACGAAATGCGAAAACGAAATCCGCTTACCTGTCCCAGAAACATCGGGAATCGGTAGATTTTTCGTAAAATTCTCTGATCAAAACAGTTTTCTGTCTTCGCAAAATCGGATTGGATTCAACAGTCCAAAATATTCAGCGTATTTCGAAAGGAACGTAATCGCGATATAACGAAACCAACACTAATACATTTGGAGAAGGGGAATTTTCGTGGAAATTTCAAAGGAGAGATTGACAAGGGCTCCGAAGGTTACTATGCCTACGGGCCCATTTAGAACCTTTATACGAGCAATAAATGCCTTTCATTTCAATGCGACTAAGGTTTCCGTGTCAGGAGACGTGTAATCGGGGCACATCGGGAATAGTAAACAGGGTAAACGCGCTGATATTGTCGTTTGAGTTGCGAGCTTGTACCGATTAAGATAATACAAACTTAGCTTTTAGTCAAATTATTATGCTGGCGACCAAGGATGTTGTGGTACATCTGAAACGTTGAGTGACTTGATGTAAATGAATTCAAATATACGCCATGACGAGTAAGGCGACTTCCTGATTTGGCGGGGCGGAAGCGATATGTCATAGGTATTTTGCTCTTTGACGTGAATTTACCGATGTGAGATTTCCTCACTTGACAAAATACTGTCAGTAATACGTTTGCGCAGTAGTAATTCCATGCGCAGAAGTGGAGCAGTACTGCATTAGTATCGGTTGACACTGACAGCTGACATTTTTCTCATATCGTACCGCCCCCGCATCGACAAGTCAGGAAGGCGCCTAAGTTACGTTTAATAATAATAATGTGTGAAAATCATGCAAGCTTTTGAGTCTAATATCTTCCATGTGTTAAGAAATGGACCCGAGTATACATGTCCTAAAACTACGACCAAGACCACCGTGGTATGGGCAGCAGCATCCCTGGAGTTCGGTGGAGATACTGCGATCGCCAACCCGCTTGCCAAGTGAGGTGATTAAGGCATTTACCTCCCATGACATTGGGGGAGGCCTATGTCCAGCAGTGGACGTCCTTGGGGTGATATGGTGGTGATTAACGCCATCAATTAATTAATACATTTTACATTGATATCTCCATGTTTGGTATAGTATCTATCGATGGAATATAACTTGACTCTTAATGCATTTAAAAGAGTGTGTTCTGAGTTTCAGTTAATAGCACGGTGAAGTTGCTCTATGTATTGGAAGCTAAAGCATTCTACAGACCTACCAATTCGTCACTAACAATCTAGAGATATATAGCAATAGAAATATATAGAATAGATACCAATTTGTCAGTAACAATCTATAAGATGGAAAGATCAATTGACTTTCAAAGAGATTGTCGCGACAAAGCTGTAGGTTTGTGCAGGTTTTATTATTGATTTGTATCTTATATGTTTATTTTTATATAATTAATGAATATCAACTTGTTTCCACAAGTATGATGATTCAAAATTGCGTTTTATTACCACACAATTATAATTCAGGTTTGGTTTCATTTTGTGCAAAAGATTATGGACTTGACATTATTATAGTGATTTTTCGCAGCAATAATGTATTGTAAAGATTAAATTTTGTGGTAAACAAACACATGCAGATGACGTATAGGAAAACCAATCAATACTTCATCATCATCTCCCTGCCCTTATCCCGCTTATGCAGGGTCGGCGCAACATGTTTTCTTCTTCCATTCCTCTCTATTATTCGTCACTTCAGCGCTTACTCCTTTCTTTCTCATAACCTCTCTCACACAATCCATCCATCGCTTTTTGGGCCTTCCAACCGCTCTTCGTCCTTCTACATCCAACCCTAATATTCTTTTATCAATATGACATTCATCCCTCCTCATTACATGCCCATACCATGCTAACCTACTGCTCCTCATTTTCTCTGTCACGGGTGCCACTTTCAAACTTCCCCTTATATACTCATTTCTAATTCGATCTTTCCTCGTCACTCCACACATCCATCTCAGCATTTTCATCTCAGCTGCATGCACTCTTCTTTCCTCCGTCACTTTCGTTGCCCAACATTCTGATCCATACATTACGACAGGTCTTATAATCGTTTTATAAACCAATCAATACTTAATATTATAAATGCGAGAGTAACTCTGACTCTCTACCTCTTCTAGCTTAAACCGCTGAACCGATTTGGGTGAAATTAGGTATGGAGATAGTTTAAGGTCCTGAAAAGGATATAGGATAGCGTTCATCTCGGAAATCATCGCCTAAGGGGGTGAAATGGGGGGGCACAAGTTTGTTTGCAGGTACGATATAACAGTCCCACGCGAATCAATGCGCGGGATAAAGCTAGTTTTATATGAAGTAAGTTTTCCAATACTATAAATCCAATACATTGTTCACCTCTATTGTTATGAATTAAGATTGAAATTGTCGAGTGTAGGGACCATTTCAAGTATTGCAACGTGTGCCTTGTACTAAACACGGCCATTTTCATGCAAAAATGTACCTTTTTGTTCAGGATTTGAAAAAAAAAATGGTTTATATTACTCCGAATTATGAGAATTCTAGGTTCTGATAAAAAAAAAGTTTTAAAATTCCACTATGTGACTTTTTTGTATACATCGTCACAAAGAGGGAATTATAAAAATAAATACGGAAAATTGAGGACCTTTTCCTATATCAGAATTGCATAATTTTGAGCAGGAAAACCATTCCAAATATGGAGAATAAAACTAAAAGTTCCACTATGATTACTAAAAACGTATTAAGCATAATATACCCGTTAGTTATTTATTTATAATGTTTTTTTTATAATCTTGGTAGAATCAAATCTTGTTAAAGTTTAAGTAAACACATTGAAAGTGGTCAACTGAATATTGCTTTTACCAAAACATGTGTTTGACAAATGATAATCGTATCCAAATGTTTACTCAGTAAACATTTAGTTACGGAAGTAGGTTACTGTGTTATTTTTTATAACATTTGTATTAAACGAATGAGTTTAGATTGTGTTTTATTTGAAGTGACATGTTTATCTACCAGAGCTGTTATCGCGCGAGTCATCGGTCGTCAAATACGTCGTGGTGTGAAAAGTCTTGATAGGCAGTCAAAACATTATTTGTAAAGTCAAAGCATTTTTGGAATGAAGGCCACTTTATTGTTTTCCGCTTTTTTTGTAGGGTTCCGTACCAAAGGATAAAAACGGGACCCTATTACTAAGACTTCGCTGTCTGTCCGTCCGTCTGTCTGTCGCCAGGCTGTATTTCAAGAACCGCGATAGTTAGACAGTTGAAATTTTCACAGATGATGTATTTCTGTTGCCGCTATAACAAAAAATATTAAAAACCGGCCAAGTGCGAGTCGGACTCTTTGCTGTTTTTATAAATAATGGTACGGAACCTTTCGTGCGCGAGTCCGACTCGCACTTGGTCAGTTTTTTTATCGTATGGCAATCATTTTTCGAACCGTGAGATCTTCTAAGAGACAGTACGGTTGCTAGTTTTGTTGCAATTGTTTATACCACCCGCTCAGGTGTAAGGTAACTGTGGGTATACCCTACGGATGTGGTGCAACTTCGACCCCCCTTTGTTAAACGAGTGGGCAACATTTACTTTTAAAAGTTCTCAAGCCGCCTCAACTTCTCTCATAGCCAGCAGCCGGGATCAACGGCTTAATGTGCCTTCCAAAGCACGGGAGCACTCAGTTAGTAACCACTCAAAGTAGCACCCATCCGAGAACTGACCTGAGCCTACGTTGCTTAACCTCGCATACCGCATTCGGTACGCGGGCGCCGCTGGGCCACGAGCACTCTCAAGAGTTTTTTTTGCTGACGAAAGCATACATGATATCATCATCAGCTTGTGTCAGTCCACTGCTGGACATGGGCCTCTCCCATGGCACGCCACTGAGCTCAGTCTTCAGCTCTTCTCCTCCAATTCCTGCCTTCCGAATGTCATCGCCCCGCCTTATAACAATATGTGTATGATATACCTACTGTGCGTGTTCTATCGCTTGTATCGGTTGTGCTCCGAAGAACAGTTCGACATGATGCCCACGGCCGCTTTCTACCATCGCACCGCTCGCCGTCGGCAGGTCATTCATCCTCACGCCTTAGAACCTAAATGGTCACGTACGGTACGGTTTCATAGGAATTTCCTCCATCGAACGCTCCGGTTGTGGAATGAGGGACTACCATACTACCATGGGGCTGCACTATGGAGTTCTTCAAGAAAGGAGTGTATAGATTTTTAGGGCGCTAACCATCGGGTGGGCTGTACGCTTGTTTTCTACCGACGCGGTATTAATGTTAACTAGAAGAAGGGCGTTCGGTTCAAAAATGGTTTTTGTTTCTATCAGCGTTTGTGTACTTAAAACAGGCTCTAAGAATACTTTTCTTGAGGTATTGTTAGAAAATACCTCAAGGAAATGAGGTATTTTCTAATAATACCTCATTTCCTTTTACGTAAAAAATGTCGTGCAGCTATGGGATACTTTTTCAAGTGCCAGTGTACCGGAGGTCGGCCATAGTAAGTAAGGGCTTTGCGGACTTTCCACGGCCGTGCAGTATAAAGATCTTGTTCTTAGGTGAACCAAGTGCGATGATTCTTTAGCCATGAGTGGCGCATTCCACCGAGAGGTCTCTTTCTTTAGATCTTCGCTTGTATAACGTAATGAGCTGCAGGAATACATATTTCTCATTACGCAGTTAACGTTTTTTTGGTCAAGGAGATTGGCTACAGGAATAGACAGCCATAATGCATGGCCATTTGTAGTCTTGGTTTTAAGTTGTTTCTATGTACATTTGGCTCTGTTTGTTCTCCAAATAAATAAATAAGTAAAGCTGTATCAGCTGTCATATATTGCAACAATCATCCGATAAGAATGCAGTGGTGACTGAAACTGAATATTTGAAAGGTACGTTTTATTGTTAAATTCTGTGAAGCCACAAACGCATTCAAAAGCAATAAAAAAGAATACATCCTATATCCACCGCGGTCGAGTAAATATGTGAATCTTTAGTATCTCAATAATATTTATTCTCTTCTATAATTTTTCAATTCTCTGATTTTTTTAGTACAATAAACACTATGAAATAATAAATATTCAAATAAGGTCGTTTTTATCCAAAAAATCTCTTCTTTTTCTTAAATATAAAATACAAAAAAAAACACATGAAACTTACATTCGATTTTCGCGAGAACACGGCATATCGAGCTTGCATAAGTAAAAGTTTTACTGCTACACTACATTCACCTTAATAGGTAGCTTCCACACACATCGTACCATTTCATTGCTCTTGTATTGTGTACCTATTTAATGACACCCGAAATAATCCGGTACTCGAATCGGAGCGCAAATGACTTAGCTCTCTTCACAAATCGCGGCTTTCAGCGGAAGCCAGAGGGATGGCATCGAGTTTCTATTCAACGGACGATCTATTTTAAACCAGACTAGATACTTATCCAGACAGTAGATACTGTACATAGTGCCATCTCGAAGTAACAGTATACAGACACAAAACAGTTGTACCAAGATTTGGCGGATCATTTTAACAATTCGTTTTTTAAAGTAACAAATTTACGCATATAGTTACAATTGGTTTCTTTATAGGTTTCTTTAATGTAGCAATTATCCATAATTATGAGTTTTCTTAACATTCCATTATTTTTATATTTATGTCGAAGAGGAATAGTTGATATCTGCGCTATCATCGTGATGTCACTCGTCGTACGCTTCACTGTCATTCTACAAATGTTATCTGTGTTTGCTTTTGCGCGAGTGAATTCGATTGCTCGATAGTTCCGTCGTACGCCAGAAGAGGGCTGTTGAAAGGAAAGATGATTCAAGAGCAAGAGACTAAGGAATTCTCAGTCAATGAGGAGAAAAGTCTTGGAGAGATGATTAAGGTTTCTGGAGGAGAATTGGAGCTGATGTGACGGAATTCTGACAATCGAAATTACTTAGTTCCTTGTATATCGCATGACATTTGTAAAAATGTTGAAGTGAAATTGAAACGTAAAGTTTGTAAAATAAGTATCGTTTTTTTATCAATGCCCGAGGGATCCGAGTAGAAGAACAATAAAACCTGGTAAAATACGCCGACGATTCGACATTTATAACAAAACGCCTAGTTAAAAAAAACACTAAATAAATCCAAGTCCAACTTCTTGAAGATTTGCCCAAAGCACAGATGAAATACAAGTTACTTCTCAAAGGGCAATTAAAAACACTCATCAAACCTGATTTTAGCAAAAATGCCGTTAGAAGTCGTTGTAAGTAGTTAGGAAAAGCAACAGCTTGAAATTTGTGTTTCAGAGAAAGGGACAAATAGATTCTAGTAAATAGAGATTTTAAAGTTTCATGAATAAAAGGGTAAGTCTTCGCAAAAATCTTTGGGCTGTACACAGCGAGCGAGGACAACGTAATTCTACATTTAATTCAATAATTAATAAATTTTCGTCGTGATCTGAATCTGAATTTCAGCGTGAAGACATAATTACGAACACAGCAGACAGACAGAAAAAAAATATTCGCCGTAAAGAGCTAAGGAGACTTTTTTTAAATAAAACCATCTTCTGGTTTTACTATGATTTATTCTGTGCTTCTGATTAGTATAAAATGCGGTTATCCACTATCTTAGAAACTAAAAATATCAACTTGAAGTATAAACAGTTGCTGAGCTGAAGTTACGCGCTCGAATGAAAATATTTTCACGTCTAATCCTAAAATACGGAGCTGAGAAAAATCTACGCTCTCATAAATAAGATTTATAATATAAATTATACACTTATCGAACCATTACGGCGAATCTAAAAATGCGGTTTCTTAGAAATAGCCGCTTTTAGTGCGTTAAAGCCCGGCTGTTGACTTATTTACTCGTACTAAATGACTATCATGTGATCATCATCATCATCAGCCCACAGTTGTCCACTGCTGGACATAGGCCTTCCCCAATTCGTGCCACCACACCCGGTCCTCACTCAGCTCTCCGTGTCCAACCGCTTCCTGCCACTCTCTTTAGGTCGTCGGTGCACCTGGCGGGAGGTCGTCCCACAGGGCGAGTCGTTCGCGGTCTCCACTCCAGAATTCGTCTGCCCCATCGGCCATCGGCTCTTCGACAAATATGCCCCGCCCATTGCCACTTCAGCTTACTTATCCTGAGCGCTATGTCGGTGACCTTGGTATAAATGACTATGTTACTTAGATATTATATATTTATATGTACCTATGTTAGCCACACCTCTAGTAATAAACAAACAAACAAAGACACAAACTTAAAGACTAAAAATAATATATTAAACAATACTTACAAATTAATAATCTGCATTAAGGGGCATAGTGTCAAAGATATAGCGAATTAAAATCTTTGTATGTTAGCTTGTAAGGTTTATGTAAATATAGGGATTGCTACGATTGTCCAAACTGCCATTCAGGGCTTAACTATAAGTTTCAAAACCGTGTAGGTAACCTTTAACAGGAACATAGTTCTTTTTCTAACGGTCGGTATAAATAACACTAAGGGCCTAAGGAAATCGTCCAGTATAATCTCTGTGCCAGTCCATTCCGATGTTTAATTGTGTACATTAGGGGCACGAGACAAGGAGTAGGCCGTAAATTCTTTTTTTAATCACTTTCACGGGGCTGTCGGGCGATTATTGCCCGCCTCTGCTGCTTCAAGAGAAAAATTAATGTTTATTTATTTTAATCAGGGTAAAGGATGCGGTTGGCTCATTCCAGTCATTTTGGCACTCTTTAGGGTCGGCCTATGTTCACCAGTGGACGTCCGTCGGCTGATATGATGATGATCAAAGGATATTAGACTTAGAGGAGTATTCGTGGCCCAGCGGCGTCCGCGAACGCGTGCGGAAAGCAACCTCGGCTGTGGTCGACTTGGATAAGTGACCGCTTTGATTGGCTAAAGCTAACTGAGCGCTCCCGTGCTTAGGAAGGTCTATGACAGCAGCCGTTAAGCCAAGTTAGAAACTTGCGGGTGGTTTGAGAAGTTCTAACAGTCAAGTTGAACTATCACTTGACAAGCCCCTATAAGGTCTTGTTTCCTTGGCTTGGAAGGTCAGATGGCAGTCGCTTCCGTTAAAACCCCTACGCCAATTCATTGGGTTTACGGCGGACCCCAGTCATCCTTCAGGATGCAAATGTACTGAGATAACGCTGGGATGATGATGAAGGTACCTTTTATAGTACTTGTACAGTCACCATCACAAACACATTAGGTACCCAAAACTTGACACCTATTTCTCACAAGTGTTGAGAGCTGGGAAGTTTACCTTATGCCCTATTATATTCATCATTCGCGTGCCCTTTTCCCATTTACTTGGGGTCGGCGCAGCATGTTTTTTTCTTCCATATCTCTCTATCGCCCGTCATCTAGTCACTCACATCCTTCCTTTTCATATCGTCTCTCACGCAATCCATCCACCTTTTCCTTGGTCTACCCCTCCTCTTACATCCCTCCACATTCATGCCTAATACCTTTCTTGTCACATGACTTTCATCCCTCCGCATAACATGCCTATACCACCGTAGACGATTAGCTCTCAACTTATCTATCATCTATGGGTGCCACTTTCAGGCTTCCTCTTATATACTCATTCCTAATGTGATCCATTCTTGTTACGCCATCATCTCTCGCCAACGTCTCATTATGCCTCTGTTATGTTAGAAAGTGTAAACTAGTTAGGGCCCGAGCTATTAGCGCCTAGAAGTTTAATTTAGCGCAGATCAATACGGCCATCTGAGGCCGGTAATGGCGTTCAAAGAACGATATCTGGCCCGT
This sequence comes from Notocelia uddmanniana, assembly GCA_905163555.1. NCBI lineage: Eukaryota > Metazoa > Arthropoda > Insecta > Lepidoptera > Tortricidae > Notocelia > Notocelia uddmanniana. Next base: position 1,084,463 of record LR991056.1, read on the forward strand.
AATTGTCACATGATAAACGACAACGTAAACTACCGTCGATATATTGATTTAACACTTTCAGTGCCAGGAATCCGCCAGGCGAGTGCTTCTTTTGGGTAGCGCTATGAAATCATGGGTAGTGGAAATGTTAAAAGTGCAGGATTTTCACATATTATTCTTCTATCTTTTTTTATACGACGACGGTGGCAAACAAGCTTACAGCCTGCCTGATGATGAGCAAACACCTATGGACGCTTGCGACTCCAGAAGAATCAGAAGCACGTTGCCGACCCTTTATTAACTTGAGGATTCGGTCGGTTCAGTCGGTCGGAGGAATCTTAGTTTTCTCATTAAGTGACATTTAATTTAGTTTGCCTGTAGTTTTGACATCATTATTATAAATAAATAAATAATGGGGGACAATCTTACACAAATCGACCTAGTCCCAAACTAAGCATAGCTTGTACTATGGATACTAGACGACGATATACATACTTATATAGATAAATACCATACTTAAATACATAGAAAAGATCCAGACCCAAGAACAAATATCCGTGCTAAATGCACAAATAATTGCCCTGGCCGGGATTCGAACCTGGGACCTCCAGCTTCGGAGGCAGTGTCACTACCGACTAGGCTAAACAGGTCGTCAATTATTACAAGACTTAAAATGTAAGTAGACGATTATCTTTTGACATGTCACGAGACAAGTAACAAACCCCTTTATACCCCGTATGTCATCCCTAAGGGGGATGATTTATGAAATAAGTACATTGCTTTCTTCGTTTTAAATAATAGTAAATAGTACTACTATGACGTCGTATTTAGTAGAAGTATAGTCGTGTAGTGTAGTAGTTTGTGTGTGTATTGTGTGAATTGTAACGGGCATTTGTTTTAAAATTGGTTACTCTCTCATTATATTTACGTTAAAATCATTTAATTATTTGCATCTTCTTTTATAATGCGCACTTCTAAGGTTTGGAATTCTCTGCCGGCGTCTGTATTTCCGAGTTCATATAACCTGGACCTTTTTAAGGCATCGTCGGCCTCATCTTTGCCTCCTGGCTAGATGCTGGTCAACAGCAATCCCATTTTCAATAAAAAAAAAAATCTCAAACAAAACAGGTTGTAGGTTCTCATGGGTAAAATTTCATGTAAAAGTTTCCTTTCCCGATATTTTTTCAGGAATTTCGGTATAATTAATCATACGTGAGTTTATCGAATATATATAATATGAAATCCGAGCCATGAAAGCGTACGGACGGTCACTTTTGTGAGCCAATTACGACGGAACCTTGGCCAAGAACTGTTTGCGTCTTCGCTCCTATTGGTCGTCTAAAGCCTTCCTTGATAAATGGACTATCCAACACAAAAATAATTTTTCAATTCGAATCAGTAGTTCCAGAGATTAGCGCGTTCAAACAAACAAACTCTTCAGCTTTATAGTATTATATATATATATAGTATAGATAAGATGCCACTGTGGAACCGATGCCGACTGCAATTTTCTTATAAATTGCAACCCCGATCTCCGCAGCTGTCGTTGGCATAGCATTGATACTTATCTTAGTTTATATACTAAATGCGAGAGGTCAGATATAATAATACACACAACTAAATGAGTTTGAGAAACGGCGCAAGCCCTTAAGAGTGCGCAGTACGTTCGGTTCTCCATACAAAAGTATTTACGCTCTCATTTTAAAACGCCATGCTAGAATAACATGAAACTTTGTATACACAATGGCATCCGGCATATCTAGGTCGAAAATTAGTTTCTGTTGCTTGAAATTATAATGGAGAAAAAATACAGCGATTATTAAGGTTTTCATACAAGCCGTAAAAAACTCAAAAAACTGCTGTTTTTTTCTTTCTTTTACAATTTGTACGTTACGTACGTACGTACATACGTTTGTATGGAGAACCGAGCGTACTGCGCCCTCTTAAAAACAAAGTCGACTGTACTGTGTGTACGAAGGAAGTAAAAAGAAATATTTTCATTCCCAACTGTAATGTTTTTGCACCGCCGCGGTTTATCAAATGGCCGCTCTTTTAAAAGACATTTTAGATTTTAGAACAGCAATCTGCTTCTAACCCCATTTTTATTACAGAAGGTTAATTTAGCACGTAGTCATCTAAAAACTCTTCAATTAGCTAAAACCGCCACATCACATTAATCAAGTGAATCATAACTCTTAAAAACAGTGTACGTTGGGGGAGCAATTACGGCGGGCTTATTGCCGGCTGGGAATCGGCGCGAGCCATCCAATTAGGCTGGGTGCTCAGATTTCTCACTATACTGTGTTATTCATTTTATATGGCGTGTATGACCTCTGTTCGCTTGGTGAGATACTGTTGTACTTATTGTCAGTTGAATTTGAAAATAAAATGAAATTACCTCTTTATTTTATTATCTCATCACGTTAAACCCGCTGAAAGAATTTACATACATACATACATACATAAACTCACGCCGTTATCCCATGGGGTAGGCAGAGACCAAAGAACGCCAAATACTACGGTCCTTACATACTTCTTTCGCTTCAATCACATCCATACATTTTCTCATACATGCTCGTCGGTTGCGGGTACTTCTGACCTGGCCCTTTTCAGTATCGCCAAAATTTGATCAAGATAAACTCGCCTTGGTCGTCCCCTTCCGATCCTACCACTCATCTCCTGAACGTAAATCCTCTTAGTCATTCTAATTTCACTCATTCTCTCTACATGCCCAAACCACCGAAGCATACCCTTCTCAACCCTAGTCACTACATCATCTTCTATTCCACATCTTTCTCTTATCACACAATTTTTTATCCGATCACACAAACGTACCCCACACATACTTCTTAACGCTCTCATTTCAACCGCATTCAGTCTACTCTCATGCTTTTTCTGCCATACCCAAGTCTCGCTTCCATACATGAGTGTAGGAACAAGCACTCCTTTGTGAACCGAAAGAATATGAATTATATGTATAAGAGATAAGTTAAAAAGGACAACAGATACGATTTTGTAAACTTACTACTTTTTACTCTGTTAAAGGAAATTTATCCAAACGATGAAATATAAACGTCCCACTGCCGTCAAACCGTTTAGTCCGTAAACCACGATAAAGAAAAATAGAAATTATAATAGCCATCTAACAGGCTCGATTAATATTTGTCTTCAATAACTGTCGAATCAAAGTGATCATGAAATCCCATTTCCTCACATATCATAGTTACGTCAAATTATTCATCAATATTTCCCCAGAACCACTTCCGTCAAGCTTCAACCTTATACACATATGCGTAATACTCTAAAATTCCCTTGGATGTTTCGCGAAGCAGAAGGGATGTCTACCCATCAGCATCGCATTAGTCTTAATAAGGATACATAATATATGTAGCTACACACATCCGTCTATATACATATTTGTACTAATATTATAAATGCGAAAGAAACTCTGTCTGACACCTCTTCACACTTAATCTGCTAAACCCCTGTTCATCATCATCACTAAACCATCATCATAAATGAGCGGAACTCTAATGATATTATATCTCTTCAAGCTAGACGCGAGATCAGAGATCAAATTATATTATATAAAATTCTAAACGGGCTGATGGATTCGCCCGCGCTGCTCGCGCGCGCCTTCCTTCGATGCGCGGACCACCGCACGCGCTCTTCCAAATTATTCGCTGTCCCTTCCCATCGAACCGCTTACGCAATACGCAAGGAATAGATTCATCGTAAGAGCATGTAAAAATTACAATAGTAAATATTGTCATATTGACTTGTTTTTTATTCCGTCGGTACAAAAATTTGTTTCTGCAATTACGAATAAATAACGTATTTGTTATTCAATTTACAATTTATTATAATAGTGGTACTACATTAATTGCTAGAGCTTACTTCTGTAAAGTAAATTGTGCATGGTACTTAAATATTTCTTAAATTCGTTTTATTTAATTTTATAACACAAGGAGATACAAAATGTTTTATAACCTTTCTTTTATTATTATCTATCTTAGAAAATAATTGTAAAAGAATAATTATAGTAAAATTGAACAGAATTATATATACATAAACCAGTCTTGTCTGAGCAACTATAATGATATATTACTCATTAGTGGAAACTGTGGTGGCTTTTGTATATGTTTAAATGTATTTAATTGTATGTGTTATTTTTCGCTGTTTGTTTCCCTTTATCAATAAATAAATAAATAAATAAATAAATTCGCCAACAAACTGTTAAACAGTTTGGCGATAGTATGAATGTACCATACCATTAAGTTTCTTTTTTGAGTTTAATAAATAAATAAAAAAAATACTACCCTAACGTTATCCCAGTACAGTTGCGTCCTGAAGGATGCCTCGGGTTCGCTACCTAATCCAAGAATTGGGGTGGGCACTAGTTTTTACGGAAGCGGCCATCTGACCTTCCAACCCAAGAGGGAACTAGGCCTTATGGGGATTAGCCTTGTCAAGTGAGTGGGCAACTTGACTGTTACAAGTTCTCAAGCCGCCCCAAGGCCTCTAACTTGGCTAACGACTACTGTCATAGACAGCAGTTGGAATAAACGGCTTGAAGTGCCTTCCGAAGCAGGGAACGCTCAGTAGCCTCTCAAAGCGGTCACCCATCCAAGGACTGACCCCGGCCAACGTTGCTTAACCTCGCATACCGGACGCGGTCCGCGGGCGCCGCTAGGCCACGAACGCTCCTAAACCGCTAAACCCCTGTTATTGCAATTAAAATTGATTCCTCGTGTATGTTTAAGTCGCGTTTAAGTTCGCTCTGTACGTTATCGCAAATAGACCCACAAGGCTAAAACTGTTTTATTAATTGTTTATTTAGAAACAAACGGCCTTAGTACGAGTAGAAGATACACTACGTAACATGGCCCGCCCCTCCAAAATTCATGACGCTTCAATGTATTTGTCAAAGTATTTAACACCGTAGTCTATGGACGTTCTTAATTTCCAATTGTAATTAACAAATAAACATAACTATCGGTTATTAAATAATCATGTTTCATCTGTCTGGATGGGCATATACTATGCGGAGTGAGCGAGGCAGCTACAGACGCATCGCCTTTACGCACAGCGGGCCAGAGGGCCTACCGCGAACTTCGAAAATCGAACTTCGTATCGTACCGTCCCTTTCCGTCATATAGTGTATAACACGAGAGTGAAAGGGACGGCACGACACGAAGTTCGATTTCCGAAGTTCGCAGTAGGCCCTCAGGCGCGGGACGCGCGGGTGATTTCTACTTTTTTTCCTGGCGTTATGTCCCCTCTAAGCTCGGTTCTCCATACAAACGTAGCTTCGCTCTTATTTTAAAATGGCATGCTGGAATCATTTGAAACTTTTTATACACAATGCGATCCGGTATATCTAGCTTGGAAATTAGTTTCTGTTGCTTGAAATTATAATGGAGCAAAAGTACAGCGATTATTAAGGTTTTCCCGGGTATGTCCTAAAACTACGACAAAGACCACCGGGGGATGGGCAGCAGCATCCCTGGAGTGCGGTGGAGATACTGCGATCGCCAAACCGCATGCCAAGCGTGGCGATTATGGCATATACCCTTCGTGAATTTGGGGGAGGTCTATGTCCAGCAGTGGACGTCCTTTGGCTGATACGGTGGTGGTGGTGGATTAAGGTTTTCATGCAAGACCTAAAAAAATCAAAAACTCGCTGTATTTTTTTTCCATTCCAATTTCTAGCAACAGAAACTAATTTCCGATTTAGATATGGCGGATCCCATTATCTATAAAAAAGTTTCATGTTATTTCAACATGGCGTTTAAAAACAAGAACGAAACTATGGAGAATCTAGTTCGGTCGAGCGTACGGGTCTAAAGCATATGTGCGTGCTGTGACATCCGTCAAACAAACAAACAAACACACTCTTTCTAATGTTTGGAATTCTCTGCCGGCGTCTGTATTTCCGAGTTCATATAACCTGCACCTTTTTAAGAGTGCGCAGTACGTTGGGTTCTTCGGGCTTGAATGGGCTATTCGGTTCTGTGAGAGGAAATCTATGCAATTCATACTCGGGGCTCTCAATATTGACTTGTAGTGTAATCAAGGTAGTCAAACATTTCTGTAAAATCAAGGAGATAAATGAAAATACAGTAAGTATTCATAAACTTCCGTGTCAACATAAATGACATAAACTATGGTAAAACGGTCCGACCTTTCCAATTACTATTTCAATCTGTTTAATCACATTTTAATTTTGTTTTTATTAATAATGGGATTGCTCTTGGCCAGCATCTAGCCAGGGGGCCAAGATGAGGCCGACGATGAAGCGAGCTCACCCAGAAGATGCCTATTCACTCGTGCCTTAAGAGGGCGCAGTACGCTCGGTTCTCCATACAAACGTATTTATGCTGTCATTTTAAAACGCCATGCTAGTATAACGTGAAACTTTGTAACATAGTTTCTGTTGCTAGAAATTGTAAAAGAAAAAAAATACAGCGGTTTTTTGAGTTTTTTTCGGCTTGTATGTAAACCTTAATAATAGCTGTATTTTTTCTCCATTATAATTTCAAGCAACAGAAACTATGTTCCGACCTAGATATGCCGGATCCCTTTGTGTATACAAAGTTTCATGTTATTCTAGCATGGCGTTTTAAAATGACAGCATAAATACGTTTGTATGGAGAACCGAGCGTACTGCGCCCTCTTAAGGCACGAGTGAATAGGCATATTCTGGGTGAGCTCGCTTCATCGTCGGCCTCATCTTTGCCCCCTGGCTAGATGCTGGCCAAGAGCAATCCCATTTTTAATAAAAAAATAAAATAAAATGTGACTAAACACATTGAACCAATAGCACGTAGAACCGATGGCCGTTGGAGCGGAAAGGTTCTCGAGTGGCGACCACGTACCGGAAGGCGTAGCGAGGGCAGGCCCCCCACACGGTGGACTGATGACCTGGTGAAGGTCGCGGGTGTCCGCTGGATGCGGGTGGCGCAGGACCGGTCATTGTAAAAGTCTTTGGGGGAGGCCTATGTCCAGCAGTGGACGTCTTTCGGCTGACATGATGATGATGATGATGAAACACATTGAAATAGTAATTGGGAAGGGCGGACCGTTTTACCATAGTTTATCTCTTCATTTATGTTGACACGGAAGTTTATGAATACTTACTGTGTTTTCATTTATCTCCTTGATTTTACAGAAATGTTTGAATACCTTGATTATACTACAAGTCAATATTGAGAGCCCCGGGTATGAATTGCATAGATTTCCTCTCACAGAACCGAATAGCCCATTCAAACGTCAAAGAATGCCGGGATCGCATGCAAATGTGGACTTTAATCTTTGAATGGATGTTTCAATTTCCTTTGACACGACGTAAATTCTACTTCCTATTATATACCACCCTCTTGCTGAGAAGGATAAACTATATTTGAATCAGAATTTTATTTTAGAGAGGTATAGCGGAACATCATCTTGATTTATTTGGAACAGCCCAACTGGAAGCAACCTTACAGAAGAACTCAGCCATAATAACGCCACTATTAGCTCTTTAGATTTTGTTTTAATACCACGTTGGTGGCAAACAAGCGTACGGCCCGCATGACGGTAAGCGGTCACCACAGCCTATGGACGCCTGCAACTCCTAGGGGTGTCACACGCGCGTTGTTTAGATGTGTGGTGTTGTGTTCCTGGTGGTGAGTAAGGTCGTCAGAGCTGCTGTCTGCTTATCATGAGGCAGGTCACATGCGCGCACGCCACAACACACATACATAAAGGCGTACATTGTAATTTTCTTCATTCCCCGATTACATTTCAAACCCTCCCCCCCTAATTAAATATTTTTTCCTAATTTTACATCACTTTTATGTGATGTATAGATGAACCCCTACCTACCAAATTTCATAATTGTAGTGCTTATAGTGTCGGAGTAAATCAGCTGTTACATACGGACGGATCACTTTTCTTTTCTTTTGGAGCGCTCGTGGCCCAGCGGCGCCCGCGTACCGCTTGCGGTATGCGAGGTTAAGCAACGTGGGGATGGGTCAGTTCTTGGATGGGTGACCGCTTTGAGTGGTTACTAACTGAGCGCTCCCGTGCTTTGGAAGGCAAGTTAAGGCTTAATCCCGGCCGCTGTCTAAGGCAGCTGTCTTTAAGCCAAGTTAGAGGCCTTCGGGCGGCTTGAGAACTTCTAACAGTCAAGTTGCCCACTCACTTGACAAGTGGGGTCGAAGTTGCACCACGTCCGCAGGGAGTACCTACCCACTACACGTGACCCCTGGTTGGTGCTAAAAGTGCAACAAAACTGGCAACCGCACTGTGTCCTCGAAGACCACGCGGTTTGAAAATAAATGCCATACAATTATTATTGTATGTCTTTTCCGCTCACGAGGCAATGGTGTCCAGGACCTTTGGAAGGCGTGCGCGGAGCCGAAGTACAGAGGTACCGAAGTACCAACCGAGTACCACATAGCCAACACGTAGAGGCCCTTTTGACAATTTAATGAAATGTAAGGGGTACACCGAGCGGATGCTGTCCCTGCCCGTGTCATGGGACGCACACAGAGACAGCACCCGCCAGGCCGTACAGCGACTATTGCTGGTTGATGGAATCTAAATGAACCGGACTATTGGTTGAATATGATGGACTAATGGCTGAGCTATTGAGTAAGTCAACGGACATCTGCCTAATAAAACTCTCACATTTTTATCTCAGGCAGACGGTGACTGGACCTCTGCTAATTTAATTTAATCGTATGGCATTTATTTACGAACCGTGAGATCTTCGAGAAGACAAGTACGGTTGCCAGATTATGTTGCACTTTTAGCACCACCCAGTGGTCACGTGTAGGGTAACGGTGGGTACTCCCTACGGACATGGTGCAACTTCGACCCCCCTTTGTCAAGTGAGTGGGCAACTTGACTGTTAGAAGTTCTCAAGCCGCCCGAAGGCCTCTAACTTGGCTTAACGACTGCTGTCGTAGACAGCAGCCGGGATCAACGGCTTAACGTGCCTTCCAAAGCACAGGAGCGCTCAGTTAGTAACCATTCAAAGCGGTCACCCATCCAAGAACTGACCTGCGCCCACATTGCTTATTAACCTCGCATACCGCACGCGGTATGCGGGCGCCGCTGGGCCACGAGTGCTCTCACATCCACCCCCAAACACTTTTCTTTTGGCGCCATCTAGCGTTAGTAACAGTACTAAAATTGAAAACGTTGAGTGCCAACAAAGAAATACCCACTTCAACAATGTTAAGACCAGACTCAGATGAATTCCTTTACTGACACAAGTGTCGGATTACACGACTAACGATATAAAAACCGTTTACGCGCCGCTCTGTCTGCCGGCACCCGGCTCATCCTAAGCCGGTAAGGCTGCGGCGGTCAGCCCGAGGAGACAAACATATTTTATACGTTATCACTGGTTTTTCAGCGACCAATATAGCCTAGTTGGAAGAAAAAAAAAACTTGGCTCTTCTTACAAAGCGCAAACCCAAGACCTTTGACAATAATACTTGCTTTTCGAAATTTTTGGTCAAAACATCATTATTCCGGAAAACATTTTCCACAACGAAAATATAAATTAACTAATATTCGGGGACAATCTTACATGAATCGACCCAGTCCCAAACTAAGCAAATCTCGTACTATACTAGGGTACTAGAGCACGATATACATACTTATATAGGTAATACTTAAATACATAGAAAACATCCAAGACTCAGGAACAAATATTCGTGCACATTACATAAATAATGCCCTGACAAGGATTCGAACCGGTAACCTCCAGCTTCGTAGGCACGGTCACTTCCAACTAAGCCAAAGTGGTCATCAAACCACAAAAATCAACAAATTCGGACGCTAAATCAACCAGCCTTTATAACGAGATTGAAAAGGTTATTTTAAACGATACCTATTTTTTTTGCACAATTTTAGGTAGTGGGATGTAACGAGTATATGAAATTAGTAATTATTCTCTTTTGTCCCATTGTCCTCTGCTGGGGTTTAGGGCTCAAATCAACGCCCTCAATTTGCTTCGGACTTGGGCAGTTTGGGCTACTTCCTCCCACTTCATCCCGAGCGAGCCCGACACTTAATCTCTCATTAGTAATTACATGGATCTAAAATCTGCAATACAAGACATGCGCAATTTTCTTCATTCACACATTCACTAACGTCAAGCATGCACTAATAAAGTTAAATAGTCACATAATTTTCATAAAAATAATTAAGCGTTTACAGTACAATAATTTACCCAGTTATGTCCTAAAACTACGACCAAGACCACCGGGGAATGGGCAGCAGCATTCCTTGAGTCCGGTGGAGATACTGCGATCGCCAACCCGCATGCCAAGCGTGGCGATTATGGCATTTACCCCCCATGAAATTGGGGGAGGCCTATGTCCAGCAGTGGACGTCCTAGGGCTGATATGGTGGTACAATAATTTAACAATATAATAGTAATTACTTGAACGAAAGTAACAAAAAGTAATCTTCTTTGAAATCGAAAGTCAAAATAAATCAACGACCAATCATAAATTAACCTATATTTCCTCACGGAGCGTTCCTGGGATCGGTCCAAATAGAGCACAAGATACGATATACACGCTAATTGCCCGCTCCTTCCAAGAAGTGACCTAACCGCGGGGCGCGGGGCGGTTATCGACCGCCATTATAGCCCAGGTCATTCACCCCGAGCCCCGCGTAGCGTAGTAGACCTCTACGAGCCTCTACGGTTCTCCGGCGTAGCGTAGCCGAAAACAAGACTTAGGTTTTGAGTTTGAGGAATTTGTTTTGTATTATAATAAATTAATGATAAAATAAATATTAGGCGACAAAATTTACACAAATCGAACTACATAGTTCCATAGTAAGCTCATTTAGGCATGTGTTATGGGTACTAAACAGCGATATATTTTAAAAGATAGGTATATACTTACACAACAAATACTCTAGCAAATTTATGCAATTTTAAAGATTTTTAAATACACAAACATGAAAAAAGGACGCAGTTTGAGCATGGCATAGAATATTGTGACGTTATTAGGCATATTTCCCTACAAACTCCATACGAGTAGTATCCGAGTGTTTTTGACGTTTCGTAAGAAGTTGCTGATTTGACTGTCAGTGAAATACCGTATTCAATTTTTTTTAATTTTCGTTGGAAGAAGGTACTAGCAAAGGATTCTGTGCCCGAGCTTGATTGTTCCGATAGCTCAGTTAGTTACAAAAATTGGCCCCGAGTTGTTCCGCCTGAAACGTGATACTTTGAAGCCACGCACGTAATGACGAAATTTCATTGCATGTTTTACCTGTAGCATTTCCGGACCGATACGACCTTCAAACCTTCAAGAAAAGAGCGTACTCCCATCTTAAAGGCCGGCAACGCACTTACAACCATTTTGGTGTTGCGAGTGTCCATGGGCGGCGCTAATCGCTTACCATCAGGCGATTCGTCTGATCGTTTGCCTCCTATGTCATAAAAAAACAGGTTTTTTCTTAGAATATCGGCAACCTACCTATCCTTGGAGTTGCATGCGTCGATAGGCTGCAATGACTCCTCCAACGTTGGGTTACCACCGACGTAGTAGAAAATACTGTTTTTTATATTATTCGTGAAGGTATTTGCAAATACAAAAATATCAATGAAAACCTGATGAGAACCAAAAGTTTAACCGGATTTCGATATGGTTTTCGTAGTCGATTTAAAGGTTGAACTAGGGCGATAGTTTACGACAGAAATAACCCACATCATCGATCCAGAACGACGCCTTTGCCCAGTTACTTGAAATTTACAATGTGCGACGGTTCCGAGCTATAGCTTTGTCCCGTTATAAATTGAGACACGGATTGTCGCTTGGCTTTTGAGTCATTTAACCAGGTATAAAAATTAAACGCGGTTGGTGCCGTTTCAGAAGTTGCAACAACTTGGTGATAGATGTCGCTACAAGCCTTTCTTAGCGCCTTCCTGATTTATCGATGCAGAGGCGGTATGATATGAGAAAACTGTCAGCTGTCAATGTCAACCGATATCAATGCGTATTAGTACTGCGCAAACGTAATACCGGCAGTATTTCGTCAAGTGAGGAAATCTCAGATCAGTGAGCTCACGTCAAATAACGTAATACCTATGACATATCGATCCTTCCCCGCCAAGTCGGGAAGTCGCCTAAGGCTTAATTAGAAGAGCGAACTGATTGCAAGATTCGTCGCTTCGAGCAATACCCACGGTAGCTCAGTTGGAAAGAGCGATGGACGTATTACAGAAGTCGTGGGTTCAAATCTCGCCCAGCGTGATCAATATTTAAAAATTTCACTCAGGTTGAAAATTACTAATAAACATAACTTTACAATATAAGGTAGGTAAATGTCCAGACACTGAGCTCTTGTAATACCTTGAGTCACAGACCTAAATCTGTCAAAATATTAGCTCATCACAATCGAGTAGAAGCGAAATCACACAATTAATAACCACGATCGTAAAAATAAAAACGAAGTAAGTAAAAAAGAAGACTGACAAGATTATAAATTCTCTCTGTGTATTTTTTTATATCACGTCGGTGGCAAACAGACAGCCCACCTGATGGTAAGTGGTCACCGTCGCCAATGGACGCTTGCAACACCAGAGGCGTCACTCGCGCGTTGCCGACCCGTAAGAAACCTTTTCACGCCTTTTTTTAAGAGTCCCATGCTGCAAATTACATTTGTATGTAGGAAGTTTGCAGAGGCCTTCGGGCGGCTTAAGAACTTCTGACAGTCAAGTTGCCCACTCCCTTGACAAACTTAATCCCAATAAGGTCTAGTTTCCCCCTTGGGTTGGAAGTTCAGATGGCAGTCACTTCCGTAAAAACGAATGCCTACGCCAACTCTCGAGATTAGGTAGCGGACCCCGGGCATGCTTCAGGATGCAACTGTACTGGGATAACGCTAAGAAGATGATGATGTGGGTAATTTACACAATATAATTTGACAGATACCCGCCAAATAGTTTTATTTTAGTACGGAGAGCTTTTTTCGCATTTATAATATCACTTTTGTGTAGTATTATACATGTAGGATATTAACATAGATAACATAAATAAACGAAATGTAAGGCTTAGGCATGATAAAAACCAAATCCATGTATTTATGTCCGACTAATGGAATATTTAACAAAAACCAAATCTGGACAAAATCGATTACGCCTCCATTAGAATAACGACGTGATTGGAGGTTCAAATTACAAGAGGCAGCGACAAGCGACAGCGAATAATCATTTCACTCTCAACGGTTAATGAATAGGGAGTCCGTTCTTTCGTTAGCTTATTTGTGCGGGAGGCCAAGCAATATGCAATTATGTACGTATTTTATGCAATACATATGAGTATGGCGTTCCGTGATTCACTGTTTTCCGTCGGCACTGGCTGAAAATCAGCGCTATAGGTGTCTGACACCTCAGCATAATGCTGAGCAAGTGTCCGGGTTACTGCCGCGGGGACACACACATACACACACACACGTACATTTTATGTGTACGTTTTATTGTGTTTCAATGTGTGTCATATTTTTGTGTCTTCTGTGTTTGTGAATAAGTGTTTCTTTCTTTGAATAACCGTTTTGTATTTGCGTTAAGGAAAATAAGACAAGTTGTTTTTAAAGAAACGGCTCTCATTGCCTACCATGGGTATATTCTCTCAATACTACACTATGGAATTATAATATGGGGCAGATCCACAGATATAGACGATGTTTTCATTGTTAAAAAAAATCTATAGAGTGAATAAATAGAGATTCATGTAGGCCTTACTTTATAAATCAGAAAAGTTTATCTCTTCCATGTATTTACATACTCAATGCATGCATATTTGTATATCGACATGGTCATCTTTTTCAGCAAGTTAAAGAGTTATACAGAAATCCTATCTGGTCGCAATATCGCAACAAAATGTTTATGATGATCCCAACAAAACTGTCACTAGTACAAAAGAACGCTTACGTTATGTGTATTAGGATTTACAATAAATTACCTGATACGACAAAAGACTTATCTTTCATAAAATTAAAAAAAAACCTTAATCAATTGGCTTGCTGAAAAATTGTTTTTACAGTATTAAGGAATTTTTAGACCTAAATAAAATAATTAGATTTAAGATATGTCCTAAATTTGGCATGTCTGTAAGGTAGATTTTAGTGATACTTTTAATTGTACCTGTGTCACCCTACTGTACCTAAAATCGAGCATAATAAATTATTTCAAAATCATTTCTTTCTTTTAATATGTCGGTGGATCTTACTAATCCTACTTTCTTACTATTAATATCATGAATGTGAAAGTTTCATGTTTGGATGTTTGTTGCTCCATCACGCAAAAACTGCTAAACGGATTATGATGAAACTTCGTATAGAAATAGATGAAGCATGGATTAAAATGTAATAATATAATAATAATAATAGTGTATTCTAGTTCAAGTTTTACAAATGATTCCTTAAAAATAGAAACGCTGTTTCCTGAATAGGATAACTGTGGCGATACTATCCAATTTGTCAAATGACATTTGACAGTTACCATATAAAAACGGGTGAGGTGTGAGGTGGCAGGTGAGGACGAGTCGGTTTGCAGAACACGTGCTTTGTTTTGGTGTTTCCTAGCTGTCAGACATGGTTTTGTTCAATAGAAAACTTTTCGTTCGTATGTGTAGTCAACAGCAAAAGCAGGTGATCATTTTAGTGCCTTGTCGCTTCCACTACTTTCACGCATTCCAACTGTCGCAATATTGTGACATTAGTGCGAAAAAGTACTAAAATGATCCACTACATTTATGCTGTTGACTTTACTAGGTATGCAATACATTCCGTTGATAGAAAATGTTGAGCGGAGCGTGGTTGTAGGCATGAAAATGGGGTCCTTTACACGGTTAATATTATCACAATACTCGTACTGGGATGTCAATATTATCACGGTATTAAAAATTGTATGGATTTTGCTTCATTATTCATCAATATTCACGTGATACGTATCGTGATATAAGTGTATCGCGTGATAATAATAACCATGTAAAACGCCCCAATGACATCATATGAGTAAAACTTGGTAACGGGAGAAAATTTCGTTTTCGGTGATCAATGCGATTATTATGATTTCAGAGTTATGCAATCAAGGATACCCGTTTCGTCATTTTGCCAAATTTGAAGCAGATCGGAGGAGTAGACCCACCAGCGACTTACATTTGTGGCCTAAGATTGAGCTCCGCTCAATTATTTTCTTCTGTCCCGCTGAAGCCCCTGACTTGCACTGAACCCCGCGGCCAAACAACAAAACCAATTACATTTCAATAAAAATAATTGGAGTTGTATCATCGCTCATTATGCTTTATCGGCATTATCTATTTGAGAACGATTCACGGCAAAACTAATTTGCGTTAAGCTGCATTTCCACCAGTGGAATCTTTTCATACAAATAATACTACAGTAGAAAACTATGTCATATTTGTATGGATACGTGATTCCTGGGTGCGATCGGGGCTAGACCTTGGATGAATTCGGGCGGTTTGAGAACTTCTAACAGACAAGTTGCCCACTCACTTAAAATGGAATCCTACATATTAGATGGATTTTGTACATAATTATAATATTCTAAACCCAGAAATACATGTATCTATAATTACATACTCATTATTGTATACCTCATGTAGGTAGATAAAACCGGCCAAGTGCGAGTCGGACTTGCGCACGAAGGGTTCCGTACCAGAAAAAAAACGCCAACAACTACTCTGTTGCATGGGAGCCCCCCTTAATTATTATAATTATTTTGATTTTCGTATTTGCTGTTGTAGCCACAATAAAAATACATAATCTGTGCAAATTTCAACTGTAATAGCTAGACGGTTCTGGAGATCTAGCTCGGCGAGTGGTAGCCATGAAAAAGGGCTAAAATATCACGTTTTTTGTATGGGAGCCCCCCTTTATTATTATTATTATTATTTTGTTTTTAGTATTTGTTGTTATAGCGGCAACAGAAATACACAATCTGTGAAAAATTCAACTGTCTAGCTATTACGGTTCTTGAGATACAGCCTGGTGACAGACGGACGGACTGATGGACAGCGAAGTCTTAGTAATAGGGTCACGTTTTTACCCTTTGGGTACGGAACCCTAAAAATGGAGACTATGTACTAATTACTGACCACCTATGTAACCCATTTACATGCTATAAATATTTTTTACTTTACTTAACTTGACAAGCCTAATACCAATAAGTTCTAGATTCCTCCTTGGGTTAGAACGTTGGCAGTAGCTTTGATAAAAGAATTATACCATTCCGTGGTAAAAGAGTCTTGGGATCAGGTGTCAAAATGGACCGTGGACATCTTTAAGATCATCATGATCTCAGCCTGTATCAAACCCAGTCTTGATTTCTTTAGGCTTATAGTATATTGACCGTTAGACGCAAACATTTGCGTTACAATAATGAATAATAACAATAGTTTTTAATAATTAAGAATATAGTATTATTAATTTATTATACAGTTTCTTGGGGAAAATTACACTTACTTTCCTATGATTAACCGACTTCAAGATTTCAAAAGAGGAGGTTATCAATTCGATTGTGCTTTTTTTTTTTTTTTAATGTTTGTTACTCCATAACTCCGTCATTTCTTAACCGATTTGAAAAATTCTTTTTTTGATTGTATGTATATATATCCAAGTCGGTCCCGTTTTTGTCAAAGGGCAGTTCTGATGATGGGATCTATGAGGAATTGAAGGAACTCCTCAAATCTTTAAGGCAAACATATAGTGATTTTTGTGTTTTTATCAACAAGTCAAGCATTTGCATCCAAAAATGTGACATTGGATGAAGTGGAACTGCTGATGATGATCAGAACAGAACTCTTCAACGACGAAAAGTTCACGTTTGGCGATTTGTCCTCCTAGCTGTGTTTGTTAAGCAAGTTCTATTTTCACGATTAATTTTTGTCATGCTCGAGTTCTGATGATGGGATCCATGAGGAATTGAGGGAACTCCTCAAATCTTAACGGCAAACATATAGTGATTTTTGTGTTTTTATCAACAAATCGAGCATTATCATACAAAAATGTGACATTTGATGAAGTGGAACTGCTGATGATGATCAGAACAGAACTCTTCAACGACGAAAAGTTCACGTTTGGCGATTTGTCCTTCTAGCTGTGTTTGTTAAGCAAGTTCTATTTTCACGATTGATTTTTGTCATGCTCGAGTTCTGATGATGGGATCCATTAGGAATCGAGGAAACTCCTCAAATGTGAAAGGCACACAAATAGTGATTTTAGTATTTTCATGAACTAATCAAGCATTTTCCTTCATAAAAGTGACATTTGATGAAGTGGAACTGCTGATGATGATCAGAACGGAACTCTTCAACGACGCGTAGTTCACGTTTGGCGATTTGTTCTATTCGTTTTGTTTGTCAAGCAAGCAAGGTTTTTCTATGATTTCATGAGGAATTGAGGGTACTTAGTCTTCTACCATTATAAACATACTTATAGCCATTTTTGTATTTTATTGTATGGAATCTAAGAGTGCACCATCTAAGATTAATAATCTTTCACCGGACTCCCCCATTGAAGTCGGTTTTTTTTTCTTAAAAATTATCTTATTCGTAATCATCATCATCCTCCTAGCGTTATTCCCAGTACACTTGCATCCTGAAGGATGCCTGGGATCCGCTACCTGATCCCAAGATTTGGCGTAGGCACTAGTTTTTACAGAAGCGACTGCCATCTGACCTTCTAACCCGACGGGAAAACTAGACTTTATTGGGATTAGGCTTGTCAAGTGAGTGGGCAACTTGACTGTTAGAAGTTCTCAAGCCGCCCGGAGGCCTCTAACTTGGCTTAACGACTGGTATCATAGACATCAACCGGGATCAACGGCTTAACGTGCCTTCCAAAGCACGGGAGCGCTCAGTTAGTAACCACTCAAAGCGGTCACCCATCCAAGGACTGACCTCGCCCGACATTGCTTAACCTCGCATACCGCACGCGGTACGCGGGCGCCGCTGTGCCACGAACGCTCGTATCGTATTATATTATGGGATACGTAATTAATAATAATAATAATGTTTACTAATGTTTTCTATGTGTGTTAAGTATGTATTATTACAAGCTGTGCTTAGTTTGGGACTAGGTCAAATTGTGTTAGATTGTCCCCCTATATTTATTTATTATTTTTATTATTAATTTTTGACCCCAGACGCGGAACGCAAAAGAGGGGTGTTATAAGTGTAAAATGTATATCTGTGTGTTTGTCTGTGGCATTGTAGCTCTTAAAGGGGTGAATCGATTTGAATGCCGCTTTTTTATTTGAAAGCAGGATTTCCAGTAATGGTTCATAGATATGTTTTATCTAAATCACTTCCGCCGTTTTTGAGATATATATAAGTTGAAATGAAAATTTTGTGAGATTTACAATCTTCCAAGTTTTCAGTTAGTAATTAGTAGTGACTAGTGACCTTCTAATATAACTAAAACTAACTTAAATAACCTACCCAAAATAATATCACTCTTAAAATTGGTACAAAAATGCATTTGCAATCAATATCATATCACAATCAGTACAGCCGTATTTCATGATTATATTGATTATCTATTGCACGAAAAGATAAAAATGTCTCATTTCACCGTCGACAATCGCATGCCATCTGAGACTTTATATCAGACCTAATTAATCTCAATATTTCGTAATAATGATAATGCGTTACCTGTCTTGCGTTCTATTTCAATGCAGCTGACAATATGGTAATCATCATCATGTCAGCCGAAAGACGTCCACTGCTGGACATAGGCCTCCCTCAAAGGCTTCCACAATGACTGGTCCTGCGCCACCCGCATCCATCCCGCGACCCTTACCAGGTGGATGAGACACACACACACACACACAGCAATCGCCAACCCGCATGCCAAGCGTGGCGATTAAGCAATTACCCCCTAATGACAGACAAAAACAGTAGGGTAATGGTAATTAAAAATTCAATAAAAAATAAAAACTATACACGTGTCACTTCGGACAACATATTTTGATCTCTTCGAGATTTCTTGTTCAGGATGAGTTCACAAATGACATCAGGGTTTTTATACATTTTGACAGTAATAGAAGTTTAATTGCTATATACATATAGGCATTAAACACGAATGTGGTTTTGTAAAGTGAGTTTCGTCTTAAAGTCACACGAGGCTTTTATGATATTTTATTTTATCTACCACCACAATTTAAATCCTGTGTTATTATTTAAAGGCTCCGAATGGTCTCCAGCATATTATGCCATAACGATATCAATATCGGTGTCGTTATGATCATTATTTACATTACAACAATTTATTACATCAAACGATCTACCAAGTAAAATATTCTCCATATGATATTCACCCAGCATATTTCACACCATGAAAATGCCATTACAATAACATATTCCCCGTATCGACTCGACTCAATGATATTATGCATTGAAAGCGAACTCAATAAAGTGCCCAAAACGTTTTATAATTGTTGGAACCCACAAAAGCCCTCGGGTGGGTATCCAAAGGGTCCCGTGCAACCCTAGTCCCGAGGGGATTCGCTCGTGACGAAAACATCTACACATTATTCATCGAAGCACAACCCATACCAAGTTTTCTTGTAATAGCGCGGGTGATTGCTACGACCAGCTAACAAGATAAACATGGTACCCACATTTTCAAATATTGTATGTTTAATTATAATTAAGGTGTAGAAACTACTATTTTGTATAATGTCAGCTACTAATTTCGTACACTGTTAAGATATTAACTTAAGATAATTCTGTATTTCTCTAGTTTAAGTGAATTGTAACATTCTTTTAGAGAAATAAATTCTTAAACCATATAATATATATAAACCATAGTTAACTTAAAACGACGAAAAAGGAAAGTAAAGAAATTCTCATAAAAAAAAGATTTTTTTAAACTTCTAAAATAAAGGTAAATCTAATTGTCATTTTGATTATGAAAATGAAATTCAGATCTTCTTTAGACACGCTCAAAAGTGTTGCGTAAACTAAACACCCAGTGTTTTCGATTGTTGCAGAGAAAGCATACGTCATCATAATTTATTATACGTTTATTTGTTTTAGACCTGTCTGATATTTTTAAAGTGCTTTGTGAATGTTAATGTGATGTTGTTTTATTTTCAGAGAAACTTGTTGCAGTAAGCTTACCAGAACATTATCGCTAATTAACGTTTATGCAACTGTGAATCATTATTAAGGTTAACGCCAACCCTCAAATAACCAGTCACACGACCCCGCATACAGATTAGGCCCGTCGGTCGGACTCGCCCCGTCCGGCGTCCGTATTCGCCCCACGTACTCTGTATCGAACGATGTTCAATATTTCGATTAAGTGTACGTGTACGAGCTTAATTCTTCCGAGGAGTGTGCCTGCAATGTGAATGAGGGCTGTTTGACTTATTTTTCCGTTTAAATTTCTTGGAAATATTGGTATTATAACATCGATGATACTTACGATTGCCGGAGTAGGTCAACCACAATGGGAGATATTATGATGTTTGTAATTATTATTTTATTGATTCGAGTTTACTTTAATTTTTAGGGTTCCGTAGCCAAATGGCAAAAAACGGAACCCTTATGCATTCGTCATGTCTGTCTGTCTGTCCGTCCGTATGTCACAGCCGATTCACTCGGAGAATATGACCACTACAATTATGAAATTTGGTGTGAAGGTGTAAAATGGGGGGGGGGAGGAGGGGACCCCATACATGTAACAAGCGGGTCCAATATTTTTTTTTCAATGTACATAGGCGTGTGGGGTATCTATGGATAGGTCTTCAAAAATGACAAAGAGGTTTCTACAAAAAAACCATTTAAGTCAACCGTTGGTGAGATATTAGCTGTCAAAGTCGTAAAAAGTGTGCCCCCCTTCCCTTCTAATTTCCAAAATATGAAATTTAAAATTCTAAAAAAAAAACATGATGATGTACATTAATAAATCCTTTCAACGATTTTTGGTTTGAACAAGATAGGTTTAACGGTTTTTGAGTTATTGCTGAAAAACTGTCTTGTGTCGTAAGTTTCGTATGAAGATACGATCTTTTGTGATTAAATGTATTGTATAGTGTTTTTAAATGTAGATTAGGAGGTCGATATGGAACCCTTATTAGTGTATATATTTTGTTGAACTGTAAATATTTTTACAAGCCAAATCGTCCGCCTCGCGAAATTTTTATTCCCAACCAGAGTGAAGAATTGAAAAATTGACACCCCAGGCGGGATTTGAACCCACGACCTCTGGAATACGTCCATCACTCTTTCCAACTGAGCTATCGCGGGTATGGCTCGTGGCAACGAATCCTTCAGTCACTTCTTTAGAAAGAATGATGGACTGATACCAGAGGTCGTAGGTTCAAATACCGCCCTAGGGTGAAAAATTTTCACTCCGGTGGGAAAATATGCTATTTAGTTTTTAGTTTACTTTATCCTTAACACATATTATTTGTTGGTATATTGTAGAAGCCGTGTTGTATTCATTATTTATTTATCAAGAATATGTCCTACAGTTTAAGCATACATTGATTTCTGGTAATCATTATGTGATAGTTAATACATAAAAATACAGATTTATAACAAATGGCAACTTATAATTAAATAATATTATTTAAACGGATTCAATCACGTATATCATGTAACACATTCACTGCCAAAGATTTTGTAGCACTACGCTCGTAAACGAAAACCCGTATGCAGAGAAAAGCGTCTACGAAACGAGCACCCACCCTGGCACAGAAAGTTGCCAGGCGAGCACTGGAACACATTTATTTTACTATATTTCATTAAATAAGGCGAATTTAACGTCAGAATCTTCAGAGATAAACAGGCTTACAATTACAGAGACAAGGCAAAACGTAATTTATTATTCCAGCTGTTAAGAGATTAAATCTTGCATTAGACTTAAATGGATTTTGTTTTGAACACAAATTTAATAAAGTCTACATTTTCGGTGTAGTGCTGTCGCTGAATATACTGCTGCGCAACGATCCGAAGTGGATTTTGGCTGGCGACACCAAAGACCGCCAGTCTTCCCTGTCCATGACTGTTTCCGTCCAGTTGACGACGGCTTGAAGCTCAGTTAGGCCCCTCTGCACTTCGTCGCGCCATTGGTACCTATATGCTCTCCGGACTGCATGGTCGTCACCCATTCGGACTACGTGCCCGAATTAATAATGTTATTACGTATAAAAGGTTTCCTATGTAACAAAACTGATCGCTGACAGCTACAAGACTTAAATCATGGCATTCCATTTTGTCGCCATATGCTCTTTTCTGTAGTTAGGGTTATCATATGTATAATTGGTATAATTGGTATTTACATTTCGTGAGGAGTTGTAACTGACGTCAGTCTGTATCTGAACATTAAACGTGGCACGTGCGAGTCTTGTGAATCCGGAGTTTTATTGGTACTTCCAGTCCAAGACACCACAATTACCATGTTATCGTATCATTGTCGTAGTACAACACCAGCCGCGTTACGATTAGTGCAATTGTCACGGCACTGTCAAAAAATTTCAACTCGCAGCTGAGCTGAGTTATACAAGTGGCAAGAGGAGCAAGAATGATGCTATGTATGTAAATTTACAGTTTCATAGAGGGAATAATTAACCTGTATTTCAATTCTTCAATCCGCTAAATTGCTAAAAAATTAAGGCTCATTAGGAAGGTCCCGTGTTGTAGACTGCTGGAGCCGTGTTAATCTATAAGATCCACCAATAACGGAAATAAATCTATAAGATAGTCAAAGATATAAATAATCTCAGTTTTGAAACGCCTTCGCGTTCTCTTTTATAGCTCAACAGTCAACGCTGCTCGTGTAGAATGCGTCTCAGAACCGTCTGGTTGAGGCTTTACGATGTGAGCCAGGCTGCATTTTCAAAGTGACTCTGCTTCCTAGTTTAGCTCAGCTGATCTATAATTAGTTTAGCTCTCGCAAACCGCCTAACTCTACAATATTAACGGCCGAACGTCGCAAACTCTCCAAGCGTTTTAAATTGTTTTTATTTAAAGCGATGGCGATAACCATGCGCTCTGAGGCTTTCTTTTACTTATATTTAACAGTCTGATATGATCTATAAATAAATATTCAATTTTATACTGGCAACACTAGTCAAAGAACTACTCGTCATTGCTCATAAACCCTAAAGGCAAGTTGCAGCGCCATATTTAACCCTTTTCTTGACAGTACATTGTCACAAAATATAAGATACTATTATAAATCAGAAACAGAGTTGGGTTTACATAAGTCATTTATTGATAATTTAATGCTATTTAAGAAATTAACAAAACTACTATTACAAATCAGATCTCATGAAATACAATTAAATGAAATAAAGAGACAAATAATTGCGATAAATACAGAGCACCCCGTCTTACGACTACCTCGTACGACGGATGACAGACAAAAGAGAGCCGGACACCTCCCGCCATACTTTTATACTATCACTCGCCATACCCCCGCCACAACTTAACCTAAAATGCCTAACAATACACATATTTGATTGGCCATTTTGCATTATTTTTTTTTCTTGTTCTACATAGCGGAGGAGAGGCTTTGAGACAATAAAAAATAAACATAATTTTTCTAATATTTGAAGTTACATATCTTTCCATGGTTTTAGTAAAATTGTGTAATTTATTTTGTTGGTTTACTATCCATAGAGTGACACTGTTATATTTTTTTAAAAGTTGCTGAGACCCCTGTGTAAGTCTGAACCGGTAACACAGGTCAAAATACCACTCGTCATTGCTCATATTCTCTTAGTGTAACTTTGCCGATTTACAATCAAGCAAAAGGTTATTTTCGATTTCTAAAAATGATACAGAATTTCTAAAGTAATGGCGCAAACAGAATGCACACCTTTTTACACCAATTTGAAAGGTGAAAGAGAAGGCCTGCCTGATGGTAAGTAGACACCTTAGTCTATGGACGCTTGAGACTCTCGAAGAATTATACAAGCGCGTTAACGACACAGTAATGACTTGAGGATTCTTTGTTTTGACGGCACATTATGGTAAGTCCCTTACACTCAACTCAGCGTATCCTCGCGAGTCCTTGTTTTAAAATTTATACATAGTAAAATGAAAGCATTTGACCTCTGTCTCGCCTGATGATGGTAAGTGATGATGAGGTCCTTTGTTCCTGAGTCTTGGATGTTATATATGCATTTACTTGTAAGTATGTACCTATCTTTATAAGTATATATATCATCGCCTAGTACCAATAGTAACAAGCTTTGTTTAGTAATGCGTAGTTTGGGACTAGGTAGACTTGTGTATTTATTTAATAAATCCTTTTTCCGTGGATATACAGGTTGCTTTTTTTTAAATTCCGTTAATTACGAGGGCACATTCCTGAAATGAAATAAATTAATCTTCCCTAAGACACTTGTATCCCAATTCGTACCATTTCGAAGATAATCTAAAATTCATTTTCGATAATTAACACCCATAGTTATACACACACAAGACCCTTAACAATTAAACAATGTTAAGGTGCGTGTCATTCGAATTCCGAATATTATAATACTTAACATTAAGTTTTACTTAACGTCAACTCTTATGGCCGTTTTGCATTCACCCCTGGTGATATAAAGTATTATTTTATATGAAAATGTAAACAAAAAGAAACTTAAATTTTGAAAAACTAAATATGCTAAGTCGTTTGTACACGGCTATATGCTTAAAGTAACGGAAATCAATAAAAACAGCCTGTATTTTCAAATTCGTATACCTATACAATATTAACTGCCTAACGCACACTCGTAATCCAAGCGTTTAATTTGGGTCTAATTCATTTTTGATATTCCCGATTCACCCCCGTCGCCGCTGATTAATTAACCCCGTTTGATTAATGTATGGAAAAAAACAAATCGGTGAGCGGGGCGAGTTTGAATGTGGACGTGAAATTGTATCGTGGTTATCGATTTGGTTATTTTGAGTCTCGTAAAGAGTATTAACGGATATTTTGCTTTGATGGAGTTATTCTTTAATCTATTTCGGTGTTAATTTTATTTAGTAGTTACATTCAAGTACATAAAGATATATGGTGCATACAATTATTTATATAATTGTAATTGTGTTAGATTTCATGAATTTATTGTGTCTCTTTGACTTTAATATGCCTATTTTATAAACTTTTTCTAGTATTTAAATTTAACATTTTATATTGATTTTAACTTATTTTTACTCTTTTGACATTTTAATTTACTACTGTATATTTGCACGCTTGCATGCGAGCTAGATACAAGAAACATAATGTACTGTATCATCCTTAGGTATACTGTGACTATGCAAATAAATAATTTCTGATTCTGATTTAAATTACTCAAAAAATCATTGATTTTGAAACCCTGATTTCGGTACATATTTATGAGAAGTTTCATTTGGTACATATGTATGCTCTTGATTGTATATGTAAATTACGCTCAGATTGTAATAACGTATTTGTTATCCCAGCCGAAGATGAATGCGATAATCATGCGATATGAGGATTTTTACACATTCCTTTTTTTTTGATAATAATAATAATAATAATAAAATTTCTTTATTTAGCCTGTGTCCAGACATTTTTGCATACCCTTTGCGAGGGACTGGAGTCTGAACCAGATACAGGCCTGTAATACTTATACAGATCTCCAGGCCCTCACCCCGGAAGCTAGTGGATTGTAGCAATCTTACAAGGTTAGGTAGGTATTGTGAGATATACAGATGAACAAATGAAGTTTACAGCAAGCATGCAAAGGCTCTACAAGCATATTGCAGAGTGTGTGTGTGTGTGTGTGTGTGTGTTTGTGCATATGCACAAATGTGTCCCATAAGTACCTACTTTCCTAAGGTTAAGTAAATTTGATGAGAGCTTCAATTTCATCGTAAGTCAAAGTAACATGCCAGGTAGTTAATTTAAGTTTGCATTCTCTCTAATTTATAGATTTCAATTGATTTATTTACATTATTGTATAATTTGGGGCTCGCGAGGAGAAGATATATTTAGGTATAGCGAAAGCTAAATGCTAATTTATGGTCTAGGAAGACGTAAAACATATATCATATTTCTATTATATTTACGGTAAACTTCTTAGCGTTTTCTCTTTCCCCCACTTGCCATCAAATATCATAACTAAGTCTAGTCCAAATGATGATTTAAATTATTTATCACACAATAACAAGAACTGAATGGAAATAAATACATATTCATGAACAAGTAATCAGATATAGATTATATAGATAAATGTATTAGCGCGATTATGAAATCGAGGAGGTATCACAGGGGTCGGTGCTCGGCAGTAGTTGTTCAACATGGGTAAAGTACTGAAGGTGTTGGCGATCACGATTGGGACAGTTGCCATATTGGGCATGATTGCAGGTAAATGGAAAATAATAATAATAATAAATAATAAATATTAGGGACATTTTTTACACAAATTGAACTAGTCCCACAGTAAGCTCAATAAGGCTTGTGTTATGGGTACTAGACGACGATATATTTAAAAGATATATACTTAAATACATAGAAAACGTCCAAGCCTCAGGAACAAGTGTCTCTGCTCACCACAGAAACAAATGCCCTTACCGGGAATCGAACCCGGGACCTCTAGCTTCGGAGGCAATGACACTACCAACTAGGCTCAAGAGGTCGACAAAAAAAAAGTATATATTATATATATTTGTTTTAATAACTAAAGTATATTTTTGTTTGAAAACATAAAAGATTACTTAACTTATGACGGCCACTTTGGTTTAGTTGGTAGTGACACTGACGTAGCCGGAGGTCTCGGGGTCGAATACCGGTCAGGGCATTTTTTGTGTGTAGAGCACGAATATTTGTTTCCGAGTTAAGGATGTTTTCTATGTATTTAAATGTTTTTTTTTTTTTTTATTAAAAATGGGATTGCTATTAATTATCTATATAAGTATGTATATCGCCGTCTAGTACCCATAGTACAAGCTTTGCTTAGTTTGGGACTAGGTCGAGTTGTGTAAGATTGTTTTCGTTTATTTATTGATTTTAAATAAATAAATAATAAATGTTACAGGACAATTTGTTACACAAATCGGACTAGTCCATAGTAAGTTCAATAAGACTTGTGTTATGGGTCCTAGACGACAATATATTTTAAAGACATGTACTTAAATACATAGAAAACATCCAAGTCTCAGGAACAAATGTTTCTGCTTACCACAGAAACAAATTACTTTACTTACCGGGATTTGAATCCGGGACCTCTAGCTTCGGAGGCAGTGTCACTAACAACTAGACTAAACAGGCTGCCAAAATTTTATTTATTTTATTTTACTTAATTCATAACATTATAACTAGTAGCTCTGCTACTATGGAGCCTGTCCTCAAAAATTCAGAAACAGTGGTTGAGAAATGTGATCTGTACTATCTGTGTAGGGAGAGGAAAACAACCGGACGGACTTATGGACATTTGGTGTCTCCATTTACATTTACTGATTATATTGGGTTTTAGAACCGATTAAGATGAAATTCATATTGGAAGTTTTGTTCATATTAGAAGATTTGTTCATATTAGAAGTTTTCTATAATGACCTTTAGTTAAACTTTTTATTACAAGTTATAATTCGACTTTGACATTGGAAGACCACTTAAGAATAATATTCTTTCAAATTAAATATATTCCAGATAAGGTTACTGTAATTCTCATCAATCAAACAAGTCAGCCATTTGTCTGAGTCTTGATTTTATAACTTTTCCATTGTTTTGACTGGTTAAAATTGCTCCACTCGAAAGTAACGATTTAAAGCCAGACTTGTAATCAAGTTTAGATTGGTTTCAATGTTCTTGATAGGAGATGTGAAGGGGTTTGGGGTATTGAGAGTTCTTGTCTTGATTTAGGTCGAAATTGTTTCAAGACTAAATCGAAAGTTGTTTTCAAGGTAAATACAGAAAGTAAATATAGAATATATGGTACAATAAGACGTACAGCTAGTTAAAAGATTTATAAATGTGCAATCAACCAATAAAAGCTATATTCCTCCACAAATCCATGCTATTCTGAGCTAATCAAATCATCACTAACAATCTTTAAGGAGATTAGTAACATTATAATATATCTGATTTCCTAATACGTAATTCTAAAATTAAAACATCATCATCAACAGTGTTCTTTATACATTGAACAGCATTCCACTGCTTTACTCTGGTCTCCCGTGAATAAGAGGGGTGAATTTTACTCCCCAAAAGAAGATGAAGACATTTGCTGTTGTTGTCCTAATACACCCTGGAAGTGCAAGAAACCTAACGAAGGTTCCTTGTGCTTCACACACGTCTCTTGCCTTGCTTTACCTCAGTCCAACGACTCGCAATTCACTCTCAACGATCGTCCGCGGAATCGTCTACTGCCTTCCAAAAATAATGCTTGTGACACGAAATAAAGATAAAGACATTGGTACTTTTAAGTAAACTTAATTCCACATCCACATAGGTGCCATCACCTGAGGAGTCCTGTCTTCCGGAGGACACAAAGTAAACAAATGAAAATGTACTTATAAGTAAACTTAATCCCTCATAGGTGCTATCACCTGGGGAGTCCTGTCTTCGAGAGGGCCGGAGCCTCCGGAGCTGAAGCCACTGGACTGGTGGGAGCACTGCGTGCTGTATCAGATCTACCCGAGGTCGTTCAAGGACAGCGATGGAGATGGCATTGGGGATTTACAGGGTAATCAGTTAATTACATCTTTTAAATTATTATCTGTGTTTGTCCATGATACAAAATCTTTGAACAAGATCAAGGTTATCTTTCGGCGTTACTGGTTCATATTAAAAAAAAATTGTGCACTTATGTGAACACTTGGTGTTAGTCCATCTGTCGCATGTAGTTTTTTACATTAGGCATCAAACAACGTGATTGGTTTGAAGTTTGAATTTGAACTAAGGTTAAACGTCCCAGTAGTTCAGATTTTAATTACTAATAGCTACCTGCTGTTTTGTGTGCGAGGCGCGCTCGTCGCAGGTGCACTCGTCCTGAGGAAGAACTCCCGAAGAGTTCGAAACATGTCGCCCGGAGTGACAATTTATACGTGAGTTCTAACCGTTTGCGTAATATAATTTTGAAATGACTCACGAAAGTTTAAATTCAAGTAATAGCTACCTCTTATTGGTTTGGAATTGGATGTACCCAATATAGGGCCAATGCTCAGCAGTGGGACTGGAAGCTCTAAAAATCCAAACTAGTCATATTAACTTACCACTCCTTCTTGTCACAGTTAGAACAGGACTTATTTTTCATGGTTATGTTTTTGGTATAGGAAATTTATCGTCGTCTAATTCTGTACCCAGATTGTAATCTTTACCTTCTTTGATACAAAGTCTATTAGTGTCAGCTTTTTTTAATCAGCGTGTCTTAAACACAGGTATCATCAGTGAGCTGGATCACTTCCCCGACGCAGGGGTGGACGCTATCTGGATGTCCCCAATCTTCGAGTCTCCCATGATTGACTTTGGATACGACATTAGCAACTTTTACGAAATTCATCACGAGTACGGAACGATGGCGGACTTTAGGGAGCTGCTGGATAAGGCTCATAGTTTGGGTAAGCGTTCTCATCAGGAGAATTTTCGTCATCATCAGCCATCGGTACACACTCCCAACACATCGTCCTCTGGAGCTCTGGCGCCTTAGTCATTACCAAGAACACAACACCACATGTCTACAGAGCTGTTAGAGTTATAATGGCTACAAGTATTAACAATCGGAGGTCAGACGTGATGATTTGCGTTATTATAGCGACGTGCTCAGAAGGGTTGTGAATAGCAACCTAAGTAAAGGCGGTATCCTTGTGTCAGTTCCTTAATTAGGTGATGTTAATATCGCTGCGGTCTTTTGTAAAGCTGTCGGCAGCCTGGTTGTATGATGTAGATTTGTTTGACTATTGAAAGTTACGCCTGATAATATTGATAATAAAGATAAGCATATCGGCATAATTAATCCGCTACAGTATTTCTATCTTTTAGTTGTTAGATTAGATGGTCCAATTGATTAGATATCTTAGTTTTTGGGAGATTACTGGCATTTTTTTGTTGATATTACAATTGATTACTTGTTTTATTTTACCTTATGTAAATGTCCCAGTGCCCAGCGTATTCTAGGCTTTGGTATAACCGATCCTTTTATGTAAAAGTCCCGAATTATCATGAATTATCGGATTCCACAAATAGTTTTATATTTATAAAGTGGCGAGGTGGAATCGCTTAAATAAATGATCAACCGTTCGATAGATTGCTTCGTGCCGCCAAAAAGGCGTAAAAGCATTGGCGTCAAAAGGATATTTCGTCTTTTAAAACTGAGACATATACGCCTTCCCTACCCGACAACGTGAAATAAAATCGTTTTTAGTCCCGTATGGTTATTTAGGTACTTATTTTGCTTGGGAATAAAGTAATTTTAATGATTCATCATTAATTTCCGAATTTGTATAAGTTGGCCACATTCGAGATAATAAATAAATAACTTTAAACAAATTAAACACACACACACACACTATATAAGTTTTGTTTCTGAAAGTATAAAATTATTAAAGTACTCGTATAACTTCTTGTACTATTATAAATATAATGTCATTCATTATAGTTTTTTGATGATGATTCATTATAGTTTTTACAGACCTGAATTTACCTATCTGAGATCGTTGTAGATAATGACGATACAAAGCGGTTCAATGAATCGTATTTGAAGTAATGAATTCTTATCTTTTCTCAACACTGTTAATCCAGTAACCAGATTTTTATTCCAATCAATATGAACATCAAACATTTATCTGCACGGAATTTTAAATTGAACCTTCCAAATCTCTATAAACTACCTATGGTTAAGACTAGGTTAAGAGTCCGCAGTATGCTCGGTTCTCCATACAAACGTAGTTACGCTATTTTAAAAAGTCATGCTAGAATAACATGAAACTTTGTATACACTTTGGGATCCGGCATTTTCATGTCGCAAATTAGTTTCTGTTGCTTGAAATTATAATGGAGAAAAAATACAGCGACTATTAAGGTTTTCGTACAAGACGTAAAAAACTCAAAAACTCGCTGTATTTTTTTTCTATTACATTTTCTAGCAACAGAAACTAATTTTCGACCTAGAAATGGTGTGCTGCGCGTCCGGAAAAAACCCACTTTTAAACCAAGTGGTGACGTAAAATTGTGTACAAAACACAGGTCGTAAAACAGAAAGCCCTCTCTCGCATATTTATGACCCTCGCCCGCGGCTCGGGCCTCAAACATCTGCGATATCGGCCTTTCTTTGTTTTACAACCCTTGTATCGTAATGTACTATAACAGCATTATTAATAACCACGCAGTGAATTGTGGGAGGTTATGTCGTACATAATAGATAAGCATGTACATAATATGTTTGTTGAAACGATTTATCGACAGAACTATTAACTATCCCAAATTACTGCCGATAGGTCTTATTTTCTTGTTGTTTGAGTATATTACTTGCTTAATATTAACTTTATTTGTTGTTCGAGAGATGTTGGCTGTGAAGTATGATATTATGTTGACTTGGGTGTACGATGTGTTTTGACTTCCGCATTTCGATTACTTACTTAAGCCTTAATGAGCTACCATACGAAACTTTACAAAAATCTAATTGATTTTTTTGCAATTGCTATCTAAAGATGATTATTATTAAAAAGTTTAATCTTCCTGAGCGCTTGGCGAATAGAGACCTCTTATTTTCAGATTTGTGTAAACTATTCCAAAAAGCGCTCAAGAGCATGTCGGGCTATGCTCAGTGTAGGGTTCTGTAACTGCCCAATGAACTTAATAAAAAAAATCAAAAACAAGCAAAAGGGAACACCTTCGCAGCGTTTCATACGTATTTTACTAAGAAGGGAAGACATTTTACGATAACTCAAAAACAGCTCACCTAATCATGTCCACTATAGTTTCCGTTGAAAGTCTTTATTATGCTTTACTTTTTTGTTTTTGTTCATATATTTTGGACCCATAGTTCAAAAGTTTATTTATTTAAACTTTATTGCACAAATAAATCGGTACAAATGGCGGACTTAATGCCTCAAGGCATTCTCTACCAGTCAACCAAGCAAGTCAAGTTTTAAGGGAGACACAATTTATTTTTCTTTTGGAGTGATTATTTCCGAAAATATTCACTTTATCAAAAATGTTTATTAAAGATCTGTATTCAATACTCTACACCACACGTTTGAAGCAATAAAACTTTTTCCACTGTCAGATTTATTGATTTATATATCCATACCAAATTGCAGCTTTCTAGCACTAACAATCACAGAGCAAAGCCTCGGATAGACAGACAGACGGACATGCAGGCGAAACTATAAGGGTTCCTAGTCAGGAAGTTTAATGATCTAACACAATGATCCTTGCTTGCTAACTACTCGAGACGCATAGTTGTGTCTTTACGTAGGAAGATTTAATTCTAGTGAAGTGCGAGGGGCTCCGGTTTTTTAATTATGTCATACATAAGCCGATGGCTGGGTACCGAGCATGATTACTCCACGAAAAAACTAATAAAAAGTGAGAATGATACCACAATGAAAGCAACCATTGATACTGATAAAGCAATACCTTACATTCGTTTGTTCCCCAGGTATCAAAGTGCTGTTGGACTTCGTGCCGAACCACGCGAGCACTTACTCCGATTACTTCATACAATCCGAGGATGGGCAACCTGACTTCGCAGACTACTTTGTCTGGGCGGACGGCTACCCTGACCCTGACAATGACAGCAACATCCTGCCTCCTTCTAACTGGGTAAGTTACCTACTCCAGAATTACCGATCGTGGTCTGACCATTTCAGAAATACAGAATTATTTACGCCAAGATATTTTCAAGATTGAACCCTAGGCGCGAGGAATTGAAGGCCCGACCACCTATAGCCATCGACTACTATCTTTTGGTGGGGTGCTGACTTGTAGAGTATGTGGTCGTACATTATCTGCAAAGGCAGGCTATATCTGTGAATGATGAGTCACCTGAACCCTCACAAGCCAGTTTCTCCAGTCGCCACAGCACACAGAAGCAGGGGACCCGGAGTTCACAAACGATTTGGTCTGTGCTGATGGTTACTTCGACAACGACAGAAATATCAGAGCCCCTTCTAACTGGCCTTCTGACCCTCTGCCTGGCCTGACCTTCTGCTTGTGGTTTGAGATATATATATATAATGATTTGCTTTGAAATCATGAAATTTCGCATTTTTTATAAGAGAGAATTACTTAATATCTTGGGATACATATAAGTTACATACGAAGCTCATCAGAAAATATATTTCCGAGAAAATATAATCTTGACCTGATTCTATCTATCTCCGTGACGTTGCATACAGATACTTAATGAACCGGAAAATCACAGGCTTCTCTCGAAAAGCAGTATTTTACCGTAAAGATAAACAGACTTCTTTGACCTTAAATTTTTCTTGTGAATTCATTTTGTCACGTATAGATGGTATCATTTTTAGGAAAGTGGGCTTTGGTAAAAGCTGGGTTAGTGTCAGTTTATATGGGCGAACAATTTTTCGTATATTTTTCATTACCAAAATGGTGATAAAAACCATACAGAGCCTATTGGTAAAGATTAAGTTAGTTGTCACAATCCTCGTGAAAGAACTACGGCTTCGGGAAAAAATCTTGGGAAAAAAAAATGTACACCAATATTTAAATTTCGTAAACTAGCTAGGATAACGTAGAAGTGAATGTATTGTTAAGGTAATATTTTCAGAAGTCTAATTTATAGTTTTTCACCAGGTCAGTCAATTTGGTGGCTCAGCCTGGCAGTGGAGTGATAAGCGGCAGCAGTTCTACCTACATCAGTTTGCAGTGGAACAGGCGGACTTCAACTTCAGACACCAGCCCGTCAAGGATGAGATGATCAACATTATGAGGTTCTGGCTGGATGAGGGGGCTGATGGGTTCAGGTCGGTAGAACCTTTCAAATATCGAACATTTATTCGTAAAAACAAGTACAAGTTATACACAGAAGATAAAGGACACAAAAAACGGGTTTGGCTGTATCACAAGACACAAGTCAAAACAACAAGTCTCCAACTAAGTACAGCCATTTTTGATGATGGTCTAGTGGTGGTGGTGAGATGATGGAATTTTGAACACTGGAGAGTACTTGTCTATAGTATTTTTTGGTGAAAGATTGGACAGATTCTAGCTGGTAAATCTGAAAGTTAATATGAGCTATGAAAAATAGAGAACATTCGAAATATACGCAAAACTTTTAGGTTAGTTACGAAAGCATTAGACTAAATTAGTAAATTTTGCCCAAGTTATACTCAACCAAACACATGAACTAGCATAGAAGCCTTCTAAATCCGATACTTGTCGTATTTATTGCATAAAATATATTACTTTCTTGTGCTTTAATCGTAGTTGGTCCTAACCTCCTGAGGCCCAGCACAAAATTCAGTATGTAGCCATTCTGTACCATATTACTTTCTTATTTGATAAAAATAAGTATGATGACATTTCTTGATGCCTTCAGAGTGGATGCCCTCCCTTACATGATTGAGGCGGACCCGGCAGACCACGACGGCAGATACCCGGACGACCCGCTCAGCGGGCTGATGCAGTTCGAGTCGCATCAGCTAGGATATACAATCCCCATCTACACCAAGGATCTGATAGAGCTGTACGACGTCGTGTATGAGTGGAGGGAGTTCACTGATCAGTACCAGGAAGAACATGGGGGTGATACTCGGTACGTGTAGAAATAGGTACTAGTGTTCTACAAGGTGCAACAAAAATGGTGAAGGTCGGTTTATGGTGTATCGGTTTAAGCTTTCTGACTACGTATAGAAATAAGTACTTAAGTCAAACAGAAATAGGGACTTTGCAAATTCTGACGAAGCTTCCCATACATCTCAAAAATGTTATGGTTAAGAGCTGGAAGCACTAATTTACGATTACAGATCGATTAAAGTTAAATATGGCGCCGGTGACTGTCATTCTAAAGAAACTTGTCAAATGTAGTCAGATTTTAATGATAACTGCTTACAGACGGTTTGATAAAACCCACCCTAAGGCTGGGATGCACCAAACAGCCTGTAATCGTAAGCGGTGTTCGTTAAAATCTGAATGTACGACAGAGCTGCTGTGAGCTGAATGTGCGTCTGAGTTTGACAACTTTCTATGGGATGACAGCTGTCGACGCCATATTTAACGTTGATCGGTCTGTGATCTTAAGTTAGTGCAACTCAGCTTGTCTGACACCTCTCTCGCATTGACATTTAGAAGCTAAAGCTTTTTTACGTTGCTATGATGTGAATTGCGCTACTCCCCGACTGTCGTCTTTCAAAAACTTTTTCTTGTACTAGTTGAGTCACAGATTGATGAGCTAAATGCTGATTGAGTATGTGACAGTGTAGATTAATACTTATGTTATGAGTGATTGGAAATGAAACTCATTTTTCATCACAATGCCCATAACGCAAATCATCCATTGGATCCACCATCATTAAATTCACCCTACGTCGTTCTTCCCCAGTGTTCTCTTCTCCGAAGGCTATGCAAATATCAGCATGACCATGCTTTACTACGGTAACGAAGCTGGTGCGGTCGGGGCGCACTTCCCCTTCAACTTCGACTTCATCACAGACGTGTCCGCCGAGTCCAACGCGAGGGATTTTGTCTACGTCATCCTCAAGTGGCTGACGTATATGCCGTTTGGAACTGTGCCAAACTGGGTCGTAAGTTCTGGTTTGATAAAACATTTGTGTCTCTTTTCATTAGGCTCTTCTGGGCATGTACAAAATATTTCCTTCTGTATACTAGACACTTTAAAGATAACGTAATGAGCAAAAGAGATACTGAGTTAAAAAGACAACATACTATCACCAACATTGATTTTAATATATGCTGTTGGGAACGCTTTCTCATCCTTCAAAAATACATCCTCATGGATTATCCTGAAAGAGGAGAGGGGTTGGATAGCTAGACCTAATCGCAAGAATATATATTGTCACCAAGTGGAACTGCCATCTGACCTTCCAACCCAAAAGGCAGACTGGACCTTTTGAAATTCATTATCATCATCAGCCTATACAAGTTACACTGCTGGGCACAGGCCTGATAAATGAGAGGGAATGTATGTACTCGTTAACGATAGGTTGCTCTCATAGATATGTTGCTTGTATATTGTGGTGCAACTAAATCAGTATTTGCTTCCAGTTTGGCAACCACGACAACAATCGCATGCCAACACGCTTCCGCGAGTCCATGGTAGATGGAATCAACGCGCTGAACATGCTGCTTCCTGGCGTGGCAGTCACCTACCAGGGTGAGGAGATCGGCATGAGAGACGGCTACGTGTCGTGGGAAGATACCGTCGACGTGGAGGCGTGTAATCGAGGAGACGAAGACACGTATCAGCTGTACTCAAGGTAGTTAGTCTTCCGCATTATGACCGTTCAATCCACTAGGAGACTCCTTGCATCTGTTCAATTATACCATGTAGTCAATAGTCACTGAGCAGAGAAAAAATCCTCATCGCGAATAGCGTATGTAGGTAGAAGTGAGCACTTCTTCGCAGGTTGAAAGATGTACACATGATATGAACTAGCTATCGTAAAATAGGCTCAGATTCTAGATGGACAAGTTAGGCATTTTCCCAATGGTCAAACTGTACTGTAACGTCAGTTATGAACGAAATGTCTGGAGTTTATTCAATACTAGTTTGAACATAGTTGATGCTGAATAAATATTTGCATCTGTCATGAATTTCTCAATAGATCTTAAAGAAGTTCCCCTAAAACTTGTATACTGTTTCCAGGGACCCGGCAAGAACGCCATTCCACTGGAACAACAGTACGAGTGCTGGATTCTCGACCAGTGAAGATACCTGGCTCCCTGTAGCAGAAGACTACATGGATATCAATCTGGCTAAGCAGAAGGAAGATGCTAGAAGCCACTTCAAGGTACAATACATGCTGCCTGGTAGTCAGGATAACTTTGCTTAAGAAATTTAGAGATTCAAGAGTTTTTAATACAATGACGAAGACAACGTTGGCAAGCAGGTTGCTGATGGCAAGCAGACCGCTTATGTCGGTAATATGGTCGCTTGTAACTCCAGATGATTTTCAGTCAGTGATTTTTTTTCGCTACTTCTACCTCTCTCAAAGAAGAGATTATAACGTATTTAAATTTCCTATTGCGTTCTGCGAGTTTATTACATTGCCAAATTGCGTGTTCTAAAGTTACATTATAGGTCTGAATTGAACAAGTATTACGCCTAAGTAGATACTTAATCCTGATTGGCGGTTCAAATCTAGGATACTCATTGAAATACTGCGGAAACTTGCAAAACTTCCATTTATTATAATAGGCTCAAGAAACCTTCACGGGCACTTTATAACGAAATTAAAACTAAGGGTAATGTGTAATCAAGCGGATCCCCAAAAAGGTTCGGAAGGGTTCAATTTCTCACTACTTACTAAGTAGTCTGAGATGAATCGAAGTTGAGAATTGATTGGATCCATGCGACGAGACGGTTGACGTAAATTAGAACGTAGTAACGTGCTGGTGTTTTTGCGTGGCAAACGAGCACGCATGATTTTTTGTTTACTATTGTTTATTATTTTATCTAAAGGTGGGTTGCACCAACTTACAGTTACAGACCGATCAACGTAAAAATTTAATATGGCGCTGGCAGCTGTCGTTTCATAGAAATTGGCCAAACTTTCAATACCATCAGATTTTAATGATCGATTCTAGTAGAGTAAAAAATGGTGTAAATTATTTGCAGAATGCAGAATCTTAAGACTAGATGAAACGTATCTTTAATGTTAAAGTTTCATTAACGAAGCAAAAATTTATCATCATCATGTCAGCCGAAGGATTTCCACTGTTGGACATACGCCTCCACCAAAAACCTCCACAATGACCGGTCCTGCGCCACCCGCGGACGGCAAAAATTATAAAAAATAATATTAACTTTTTTTTTTCAATATTAATACTATGTCCAGCATTCGCATTATAAAATACCAGTAAGATCCACAACGCAGGTTACATCCATTCACAAAACAAGCATCCGCCACAGGTTTCTTAAAAAACGGCAATACAACGCTTATCATCCGCAAAACGCATCGTCTAATATAAAAAAAAAGATATATACAAAATAATATAGAAAATATTAAATCCAATGCGTCCCAAAGAATACTCGCCACGTTTCCGCGTTAGATAGCCAATGAGATACGTTGAATCAGGTATATACGCACCAGATTTTAACTAATAAGAAAGAACTAATACCGATAGCAATATCTTCATATTGCCCTTTAGATTAGCCGCATAAATAAGCTGAATCGAGCAATAATAATAAACTTTTTATGAAAGCCGTAAGAACTTTGACGCATAAAATTTGATGAAAATATCATCACGGAACAATTTTTACGGTACCTGCCGTTTAGCTTTAATTATATTTGAATTTAGAACGAACAATTTCAAAGTGCGGTTATTTTTGCCTTTAATTATAAACGGCGGCAATATTTTCTGTCACAAATACTTTTTCCCAAAAATAATGAAGGTAATAAGGGTATGGATCGGGTGACACATTTATTTTTTAGGGCACTGTTTAGGTAAAGGCCATGCTCTAGCGAACATGATGGCTCGCAGATTTGTTAGGTATACAGATGAGGTTTATCAACCTCATCACTTATAAGGCTTCCTGCACACTTAAATGTACACTTCGCAGGACCATTATCATCTGAGCATCGGCCTTACTATTCTAGGGTCATTAACATCTGAAAAAACTGGGTGAGCTCGCTTCATCGTTGGCCTTATTGCCCCTTGGCTAGATGCTGGCCAAAAGCAATCCCATTTTTAATCAATCAATCAATCAATCAATCAATCAATATATTTATTTCTATGAATGCGGTACAATATCAGGTAGTAAAATATTTTTAGAACAGCACATTCTGCCGGTGTCGGCGTAGAAATAGGTACACAATATTAATTTACAGCAACAACTTATATAATAAAAATAAAAAACACATCAACACAAAAATATCAATAAATTATAAATTCCATAACAAAATAATTTATCATATCATATATAAGTATGTTAGGGGGCATCTAGGAAGTCTTTTATTGAGTAGAAACATTTTTCAATCAAATACAAAACCAATTTCTTCTTAAATTGGTGAATATCATGATGTTTAATAGAGGATGGTATTTTGTTATATATTTTTGGTGCCATTCCAAAAAAACTATTACGCATTAATGCTGTTCTCATTGGGTGAATATACAACTGTCCCTCATACTGAGGGCGAATGGGGAGTTTACGTCTATCTGATTTAAGTGTGAACAAATCAGGATGGCCTTTAACAAATAGACCTACCTCTAGTATATATAATGAAGGCAATGTCAGAATTCTCAGTGATTTGAATAGAGGAGCACAACTATCTCTTACATTTACACCGCAGATAGCACGTATGCATCTCTTTTGAGCTATAAAAGCGGCTTCGCGATTTACAGAGTTACCCCAAAAGATAATGCCATATCTAATTTTTGATGCTTTAATAAAAATAAACATGTTATACTCACAAATAAATCTATATAGACAGCTAGAAGTAATCGTCTTCTTCTATGGTCTGTCGGTCAGTTACACTCAAAGAGCTTATGCCCTTCGCATCCAATACAATAATGCGTTTAGGGTGCTGTTGAGACTGCCACGTTGCTGCAGCGACGCGCAGGCAGGCAAGTTTTCTAGCGTCAGACGGCGTCAAAACCGACTATACGCGCCTTCGTGAACATGACAGAACGGTACGGTGTGGCTAGAAAACTACCTCACCGTAGTCAGGGCAGTAGCAGTAGCAACAGCATTTTCAATACGATAGCAGATAAGCTAGATTGTCTTCTGTGGAAACTTAGCCAGATCCGTATTTTCAATTGTATACTTACATAAGCTAAGAATGACACCGATTGGACCATTTCAGTTGTCTTTGATAATAAATAAATAAAGTAGTTAAGTAAGTTTGTCCTAACTATAGCTAACTGAATCCCTATTTCGACTCAATAAAACAAAAGTTGATTTACAAATCAAAAGTAAAAAAATATTTAAACCATCCAGTAATGGCTTTAAAAATCATCACTGACTAAATTCCTTTAATGTATAAATAATCCTCAACACAGATCTTGATTCTGAATACATGACTTCAATAAACAAGAAGGCTAATAATATTGTGTATAGTTGTACCATTTTTTCTTATGGCAGAACTAGTATTATCATAGAAAATATCCTATACTAGGTTCTCTTATTACATAGAGTTTCCAATTTGAAATTGATTTCGGCCGAGTTCTGTAGTAAATAAGACTATATCGGGATCCCGATTATACATAGGTTTTCGCTTGCTAAGAGATACGTATAAAGGAGGGAGGCAATTGCACAAAGGATCCCATTGTGTCCAAATCTGAATGCAAGGGTCCTCATCTAGATAAGTAGTATAGTAAAACCAATGTTAATATTGATAAAACCGACAACATTTTTATTTTATTTAAATCTACACTAATTACAGAATCTTACGAATTCAGTTATTTGAAAACAGAATATTTGAAAAATTAAAATTCTTACAACGAAATCTTTGGGCCCAAGTCAATTTTCTGCTTGACGACGTAGCAGGTGACCTCATATATCCCTGTAGAGTGTAGATATACTGGTGTGGCAATCTTTGGAAATGAGAATATTTCTTTTTAAATAAATTATTTAATTACCAACAAAGTATAACCAAAACGTTTCTTCCAGGTGTACCAAAAACTGACAGCTCTTCGCAAGCACTCAACGCTGTCCCACGGAGAGTACGACATCAGAGCTTTCTCCGACAGCTCCTTCTATCTAGTCAGGAGCCTGCGTACCTATGACACCCTGGTACTAGTCTTCAACGTGGCTGAGACTGCGGACACGGTGGATCTAGATAGGGTGCCGCATCTAACGCTACCGGCGACGGTGTATGTGGCCAGCATCCACTCGAGTCGAGACGCCGGGTAAGACCTTTAACTGTTTCTGTGCGCCTGGTACTTTTGCAACGCTAGTCGCCTACTTTCGCATTCGGTGTTTTCGACTAGGCTAGGCAGCATCGATATGTGGTATTTTGTTGTTTGACGTGAGCATACTGTACCGGTATGCCTATTCAACCTATGCGTTTCCTTCGATGCGTGCCGAAAACCCACAAGTCGACGGATGCACGTATTAGGTATCGCGCTTATGCGTTATGCGTGCGAATAAAGCAAACATAGACGAATAAATCCTCCACACGTTTTCGAATGTAGGCGCATAAGTAGAATATCGAATAGCGCATACCGAAGACCACCCCGATGTGGTCGACGCTGCGTACTCTTACCTTAAAAACTTTAGGCAAAACGCCCAGCAAATTAAATTTAAGATAACTGAAAACGTAAACTGCCGTAACCAAATTAACCTGACATAATAGCCGATTTTTAGCAGAAAACGGCCCTTATCTCAAAAGTGTCCTAGATTAAGGACCGCCTTTGATTTTGTTAACACGGGATTATAATTAAAGCCGCCATCTTAGGAGGGGGTAATTGAAAGACGTAAAAAGAACTGTACATTTTGCCTTTAGTTATTTTGAAAATTAGTTACGTATAAGGCCGAATACCAGCTATATAAGATAATGAGGGTAATGACTGTCTGATCTTCGGGGGGAGAGGAGGTGGTAAATAAGCGTACGACCTTGCTGGTGGTAAGACACTATAGCCTATAAACGTTTGGAACTCCAAAAGAATCACATTCCAAACAATCCCCCAATGCTTCAGGGCACCCCCGGACACTCCCACGGCGGCGAGCCCAACCGCGCGAGCTTCTGCCACCCACTATTAAGCCCCAGTTCTGATCCCCAGGACCCGAACAAGCCGCAGATAGGCCAGCTTGACCGCTAAGCCAAGAAACCACAAGGAAACGAAGAACTAAAAGCCGAAATGGCATCAAATGACCGGTCCATCGTTATGGACCGAGACAAAAAGCAGCCACAGAGGACACATGTCCTGACATGGCCCTCCTACGCCCCGCGAGAGGCGTAAGAAGAATCTGCGCACGTACGAAGATTCACATGGGCGCGTTATGGTTCTTTATGATGATGTTAACAGCCGCTGACACAAGGCACTTCCGCCCTGGCCACGTTATTCACCACCAGAAACAACGTCACATAACAACAGAATAAGTACTGGTGTTGTTACTCATACTGCTGCGATAGTTGTGCTGTTCCAAATATGAGCATGGAATGTTATACATTTTAAAGGATCGACATGTGCATGTGACATCGCTGGAGCTGCAGGCGTCCATAGGCTGCAGTGACCACGTACCATCAGCCGGGCCGTACGCTTGCATGCCATGCCACCGACGTGATATAACAAAAAAAAAATAGCAAGATGATGTTCTGCTGTGCATTCTTAAACTGTATATCGAAGTTATTTCTTCCGTTTCCAGTTGTTTACTGTACGATAGTACAATCCGTGGCAACGCGACATGCCGCGCACTAATTCATAAATCGATTTTAATCAACAGATCCTTTGTATTTTTTCGATGAAATAAACAAAGGATCACCCAGCATGATATTTGTTCTTATGTTTTATCGTCCATTTAAATCTTGCTTGTCATGACTGATATTAAAACATTGACTTTTTTAGGGGAAAATATGCGTTCCTCGTTTTACGTTTAGATTTTTAGGCCGTTGCCTTCACCAATATTCTATTTAAATAATAAAGGAAAAAGTCTACGAAAGTCTTTGACCAGTGTGTGTTGCCAGTGATGACATATGGTACTGAAACGTGGTCGCTTACTATGGGCCTCATAAGAAGGCTCAAAGTCACCCAAAGAGCAATGGAGAGAGCTATGTTAGTAGTTGCTCTGCATGATGGCATTAGGAATGAGGCCATCCGCAGCAGAACCAAAGTGACCAATATAGCCCTCCGAATCGCTAAACTTAAGTGGCAGTGGGCGGGGCACATAGCACGTAGAACTGAGGGCCGTTGGGGCGGAAAGGTTCTCGAGTGGCGACCACGTACCGGAAGGCGTAGCGTGGGCAGGCCCCCCACACGGTGGACCGATGACCTGGTGAAGGTCGCGGAAGGTGGTGGAAGTCTTTGGGGGAGGCCTATGTCCAGCAGTGGACGTCTTTCGGCTGACATGATGATGATGATGAATAAAGGGAAAAATTAAAAAAGATTGTGCTCAGAGCAAGAAGGGAGCCTTCAATTTTTCAAGCCTTTATTACAAACTTTTATTTAACTTGCAATGTATGTCTGTAACTATGTTTGTTCGGGTGGAATCTTACAACTCAATTTTTAAATTAAAGAGAAACAAAGAAAAAAAAAGTGCTCCGAACAGAAGTCGAACTTGCGACATCCTTGCATACGCGGCCAATCGCTTAATTACTAGCCAACTAAGCTACCGGAACAATTAAACTCAGGCACGAAATCCCTCAATAG
The DNA here is from genome assembly GCA_905163555.1 of Notocelia uddmanniana. Classification (NCBI taxonomy): domain Eukaryota; kingdom Metazoa; phylum Arthropoda; class Insecta; order Lepidoptera; family Tortricidae; genus Notocelia; species Notocelia uddmanniana. The sequence goes on from LR991056.1 coordinate 1,127,903, forward strand.
TTCCCTCTTACAACATCTCCTAAGCCCATAAGTTGTACGCCTCCCTAAGACGTTTTAAATTTAAAATTAAAGGAAAATTTAAAAAAAATAGTGCTCCTAGCAGGATTTGAACCCACGACATCTGGACCTGGTATACGCAGTCAATCGTTCTAGCCACTGAGCTATGGGAACCAATCAAGCTCACCTCCTGCTCGGAGCACTAACATTTTAATTATTATTTTTTATTTGAAATTTAGTATTTTCAATAGTTCCGTTACTGCTTTATGGTACTCCCACACTGGCTGTTATTCAGTACTATATAATAGACGTCAACTATCTCTCTTCAAGATCACAGTGTTACATAGCCATATCCTTGTTACATTAAGTTATATAACATTTATTAGTCAGTGTGGGAGCACCAAATACAAAATTCGTTTTACGTTTGTTCCGGTATTCTATTATTCTATTCTACTTACTTGTTTACTATAATGTTTGTTCCAGAGACACAATTACCAACAACGAATTGACTCTTCAACCTGGAGAAGCATTAGTTCTCCAGGCAGCTCCTATATAATAACAGAGAATGGAGAAGATTTTTTTATTTATTTGTTTTCTTCTTGTTAATTGTTTAGATTGTTAAGTGGTTGGCTAATTCTCGTCATGTTATATTGTGTAAATATTTATTAAAATGTTGATTAAATTGAATGTAATGTTAATTAAAATTCTTAATCAAAATTCACATTGCTCCTACCTCTCTTAGCGATGACAGATATTATCAAATAGTTATACACATACGTAAAATACCTTATACTTGAACCAGCATCGTAAAATCGCGCTATAAAATACGTCGTACATAAACCACACCTCAACCGTAGAATATGTCAGAACTTCACAAAGTTCAAACTGAAAAAGCGTGTCACAGAAACCCGTCGGTAACGGATAACCGGGTCGCTACCCCGGACGTCTATAATGGACACTACACGGGGTAAATTGCTTCACGGCAATTTGTACTCGTTTGACGCATGAAGTTTAAAACTAGGTAAGTGTGCCAACCCTGGCAATGTGGGGCTTTGCGAGTTTTATAGCTACAAAGTTGTGTGATGTAACGGTTAGGGTTGCCACGTTGGCAAAGAAAAATACGGAAAATGTAACTATAAAGTTATGAGTATGTAATGACCGATCCTGCCCTTTCGCATCCTGTGGATTCCTGCTACTTTTACCAGGTCATTAGTCCTTGTGAGAGACCAACCCACGCTGCGCCTTCCAGTACGTGGTCGCCGCTCGAGAACCTTTTCGCCTTTTCTTTTTGTGGCTCTCTTTGGGGGAGGCCTATGTCCAGCAGTGAATGTCTTTCGGCTGATAAGATGATGATGATAATAATACTTATTTTATTGAATTTTATATGAGAACGCGCAATGTGGATAGACCCCCGACAAGGTGGACTGGTGACCTGGTAAAGGTCACGGAATTCCAATGGATGCGGGTGGCGCAGGACCAGTCATTGGGACACTCTTTGGGGGAGGCCTGTGCCCTCAAGTGGACGTCTTTTTGGTAGATATAATAATAATGATGATGATGATGATATACGAGTACTTTACACAACACCCAATTTCATGAAATGAAAAAAAATGAAAAAAATGAAAAATGATTTATTTGTTCTCTTAGGTACTAATTTTACAGTGTGCTGGTGTCCCCTTTTTAAGTAAATGTAATACCTGTGCTAAGGGGCACCGCTCTTCCATTAAGAGGTATCAAGTAGTACAACTGTTGTAAGTAAAGAGGTAGTTTCATTCATAGATATATAGTTAAATACATAGAAAACATCCTAAGTCTAGTTTTTTTTCTCTTTATTTTGGTACAAAAATTCATTAAGAAGAGTTACATTTTGTAAATAACATTACATAGAATGTTGACAAAAAAGTACCCAATAAGTTAATAGATTATATTATAGGTACTTTTAATTGTTGGAACGGACGTGAGGTGTAAGAAATATAAGTAAAGAGATACATTTCGGTGGAATCGTAGATCATGGAAGTGATATCTGATAACATATATCTATACTTAAAGTATCCCAACCTTCTTTTCTTGTATTGTAGATTCCTATTATTATTGTATTTTCTCGGAAGCTGTTATTGGTTTTGAACGTCCGTCATATACCTTTATTAGATTTTAATTTGTCCAGACAGTAAAGCACTTTAAAAAAAAATTATGTAACTTGGCCAATTCAAACAATTTTAAGTACATTATAATTTTAATATACCTACCTTAAAATAGTACGTTGTGTTGCTTTCCGTGGGTCACGTACGGTGCTGTCTGAAAACCAGCGCTGCAGGTGTCTGACACCTCGGCATAATGCTGAGACAGCAACCGATTTACTGCCGCCGCGAAGACACACATTGTGTGTTCTATTTTATGTGAGTTTTCTTTCTTTTGTATCTGTGTGTCTATTGTTTTGTGCAGTGAATAAATGTCTTTCTTCATCTTCAGATATGATGGCATATAGGTACACACGTACCAATGCATATTTAAGTTGTTTAACAGTAGAAAAATAAGTACGGTATCATCCCCATAATTTTAGTTACATTTGCTTATCTACCTACATGAAAAGAAGTGACGAGGTCAGCATAACAAAATAGTAGTATTGCATTTGAAATGGGACAGCAATTATGAATACTTTAACAAAAGTAATACTAATACAATTTTTGTTGAATTATTAATAAAAATATTATATAAAAGTTTTCACACACAATAATCACACAAGTCAGACAGCATAATCCCTTTCACCTGCATTCGGCTAAAGGGAAAACTTCTACCAGTTCATAACTCATCGCTTCAAACTCGCAACATTAGAACAAAGCTTTGGCTTTGAACGAATTACTGGCATATCAAAGTGAAGCCTCCATAGACCGCAGCCGAGTGTTATGGCACTTTAATCTATCGCTGACTGCCTTATAACTTATATGATACCTACCTAAAATAATTGTTGAAGCGGGGTCTAACGCGTTATTTATTTTTCATCACACTTGCTCGTAAAGGGTCTTATTGTACGCAAGCGTATAGAGTAGTTATTGCTGATTTAGCTCCCACGGGAGTTATGGATTTGCATAACTCCCTAGGGAGCTATGAGTTTCTCTGTGATCTAATTGGTTAAAAAAATCTAGTTGGCCGCGCTCCACAAGAATACTGATCTCTGATTGGTCGCAATATTGAAGGAGCGCGCGCGCTGCGTGCTCCTCTCGGCATCCATGCATTGGTACTGGAGATGAAGTGGTCGATTTCTTCAATTTTGATTAGTTTTGGAGTTATTTATTTCCTCGCAAATGTAATGAAAACATTGTGACCTCGAGACGTAAGAAAATTACAAACTCGAGTCATCAATAGGAGGGGGCCGCCTTTGGCGTCGGGCTTCTGATAGACTCTCGTTCATAATATCCCACTTACGCCCCTCGTTAAACAATGTACTATATTTACCACAACCTCAACAGCTGAAATAGATGATCATTTTAGTACTTTATCGCAATAACAAAGCAGTACTGCGACAGTTGGGATGCGTCAAAGTAGTAAAAGTGACAAGGTACTAAAATGATCATCTATTTTTCACGTTGACTGTACCTTCAACCTATTTTGGAATGCCATAGTTTACGTTTAAATAATCTGATTCCCTTTGTACTTTATTCACTCTTCTACAATTGAAATCGTCTTTTGTTTTCCTGTACTTTAAGCTGAATACATTATTAAATTGTATTTTAACCGACTTCAAAAAGGAAGATGTTCTCAATTCGTCGGAACCGTTCACCGATTACTCGGAGACTAGTGGACCGATTTCAAAAATTCTTTTCTGTTTGATAGGGTGTGTTTTCTAGTTGGTCCCATCCCATTGTCACCAAGTCTGGATCTGATGACGGGATCCTGGAAAAATCGAAGGAACTCCCCAAATTATATACCAAGAGGATGGGGTGAGTCTGGATCTGATGACGGGATCCTGGAAAAATCGAAGGAACTCCTCTAATTATATACCAAGAGTTGAACTCTTTGAAAACAAGCTTATCTTTGACAAGTATATTCAATTTTTTACGCCAAGCAAACGCAGGTATTCTTGGAATTCAAAGGGTGACGTAATTTAGTTATTTTCACAATATACAGTAGGTCTAGATCACCCTACGAACTGCTGGAATAGGAAAAAGTAATCAAAATAAGAATCTTCACTAAAATTGGTTGGTAGAGATCACTGTGTTAGTTCTACAAGTATTTTACAAGTATTTTATCCACTTTTCCTTCACACGTATACACAAGAAACGTAATAGTGAGTTACTTAAAACAAATCATTTTGTAGGAAAGCGGCAAACCATTCTTACAAACAAATTTAGGAACAGACAAAATTAATTAAACGCTATTTCAACATTAATAATGATTGGCACACAACTTCAAAATGTTTACAATCACGTCAACATTCGCAATACCGAATTCCTGAAATTAAATGTAAAATACCATTTAACTGAAATATTTGCCAGTGTTGCCATGTCAGCTTAATTGGCCAATTGAGCTCGCCTGTCACCCCTCAAGACGGAACATTCGTCGGTTAATTAATCAAGCCAACTGTACTTATCAAAACATCCCCGCCTCTGTTAATTGGTTTCTTGGTATTGCGGTACGGTGACCTAGCATTGATAAGTGGTTGACACCAAGTACATAACATTATTTACAGTAAATATGGTGCTACTTTGCCGCACGAGTGTGGTAATCAGCAGAATACGTGCATATGTCGAAACTTTAAAGAGCCATATGTACTGTAAAACGCTGTACGATACGAGTACACGTGCGAACAGGTAATTCGCAACTCGTGTCGATTTAAAACACTCCCTTCGGTCGTGTTTCAATTTATCACCACTCGTTGCGAATTTCCTGTTCTCTACACTTGTATCGTAATGTACTATATTATAACTAGGGGCTAGTTTACTGTGTAAATACAATATTATGGTAAGTTCAATTATTCGTATGTGTTACAGCTAGACGACGATGAATATAATACGAGTACATCAGTATAAAAACTTTAGATTTCAAATTGGGAAATTGTATCAAAATCTACAATAAAATTCCAAAACACATTACTGAACTTAGCAATTCTAAATTCAAATCTGTAGCAAAACAAACACTTATTTCAAAAGCATATTATAAGGTAAACGATTAAATCATGGACAGGGATGTTTGGCAGTGATAGTGTCCTGGCTTGGCGTGGCTTATCTATCGCGAAAATGGGTTTTCTACTGCAACATTGTTATTTTTGTAGTAACAGAGACTGTAATTTTATATGTAACTATACAATTATATTGTTTTGAAAAAAAATACACCTCGCCGAGTTTCTTACGCCGGTTCTTCTCGTGGCAGAGGTTTATTTTTCCGAACCGGTGGTAGTTTATTGAGGTTACTTTTACTTTCTTTTTAAATAGGCATATATATGCAGCCAATCGGTCTACGCAAATAAGCTATCATGTTTGCATCCTTGTGTGTGTTCTTTCGCTTGTATAATGGATTCTGCTTCGAAGTACTGTTCGACGTGATGCCCACGGCCGCTTTCTACCATCGCACTGCTCGCCGTCGTCGGCACATTCATCCTCACACCTTAGATTTCCTCCCTCGGACACTCTGGTTGTGGAATGAAGCTCCTCAAGAAAGGAGTATATACATTTTTAAAGGGTCGGCAACTCGCATGTGACACCCCTGGAGTTGCAGGCGTCCATAGGCTGCAGTGACCGCTTACCATCAGGCGAGCCGTACGCTTGTTTGCCACCGACGTGGTATAACAAAATAAGCTGAGGTACGAAAACTAGTGTATAGTTTCCTCTAACAATGCCTGTGATTTTTGGGTTCAAATTATTAATTTTTCTCTTAAGGGGGTGCCTTGCCACGCCCCTGTATAAGAGATCCGAATATGTCTTCCGCGCACGTGTCAAGGCACAGCGCGCAGTTATTAAAGTAATGCTCCGAAAACATTTTCTTTACCCCACGGACACTCTTTATCGTGACTCCAAACTTTTAAAAGATAAAGATAAAGATAATTTATTTGTAAAAACATGAGTAAAAGTACATAAAGCTGTCATTGATAAAATAAGTCCTTCATGTTTTGCCATTCGACGTACAAATTTCGATATAATACGACTTTATGACTGCGCGTGTTGCACAAGACCCTCCTAGGGAATGACTTTTTTGGACAATTTGTATATTTATTTATATATTAATTGCTATTGCAATTCAGCGCGGGAATGCTGCCTGCATGATGGGCACCCTGCCTAAGGGGCCAAATTTTGATTTTTTATAGGTTATTTTTAATTATTTTGAAATTAGAGTAATTTCTATTTTATTTCTCATTAGAATCAGAATCAGAATGTCATTTATTGTGGTTCAGTAGTTCAATACAGATCTTACAAATAGGTCGGTTCTCTTTGACATGTCTTACAATAATTTAATAATAATAATAATGAACGATTTCATGAAAAAAATAAAAATAACAATAATAATCTATTATATATGTCAAACAATCACATACATTAATATCAAATTGTACATATAACTAAAGTAGAAATATCAGTGTCATAAATAAAAAAGTACCACAGTAAATAATAAAAATATCACAATATACTCGTGGGTATGTAGATATTGTCACCCGACCCGCCCGCCGCGACCCGGGTATGTCCTAAAACTACGACCAAGACCACCGGGGAATGGGCAGCAGCAATCTTAGAATGCGGTGGAGATACTGCGATCACCAACCCGCATGCCAAGCGTGGCGATTATGGCATTTACCCCCCATTAAATTGGGGGAGGCCTATGTCCAGCAGTGGACGTCCTAGGGCTGATATGGTGGTGGTGGTGTAGATATTGTGAAATTGTCAAAAAAATCATTTCAAAAATCGTTTATTTGCTTAGCCATTCACAAGTTTACATAAAATGAGATGCCTGGCGGACCCCAAACTAGGCTGAGCCTGAATCTTGGGACCCTGGAGTACAATTTGTAAAACAATCTAAAGTTATTCAAGTTGATAATTTTGTAATTATTGCATGGGCTCGCGAAGTGGCTTTTAAGACATAAAGTCGTCTCACACTCAAAAGTTTGGAGTCACGATAAAGAGTGTCCGTGGGGTAAAGAAAATGTTTTCGGAGCATTACTTTAATAACTGCGCGCTGTGCCCTCTCTACAACAATCAGAGTGCTTTTTGGAGCACTACCCCAAACAGATATACCATATTGTAGTATTGATTGGCACAGGGCATAGTATACAATACGAAGCACTTGTTCTGAGGCGCAGTAGCGGAGTTTCTTTAATATGTAAATACATTTTCTGCCTCTATTGGATAGTACAGAGATATGCTGCTTAAAGGATAGCCTAATTTAAATTATAATAACATTTGTCTTGTAATAGATTATATAATTTTATCTTAAATGTTGGCAGTTTTTCATCTATGATAGACTCTGGTAATTTATTATACAATTTTGGAGCCATTGTGAAAGAAGAGTTACAGTTATTAATTTGTATTTTGAAGCGACTCATGTATTGGAATTGCTTAAAATAATTGAATCATATAACTAATTCCCGATTATAAGTTTCAGGAGTTCCTCTTTTCAAGTATATTTTAGATATGCTAGCCTCTTTCCATAAGAAAATACTCGTATATGATTACCTCGATAAATCACGGCGACCCTATCATTTTTTGACACATTCAGTGTGAGTGTGAAAGAACGGTGGGAGGGGGTAACCGAAATTTTACCATTTACCACATTAGTATTAACGCATTTTACATTCACTAGAAAACAAATGGTCTCCGTGGTCTGCTTGGACACCTAATCTCAAGATTTGGCGTAGGCACTACTTTTACTAAAGCGACTGCCGTAGGTATGTCCTTAAACTACGGCCAAGACCGCCGGGGGATGGGCAGCAGCATCCCCGGAGTGCGGTGGAGATACTGCCAGCCAAGCCGCATGCCAAGCGTGGCGATTATGGTAAATACCTACCCCCTAAGGAGACAATAGAAAAGCCACGGCCCTGAGGTGCTGGACCGGTCATTGTAGCACTCTTTAGGAGATGCCTATGTCCAGCAGTCTTCCCTCGGTTGAACTGATGATGATGATGGCTGATCTGACCTTCCAACTCAGAACTAGCTAGATCTTGTTAGGATTAGACTAATTTCCTCAATGTTTTCTTTCACAGAAAAGCAATATATCAACGCAGCATTCTATCTAAGTGATTACGAGTATATTCTCCCTCGAAGACATATAGTCCCTATCTTTGTAATTCAATATTTACCAACAACACGTCTCAGCAGAACCAGTGTAAATCTGACCTCTGACAAAGATAAAAGCAAATTGCTACGTAACAGATGCCGCACGAGCTAAAGGGGAGTGGCGGCGATATTTTTGAGCGTATGGCCCGCCTGATTCTAAGCGGTCACCGCAGCCTATGGACGTCTGCAACTCCAGGGGCGTCACATTCGCGCTGCCGACCCTATGCGTGTAGAGTTGATATAACTGTGTCGCTCTAACGGCCCGGCCACGACTTCGAGCGGTAGCGGCAGCGGTTTTCCTAATACATTGCGTGTGATCCCAACTAACAGCAGTGCGTTGCGTTTCGACCGTGCAATGAACAGATAAAACGCTTGCCGAGCCGCAATTTGTGCTAAGTCGTGGCTGGGCTGTAACGCTCACAAAGGCAGGCGTAATGGACGATTCTCACAAAACCAGAGTCAAAGGAGTTCGAACCCTCCATACAGAAGCTAGATTTCATGTCCAAACGGCAGCGGCAGAGCCGGCGGCAGCCGACCGGTGCTCGCAACCCATTCAAATATGAAATCTAACTTCTGTATGGAGGGTTCGAATTCCTTTGACTCTAGTGGGGTGCGCGCCGACTCCAGTGTTCGGTGTGAATCGTCCATAACTCCATTCGACGCTACCGTAACGGGCTGATGCACCCGTATATAGGTATAAGCCCGTCGGATTTGCGGAAACGCGGCTGCACATCCGCCCACTGGTATATTGCAGGTAGCCTGCCACCGATTACCTGTAGGTAGTTGATACGAAAGTAAGGAACTCGGGTATGTGGTGTTGTGTTCCTGGTGGTGAGTAAGATTCCAAAAACTCCCTAGGATGCGCTGTGTTGATTGAGAGTGAGGGACCTACATTTGTCCATAGCTGCTGTCAACTTCATGATATGCCCTCTGGGTCTTGGCTGGTCCAACAAGTTTCCATAGCGATTCAGTGTGGAAATGCTGTCCGCATAATGGGGACTTTTGGGTCGGGCAGGATGCAGTGTGGGGTTTTGACGAAGCATGTTGCGGATATTTTTAGTGTGAATGTTAAGTAATAGAGTACAATTTTTACGATACTTGTGCGTATAATACTTATCTAGTATGAGGTAAGTTGACGAAGGAGAGAGAGGAGGAGGAGAGGAGTTTGAGGTAGTGGATTATTATTTGTCTGCATGGTTTCAGTTATCGTGTATTATTGTTAAGAGCGTACTCCCATCTTAAAGGCCGGAGTGTCCATGGGCGGTGCTAATCGCTTAGCATCAGGCAATTCGTCTACTCGTTTGCCTCCTATGTCTAAAAAAATAATAATGAATAAATGATATGATGTGTCTTTATTTAAACTAATAGTACCTATTATATGCTCCGAGTTACTAATCATAAATTGACAAGTAAAAAATTATGGTCAGGAGAAATTTGCTTGCACAGTCATAGTATAAAGACAAAGATAATCGAAAAAAAATCCAAAAAAAAACCGACTTCAACCGAGGTATTCGTCCATTTGTCGCGCACATACTTAAAGCAAATTTAAGACTTATATGGTGTTCTCATGGATGTCATTGTCAGAACTTGACCTAATTGAAATGAGACCATACGGGAAGCACCAGCTTTCAAATAAAAAACAATCATCAAAATCGGTTCACCCAGTCAAAAGTTAAGAGGTAACAAACATTAAAAGAAACAGGCCAAGTGAGAGTCGGACTTGCGTACGAAGGGTTCCGTACCAGAAAAAAAAACGCCAATATGGGAGCCCTGTATGGGAGCCCCCCTTAATTATTATTATTATTTTGATTTTAGTATTTGTTTTGTATCCACAATAAAAATACAATGTATACAGATTATGTCATAATCTGTGCAAATTTCAACTGTATAGCTATTACGGTTCTTGAGATACAGCCTGGTGACAGACGGACGGACGGACGGACAGCGAAGTCTTAGTAATAGGGTCCCGTTTTTACCCTTTGGGTACGGAACCCTAAAAAAATACAGTTGAATTGAGAACCTCCTTTTTTGAAGTCGGTTTACAGATCAAGATATACTGGTTGTGGACGTGATAGGTTGTGAGTTGTGAATAGCCTAGCTGTTCGATTTTATCAGTAACGTCCTTAATTACAAAGATTGGGCTGGTAACCCGTGACGGTAAAGTAGGTTAAACCCGATGGGGAAGAATTATGTCGCCCCGTAAGGGAGATGGGGGAGTTTCGCGAAACACACACTGCAGCGGCCCGCGGTGGCGGTCAGTTGTACACTACGAGTATGACAATCATAAATAATAAATATCGGGGGACAATCTTACACAAATCGACCTAGTCCCAAACTAAGCAAAGCTTGTACTATGGGTACTAGACGACGATATACATACTTATATAGATAAATACATACTTAAATACATAGAAAACATCCAAGACCCAAGAACAAATATCCGTGAAAAATGCACAAATAAATGCCCTGGCCGCGATTCGAACCCGGGACCTCTAGCTTCGGAGGCAGAGTCACTACCAACTAGGCTAAACAGGTCGACAATCAAGGCCGCGTGTGTCTGATTGATTGCTAGAATTGTCATAGTGTGTAGAACTTGCCGCCAGGGCACGCCCGTTCCAGGGGTCTACTCCGAAATTCAAAATCCGAACTTGATATGGTGCCGTACCTTTCAGTCTCCTGTCATACTTTATGTATGAGTGAAACGGCACCATACGATATAATATTAGGCCACGTTTGTTGTCGCTCGCTCGGTGCGTTCCGCAACGCGGGCTGCTCTTAAGGGCATGCCTTGATTCTATAAACTACGCCTATGTAAGAGACACGCTTATGCGCATGAGAAAACTAGACGCAAGACTCTTCGGTTATGGCTTTTTTTTTTGGCGAATATCATGAGACAATGTGAAATTTTATTCGTATTTCCTCTTGTGAGAGTTTAGGTGAGTTAAAATATCATCAATTTAACTCATTGTATTGACGCGATAAGCCCTTATCTAGGTAATACACATTAAATACAGATTATTAAAACGCTAAAACAGATAAAATTTAATTAAAACTAAATATTACAAAGGGTGCCAAATTTGGTCCCCTAGGTAGCGTGCCCATCACGCAGGCAACATTCCCGCGCTGGTTTGCAATGGCCGCAAGCCTGCTTGCCACCAAAGCAGTAGATATAAAATAAGAAAATAATAAAGATTTTTCTCGAACATGCAATGAAATATTGATGTTATGTTCCTTATAATAGGCTGCGAAGTATGACGTTTCAGGTGCGGCTAGGACAAGAGGTCGTTAATGGAATTTCATACAAATCTTGCAGGCCTAGGCCGGCAAAGTCCTCTTTTTTAATTTCCATTCCACATGAATTGTGGCACAGGCACCATGACATTCTGCCACTAAAAAAATAAAACTTTGATTTTTTTGTTGTTTATTTCATTGCATGTTTGAGAAAAGCACTATACATACCGCGGCGGGAAATATGGGGTTGCCCGCCTCAGACCTATGCGACCTCGCTGCGCTCCGAAGACATATATAGACGTATATATATGTCTTCGGCCGGCAACCCCTTTCGTCCCGACCTCTGTAGTAATGTACTATTTTACCAACGAAAAAGATTAGCTACTCGTAACCCGTAGCCCCACCTAAATGGAGTTTACATACACAATACAATAAAACAAATGACCCCTAACCAGCGATACCATTCCATATACGATTCCGCTAATGACCTACAATTTACCTATGAAGCAAGCGCAAGTATAGACGCGTTTTTTCACCGCTCAAATCCACGGTTGGGGTAAATATACACCAGGGATGCGCGAAGCTATGTTTCCTGATATATTAGGTGGTGAAAACTGTGCTATTTCAATTGCTAATAGTTGATACATCATCTAAAAAAACCAGCCAAGTGCGAGTCGGACTCGTGCACCGAGGGTTCCGTAAAAAATGTTTTCTATCCCTTCTAGTAGAACATGTTACGCCCGTAATATGTTTATCAGACGTGCTTGCAGACTTTTTAATGAATGCTTAAAATTAACTAATTTTGATATATTTAATAGTAGTATAATATCTTTGAAGAAATTGTTCCAATGATTGGTAATGCAATACACCATTGTTTCTAAGCTTATAACTGTAGCTATACCTAGATACTTAGTTTACAACATATTGTAATATTGTATTTAGCACATTTACAATTTAAGGAAACTGTAGGTCTTATGTTAATAACAACAATTTCTGTACACATTTTTGTATATGACCGTTTGTTTCTCATAATAAATAAAAAAAAAAAAAAAAAAAAAAAAAAAAATATTTTTATCATATGATGTAACTAAAAATTTAGACTTATCTGTGCTTAAGACGTTGCTTCGTACCATATTTCAAGATTCTGAGTTCACGGGAAAGTACCCTGTAGGTTTTGATTGCCTTGCGCGTGTCAAAAATTTGCGGCATAAACGGCTGTATCTTTTGATTGCGTTGGCTTAGAAGTTTGATTTTTTCACAGCTCCAAGAGACAGTGACCTGAGTATTTGATATAAATTCCAGCTTGATACCTCCACGCGTCCCTGAGAAAAAGGGTATTGACAGACAGACAGACTGACGGACGGACAACAAAGTGATCCTATTCCGTTTCTTCCTTTCGAGGTACGGAACCCTAAAAACTACATTGTAGTGCAAAAATATGGGTGCACACAATCTATTCAAAATTTGGCCTGTGGCTTGTATCTATGTCGGGGAATAATGTTTCGGAACGTTATACGAGGATTGATTCGATACATTATGTTTATTCACTTGACTGTACTCAATAACAACAATGAAAAAAAATCGCGCCCAGTGTGTACCCAGCCTAACTCTCATCAGCATAAATTACAGAGCCATACGCATATTAGTTGCCCTGTCATTTCACGCAATTACCGAGTGATGGACCGCTACCAGTTCACACCGGTTACCGGTAACTGACAACATGACAATTTATATTAGGAACCGGTACCGGTAATTTGACAACTTGACAATTATTAAGCGGGAGGAGATGGTAATGATATGTGACAGGTTAATGAAGTGAAAATGTTTTTGTGGGGGATATTAATTATGTAAATCAAATCACGACCATTGGCAACGCAATAATTATGTAATGATTTTGACTCTTGTAGATTTGTATGTAACTTTATTGTAAAAACCTAAGCTACAGACTAAATATAAATAAAGACGCAAGTATTAATTACCACCGCCTATTCGTGTCTATTTCATAAATTTTGTGGGATTTTTGTGAAGTGAACATTTGGTACTAATATTAAATAAAACAATAGTAACATAAAAAGGTTTTGTTATTACAAGATAATAAAAATAGAATGCGCTTAAAGACCTGCTATTTGAAAAAAAATACTTTTAAGGTGCAAAGACAGCGTTAAGATGGAAAATTAACGCTGTCTTTGCATCTTAAAAGTGCACGCGGAAAAATCTGTTAAATACAATGTGTATTCATTGCTTAAATTGTATAATTGTTAATTATAGTGTTAAACACATTATAGTAGTGTCTGCGTGTAAACTGTCTCCAGTAATTACGAGTATATCCAGTGATGGATACCACTAATGGTTACTAAATTGTTTATGGCTAATATCCGCGACCACGAGCGCTGAAATGGGCAAAATGTCAGAAAATAGCTTATAAAAGTTAAGCAGAGCTTATGAACTGGATCGATCAACTTTTCCTTGATATTATAATGTCCCGACAGCGAAAAAAATATGAAGCATTTTTTATATAAATTTTATCGTTTTTCGTCGTATCTGCCCGCAGGGCAGCTTGTGGCGAGCTGTTGGGGAGTGACGACCCCACGGACCCGAGTGCTCCAGAGAGTCGGTCAGGGTCTCCGTCTCCGGCGTGTCTTCGTCGGTCGGAGTGGAACCCCAAGGGGCCCGCAGGACTCTTGGCTCTGGCTTGCCTTCATTGGCCGTCCAGAGAGGAGTCGTCAGAGCTATATGCTCGCAGGGTGGAAGTGAAACTTGCATAAGTCGCGAGTGGGCACGGTGGCTGTTAACAGCCACTGGGTAGAAAGCGGTGCACACCTCTCCACACCCTGAGACGCTCACACCGATGTTGCTCCTGGCCGTCTTTACGACGGCAGTTTCAGGGGCCCATCTAGGCAGCGGCGAGTCACCACCTGCCTCGATAACGGTGTAAGCATTGTTATGGCAGGTGTCCGGAACCTTAGTAATAGCCCAATCTCTTGACCAGCCAAACTTCAACATCATAGCCCAGTAATCTTTTCATTTTATGAAACAAATTATATTACAAACCCGACCGACCGACCGAGCGTAGGTAAATGAAACAAATTATATTACAAACCAATGCAAATAAGAGTAACATAAGAGTAAAATGCGAGATTGTCCCTTTAAGGTATTTCTTCTTGCCAACCATTGAGCAATTACTTCAAATAATTTTCCAGGAGCATTTATTTTACATATTATTATATCTTCTGTCTTAATGATGAAATTATCAATGACCAATTCTGGACAAAATTTACGAGTATCGTAACAACTCACAAAGTTTTACAAAATATACAAAAAAAAACTGGTATAATTGTATCAGCCAAATACACACTCAAATCAACCTTTTCAGAAACCGCCTGAATTATCTTCCTAAACAACGGCTCCGTATTAAAACATTTTCGGTTCCCCATCAACATACAGGGCGAAAACGGCCATCAGTCATCGGCTCTTGTCGTCCGTCGATTGTTTCTGACCGCCTGCCATTCACAACGCCCCACCCTAATGGTTGAGAGACCAGTGTAACTTAAACCTTCGGCAAGCCTGAGTTGATACCGTCAAACAAAACGATCGAAGTTCGTGTATCTCCCCCTCTGTCACACTTGCATACTCGAGCGACAGAAAGGATATCCCTGCCGACACTTCGGCTAAACTCGGCCTGGGGTGTGAAGTCACTGGAAGGCGGTTGACACGCCCGCCGTGTGATAGCATCGTCCAACTAGCGTGTGTAAAGAACTAGACATGTTACCACAGACATCAGAGAAAAGCAGACTCGCAGTATTAAGCCAGATACATATTTATGTAGTTGTCTCTTTAATCCTTATGGTGCACCAAAATGAGTTAGAATGCGACAGATAGTACAATCATTTTCGGCTTGTAACGAGTTGTCTCCATTTGAAAGCACACCAGGATGTTAAATCCCATATAAACTTACTTAACACACCACAACGTCAGTTCAGTACAGTTTTCAGTTATGAAGACGGAGACACTGACAGGTGAAGACGGGTCAGACGTCAGTTATCTGTCTCTCTGAAACTTTCTGATTTGTGCATTAGTGAGAATAGATCAGATGGACAGAAATCGTTCAACTTAAATGAGCGGATCTGCTTTACTCTGATATCTGTGCATGTTACTAGGTGAAGGCGTTGACGTGCAAACGGGACCCTAATTAGACAGCAGAGCATGCTCTATCAGGCAGAGCGGGATAGCATGATTCGGTTTTTCTAGCCGTCAAAAAACGGCTTTGTTCTTAGGTTATAGAGGTCCTTCTGTACGTACGAGTAGTTAAATACTATAAATAATAAAAATAAAATAATTATTTTGAACAACATTTACTATGCGGTCAACTCTCTTGATGGAACTGCTTAGGATTTATATGCATGTTTAGTAATAAATAATCTGTAAGTTTTTTTCCTTCGTACATCCAAGTTTGTTTGTTCTCCAAATAAATAAATAAAATAAATAAATTTAATAAACTTTGCCCGTGCCAGAAAAACAGTTATATTGCTTCAATTTTTTTGATGTTGCTCGTTAATCTTCGTTTTTGACGACCAAGATACTGTCAGCTGCAAGAGTAAGTGCGATAGTGATAGAAAGCCGATTACTATTAAGAAACTGGTTTTACTTTCATACATTTTGGTTAATCGTTTGAAAAGACTTTAAAGTCAAGGTTGATCCCATAGTAAAATGGTTGAGAATCATGGATGTTTTTATTTTATTTTTATCATGGCTTATTTTACACCTTGTATAAAATAAACCATGAATCCCGGGGTCAAGATAAACAGGCTGGCTGAGTGGAGGGGGGAGTTGTGAATGGTATACCGGGTAATGGCAGGGGGCCGAAGAGGTCGACATGAGTCCACAAGAAACGCTCGTGGCAGGGGTTATTAACGATCAGTGTATTAAAGCTGTTTATGTGGAGGCGGAAAGTATTTTTTTTCTTTTATCTTGTTTGGAACTTGTGATCGCGAAGACGATGTCGTGTTCAAGCAAAATATATTCGCTAAAGCTACTGTTTGTCGCTTAGACTGTTTAGACTCTCGATGCTACTGTTATTTTTTGTTATTATATTTGTATGTATATTTAAGTTTATAACCTTTTTTAGTATTTATGTAAATTTATAACCTTTCTTCTGGTTCGGCTCTTTATGCCTAATTTTTCTACTTCACTTACTCATGTCAAATTATTATCGTTGCCACCACCCACAGGTTGTTTTAAAGATATCGCTTTTGAGCGATAAGAATGCCAATTGTCCACCATTTTACATGTTTAATTTGATTTTTTTTGTGTACTATCAACAGCAAAGCAGATGATTATTTCAGTGCTTTGTCACTTTGACGTTTGTACGACAAAAGTACTAAAAAGATCATCTACTTTTGCTGTTAACTGTACATGCTTACGTCAAATTTGAGCGGATACACACTGCAGGAACGTTTAGTGTTTAGTTCAAGATCTAGACACGCGGCAGCGTGACCAGCCAAGTTCACCCCTGGCACTGGCGGACAGCAGCCGTGTGTTATTTTACACGAACCGTTTGGAGCCACTTTTGACCCGCCAATAACTCCAAATCTATCTAACATAAAAAAAAAATGGTACATATATTAATATCCTTTAGAACAACTAGAACCCCAAATTTCATAAATATAGGTTTAATAATTATTGAGATAGTAAATTCCAAAAAACTGTATTTTTACCACTGACTCACTGACTGACTGACTTACTGACCAGTAATCAAAAATGTTACATTAGTAAACAAAAAACTACATTGTTTACAGTAACACTAATTTACTGCGGCTTAATGCATTTTGAGCCTTAAATTGTAAGTTTTCTATGCAGTATGTTATAATACCATAAAAGCTGTTGGATATTTAAGAAAATTGCCAAGTTAAAGCTCAAAATGCATTAAGCCGCAGTAAATTAGTTTTACTGTAAACAATGTAGTGCCGGACTTGGTACCATTTCAGAGAATCTACGGAACTTGGTACCCATTTAGATCTCAATTCTTTTGTCGGTGGAGACGACAACAAAGCATCGCATTTCTTAATATTGAACTTGACTCCCGTTTTCACATTTATGTTTTTGACGGTTGGTTTTACTAGCACTTTATAGGCAACTAGCTGTTGCCCGCGACTTCGTCCGCGTCTTCGCTTCTATTGGTCACAGCGTGATGCTATATAGCCTAAAGCCTTCCTCGATAAATGAACTATCCAACACAAAAAGAACTTTTCAATTCGAACCAGTAGTTCCTGAGATTAGCGCGTTCAAACAAACAAAACAAACTTTATAATATTAAGTATAGATTTTAAAACCATTAAATACATATATTTCAGTCATCTTTATTACCTATATAAGTCTTAAGTTTCTGTAAAAAAAAACAGTATTGGTACTGACACCAGTCATCAAAATATTCTCTTTGAGACGGTTCTAATGAGTCCAAACGCGACGAGTTTTATATCGTGTCACCTTTTGTCTCTGTCATCAGATCAGTTCGATGATACAATAATGCATTATCACTGACCTTACATAGGTATGCCAAATTTCAGCTCAGTCGCTTGAGGGTTGAGGGTAATTGCTTTTAAATTCAGTAACAAGTTTTTACCCCAACATACAAAACATGCAAGTTAAATAAAAGCATGCACGAAAATTTAAACCGATACCGACACATCCCACCACTACGCAGAATCACGGTCATTCAATCATTAGCCATGACAATGTGGCTCCCAACGCTCGTACTGTGTGTGGTACTATGTGTGGTATCGAAGACTACTGCGGGGGACCCTGTGGTACCTTGGTGGACTACCGCGGTGTACTACCGAGTGCTGGTGGATTTGTTTAAGGACGGGGATGGAGACGGATTGGGGGATCTTCAGGGTGAGTAACTTGTGTATCTATTTTCGAAGGGTTGGCAACGCGCACGTGACGCCCCTGGAGTTGCAGGCGTCCATAGGCTGCGGTGACCACTTACCATAAGGCGGGCCGTACGATTGTTTGCCACCGACGTGGTATTGAAAAAACTTCAGATTTAATATTATATACAAGTGTTCAAAGTTAATGAGACGTAAAGGGAAAGTACCTTTAATATTGAAATCATTATATTTTGCTCAACGGACAAATGCTTGTATAAAAAAAAAAATAAGTAACGGATTAAAAAAAATCTTGCTTAATTTGAAAAATCAAACAGGTAATATGTAAAAAACAGTATTTTAATAATAATACCAATCGCTGGGATACGTTACCTACGTTAATAAAATTATTCTTAAACACTGACTTAAGTACTTACTTATTACATTGAAATTATTATTCAACTCCAAAAATGGTATCTTGAAATAGGTGAAAGAGTTTTCATTCTGGAAATCATTTTTTTAAGGCTGTGAAAAGGTGGGTGGACGTTTGTATGGGAGGGCGATAATTATGCTGATGCCTAAAATAATGTATTAACAAAATAAATAAAAACTAAACTATCCAATATTAAACATTAATTAAAAATAATTATAAATAAAAGATTTGCCCAAATCGCCGTCTGAGGGCAGCGTGCCTAGAAGGCTGGCAGCATTGCCTCGTTGAATGGCAATGCTGATCCTCTGTGCCAGGTATGATCCAGCCCTAGCGTTACCTCCATCAGGCGTTTGAAGCATTCTTTAAATAAACTATGGGCGCTTTCCCCCCACGGACCCAAGGTCTCAACCCCAAACGGCACAAAATGGTTAGCCACTATTTAAGGCTGCGTATTTGCGCCGCTTGAGTGTTTCGGCCGAATTGGCAGCAGAACCGGCCTTTATAGCGGTGCCACGGAGATGAGACGACGGCAGAGTATCGGCACAAGTCGCGTCCCAAACCAGCGGCCGACCCATCTTCCATGACACGAGGGTCATTCCGTCGGGTCTCTTGCCATCGTCGCGGGCAAGGCCGGTTGGTTCCAAAATGGCAGGCACTCCCGCGCTGGCCAGGGCACGGATAATGTCATTGAGATAGGCATTTGCATTTATTAACAATTATTTATCTAGGGCGTTAATTCTACAGGCATGAAGTCGCGGGCAAAAGTTAGTAGCCAATAATAATGCAAACAATACGTCCCTACGAGTATTACACGACGAGCAACGACCAAAGGTGCGATTATGATTTTAGCATTCTATAGTACCTATCTTTGCATTTTTCCGAATGTTCCGCCGTAGCATTTTTTGTAAATATTTTTCATTGCAGGAGCTACAAAACAGCTGAGCTACGTGCGAGGCCTAGGCGCGGATGCTATCATCTTGTCTCCTCTTAGCACGAAGAACCCTGACTGCAGCAAGCCAGGGACCCTCGACTTGGGAGGCATCGACCAGCGGTATGGAGGCTTGGACAGCTTCGTACAGTTCATGGACAAGGCCAAGAAATTAGGTAAAGAGTTATTTGGAGAAATCTTAAAAACCACAGGTCTCAAATTTGATTATAGGAGAACCGACAGCAGTAAAACTAAGTGACATTAATACTAACAGCAGAGCCAATTACAGGACTTCATAGATTGCGCTGGATTATTACACTTTAAAAAAAACAAAGTGCTACATATATGCTTAGGGTTGTCCCAAATTATGATTTTTAGGTTTTTGTAGCTGTGTTTCTATTCTTTCTACAAAGCCTGACTGTTAGACAAGGAACGATCTGATGTGATTTGAACTGTTTTAAAATGTTATACCTATGAGTATAACTCAACGCGAAAGAGTCGTAAGAGAGAAAATGATATAAAATATTTTATCAATATGAGTTTATGGCATTTGGAATCGAGACACTCGGTCCGTGGGGCCGGAGCGCGCTTGGGCTGTACAAGGCACTGACCAAGCGCCTGCGGGAATCTACAGGTGACCCGAGGGCAGGCAGCTTTCTCGTGCAAAGGGTAGCAATCGCTATCCAGGGCGGGAATGCTACTTGCGTTACGAGTACCATACGAAGGGGTCCCGATTTCTTGCAGCTGTTTTTAAATTAGCTTTTTAGTTTAGGTTTTTGTTTTTATTAGGTTTAAATAGATTTTAGATTTGTTTGTGTTCTTCTATTTGTTTGTGTATGTTTAATTTTATCAATAAATATTTCAGTTTTAAAACAAAGTTTATGCAAAATATTCCTAGTTTTCCTGCGACTGCTTTACATTTTAAGTCACCTAACGAATATAATCGTGACAAAATATAAGTCTTTAAAGATACGAAAATACTCAAGTCCGTTCTAAATAACCTGTTAAGCTATTGCATGTTTTGCAACATAGTACTTAAGAGCCATTATCGTGTGAATAACAACGTATGACTAACACAAAATTACGACGCAGGCACATCGATTACACCGATTAACAAGCGAGACGGAAAAATATTTATGAAAATACAATATGTACTACGGGTTGTACCTTTATGAATCATTTTATTATTTGTATCTTTAATAATATTTATTTTATTTTGATTGTATTTTTTATTTCATTTTTGTTTCACTTTGATCTCAGGGATAAGATAATAATAGGCTTTATATAGTTGCTATGGCTGGATCTTAATCCATTAACACATATGTATCAACTCATGACATAATAACATCGAACTGATTCACGACAAATACGATGAATTTCATGGTCTAGACCAGGTTCCACCACTAGCCCACAAGCCACTGCTTAGTTCGACCTTCCCGCATCGGCCTTCTAGAAGAGCCTCGAGAACGTTGACGATAATTTACTGATTTGAGCATTCGTTATGCCGTTGCGTGCGCTCATTCCGCTGTGCCCTAAATGTCTTACAAAAATTCTTCTTTTAACAGAGCTCAAAGTGGTGGCCACCCTTAATCTTCAAACGGCCAGTGCAGCATCAGAGTGGTTCACATCGAGCGCTGATCGAGCCAACGGATTCGAGGACTGGTTCGTATGGAGCGACGGGACGCCCGAACAGCCTCCTCCGGTAAGAAACAAACAATTCAAACAAAACACAAGACATTCCAAAATGGTTTTTTTTTCTTTGTCGTGTACTCTGATTGGCAGAGTAGTCGTGGTCATGGGAACCATTGTACGGCCTTTTTATTGCATCCTGCCATCTATTCCTCACCGTGGCATTTGGCACGCACAGATTTAGAGCTTGATACGTCAATCGAAAAGAGGGAGCGTTCTGATCTTGAACCATTCAGTCTACCCTGGACAACAAGTCTTTAAATAACGTCATCTTCCTTACGCAAAGTGGGTTTACCGTTAAAAGCTGAATTATTTTAGGTAGTTAAAGGCTTTATAATTTTTTATCCATATAAAGAGGCGTTAATTGGTTTAAGAGACAATTATATTTTTAACTTAATTGCTGATTTGACTGGGATCCCATAATACAATCCAGGAGAGCGATATTTAAGCAAACGCCTGAAAGAACTGAATAGCAATCAGTTCTTGCAAGCAATGCTACGGGCACAAGCTAGTGCACAATTAATTTGAACGTTAATTGAAGAGGGCCATGAAACAGCAGATCTTGAGCGACCTT
The DNA here is from genome assembly GCA_905163555.1 of Notocelia uddmanniana. Classification (NCBI taxonomy): domain Eukaryota; kingdom Metazoa; phylum Arthropoda; class Insecta; order Lepidoptera; family Tortricidae; genus Notocelia; species Notocelia uddmanniana. The sequence goes on from LR991056.1 coordinate 1,149,876, forward strand.
CGCCAGGGTTTAGCCGCGTAGAACTACACTTTAATTAACGAAGTTATTTTTAGGATCCCAATACCTATAATAGGATTCTTGGGTGGAGTTGGACTTAACGGAACCTCTCTCTAATGAGCTTATGTTACTCCCACACTGGCTGTTATAAATGTTATATAACAGCAACTATCTTTCTTCAAAATGTCATAGCGTTACATCCTTATCCTTGTTACACTATGTTTTATAACTTTTATAACTACAAGTGTGGGGGCTCCATTAGGCTTTTACGATACATTATAAGAGATTTAGGCTGGGTTGCACCGACTTACGATCACAGACCAATCAACTTTAATACTCGTATGGCGCCGGCAGCTGTCATCCCATAGAAAATTGTCAAACTTTCCATCCATAACACAGCTTACGATTACAGACGGTTTGGTGCAAGCCACGCTAAGTAGTACTTGATAAAATAAAAGGAACTGGCCAAGAAGCAGGCTGCCTAGGCTAGGCTGGAAGGGGGCTAACCAAGAGCTATGAAAACCACAACTCGTATCAAATCTATGTACAGTCAGTATCAAAAATAGCTACGATTTTTTTTTTAACATGACACCTCGCCTAGTTTCTTACGCCGGTTCTTCTCGTGGCAGATGTTTAGTTTTCCGAACCGGTGGTAGTTTATTGACGTTCATAGGTACATGTAATTATGCCTGATTAGAATAATAAATTTAAATCAAATCAAATATTTATTCTGCAAATAGGCCACAAGGGCACTTTTACATGTCAAAACGTGAACTTATACAATTTAAAAAAACTGACAATCTTACTTAATAATAATGATTAAAAAAATGTACTGATTAACAATTAAATGAAAATAAATTTACAAATATTAAGGACGTATTGAATACGATCTGTCCGAATAAACAAAAAGTATATAAAATTAATTTAATATCTCAGAGATGTATATGGTCTCTCAGCGTCCAAATACGATTAATAACAATTACTTAAAAGTCCTTAGAGATGTAAATGATCTCTAAGCGCTAAAATTATATTAAGTAAACTTAATATTGTTAGAGATGTATAAGGTCTTTAAGCGTCAATAACAATATAACTAATCCAGAACAGGATTTTGTCCATCGTCAATCTACATACAAATACTTTTACTTTTTTACTTTTGCATTTGAAAAATTCAAGTCTTTATCACTAGGGTATAAAAGCCTTTGCTCCCTTTATATGTGTAGTAACTTTTGACGCTAACTATACAACCCATTTATCTTGAGTATAGTTAATGGTTGGATAAAAGAGTTTTTCCAAAAGCCCAGTCATTAGCGGTAGCGGCATATTCCAAAGGAAAATCATATGAAGGGTCCACAAAAACATGTCTAGTCCATTTAAATTTCAGAACAAAAAGCAACCTAACCTATAAAGACGTAAGGTGCAAACTGGCGTTAAAATTTTAAAGAAATAGACATGTTCTTTCCGTGGAGTGACGTAGACCCATCATATATAGGTAAAAAGCTTAAGAAAAAGACCTGTTGTATGCAGTTTCAAATGTGTAATGTCTATTCGAACACATCACAACTAAATACATCAGGTTCTTTTCTAAAGTGTTTTACCTATACTATAATATAGACCTAATCTCAGTAATCTCCAATCAATTGACAACATGTCATTTTTTAAGCAGGCTTTTTTCCGATAAAATCAAATAGAGGATACAAAGTTAAGTAAAACCACATTTATAAATTCTCGAAAATATCCAAATTTCATATAAATAAATCAATTGCAAAAGTTCCTCATTCTAAAAGAGAGTAAGTGACAAGTAAGGCGTCACAGCGTAACAAATCATACAGAAGCACTGTTACTAAGACAGATTTACTAAAGAAAGTGAACTGCTGTTCTTTCTGTGGGCTGTGACTGTCACAATTTCATAGTAGTGACGTCATTACTACGATGGTAGGCTTTCTTCAATTTTCGTGAATATTTAGAAAACTAATAGCTATAAAATTATTTTAATAAAATTGGGATTTCTTGTTACCAAATTAACGAAATGAGTTAATTTTTCATACTAGTTAAAAATTAGAAATGTTGTCAATTAAAGCTAGAGCCCGGAATCGACCACTGGGCGTACCACGAAGCCCGAAAGGCATTCTTCGCAACTCGCAGCAACTCATCCATCCTCAACCTCTGCTCTGAAACCCTGGCTCCCGCGCTGGCGTCAGCACAGTGTGCCTGGCTCCGGCGAGGGGTCGCCGGGCTGGTGCTGAACCCTGACTTCAAAGACCAGGCCTGTGGCGATCGACTGCTGAGGAAGATGGTGGCAGAAGCCATGACGTGCGCAAGGAGTTCGAATTTGGAGACACCGTAAGTTTTAGGTCCTCCTAACGTTATCCCTAGAGGAGCCTTGCTGTCTGTTTTGGTACCTAATTTTTGACTAACTAATTATGACTAATATTTTTGATAACTTGACTGGGATTAAACAGACTTCCTCAAGATGTTTTCTTTCAAAGAAAGGTTAGGTACTGTAAAATATCAAATGATATTTCAATTATTAAAAAATTGCGTGTCTTAACTGTATACCACTTTCTTGCATATTCATAAATCAGCCAAGACAGTGGACTATTACTTTCGGAACTTAATACACATTTTTCCCTATTTGTTTAATGGCAAATTTCCAAAAATGACTCTACAAAAAATTCCATATAATTTAACTATCGAACCTGCTTACAAAATTTTACGAGAATCGGTTGACAAATGCGACCTATAGAGGTGAACAAACAGAAATCCGAACATCTAGACATCTACCCATTCGGACATATGAAATCATTTTTGTCGAAGCTGAAGCGAAGACCTTAATTTCACGTCGAGAAATCACAAATGATACGAGTCGTATTTTCCTTGTAAGTCAACCTTCTTGGTTGACTGTACCAGTTTTACTTAAATGAAATCCCTTTACTATATACGACTTACAAAATATTAACCAATACACATAAAAGCCGAGACAATTTTTACAAAAGGTTCCCCAAATCGACCCAACCTTTCGCAAACTCAGTAAACATCTATTACAGACTAAATCGCTTGAAACCTAAAACGGTCGTGCAGGATTCTTCGATTATTTTGACCGTTCCATTACATTGATTATGTTATGATATACTGATCTATGCAATACGTTACTTTCACTATACGGGACAAATTGTATGGGGCTTTCATCTAAAAATGGTTGAGGACTTGGTGAGGTGCCAAATTTTTGACCCATCGTTAAGGCATGTGCTTCGACTAGAATTTAATTGTTTCCGCTGTGACATGAAAATTTGTCATGGGTACAAATTATATACTTACCTGCCACATCACACTGAATCAATCAAATTGTAGACGAAATAAATACCTTAACGATGGTCCAAAAATTTGGTCTTCACCCAAATACACCATGAGTTCACGATGCTGAAGGTAATTCTCAAAAAGGTATTTAAGTTGCTAATCATACTTTAAAAAAAGTAAGAAATTAATTAAATTTACCGAGTAACAAAAGAAAGACTCATAAAGTTTCCTTTTCCGCCAGATTACAGTTAACCGCTGTTAATTTTATCGTCTAATTGCATATTGCCTGGGTGGCATGACATCCTGTACTGGTGTCACAGATACTTGACATATATGCCAAGTCAATTACCAAGCAATATAATGTGCATGTGCCTCTGGAGTTGCGTTCGTTGATAGGCTATGGTAACCGCTTACTATCAGGAGGGCTGTACCTACGCTGATTTACCACCGACTTAGCAAACAAATTGCAAAGTACTATAGTCAAGATTTGACTGATCTTTTTTTCTGTAAATAACTGACCAGTGACCACCAGAGATCTGATGGTGTGTGACGACATAGCCAAAAGCTCTTGGATTCGCTCTTGCTTTGCAGACACCTTGATTGCATCTGTTAGACCGTAATTATCAGATCATACAATAAATTTATATGCAGGGCTATATTAGTGGAATCTTCTCTACCTCCCGAGGACTCTGCGAGATACTACAGCGATGGAAGCGTAGGAGCCAACAGTGTGATAAGCACAGCCCTGTCTTCTACCACGAGATCAGCTTCCCGAATGGCCGTGGCATTTTATGCTGACATGCTTAACGCTCCGCAGGATGCCGCGCCTACCTGGCAGGTTGGTGCTTGGTTTCTGTCTTTTTTTTTACTACCATGGTGGAAATATGGATTACAAAAACATAAAACAAACACCATTACTCCCAGTGTTGAAATCTTGGTGGCAAAAGAACCGGTAGCTAGCTCGGGATCGCTGTTTGTATTTAGCATGAGAGCCTTAGTACGTGTAACTATTACGCTATCAATAGAACGAATCCTCAAATCAATATAGATTAGGCATTAGGTTGGCATTAGCTTAAAACCAGGCAGGATCTTACGATTTTTTGCCGCTGACCTGCTATATAAAAATGTCTCATACATTGTCCAAGATCCGTGCAAGACCCATGAAATAATTTTTGTAACTAAATATTCCACCAGTTTCCATCAAAATGTTTTTCTAAGCCTCAATTCTAAATTTCCAGTCAAGCTCTTCATCCGCCAGCCGCATCACCACCAGACAAGGCGGCGACATGGTTGATGCCATCAACCTCCTCAACCTCGCGCTCCCTGGTGCCACCATCATCCAACAGGGCGACGAGCTCGGAGCCGCTGACACTATCCTCGAATGGGCATCCTCTGACTCGTGCTTCCCTAGTCTACCCTTGCCGTCATCAGCTCCGTTTCCATGGGACGATAGCTCTAATGCTGGATTCACGGCTGGAACCCCCTGGATGCCGTTAGCGCCTAATTATAGATATGCTAACGCTAAGACAGAGTTTACGAATGATGGGAGTCATGTTGGAGTGGTGAGGATAGCGGCTGCGATGAGGAAGAGTCCCGCTATTGGGCCTCATGCTGAGGTAATGATTGTGTTTACATTCAGACACCGTGTAAGGGAAACTACTGTACTGATTAAATTGTTTTCCAGATAAAACGTCTCGGAGACGCCCTAGCCGTACTAAGATGGGGCGGCACCGGTTCTCTGCTCGTGGTCTCCAACGTTGCCAAGTCTCAGACGGAAGCCCAGCTTTCAACGATGCCAGGTCTTCCTGCTGAGATGACAGTAGCCGCCAGCTCCGCTGGTTCCAGCTTTTCTAGTGGGTCCCATGTGAAGTTGGACAAGGCGATTAGGCTGGGTCCAGGGGAGACGGTGCTCCTGGCTGGGGCTCCGAGGCATTGCGGCGGGCCAGGGCCAGTGGACAAGATTGCGAATAAACTTACCGAAGGATGGCAGAAGCTCAACAAGTATTTTAGTAATATTTAAGTGCTATAATTTTTACCCAAGTTAAAAAATTCTAATGGAGGATAAAATGACCGATAACTTAGCTTAGTTTAGTAATTGTAACTTTTTAGTGCTCTGTACCAAAATTGGTCCATGGTTCAAAGGAACACTCATTGCGATCAGTGTCTATCCATGTGTCACATGCAGCTTATTTTTAATTATTGGGTCAAATAAGTACGTCTTACTCCAGTTAAATACCTCTCCAACGCCTAATGGTTAATTATAAAATGATGTTATAAAGAAAAAGATAAAAACTATTTATTCAAGTAGGATTTTTTTTACTTTAGCATCGTCACTATTTATTCATTTATCACATCGATATATGTTGCATAGCTATCCGCAAATATACAATTACATTTATGTCAATGTTTATCATTTATTAAATTTGTTATCTACTTAATAAAAACACGATGTTTTCGTCTTAAATTTCTTTGATATTGTAGAGTATTTTTCCATACGAAACTATAGTTAAATCCGTTCACATATACACACACCTATGTATTTATATGTCTACACACCCTTCGTCATCCATTTGACCCAAATTCGTCAAAGAAAACAAATTAACTCCCCTTACCCCAAATACTAACCAAACCAACCCTAAATTTTTGAGGAAGCTACATCATCACAAAACTTCACTAACGAAAGTGATATGTTTAATGTTTATAAGAAAAATATTTGTGATGTCGAGTTACGTATGGAAGCAATAGAAGTATAAATATTAATTTACCCATAAGCGGTACAAGATTTATCAATCTCATTAAACACACTAAAGTTTAAAGAAAGTGTAACATTTTTTTTTGTGGGTAGATAACGACTTAAAGATTTCACTTGGCTCTACTGGAAAAACAGCGGCGCGAAGCGCAAGAAATTCACAAACATCACAAGATGTACACTGATTTCTGCATGTAACTTGCTGTAAATTATTAAATGAAACGCTTTTAAAGTCCCAAGAGTCACGAAACTATCTCTCTCAAAGATTTCATTCAAAAATGTAGCACCACTCGCGACATCCGCCGGGCTCCAAATTACATACACACAGCGGCATTTTCTTCTTTTAAGATGCAGTAGTTCAAAACAACACATTAAAGACGCTTCTAGAAATATAAATCCAGGATACAGATATATGATTCACCTATAGTCTTATACTTTAGGACCGTGACAGCACTAAATCTTAAACTAAGTCAATACACCGCGTCCACTCGGAAGTATATACATCGGAAAAGAACTAGAACGTTCCAGAAGTTTCTAGATAAGTGTAGACTTACAGAATTTGCTCTTCTCGGCATGGCTGAGGGTTATAGCGGCTAGGAGGAGCAGCGCGAGCGGGGCTCGCGTCATGGTCGCGTGCGGCGCGCTCAGGGGGCGGCGCGCCGCGGACTGACGCTTGGACGTATCGACCCTGGGCAGCGCGCATGCGTGGGGTTGCTAGCGGGAACTTGAGGCGTTTTCCGCAGGTTAACCTTTATTTTTTTTAAGCCACAGATACAAACAGCCATGAAGAACTAAGTAATAGTTAGCCCTTAATTTGGCAAGAAATAGAGAATGTCCCTGATTTAAGCCTCGATGACGCTGAATAGTCATACTCATACTGGCCAGGAAAAAAATACAAAAAGACGGTAGCGTCTGGTTGACGTAACTGGTGACCGAAGAGCTGGCGGTTTCCTCGCTCAACGTATCAGCATTGCGATACAGCGAGGAAATGCCGCCAGCATCCTCGGTACAATGCCTCAAGGGCCCATTTTAGATTTAAGTTAGTTTTAATTTTCTTTATATTATTTTGGTTAAGTGTTGTATATATTTTCGTTGTACATAAATAAATGATTGTAAAAGACGGCTAGGTAAGTATCTTGGTAAAGTTGGTTAAAAACTAATTGTATGGTTCAATTAATGACGGATCCCGAGCTCAAAGAAGAGATTTGACAATGACAGTTTTTACCTAAAAGCATTGGTAAGTTAAACTACATAGCCATGACTAATTTGGGTAATTTTTCATACACTAGAGCTTGGACATTTCAAGAGATTTGTCACAATATTAATACATTAAAAACATTAAAACATTTATTTCAAAAATCTTTACAAATTCTAGATAGATTTACGTTCTAAAATCATTCGAGACATACAGAATCTGCAAGATCTGGTTTGCGCCATTTCCAGTGTTTGACATGGTTCCTACGCTAGGCAAAGCCTGTCCCGTAAGAAACCAGATTATATCCAGTTAAAGAAATTTTTTGCGCGAATTGTGTAGGTTATGTTAAGCGAGTATTAAATTACGACTAGCTATCAAGTTAGAGTAGATACTTCATTAGTTAGAATATCAAGTCGTTTAACCTGTCATAACGTCACTGAAAATTGGTTGACGCATTACAGTCCAAGGATCGCTACGTGTACTACGCCGTAGCTCGTAGCAGCAATTTTCCGCTTAGTAGCGGAAATCACTTGTAGAGGCATGACTCATTGGCCATGTGTGTCATTGGACTTGAATAGTTTTAGTAGATATGGGGTTTTGCCAATTCAAGCGATTAGGTAGCGGACCCCCGGGCATCCTTCAGGATGCAACTCTATTGATGGATTGAGGATGATGATGTGCACGCTCTACATATCACGCCTACGCATACGCCTGGCTTCGCTACGGAGTAATCATGTGGGGCCACGCTCACCAAATTATTGTCGTACAAAAAAAGTGCCTGCGCATTATTGTAAACATTCGCTTGCCAGGAAGCTGCAGACACCATTTTGCAGAGCAAAATATATTGACTCTACCATGCATTTATATACTAGAGACAGGTATATTTGTCAGAAAGCACATACATATGTACGAATTAGAAAAAAGCGCTAGACGTCGAAACAAATTGTCAGTCCCCGAATCAAAATTAAACATATGCCAACAAGGGCCATATTATAGATCAATTAAAATTTATAATAAAATACCGGAAAATATGTATAAAGGCGGAGGACAAACATGATATATTTTGTAAGAAGCTAAAGACTTTTCTTGTCCAAAAAGCTTATTATTCAATTGTCGAATTTATGAATGACTGATTTATGCATACAACAATGAAATAATAATAATTAGATGTGTTAAGAAATTATTAAATTGATATTAAAATTATTGCTTTATTGTAAATTAGTTATAAGTATAACATTGCGATGCCCTTGCTTGTAACAACATGTAATCTTAACAACATGTTTGCAATAAATAAATAATAATAATAATAATGATGTGGTTTCCGTCAGATTTGCTTACTCAGGAAATTAATTCAGTCACAACGAGAAGATGTAATAATGCTTGATGCTGAAAAAAGATGAGGAACTTTCCTGAAACGACGGCTGAATCATCTAGTATGCTTATAACTAAACTAAACTTGCTCTAATGCTGCTACTATTAGAGTATTTCTGGTGCTTATGTAGTTAGCAATTCTAAATTCAAATTACTGAACTTAGCAATTCTAAATTCAAATCTGTAGTAAAACAAACACTTATTTCAAGAGCATATTATAAGACAAACGATTACATCATAGATCATAGAGGGATGTTTGGCAGTGATAGCGTCCTGCACGGGTAATATATCGCGAAAATATATTTTCTACTGTAGCATTGTTATTTAAGTTATTTTGTAGTAGCTGACACTGTAATTTTATATTTAACTATACAATGTATATTGTTTTGAAAAAATGACACCTCGCCGAGTTTCTTACGCCGGTTCTTCTCGTGGCAGAGGTATATTTTCCCGAACCGGTGGTAGTTTATTGACATGCACCTATGGCATGTAATATGCCTCATTTGAAGAATAAACTACTTTTAGTTATACTTTTACTTTACTTTTTATAGGAACCTTAGTTAGCCTTAAAATATGATTGGTTTAAAGATATATATTGTAACCAGTAAATATAGGAGGGATGAGTTATTTAAACATAAATTTTCAGTATACCCATGATTATTTCTTTGAAAAGTCCTTCGAAGATGTTTCTGCTACCTAGAATTTTTGCAACAGGCAACACTGACCCCTTTTCAGCAGGCTATCACTAAACAAGTAACGTCTTACGCTTTCAAAACAAAACTCACTTAAAAACCAACCTTATGACACACTAATTAAGACCGCTTCCAGCTTTCGCAACTGCAAAAGTTTTGTACCAAATTATTACCAGCTCTTAATAATATAATAGTCATTCGAAATAGTAACTTAACGTTAGACAGTTAAGGTACATGTTATAAATTTGCAGCTGTAAAATAAATTTGGTTTAAAATACTAGCGGCGAGGCGAGTACCGCTCACTCAATGACCGAGAAGCTCAGTGAGTGAGTCAACTTCAACGCTTAGACCAGACACGGCCAGTATTGATAGACCTCGGAGTACTAAAAGTCGTACAGAAACCAGAGGTCAGATTATATTAGAAATTCGCGTAGACAAAACAATCTTGTGAACATAGGTAATGCTAATATTGTTAATTAGGAGTAAAGCGAGCCTAGGTGTGATTCCATTCATTAATATGTATTCCCGCTCATCTCGCTCACACCATCAACAACGCGGGTGCAGCGGCTAAGAGGGCGGCCAAGTTTGAGCACGGCAAGTACTCAAACTGGAACCGGTGTATGATTTTGACGTGATAACGTCTTTAAAATCGTTTTAGTCGGGTGACATGTTCAGAAACTTGTGTCACACCAAAACCTCACGAGCGCGATCGCAGGTATAAGTGAAGTGCAAGTGAAGTAAGACGTTATTTTGTTGTGCTGATGCTAAGAGATTCGTTAGGGACATTGGGCATCGTTTGAGGGATATGGGCTGCGATCCCCGCTCTGGTTCTTACCTGGTCCAACAAATTTCGCTGGCTATTCAGCGGGGTAAAGCTGCCGGTGTTTTTGGCAATTTTGGTCCGTGTAAGTACCGGAGCGGGGTGGGGATTGATTATTTTTATTTTAGTGTGTAGTTGACGAAACCTGTTGTGGATTTATAATTTAATTTGTAACTGCCTAGCTGGTTGGCAGTCAGACTTTTGCATAAGGTCATCACTCACCAGGATTCCTGAGAATGCGAAGTACAAACACTAGGGTGGTTCAAAAATTTTTATACTCAAATGTATATTAACGTGAGACATATTCAGATGCCTATTCAGATTTGGTCCTCAGAATACTTGCTATTACTTAGAAATATGATTGAGCGAAACTATTTTTATTCGGTTATATTACTTTTAGTTGGTGGTAATCCACCACCCCGAGTACTAGAAAGAAATACGGTTAAAAGTCACTATTTGCGACATGTTTCGGACTACAATTGGAGTCTTTAATCAGGATGAGTGTTGACACGGTGTCCAACCGCGCCGGCCCAAATAATTTCACTCAATCATATTTCTAAGTAATAGTAAGTCTGAGGACTAAAAGCCGAGACACACCGAATGCGTTCGCAGCACGTGCGCGTTGTATCGTATGAAATGTCATATTAGATGACACACCGCTTGCGTGGCGTGCACGCGTGCTGCGCACGCAGTCGGTGTGGCTCAGCCTTAAGTCTGAATAGGCAGGTATAGTAAAAAAAAAAGAAAAACTAGATAACAGTTTTTCGACCCTTAAAGTCGGTGTCAGTCTCGAACCCAGGTCAGCTCGGTGCTAGACTGATGCCAACTTTTCAAGTTGACAGAAATCGCCTAGCCTAGCTGTAATCGTCAAGTGTCATTGTTGGTACTAGACATAGTCATAAAGTGACACTTGAAGGGTACATAGACGATAGTAGTTAAGAGCACTTGTGTTAAAGATTAAGATTATTTACCTGTAATTATGATGACGAGTATTTTGCACTTTTAATGACAATATGAAACTCTGTGCTGCGCTCTTTCATCATCATCATCAGCTGATTGAAGTCCACTGCTGGACATAGGCCTCCCCCAGAGACCGCCACAACGACCGGCCATGAGCCGCCCGCATCCAGCGGACACCCGCGACCTTAGCGAGGTCATCAGCCCACCTCGTAGGGGGCTTTCCAACGCTGCATCGTCCGGTACGTGGTCGCCACTCGAGAAGTCGCTAGCCCCACCGGCCATCGGTTCGCCGGGCAATGTGGACCGCCCACTGCCACTTGAGTTTAGCAATTCTTCGGGCTATATCAGTTACCTTGGTTCTTCTGCGGATTACGTCATTTCTGATTCGATCTCGCAGAGTAACTCCGAGCATAGCCCTCTCCATCGCTCTTTTTTTATACTACGACGGTGGCAAACAAGCTTACGGCCTGCCTGATGGTAAGCAGACACCGTAGCCGATGGACACTTGCGATTCCAGAGGAATCACAAGTGCGTGGCCGACCCTTTATTGACTTGGGGATGCGCTGTGTTGAGAGTGAAGGCAGATGTCTCCAGCTGTCAAGCCAGAGACATATGAGAGACTCACTCCCAACACAGCGCATCCTCGGGAGCTCGGTGACCTTACTCACCACCAGGAACACACCACATACCTACCTAATGGGCTTTACCTACCTAGTGATACTAATATGGCTGCGGTCCTTCTGTAAGGCAGAGGTACTTCCCCAGTTGGGCTGCTCCAAATATGAGCCAGATGACGTTTCGCTGTGGCCTACCTCTTCCCTCCTCTTCCTCTTCTTTGAGTGACTTTGAGCCTCCTTACGAGGCCCATAGTGAGCGACCACGTTTCAGAGCCGTAGTCATCACTGGCAACACACTGCTGCGCACTTTTCCATACCTTAATTTAGGGATCGTGGGTCCAAACCGAACCATTATATTTAAAATCATCATCATCATCATCATCCTAGCGTTACCCCAGTATAGTTGCATCAATAATCTCAAGAATTGACGTAGGCACTAGTTTTTACGGAAGCGACTGCCATCTGACGCTCCGAAACTAAGTGGCAAACTAGAGCTTATTAGGACCAGGCTTGTCAAGTGAGTGGGTAACTTGGCTGTTAGAAGTTCTCAAGTCGCAACATCGTGAGGATTCCGGTCTAATCCAAACAAGGTCCAGTTTCCCCAGGCAAGGTCAGATATTTATCTATACAAATAATATTATAAAGAGGAAAGATTTGATTGTTTGTTTGCATTGAATAGGCTCCGAAACTACAGAATCGATTTGAAAAATTCTTTGACTGTTGGGAAGCTACACTACCTCCGGGTGATATAGGCTATATCTATACTAATATTATAAAGATCAAAATCAAAATCAAAATCAAAAATTTTATTCTGCAAATAGGCCACAAGGGCACTTTTACAAGTCAACACATGAATTATACAATTAAATAAATTGACAGTGATAATTATAATGTTTTCAAAACAGAATTGCAGAACTAAAAAAAAGTAGACAATAATAATAATGATTTTAAAACTATAGTGATTAACAAACTCACAATATTCAATTAAAATTAACTTATAATACATTATATATAAAAAAAAAATTTAGTGACCTATATATACGGTCTCTGTCCGAATACACAAAAGTATATACAATAAATTTAATATCTCAGAGATGTATATGGTCTCTGAGCGTCCATTATTCCTAAGTCCATAGAGATGTACATGGTCTCTAAGCAGGTAAGATTTCATAATAATATAATATAATAATATATTGGGGGACAATCTTACACAAATCGACCTAGTCCCAAACTAAGCAAAGCTTGTACTATGGGTACTAGACGACGATATACATACTTATATAGATAAATACATACTTAAATACATAGAAAACATCCAAGACCCAAGAACAAATATCCGTGAAAAATGCACAAATAAATGCCCTGGCCGGGAATCGAACCCGGGACCTCTAGCTTCGGAGGCAGAGTCACTACCAACTAGGCTAAACAGGTCGTCATTTGATTGTTTGTTTGTTTGTTTGCATTGAATAGGCTCCGAAACTACTGAACCGATTTGTAAAATTCTTTCACTTTTGGTAAGCTACACTCCCTGGGTGACATGTACTCGTATGCGCAGGACCTAGCTGTCACTATGAGACTCTTTGGGGGAGGCCTATGTCCAGCAGTGGACGGTTTTTAGGGTTCCGTACCTAAAGGGTAAAAACGGGACCCTATTACTAAGACTTCGCTGTCCGTCCGTCCGTCCGTCTGTCACCAGGCTGTATCTCAAGAACCGTAATATTTCTATTGCCGCTATAACAACAAATATTAAAAACAAAATAATTATAATAATTAAGGGGGGCTCCATTACAAAAAACCTGTTATTTTAGCCCTTTTTCATGGCTACCACTCGCCGAGCTAGATCTCAAGAACCGTAATAGCTAGACAGTTGAAATTTGCACGGATTATGTATTTCTGTTGCCGCTATAAAAACAAATATTAAAAACCTGCCAAGTGCGAGTCGGACTCTTTTTATAGATCATGCGGTACCGACTCGCACTTGGCCTTTTTTTTCTTTATTAAAAATGGGATTGCTCCTGGCCAGTATCTAGTCAGGGGGCAAAGATGAGGCCGACGATGAAGCGAGCTCACCCAGAAGATGCCTATACACTCGTGCCTTAAAAAGGTCAAGGTGAACTCGGAAACCGACGTCCTTCGGCTGATATAATATGATGATGATTACTTGAGTTCTATAGTTTTGTCTATGATTATTATCATCGCTATGTTCTCATGTCTCATGAAAGACGAATCACTTGACTTGACAACCGTTGAAAACTAATCACAGCCGACTAAACGAAAGAGATAGGCAGCTTTATTCATTTGTTTCGAACAAGACTCCACAAAGCGCTGCAGTTCAAACCCGACCAACTATACCTGAAACTACAATCAAATTTCAACTTTAACAGAATGATATTAAGTCTAATTTCGTTTATTTTATGGAATGTCGGATGACGTTTCGGATGTGTGTCGTTTACACGGAGGCAGGGGGTACTGCACTCGGAAACTCTCCTGGAGTGTTCTCGAGTCTTTCAAGGGCTCTTGAAACATAAAGGTGTATCTTACAAGTTTAAGTGCGTATCGTATACATACATACCAATAGATGTATAGGTGTTATATAAGGTAGAATTAATTTTTAATCCGTCTTTATATACTACGGCAAAACACCTGTATCTCAAGTACTAGGATGTGATAGATACATGTCGACATGACCAAGGAAATACTTATACAAACATACAACTACACTACTGAGAACACACAGAAATCAAGTACGTACTCGTAAAGTATAGTAAAGTAAGCACCAGTTCAAAAAATAAACAAACAATGTATTGAATTTGACATTTAAGTGCTTACTTTAGGCGCTCGTTAATCCGACACCTGAAATTTTCCCCTATGCCGGATTGTTGGAACCGTCGGATTATTGGATTTGTGTATTAATTTAATCGTATGGCATTTATTTACGAACCTTGAGATCTTCGAGAAGACAAGTACAGTTGCCAGTTTTGTTGCACTTTTAGCACCACCCAGGGGTCACGTGTAGGGTAACGGTGGGTACTCCCTACGGACGTGGTGCAACTTCGACCCCCCTTTGTCAAGTGAGTGGGCAACTTGACTGTTAGAAGTTCTCAAGCCGCCCGAAGGCCTCTAACTTGTCTTAGCGACTGCTGTCGTAGACTTCTCCAGTTGGGCACTAGGTCTAAGGAAACTAGGTCTGCTAATCCGTATCGTGACATAAGCCTACGGCACTGTGCAGCCTGTACACACACGAACTCACACTACGACCAATATACACCTATAGGCTCGATAGCAGTGATGACGTACGCTGGTGTCACTCCCACAAAGAATTTTCCTTGAGTATGAGCATTGTATTATTGTATCATGGTTCGGCTGCTTTCTCTAATCATATATTGTGCCCTGCTTCTCTAAATAACATGTTACATAACAAAATCGTCGGCCTGTTTAGCCTAGTTGGTAGTGACACTGCCTCCGAAGCCAGAGGTCCCGGGTTCGAATCCCGGCCAGGGTATTATTTGTGCAATTAGCACGGATATTTGTTCCTAGGTCTTGGATGTTTTCTATGTATTTAAGTATGTAATTATCTATAGTACCTATAGCACAAGCTTTGCTTTGTTTGAGACTAGGTCGATTTGTGTAAGATTGTCCCCCAATATTTATTTATTTATTTATTTAAAATAAATATATTTTTGTTTAATAAAATAACATACAACAAAAACAAAACTTAAAATAAACATATACTTAAATAAAAAATGCTCCCCGATTCGCCTCCGTGAGTTATGGTGTCCAGAAGACTGGCAGCGGTACTCCTTTGGAAGGCCAGGCTTAATCTCTGGCCGAATTAGCTGCCAGCCAATTTGGTCATCCGAGGTATCTATGAGGCGCTGGGAGATCTCCTTAAAAAGGTATTTCACGCTGGGCCCCCCACGGTCTCAGAGCTACCACCATACCACCACCATATCAGCCGAAAGCCGTCCACTGCTGGACATAGGCCTCGCCCAATTTCATGGGGGGGTAAATGCCATAATCGCCACGCTTGGCATGCGCGTTGGCGATCGCAGTATCTCCACCGCACTTCAGGGATGCTGCTGCCCATCCCCCGGTGGTCTTGGCCGTAGTTTTAGGACATAACTAGGTATGTAGCTCTGAGACCCGGGTAAGTTTCAAACTAGATATCCACTTGAATTGCTCCCCGAATAAATAGGTATTTATTGTTACGTACATTTGGCCGTTTCTTGCGACCTCCCAAATTTATTAAAAGGAAATGTCGAAAGTAAATATTTTCCTTAAACGCAGGGTAAAAATAAAAGTCTCCGTTAATTATTAAGAGCTATAAATTTCTTTGAGAGGTTAATTCTTGTCCTTATTATAAAAAATGGCTGAGAATTTTATATACTTACTTATAAGTTATGTTCAGTGCTACTTTTAGCAATTGTAGGTTTATAGATGGAGAAATGTGATATTGCAGTGACACGTTACTAGTCCATCGCCTACAACACACTTCAACCTGGTTTTCGTGTACTCTGACTACCCCTTTTGGGAATATGGGCGTGAGTTTATGTATGTATGTAAGTATTTTTCAAACGGAACGAAACAACTAGCGCTTAAAATAGGTATCGCTTATATTATATTACTGAGTATTTTCAGTAGTATATGTATATGCAGGTTATGCAGGTCCCCGAATCTCAGCACAACGCAACCCCAGAACCAGCTGGTGACCTTACTCACCACCACCACACCACCACCACCATATCAGCCGAAAGACGTCCACTGCTGGACATAAGCCTCCCCCAATTCCATGGGGGGTAAATGCCATAATCGCCACGCTTGGCATGCGGGTTGGCGATCGCAGTATCTCCACCGCATCTCAGGGATGCTGCTGCCCATCCCCCGGTGGTCTTGGCCGTAGTTTTAGGACATACCCGTATAATAAAATATCCCCCCTTATCTCTGAAGTTTACTAAGGAAAAAATGTGAAACTAATTATACTGTTTTTCACGTAAGAAGAGTCCGGTGACAGCTGTCAACCCACTACAAATTATGTCATTTTTGACGTATAATGACATAATTTGTACTGGGTTGACAGCTGTCACCGGACTCTTCTTACGTGAAAAACAGTATACATAACGTTGATATCAATATAAATTTTACAGGAATAATATAAGTATATATCTCTATCTACGTTGTATTTTTTTATCATCAAAAAACATTTCAAAACTAAGATTTTGTAATTTGATCACTTTTGCATGTATTTTTTGCAAGTTAAACTCGTATGAGGTTATACTGACAATACATTCTCTTAAATATAAAAGAAATAATTGAAATCGGTTCACGTGATAAATAATTATCCTTGAAAAACCAACGTATACACGCTATTCAGTCGCTTCGCTCACCCATGGCGTTCAATTTCTACATCGTGGCTGTTAAGATTTTCCCTGAATAAATGGAGTCGGGGACGGTTACGGGTTTTAAGGAACCCTCGGTGAGTGAGTTGAATTCGCATTTGACCGGTTTTTATTTTTAGTATGGAAATTGACATTACGTACACATTGACATAAAACGTTGCGAAATTACCCCGCGGGGCGGGATGGAACTGCCAACTTAAAGCGATCGGTGAGCAGTTACAGAGCATGTCCTAAGCTTTAAAAACATGTATCTAGCCTGGTTCGTAGCCGAATACTGAAAGGGCCACAATCAACTAATGATACTATAATTGCCACAATCAGTGATAACCTACGTCATTATATGATAAGCGGCGAAACACCTGATACGTAAAAGTAGTGAAGAATTTCGGCCGTGATATAACATCAGCGGTGGTCTGGGGTACCTTCGGGCAGCCCGTCGTGTGGGCTGATTGGTATTCGAGACCTCTGCTGATCCTGAAGGCGATCCCTTTTTATCTAATTTTTATTTTTAATCTCTATCGATTTGGGTAATTGATCGATCGTTTTGACAGGGCATGATTTGGGCTGCATTTTATAATTGCTGCATTTTTTCAACGAAGTAAATAAGTTTCCGAGCGTGTCTAAGGTTGATATAAATTGCGTTTTCGATACTTATAATGACATTGACCTAGAGGAGGTATCCAGCTGCTGCAGCGCGTGTTTTTATTACTGAAGCCTTAGAATTTCATTTGAACTATTCTTATAACTTTCAAATTTCATTGTATTTTTAGGCAAATACACTATATATGGCTCGGTTATGTCTTAAAACTACCACCACTACTACTGCGATCTCCAAAACCAGAATGCGCTGCGTGTATGGTAAATACCCCCCATGAAATAAATAGGTGAGGCCTATGTCCAGCAGGCTGATAATGGTATATGCCTCGGGAACGGGAATTCGTGAATGAGTGTCTAATTGACGTCAAAAACAACTTGTCTACAATTCGCTTTGTCCGATCTTTGAAATAATGTACTTACTTACTATTATATGGGAATTTGGAACGGTCTGATGTGGCTCGCAAATCCGATTGAGACTAATTTCGAAAAAATATCGTATTTATGGGAAATTGAGTGAGTACTATGTCGTGTCGTGTCTAAACTCCGTTATCTTGTCGCACTGACGTTGCTTTTTCGTATAGGTTGAATGTTTTCATGTCATAGTATGTACTATGTCATAGTTCTCTAGTATATTTATGCTTGCTCCTTAGGTATGTGGTGCTGTGTTGGGCTGTGAGTGTGTGTCCTGCACAGATGTGTTGCAGCAATGTCTCTAGCTGTCAACACAACGAATCCTGAAGTCGAAAAGGGGTCAGCACCGCGCTTGTGATTCTTCTGGAGTCGAAAGCGTCCATAGGCTACGGTGTCTGCTTACATCAGGCAGGCCGTAAGCTTGTTGGCCACCGACGTTGCATAAAATATAAGTACCGACATGAGTCTATTCTGATTACAGCACGCAATGTATTACAAAGTGAAAATAAGTTCCACCAATGAAAACTGCCGACTAATAAATGGGTAAGTGTATGGTTCAGTTATTCACTAATTACTAGTGCAGTAATATGATTGATTGTGTTTTCCTAATCCGGCACGCTCGAGTGTCATTAAGAGGGGGTACCACGCCAATTTGCAGTTCGCAGATTGAATATTTACCTATCATAATCAAGTCTAAATGCCAAAAAAAACAATTACACGAAAACTAGATCATATTTGCTATTTTTGAGTTTGAACAAAACCATTAAAGACTAAAGTTGGCTCGATAGAAAAAAATCGTCAAAACATGTCTACTTTTCACCTAATTTCAATTGTGTGAGGTTACCTTGCATACTATTGAAGTAAAAAAATTACATAAAATACCTTCCGACATAATAAATTTTTGTTATTAGCGATTTATCAAAATGTTGTAATTTTTCTGAGTTATTGAGGTAAAACATATTTGGCGCATAAGCCCTTTTTCTTCCGCGCGATACCGTCTCTTCCGTCGCACGTTCCGCGCGGCGCAGTATATCTGCTGTTGCTGTTCACGGGCGGAGCCAGTCCCGATCGCTCCACTGAGACGAGAGGACTGTGTAGGGAGCGCTCAAGACTGCGAAGTAAATATAATAGTATCAACAAGAGTGTGTCCCAAATAAAACGTAGAGTTTATAAAACCCAACACTATAGTTTATGAATTGCAGGTAAAAGTTTGATGAAAACTTCTCAACAAAAAAATCTAATATCTACCTTATGTAACAAACTTTACAGTTCAAATTACAACGTTATCATTGCGCGGCAGTCAACCTCGGTTAAACGATTGTGTGTAGTATATGCAAAAATAGACGATAAATTTCTCTTACGTATGAGTCTTACTCCAAGTCAAATTATTACACTAAATTTAAGGGTTCCGTAGTCAACTAGGAACCCTTGTAGTTTCGCCATGTTCGTCTGTCTGTCCGTCTGTCTGTCCGAGTCTTTGCTCTATGATTGTTGGTGCTAGAAAACTGCAATTTGGCATGGATTTATAAAGCATTAATCTGACAAAATGGTAAAACGAAATCTAAAAAATTTTTTTAAGTGTACCTCTCCTGCACGTAAAGTGGTGATGACATTTTTTTTTGTTTCAACATTACGGTGTGGTTTGTTGTTGGATAGGTCTTTTAAAATGAATAGAGGTCTTCATCAAACATTTTTTGATAAAGTGAACATTTTCGGAAACAATCCAAAAGAAAAAAAACCGGCCAAGTGCGTGTCGGATCACCCACAAAGAAGGGTTCCCTACCGACACGTACCATATACCACACCACCACACCACACACACTACCAGTCCACATTTAAAACCACTAATCTAGTAGCTATGTGAGCTGCGTAGACCTCGTGAGTGTGTTTATTTTACTTTTCAAAATTTAACATGACAAACAAAGAATAGTACATTACTGCAGAGGCCGTGAAGTAAGGACGAGCTTGGGATAAACGGCCGAGTCGTAGACGAGGCCGGATAAAACGAGTCATGCAATCCCTGTTCCGGCCGAGGATTGTATAGTACTTTTCTCAAACATGTTAAAAAAAAACAATTAAAAACTACAATGTAAAAAAAACTAAATACTAAAAAATACAAAACGTCCCAAAAATACCAAAGCATTCACGAAAAATAACAAATACAAATAATATCGGAAATTAAATAAAAACACGAAAATTGCTACAAAAAAAATCCATAAAACACGAAAAACCAAAAATATCAATATAATTAAACATAAAAAGCAAAAGAATACGAATAATACTACAAAAAATACCAAAAAACGTGAAAATGAAAAAAAAAACAAAAAACTGATGAAAAGTACAAATAAACACGAAAAAACTTTTAATAATCCAGAAACCTCAAAAGACGCTAAAAACTAACACGAAAAAACTAAAAAAAAATACCTTAAATACACGAAAAACTCGAGAGAAACTACAAAAAACACGAAAAATACTACAAAAATACAAGCACGACTTAAAAAAACACGAAAGGAGTAAAAAAAATACCAAAAAATACGTTAACACTTATAACAAACACCAAAAACAAAAAACCTGATGAAAAGTAAAAAAAATACAAAAAAACTTTTAAAAAGTCCAAAAACACAAAAACGCTACAAAATAACAAGTAAGAACTAAAAAAATACCAAAAAACACGTAAAAACTAAAAGAATACCAAAAAACAAGAAAAACTGACGAGAAGTACAAAAAAATACGCAAAAACAAAAAAAAAACTGACAAAAAGTACAAAAAAATTGTCCAAAAGCATCAAAAAACACAAAACGCTTCCGAGTAAAAATGAAAAAAATACCAAAATTCACAAAATAAAACAAAAAAACAACTAAAAATGCCACAAAATACAAGCACGATTAAAAAAAAACACACAAGAACTATAAAAATTCTAAAAACCACGTAAAAACTAAAAAAAATATATCAAAAAACATGAGAAAGCAAAAATACTGTCGATAAGTACAAAAAAAATGAAAAAAACTTTTAAAAAGTCCAAAAATATCAAAAAACAAAAAACTTCCTTTGTCAGTTGTTTTTAGTAAGCAAATTTAAAAGACGTATGAAACGCTGTGAAAGTATTCTCTTTTGAATGTTATTGATTTTTTTAAAGCCAGTTCATTGGGAATATACGAACGAAACCCTACACTGAGTATGGCCCGACATGCTCTTGGCCGATTTTATTGTAGCCATATAACACAAAGTACAATATAGACTGAGATAGAGATATCAGTGAAATACTCTACGTAGATTGTAGCGCCACAGTGGTATGAGTACAAAACTAACCGCACGACCGCTCGGCGGCAGGTACTTACTAACTACTAAAATATATTTCAAGTTCCTTTCTGAAACTAATGCAAAAATAAGGAAATAAGTAATGAAATAATAGTTTCATTACCTATTTGGCAATCTTTGCATCAATTTCAGACCATTTTTAATAAATATGGGCATGACATTCTTCTGACAATAAAACGAAATAGGTAACTTAGTAAATATCGTTTATTACACAATTTTACTTACAAACATTCTATATTAGCAATCGCACCAAAATTTATCAGTATTATAAACAATAACACAAAATTAACACGTAAAAAGTGGCATATTGTATTTTGTAGGGAGCGTCTTTGTCATTCGAAGATATTCAGTTTTCAATGAATCCATTACACTCTGCTTAGCCGCACGATAGCTTTTACCGTCACGTTGTAGGGTCGAAATTATTTACTGAGACTATTACTATTAACAGCAAATCGTAATATATAGTTATTAACTGCACATAATTATATAAATATACAATTAACCTAAAAAAGCCATTAGACATTTGAATTTTTAAATTGACAGCGATGTCAACGTACTTACCGTGCAAACGTTTAGTTTTACGTAATATATTTAAGCTTTATAAGCTTATATACACACCACGTCGATAAAATTTCACTCGAAATTTGTAAGGTAGCAGAAGTTGAAAACATACATTCTTCTCTTCCTATGGAGCATTTTATAAGCACTCGAATCTACTATCCATTTGCACGAATAATTGACGAGGCTAAATTAGTACAATGTTGTTGTCACAATTTTGTGTACATTACCTAATTATGTAATTATTTTGCGTACGTTGGAACGCTCGAAATGTTAACATGAAAAAAATATTGAAGCATAAAATTAGGTAGTAAACACATCTTCTGAATTTTGTTTTAATGTTTATTTGGGCAAACAACGGTACAAATAATACTTAAAATTATAAATAACTATAGCTAATACATCGACCAGCAAAGCTGCCACCACCAAGTGATACATCTAAATATTGACATGAGTTATGAAGGTAACCAAAAACTAAATTCAGAGCTGCCTGAAGACCTAGTGAATATGCAGGCAATGAATAAACTTAAACTACAGGTAAACTTTTAGAAAACATTACATTATCTTATACATCTTAACTATTATATTTTACTTTGCAGAGCAATCTACGTTTATATTGGCTTTCCGACATATGAAACATATCTGCTTCACTAAATTTATCATTATATGTTTTACAAGCTCTGCTGAGGAAAGAATTAGCCTTATATTTCTTATGTGTTAGGGGGACATTGAACAAACAGTTAATACGTCTAGCGTTATTGCGTGGAACCTTGAAACGTATAGCATTTATAAAATAAGGGGAGTCTATTGCATTATTTAAAATTTTATACAAAAACATTTGATCTCTCAACGTGCGCCGGTCTTCGAGCGAAACGATTTTAGCAAAGTCAAATTGGGAATCAGACTTACTAGCTTTGTAAGTTAAGTATTTTACAAGCTTTTTTTGTATCCTCTCTATGGCGTTAATGTATATATTGTATCGCGGGTTCCATATGATTGATGCGTACTCTAGTAGTACAGGTCTAACTAATGAGTTGAAGAGCATCAATAATGTGTCAGCCTCTTTAAATTCTTTACCTGTCCTTAGGATAAATCCCAGTAAACGGAAGGCACGCTGTGTTATATTGTCAATATGATTGTTAAACATCAATTTACTGTCCAGATATACACCCAGGTCTTTAACAGTGAAAACTCGTTGCAGACGTTCGTTTCCAAGATGATAATTGTAATTTATTATTTGCTTTTTTCTCGTAAAGGTTATAACATTACATTTCTTGATATTTAGATATAAGTGATTTGTTTGGCAGTAATTATAAAATCGGTTAAGATCGTCTTGCAACTCTTGGCAATTGTTGATGCCTTTTATAACTTTGAAGATTTTTTTGTCATCTGCGTACATTAGACATGATGCATACTGAAATCGCGACACAACATCATTGACGTAAATATTAAATAATAAAGGTCCCAAATGAGATCCTTGGGGCACGCCAGATGAGACAGGAACAAAGCTAGAACAATATCCTTTCAACGCTACAGCCTGGGACCGATCCCTTAAGTAAGAAGTAACCCAGCGCAAAAGGTTTCCGTGGATACCAGCGACCTGTAACTTGTTCAAAAGCAGGTTATGAGATATCTTGTCGAAAGCTTTTGAGTAATCGGTGTAGACTACATCCACCTGATAGTCATCATCCATAGCATAGAATATTTTTTCAACGAACTCACAGAGATTAGATTCTATTGACCTTTTGCTTATAAATCCGTGTTGTTCTGTGGCGATGTAGGGTCTCAATATAGGAAATATTTGGTCGTAGATTATTTTTTCAAATAACTTGGGGATAGTATTTAGTTTCGATATATTTTGTATATCATGTTTATCTCCTGATTTAAAAATCGGCATTAAATAAGACTGTTTCCATACTTTCGGCACTACACCGGTCTTTATTGAAGTCATAAATAGAGTAGCTATAGGTTTAGATAATTGGCTTCGACAGTTACCCCAGAAAATGGGAGGTATGCCATCAGGGCCAGCTCCTTTCTTTATATCTAGATATTTTAAATATCTACAAACTACATCCGCATCAATATATACACTATCGATACTAATAGAAGTCTCCAAATTAAGAAGAGCTGAAGAGTGGTTGTTTAGAAAAGGATCAGCGGTCTCAAAGGCTGATTGAAAGTATTTATTAAAAGCACTACATATTTGATCACCATTTGACACATTTTTACCGTCCATGTGCATTGATGCAGGAATACCCGTATTGTCTCTCCTGCTTTTGACAAAACGCCAAAAATACCTACTGTTAGATCTAATTTTTAACTCTGACATAACTAAATAATCTCTGTAGCACGTTTCTTGCACTCGTTTTTGCCTATCTCGCAAAAGTGCAAATGTGTTATAGTCTGCTAAGCGCCCGTAAGTTTTCCATTTTTTGTGAAACTTAAGTTTTTCAGAAATTATTTTTATTAAACCTTTTGAGTACCATATGGGGTATTTATTCTTGTTACACACTAACTTAGAGGGTATATTTATAGAGATGATTTCATTCATGACAAGGTTTAGGTAAAGTATACATGACAGAAGTACAACCGCGAAAGATGTGCCTCTTTGTCACTCACAATGTGCAAGTGCGATAGAGAGGCAGGTGAAACAGTACACACAGTGTCATCTGCTGGCTAAAGTAAAAACTTACATCTCCTTGGAAAAGCTCGTTCTTCGAGCTGAAAGGCCCCTGGCCATATAATAGGTCGATTCATTAAAGCTGGCGCGGATTTTGTATGAAACTGTCATATTTTTCACAGACATTTTGCGCTAGCTTTTGTCAATTAACTTATACTTCATTTACCTTTGTATATGTATAAGAATAATCCGCTAGATTCCGGGGTGGGTTACTAGTTAAAAACGAATGTTAGTCTGTGCGTACGTATTTCCTAAAAGCATTTATAAATTTACTTACCTACTCGTAAGTAATAACTTTTATGATGACTTCAAAAGTATAACATATTTAAAAGAGGTTGTAATCGTTTCACCTAGAATATGGCTGCTACACATCAGAATATGGATGTCCGGGTTGCGGAAGGAAATGCAAAAGGCTGCGAGCGCTTACGTCTCGAGAGATAAAGACTTCAATATCCCAATCGAATAACCTAACGCGGCCGCGCGGCTGACAGGGAGACTTCTCTTAATGCCCAATTGACACCGTAGGCCATGGACGTTCTTAATTTCTAATTAACACCGTAGTCTATGGACGTTCTTAATTTCCAATTGTAATTAACAAATAAACATTACTATCGGTTATTAAATAATCATGTTTCATCTGTCTGGATGGGCATATACTATGCGGAGTGAGCGAGGCAGCAACAGACGCATCGCCTTTACGCACAGCGGGCCAGGCGCGGGACGCGCGGGTGATTTCTACTTTTTTCCTGGCGTTATGCCCCCTCTTAATTCTAAAGTGTTATTATTCCAATTCACGCTACCGTAACGTAATGCACATTACAGGAGGTACATTCTTATTTCAGACATTCGCACTGGACGCGCCTAGTTAACAAGCCAAAATGAGAACACGATATACATTAAAAATGCGAATAAAATGCGAAAGTTGTGAACTAAATATTGCACTTCCTAGCAAAAACGGAGTTTAGGCATAAGTAACGTGCCTACTCTGTGAATCGCCCTACAATATCGTATAACTTGTATTAACTCACATGCGGCACGAGTAGCGTAAGAATAAATCAATGAGGGCAAAAATGTTCTAGCTCACCAAATATCGCTTGAGTAATTAAAGTGCCACGAGGTGAGCGTCCAGGGAAAGATAGAGGGTGTCAGATCACGGGGCAGGCCACCTATGGGCTGGACTGACCAAGTGAAATCCGCTGTAGGAAACCGCCTGTCTGACTGTGCCAGACAGTCTGCCAACAGGGAGCGATGGCGGGAGATCGTGCGGAGAGCTGTGTCCGCCTCTACCACCGACGTGGACGCCTCGACGTGACCACGACCGCTCTGCCAAGAGCGAAACGGCAGAGAAGAATATGAGGTGAGCTGATGGTCTGGTTACGATTGCGGGAGTCCGCTGGATGCTGGCAGCTCATGACCGGTGGACGTCTGAGTGTCAATTGAGTCAGTATTAGTACGCGGGAACTCAGTAGACTTTACCAGTGTATCTAAGTCGCTGAATGAGTCTATAGTAGTGCTAAAGAGGTATCATCACGTACCGCACGCTAGTAACAATACTTTAAAAAGTCATATACGCTCTTGAGTAAGTAGTACAGTAAAGTTATTATGACATTATGTTATTAGTTACAAATAGAGGATTCTTCGTAACGCTTACTGCGTAACGAATGGATCGAAACCGGCGTAGTTTTTATTGATTATAACAAAAATGTAAGAATGTAACTATTAAAGGTTTTATCGTAAACTAAATGTGTATGAAATAAGATAGGTAGGTTTATCATTTTCCTGGAAATATAAATTAATAGACAGAATAGAAATATAAATTATTTATTTGCATAGACATACAATACAGGAATTTAAAAAAAAGTAGCGTGACAGCAAAAAGGATCAGGCTCAGCATGATGCTACAGCCTGGCGGCTGTAAAAAATGTAATATTAAGTCATTTAATCCAAGAAGAATCGGCCCACTCCTACCTCTTTTTCTCTTATAATTCAGCAGTTGTGTTCTTTTTGCTGGAAAGTATTCCCCAATTTCATGGGGGGTAAATGCCATAATCGCCAGGCGGGTAATAGGCGGGTTGGCGATCGCAGTATCTCCACCGCATTCTAGGAATGCTGCTGCCCATTCCCCGGTGGTCTTACAATACAACAAAATTATAAAATTATTAATAAGCGTCACTGAAAGGGTCTCCACTCAGCTTAATGTCAGGGTACACCGGGTAAGGACACTCCATACAAAAGGTACATCCGCGGCTTACGCACACATACACGCGGCGATGTGTGTGCCGCCGCTTGTGCTACGCGCTAAATGATTGACGTGTCGGCCGGTCTCCCCCGTTCTAAGTCGGGGCCGCTTCGCCGTTGCGGCAACACGTTTAACGTAAAGTCAGGCCGGAAATTACTACGCGCGAATCGCGCGACAAATTAAGTCAAGTTACGACCGTCATATTGTTATGTTTATGGATGTTTCAATTCATAAATATTGCCGACCACTTGAGTCTATTTTAATAGTGCGTAATATTAGGTATGAATTACATAGGAACAGATCAAGTAAGAGCACGTTGTACCCTGAATACCTAAAACACTTAGAACTTATTTTTAAAATAGAAATTAATGATAATAATATTTTTCTTAATGAAAAATATATAATAATGAAGTTCGTAATGAAGTAGTTCATTATTTTATGTCGTAATAATTTAAATACTCTTTTATGGAATTATATGCTTTCTTAACTAGAAAATTAAGAACTCTTTCTTGAATAGAATATATGTACTTAGATCATGAATGTTTGGGATGTGGAGGAATTGGAGCCCTATTGCTGTCACTCGCGTGTCCGTCTGTCACACATTTTGTTCCGAAGATTTTTTTTAAATTCCCATTGACATATCAACTTGAAATTTAGTGATTTGTTTATCATTACGTTTATTTTACGAGAAAATACCAATACATTAATAAATCAGATTTGTTTTTTAGTTGTACGGAACACTCGGTGCGCGAGACCGACTCACACTTGGCCGGTTTTTTTCATTAATTTACTTAGACACGCATTTTTATCTATCTATACAAACGAATAATATAGGAATGATGCTAATCACGTGTCAAAACAAAGAAAGACGTTTTGTACAACCCTGCGTTCGAACAACTAGGAACTTATTACCGATGACGTCACAACTGCTCCTAACGGCCGCTCTGTCCCTACCCTGTGTACCCTGTTAATGTCAAGATACCACTTAAGGATCTCGACGCTGGTCTTCCGTAGAAACCCTTCCGAGAGAGCGCAACTACGCGCTAAGGTACATAACATAAGGTACATAAGTGCTTCTATTCTATTCTATTATTCTTCAATTAAAATTACAATAACAAATTAAAACCTACAATTACAATTTAAGGTACCCAAATAGTCATTAATCCTTTATACAAGTTGAAATTAATGATATAGGATGCTTTCGTTTTAGTAGGAATGCCACAGGAGTATACCCAATTATTATTATTTTTTCTGTAAGTTTAAGATGTATTTTTTAAATTTACATTTGAATGAACCAATTGATGGTGAGTTCCTTATAGGTGGAGGTATATTGTTCCCAATATATATATAATGGGTCTCCTCCTTCCAACGCCATCTAGCGTTATTAACGGAACTAAATTTGAAAACGTTGAGTGTAGTGCGGGTCACTTTTACAAGCAACTAACAAAGAAATCATCATATATTTAAGAGCCTAGCTCTTTCTGATGAAGTAATCGCCATTCTGTTCGGTTCCCTGCCAATGCTTCGAGCTCCTGATACGATATTAAATTGACCTTCTCTTTGGCTCGATCTAATAAACGCACGTACCAGTTTTCCCTGCTTCTTCTACGACAAAGAAATATCCTCTTCAAAAACAGTAATTGTTACTTAGCAGACTCTACACCTGCAATAACAAGAGGATATCCACCAAACAATAGTTATTCAGTGAGAACATTTCCAGTCGAACGATCACGTTTACGCATCAGTGAAATCTCCTCGTTTAATTCGTTTCCGATTGTACAGGATTGACGTGTATTTCTTTGCTATAACTTTGATGTAAATGTTAAGGTGAGTGAAACCGTGAAGGCCTCTGTAACACACATACGCGATTCCCGTGCGAGTTTTATTACATTACGGGTTGCCATGACACAACGAGTTCATTCGATCTATCAAACCGCGCAATGTAAACATACGAGTCTCATAAGTGTAAAAAGGCTTTAGAATTGACAACATTTCATGTTTTAAGCAGGTTTTTTTTTCGATGAAATCAAATAGAGGATAAAAAGTTAGGTAAAACCACATTTTTAAATTCTCGAAAATATCCCAATTTCATATAAATAAATCAATGTCAAAAGTTCCTCATTCTAAAAGAGAAGTGACAAGTAAGGTGTCACAGCGTAACAAATCATACAGGAGCACTGTTACTAAGACAGATTTACTAAAGAAAGTGAGCTGCTGTTCTTTTTGTGCGCTGTGACTGTCACAATTTCATAGTAGTGACGTCATTACTGCGATAGTAGGCTTTCTTTCATTTTCGTGAATATTTAGAAAACTAATAGCTATAAAAATACTAAAAAAATATTTTGGGGTTTCTTGTTAACCAATTAACGAAATGAGTTAAGATTTCATACTACTTAAAAATTTGAAATGTTGTCAAATGTGTCTCGCCGCTAATGTTATGGAAGATTCACACCAAATGGCCGGAGTCGGCGCGCACGCCACCAGAGTCAAAGGAATTCGAACCCTCCATAATACAGAAGCTAGACTTCGTATCCAAACGGCAGCGACAGAGCCGGCGGCGCCGACCGGCTGCCCCCAACCCGCAACCCATTCAAATATGTAATCTAACTTCTGTATGGAGGGTTCGAATTACTTTGACTGAATGGCCGTTTGAAGTGAATCGTCCATTAAGGCTGGATTGGACCGACTTACGATCACAGACCGATCAACGTTGAATATGGCGCCGGCTGCTGTCATCCCATAGAAAATTTACAAACTTTCTATGCAATCAAATTTTAACGAACACCGCTTACGATTACAGATGGTTTGGTGCAACCCAATCTTAGTCCCCGCTACATTATCTGCAAAAACTATACGGAATACGAGAGTTTGGAGTGAGTATTCATATTCGTCTATGTTCGTATTGGTCGCGTATGTTCGTGTCTCACCAAGCGGGTTTCTGGCAATGGACGTGTTTAAAAACCGCATTAAAATACCTAAGTTCATTCGTTTAAGAGCTATAGTATGAGACTGACGAGCCTGGGTCCGAATCCCGGTTAAGACAAACGTTTGTGTATACGCGACCGATTATAACCTTTATGCGATTTGGCATAAAGTCCATATCTATTTCGCTTAAATGTCGCAAAAATTACTACTTCCAATTATCTGTCCGCATTCTTTCACACAATAGTTGCGATTTCTACAAACAATAAATCATATTAAATTGAATCTTACTGCATTAAGTTACGGTACACGCTACGAACTACATCGGATGCTAATTTCATGCCAAACGAATTTGTATTCTATTTCTTTGCATTTCGGTTGATACTAGTGTGTAGTTTTGTTGCAAGTGTCGTGCCAAGCTAAATTGAGCACTATGTCGTTGTATTAGGGTACGGCTTAATGGATGTGATGAGTCTTTCACTGATCGGAATCCATTGATGTTTGCGTGTGAATTATCGGTTTTGCTTGAGATTTGTGCATGTCGATATGCGGGCTCAATAACTAGTATAGTCGGTCTTGCGACTAACACCCAGTAATGTAGTAAAATGTAGTATATAATACTCGTACTTTCCCAACGGCTACATTCAAAATACCATTGGACCCGAAGTGGCTCTAAATTATCGTATTAAATGATTGACAAGTCCATATGTGTTAATGTGAAACTTTATAAGTCAATGTTAAATTTCAGAATGGTGGTATTTTAACATCAAAGAAAAATGGAAACACAAATGGATTACCAACTTACCAAAGGAAGACCTTGCTAGCTATAATCCTACCCAAAAACCCAAGGGCTTCTCGGCTCCAAGACAAGAGTGTGGTGCCGGCTGAACAGACTTCGCACTGAACACTGCCGATGTGGCAAATTCATGTTCAGGTGAGGGTGGCGAGACTCTCCACAGTGTGACTGTGGGGCCCCTGTGCAGTCCATTCATCACATTATCCACGAGTGCCCAAAACGGAAGTACACTGGAGATTCTCTGGACTTAATATCATTTAGTGGAAACGCAGCCTAATGGGTGAAGACCCTAGATATGAAACTTACGACCCAAAAACAAACTGGCTAGACCTAATTCAGTGTTAAAAATGATCTATTCAAGCCCTTATGGCATGTCAATAAAAAATATAATAAAATCCCCAATCACCTTAAATACATTGTCAATTATAAAATATTTAAAAATACAATAAAATTATACCTAATAAAAGTAATAAAGAAAGCTACTATAAATAATTTAAAAATACAATTAGAAAATATTTAAAAATACAATAAAAACACATTCTTCATACATGCTTCATACAAGGTCTCCACTATATCACTAGTGGCTCTGTGAGTCAGCAAAGAAAAGCTATATAAATATCGAACCTGCTCACAAATTTTCACGAGAGACGGTTCAGAAGTGAGGCCTGTAGCAGCACCAACCATTGCAATTTTTTTTTTAATATTTCCAAAAACTGACTCGACATAAATAAATATCGAACGTGTTTACAAAATTTTACGAGAATCAGTTGAAAAATGCAATCTGTAAGATAACAAGCCGAAACCCGCCCGCAGAAACACAAAATCATTGAAAAAAAGTTGTTTTCACCTCAGCAGCTCGAAAATGGCGGTTTTGTTGCGTGAAACCAGTGAGCAAAATGCAATTTTGCTGCTAGCGTGAAAAAAACTAACTTTATAATTTTTCATGTCGTAGGTTATTTTAAGTAACTTCATTCTCTCTATCACTATTCCTTTGCGTTATATGTTCTCGACGCTGAGGTGAAACGTTGTATGTGTCACACGAGAGCAAACATATTTGCATCTCGTGTCTTTGAGTCCCTCTCTACGCTCAAGATTCTAATTTTGAATCACTCGCTACGCTCGTGATTCAATTATA
Source organism: Notocelia uddmanniana (assembly GCA_905163555.1). Lineage (NCBI taxonomy): Eukaryota > Metazoa > Arthropoda > Insecta > Lepidoptera > Tortricidae > Notocelia > Notocelia uddmanniana. The sequence continues at coordinate 1,181,623 of LR991056.1, forward strand.
GAATCTTTCGCTTGCTCGGGACTCAACATCTACACTCGCAGCAAAAATTTACTTTGCTCTCTTTTTGAACAAATAACTATTTTTAATATTACCAGAAACGGACTCGACAAAAAATTCTATATAATTATCGAACCTGCTTACAAAATTTCAGGATAATCAGTTGAATGCGACCTGTAGAGGAGAACCGGATATACGAAATCATTTTTATTGAAGCTGAAGAGAAGACCTTCGTTTCACTCGGTCAATTACCCCAAGGATGTCTAAAATACCGCTCTTACATATACTTAGACTATACCTAGGTAATATCTATTTTTTTTTTAATAAAATAGCGTCATTCTACTAATTATATATGACGCATGCAAGTGAAACGCATTCGCCAGAGACAGAGAGGCCAGGGACTTTTTAAAAGATGTGGGTCGGCGGCTGAGAGAGAGGGGTTGCGACCCTCGTTCTGGATCGTTTTTGGCTCAACAGATTTCGTTGGCCATTCAGCGTGGCAACGCCGCCAGCATCATGGGAACTTTTGAGCCATCTACGATCCGGGGCGGTCCTTTAGATTAGGTTAGGTTGACGGTGTTGACGAAGCCTGTTGCGGATTTTATAATAATTAGTAAATAAACTTATTGTAATGATTCGCATTTGTTAATTAGCATCATTAAGTGTGTATATTTACAGTAAAAGGTTTAGATATCATATCGGTAAACGCGTAAATAAACATTTATGTAAATAACTTATTATCTCTGTGTGTCCCTCATAATCATTAAGGTCAAATCGATAACTTAGTTCTCTTTGGAATGGAAGCTGACTGTCACGTCTCTGTGTTATATCGACATATAATGTTCATTATATGTTAAGTTTAACAACATTTTATATGGTCAATTCGGTACACACGTAACATTCTAAATTGATTTCGATTTCAACTAAATAATGTTTTGCAAAGCTGCTAAACTTAAGTCACTTTGGTTTTGTCACTCACAAAACCAAAGTGACAAAGCGTATTGTATGTTATGACTTAAGAGTCATCTCTTTTCAAATCCGTCGTGAAATCTATTTAAAAATTACAAGTCCATGCGTGATTTAAGTCTGGAAATAGAAGCAAATCAAATTAGCGGGCGCGTCGGTAGCAGTATATGTACTTCGCCGCGGCGTGCACTGTACGTAATATTCAATCAGTAATGCGCATGAAATAAGTATTCAATTAGTCAACGCGTGCGCGCCAATGTAGAGTAGCCAGTGTAAAGGCAGCGGCCGCAATGAACGCGCGCGCAGCGTCGCCCGCTCTCATAGAGATCGCGGAACCAGACCCCGACGACTGCCCGACCCTCGCCCTCCCCCCCGAAGGCAACGTCAAGCACAGGAACTACCGCATGCTCAACGAAAACCTCCGAGCATACACCCCGACTGGAGACATCCACACATCCCCCGAAAAAGGAAAGCTGGTCGCCAAATTCGATGTTTCTTCCTCAATTTCCCCACCACGAGCGAGGATACTGGAGCTACTGAGACCTGATGATCCTGGCCGTGATAGCTTGGAAGCCATAGTCCGACCAGCGCCCAGAAGAGGCTTAACACGACCGCTGGATGAGGACACCAGACGGTTCCTGCAGAGAGCGCTTCTGTCTCCAAGCCCTTACGGTTTCTCTAACACGGGGACGCCTGAGCCGTTCCATCGGGAGCAGAAAGAGACGTACACAGCAGAGCCAAGTCCAGAACCAGAAGAAAAGCCGCCGCAGAAGAAGGGGCGGTCTTTAGCCGATGAGTTGAGAGATGCTGAGGATGAAACAGGGGAACAAAAAGACATATACTTGGAGTTCATAAAGCGTGGAGGGGGGTTGAAGGAGGCAGTGGAACGGGAACGGTTAGGGAAGCTAGCGTTGTCGATGGAGGAAGATAGTGATAGTGAGAGTGAGGACAGCTTGTTAGTGGCAGCGAGGAGACTGGACGCGTTGCTGGAGGAGTCTCGAGGGCTGCACAAGGAGCTGCAGGGCATCCACCAGGACATGCAGGTGCTGGCACAACGCGTGGCGCGCCGCAACCTCTGACGCGTTCGTACATTCACGACGATTGGTCCCTTTTTTTGGTCACTTCTTTTTGGAATGGGTTCGCACTTCTTCAAAGTCCTCTTTGACTTGGACCTCTCACTTTCTTCTTGGTTGGGGGTTGTTCAGCTCATGCCACTATTTTGACAATTTATTTTTTAAATTTTTGCTCTACTATTTCTTTTCCTTATATTTTTCTGCTTCAAAGTCCTTAATTAAAAATATAAATGCGCACTATTTTTAAATTGTCTGCTCAATTCTAACTTTTAACATAATTGCGTTGGAGTTTTTCGTACAGTATTTCACTATTCACATTAAAGCACTTTTCTTCTTGATATAACTGTAAGTACAAGTCTATATCGACCTGGAAGTTAGCTAAATGACATTTATTACCGAATACCACTATAAAATAAATACAACCAGTTCAGCCTAATTGACTTATAATTACTTTCAATTTAGACTAAGTCGAATATAGTACTAAAATGATTATAATAATTAATTCTTTATCTTTTTTGTAAACTCCAAAATAGGTATAGTCATTTGCAACTAACGAATGATCGTTTAGCGTTTGTACTCCAAAATGAAAATGAACAAATGATCGTTTAACGTTATCTATTTTGGCCACTATCTTCGTACAGTCAGCAGCAAAAAGCTACGCATATGAAGGTGTTATAAGCTCCTTATTCCCTTGTAATAAAGACTTTTTTTTTCTTTTTTTTTTAAGTGCGTAGCTACTTTTCATGCTTACCGTACATACAACTAGTGCTTCACCTACGGACCAATAGCACTACAAGTTTAAGTATTTGTATATTTTTCATCACTGTGCGAATTACTATAGGGAGCGCTGGTGGCCCAGCGGCGCACGTGTGCGGTATGCGAGGTTAAGCAATGTCGGCACAGAAAAAGTCTTGGATGGGTGACCGCTTTGAGTGGTTACTGACTAAGCGCTCCCGTGCTTTGGAAGCCACGTTAAGCCGTTAATCCCGGCTGTCTATGACAGCAGTCGTTAAGCCAAATTAGAGGCCTTCGGGCGGCTTGAGAACTTCCAATCAGTCAAGTTGCCCACTCACTTGGCAAGCCTAATCCCAATAAGGTCTAGTTTCCCTCTTGGGTCGGGAGGTCAAATGGCACTCACTTTCGTAAAAAAAAAACTAGTGGCTAATTCTTGCTTAGATAGCGGACCTCTGGCATCCTTCTGGATGCCACTGAACTGGGATAACGCCAGGTTGATGACGATGATGATGATGAATATGCGAATTGCTATAAAAATCCGTCTAGTATTTACCAGATATTGAAGATTTGGAGCAGTCCAACTACTGCCCCCCACTACGACCGCGTCTTCGCTCCTTGATGTTATATAGCCTAAATCCTTTCTCGATAAATAGACTATCCAGCACAAAAAGAATTTTTCAATTAGAACCAGAAGCTCCTGAGATTAGCGCGTTCAAACAAACAAACTCTTCAGCTTTATAATATTAGTATAGATGTAGAAATAGCTACATGATATTACGGATAGTTAGCGAGTTGTCATTTAAGGTCATTAATGTCATTATAAACGTGTTGCTAATGTAATTGACTCATTAAAGCATACGAGCGAAGCGAAGGCGATGTGCCTCTAGAGGGCAAGGAAATATCTCGCTCATATTTGGGCCGCCCGACTAGGGAACTAACTCCACATTAGAAGACCGCAGACATAACATAACATTACCACCACTTGATCTGCAGGCGCCTAGGTCGTGGACCCGGGGTATGTCCTGAAACTACGACCAAGACCACCGGGGGACGGGCAGCAGCATATCTGGAGTGCGGTGGAAATACTGCGATCGCCAACCCGCATGTCAACCGTGGCGATTATGGCATTTACCCCCTATTGTATTGGGGGAGGCCTGTGTCCAGCAGTGGACATCCTTCAGCTGATATGGTGGTAGTAGTGGTGGATCAGCAGACATGTAATGTTGCGACATTATTATTGGTAAACGGGACATAATCGCGAATAATTTTTGTACGCGTTTAGCCCCTTTTACCAATAATAATGTGTAAAAATCGTGCAAGTTTAAATCAATGTCAATGTCAATCAATAAATGTTGGTGAATACTTAAGAATGGTAGAGCTCCATTTTTTGTTCTCCTTACTGCAGCCTGTCATTTCCCTTTCGCTGCCTGTCATGGCTGCAGACTGTGAGTGAAACTTCTAGATCTCCCTAGGATGTACATACATACATACATAAATTCACGCGTATATTCCGAAAAGGGGTAGGCAGAGCACACGAAAAGATAATTTCAGTGCCACTTTTATTTATTTATTTAAACTTTATTGCACAAAATATAATCGTACAAGTGGCGGGCTTAATGCCAAATGGCATTCTCTACCAGCCAACCATTGGGCTAAACAGAGATTTATGAAAGGTGCAAAGAAAAAAGTTTGATAATTCTGCTAAGAAAATGCGAAGACAAAATCAATATAAACACTGTAAATAAACATACATAAATACAATATATTCATATAAGTTACATACATACAAGAATAGATATACTACTTCATATTAAATACATACTATAATTATAGGGATGGATTCTAGTCGAATTCTTGTATGCTTAAACAAGAATTCGCTTACGCAGCATTCGCTTGAAAGTAAACTTGCTTGGGGCTTGTCTAATCTCGAGAGGGAGTGAATTCCAGAGACGGCTTGCCTGTATGGCGAAAGAATGAGTCATGAATCTAGTGCGATGGAAAGGTATTGATAATTTGAGAACACGGGAGGTACGCAGCTGACAGCCTGGGCAAGGGGTATCAAAAACAAATTTACTTTTGAGATATCCTGGAGCAGAAGGCTCAAACAGGATTGAAAAAAGGGTGCAAAGGATTCTAAGGGACCTTTTAGCAATTGTAGGTTTATAGTTTTATTTTTATATAGATGATAGATGGAGAAAATGTGATACAAATAGTTCAACTCAGTCGTGCGCGCGGCTGCATGTGTGCGTGCTCTTGTAACTTTCGCTGTGTGTGTGCGAATGCTTGTAACAACGACTGCCGTGTCACTCGCCACTCGCAGACAAACCAAAACCGTATAGTTACAAGCGCACGCACACATAGCGCCGCGCGCACAACTGAGTTGAACTATCTGTGTTGTAGTGACAGGTTGCTTGCCCATCGCCCACAACACACTTCAACCTGCTTCCCACAGTCCTACGACACCCAAGGAAAGAAAGGGGGTTATGCTATTCTAACCCGGCACCACACGAGTGTAATGGTCGGCAAATTGCCTTCCCTAGGCTAGGATGTGTTGTGCGGTATTAGTTAGTAAGTGGATTTTGTCTAAACCAACGGCCAGGGCTCACTATCTATACTCGCCGTGTAGATATGTTTGAAATTATTAAGAGGGCGCAGTACGTTTGGTTCTCCATACAAACGTATTTATGCTCTCATTTTAAAACGCCATGCTAGAATAACATGAAACTTTGTATACACAATGGGATCCAGCTTGTCTAGGGCTGCAATTAGTTTCTGTTGCTTGAAATTATAAGGGCGAAAAAATACAGCGATTATTAAGGTTTTCATACAACAATTTCAAACATAAACTAATTTCCGACCTAGGTATGCCGGATCCCATTGTGTATACAAAGTTTCATGTTATTCTAGCATGGCGTTTTAAAATGAGAGCCTAAATACGTTTGTATGGAGAACCGATCCACACCGATCGTACTGCGCCCTCTTAAAAACATTCGTTCTTTTTTTTAAACTGCCATTCGATTTTGAATCTTCTAACTAGGATGGTAAAGTCGTTTTTGAACGGACTAATCAGACAAGTTAGTTCTTTTATTCAAAAACATTACATTAATTGTGTTTGTACATAAATTTCACATAAATAAATCATTTCATTAAAATAAATACATTGATGTCATTAAAAATAATAACAATAAGTTATAATAATTTACATTCTTCGATTATCATATGTATGTAAGCACTTTATTGTACACAATAACAGTTTAAAACATAAACATGTGTCTCAAGATCAGAGTACGAAGGCGAACATATGTAATCATATGTAATCTATGTTAGAACAAGCCCTTAAGAAAATAAAAATACATACATAGTATTAATAAATAACTAAGAACACAAAACTAAAACTAACTACAATTAAAATAATTAAAGCTATATATTAAAAATACCTATCAAAATTTTATGCCCTGGGTAGGGTGCCCATCACGCAGGCAGCGTTCCCGCGCTGGATTGCGATTGCAAGCCCTTAAAGGAAAAGTCTCGGAGACATGAATTAAAAAGAGTATAGTTAGTGACACATTTGAGATAGATAATTTATTAATAAACACTTGAATATGCAAACTATACTAATGATGGCCAAGAGCAATCCCATTAAAAAAAAACTAAGTGCAACTACCTGGGGATTAAGTGTAAAAGACACTTTCATATTTTTAGTTCTAGTCTCAAGTCGTGAATCTGAAGTCGTCAGTTTCGTATTTGGGTAAAAGACGTTATAAATTCTTTAAAATCCTGTGAACTCAAATGATTTTAAGTATACTCCCGGACGTTAGTTTTGTGTTTACAGTTTTCACCGCTGACAATTTCAATTAGTTCCATTGGAGCTTCTTTCACCTGTCACTATTAATTACAACATTTTCCGTGATCCGCTTGATGATGTTTTGCACGCACAGTTTATTGTGACGTTGCAGCATATTAAAAGTGTATGAAATTAGCACACGGGCACAGTGGAAATAAATGCAAATATCGTGTACATATTAAATATATTATTTTCTAAAAACAATGCATGACATATTCCGGGCTATCAGCGAATGTTTGTAGCATTGCGATTTCTAATTGTTTAAGTGCTTTGCTGCATCGCTGACTTGTTTTGCTATCTTAGATTTCTGCTTTTTGTGGTATGAAGTTATTATACACGTAATAGTAGGAATGGTTGTTAATAAATAATTAAAAAAAAACTAAAAAACACGACTGCGTTTCTGTGTAATTAGGAAATGAATAACGACACCTTTAAAGCTAAAAATCATCGAGCCGTTCAGGCTGCAGAGCGTTCCAACAATTGAATTTGGCGCCAAAATTCCCTCGTTTGTTTTTTTTTTAATTTAATATACCCAGTGTCACTCTCACAGTAAATACAAATCTAACGACACCTCTCAAGCTAAAATCCATCGAGCCGTTTAGGCCCCTGAGCGTGCCAAACAATTATACATACATACATACATACTCTCGAAAAACCTAACCCTCCTTCTGGCGCAGTCCGGTAATAAACTTCATATTAAATTAAAAGTCATAGTCGTACAAGCAAATTGAAAAACTCCCAAATGCCTCTCCCAAAATAAGTCCTTAGAGTCTAGATAAATTCACACATTTTTTTTTACCGGTGGCAAACAGGTATACGGCCTGCCTGATGGTAAGCCGACAGTCGAAAGCGTCTATAGGTGTCTCAGACACCTATAGACGCTTTCGACTACAGAACAATCACTAAAGCGTTACCAACCCTATTTTACGTATAGCTATGAGAATCCGTTGTATTGACAGCTAAGAGGCACATGCAGGTCCCTCACTTCCAACACAGCATCCTCGGGAGCTGTGGCGACCTTACTCATCATCAGGAGCACAACACCACATAACTAGAAACCATTAAGTAAATATAAACACGAAAAATATGTTAAAATTTATCTTTTTGTCAATAATTCTCTCGTTTTGATAATTCCCCTACACTCAAATTAACGTTTGTATATTGTATAAGCCTGAGATGTACCGATTGTGTATAATACTTAATATCATTATCTTAATAAGTTTCCGTTCTTGTCTTATCTACAACAACCTGTCTACTAATAAGTTATTCGTGGATAATGCTATTGACTGTACATGAACCTATACTATTTGTAATAATTATGCTAGTTGTAATACATATTGTATAGTTGTTTGTTATCCCTTGAAAATAAATAAATAAATAACTATATGGCAAATAGTGGTGTTTTAACTATCACATTAGTCATTACTTTATCAGCGGCCATCAGCAGTATGTCTTGCTGATAACAGCTGATTGCAGGGTTCATTGACGTTTGGACATCGTACGCGATAATGCATTTGCATGTTAAAAGTAATGATTATATTAATTGCTTTATTTGTGTATGTGCTACGTCACTATAAGGAATATAAGTCTTCAAAATTTTATAATTGTTCTTTTACTTTTCAAGCTACTCTACTTTGGAACTCTCTCCCCGTGGAATTGAGGCGTGCTTAATCTATTGCTGCATTTAAATCACAGCTAAAAGAACACTATCTGTCCCTTCCATGATTCTTTCATCCTACTATCTGCTTCTTTCGACTCTATGGCTCATATTGTAGTTACTATTTTATGTATATATTTATATATATTCATATTTATTTATATATGTAGAAATGTATCTATTTATGTTTATTAATATGATTTATGTATATGTACTAATATTTACGTGATTGTATATAAGTTTGAATTCAGTCATTCTTTTGTTTGCCACCCACTTTTAATACGTTTGTTGCTATTTTTCCCGCTAGGTTGTCTGGAAGAGATTGCTCTTTAGCAACAAGACCGCCTGTTGTTTACCTCTAGTTTTAAGTTTTTTACGCTGTTATAATAAGTTATGTAATTTATTGAGGTGTGCAATATTTTTTTTTTGTATTGTATTGTATAAGGTACACGTGCTAGAAACTGACCCGATGTATGAGACTATCAATCTTACGAATATGTCACATGATACAGGTGAGCACAAAAATACAGGCATCTGGCATCAAGTATTGAGTAATATGACACACGTTGGGATGTTTACCGTACTAACGCAAGAAAAATGATTAGTCATACAATTATTAACCAAGTGAATTACGCTAGTGTGTAATATTTTTTTATTCAATTTGCAATATGAAAGCATTACGAAGTCTCCAATAAGGCACGAAAGACACGTTTGCGTGGTATAATCAGCGACAAAAAATTGGCCCAAAGGTTCGGTTCTCACACTTTCCAACGATTTTGGGACCACTTTTGAGCGCAAGCCTCCTCTCATGGATGAACAGGAAATCCGCAGAAGAACCACAGTAACCTACATAGCCCGAAGTACTTAAGTTAAGCGGCGGTGGACAGGCCACATTGCTCGGAGTACTGATGGCGGATCGCTCGTGGCCCAGCAGCGCCCACGTACCGCGTGCGGTATGCGAGGTTACGCAACGTGGACCTGGGTCAGTTCTTGGATGGGTGACCGCTTTGAGTGGTTACTAACTAAACGCCCCCGTGCTTTGGAAGGCACGTTACTCCGTTGATCCCGGCTGTTATCTTTGACAACAGTCGTTAAGCCAGGTTAGAGGCCTTCGAGTGGCTTGAGACCTTCTAACAGTCAACCCACTCATTTGACAAGAGGGGTCGATGTTGCACCACGTCCGTAGGGAGTACCCACCATTACCCTACACGTGACCCCTGGGTGGTGCTAAAAGTGCAACAAAACTGGCAACCGTGCTGTCTTCTCGAAGATCTCACGGTTCAAAATTAATTGCCATACGATTATTACCGGACGACGCAGCGTTGGAAGGCCCCCGCGAGGTGGGCTAATGACCTGGTTGAGGTCGTTAGAATGCGCTGGATGCGGGCAGCCCATGGCCAATGGTTGTGGCATTCTCTGAGGGAGGTATACATATGTCCAACAGTGGACGTTATTCGGCTGGTGATGATGCTGGTCATAAGTTCCCACGCTGTCCCAGTGCGGGTAAGACACTTCACATCATCATCCTAGCGTTATTCCCAATACAGTTGCATCCTGAAGGATGCCTGGGGTCCGCTACGTAATCTCGAGAATTGGCGTAGGCACTAGTTTTCACGGAAGCGACTGCCATCTGACCTTCCAGCCAAGGGGGAAACTAGACCTTATTGAGATTAGGGTTGGAAAGAAACTTTACATACCTATATTGCAGGTGTATGCAGGTGGATCTGTTATCATACCTACAGATTGTAAGTAACATCGAGCTGAAAAATACCCTGGTTTCAGACCGTTTTCTTGAGCAGAAAAATATTGATATATTAATATCATCGATAAAAATCTTAATCTGTTACCGTATGACAAGAAAATAGCGATACGAACTAGCACCGTCAGCGCTTCTCGATGCTGCGAAAAAACTCTTGATTTCACTTCAATATAATCAGGGTACACCCTATAATGGTATGATACCAGATTGTAAGTTTTCGGTACATACAATGTTACTTGTTTACTCCGTATATTTATATGTTTGACGAGTATATAATCACAATCTGTTTCATTTTAGTGTTGACTTTCAATTGGTTTCGGTTGAGAAAAAAAGAAGAAACTACCTATAGCTTATTTGAAATAATAAATCAAATTGATCCAAATAGCAATTGAATGAATACAATGATACGGGCTCTATTTATTGTCATTGAAATAAAGTCGATGTGAGTCACTCGCAAGCGAAAGGCCCCTCTTTTTCGTTGTCGATAAGCATTTCTTATTGTGTCAGTAAGAAAATGACGTCTTAATGACTTCGCCAAAAGGTATCCTAATAATTGGGAATTAATTGATTAAGGCGCGTAAATCGCAATGTAATCGTAAGCGGTGTTCGTTAAAATCTGAATGTATGGAAAGTTTGGCAAGTTTGTATGGGATGACAGCTGCCGGCGCCATATTAAACGTTGATCGGTCTGTGATTGTAAGTTGGTGCAACTAACACTAAACATTTGGAGCGTGTATCTAGTGAAGGCATTTTTACCCGACTGTGGCTGAAGGAGGGTTGTGTGTTTGAGTGTATATACAGCCTTGGCCAAAAGTCGGTACTTATTAAAATTTGTTTCATTTATTAATTTCATCAATAATCATAGAAAATTTAAAAAAAAATCATAACACTATTCATTCACATTAACGATAATTGCACGGAAATAATGCAATTGGGATCTATTCAAAGTCAAAGTCAAAATATTCTTTATTCAAATAGGCCTAGCAACAAGCACTTTCGAATCGTCAGTTATAACATGTATTAACATATATATTAATTATTTTTTAGAGCAATTTATTGATGCTATTATTATTCTTTAAAATAAATATTGTATTTTTGTAGACATGTAAGAAATTATTGTGTACTAAAATTCACAATAGGATCGCAAAACATAAATAATAATAATAATTAAAAAATATAAATAATATAAATCTAGACATTTTCTAGAATAAAAAAAAAAACTTCAGAAGAAAATAATAAGATCATATTAATATCTAATGCCATACTGATTATTTCATTAATATTTCAGTCACAATTAATCCCACGGTGTTTTATCATTCATGTAATTGTGTGTGCTATAATATGCTTTCGATATGAGTTGACAGACTGTCCAGTTAGGTAGGTCCAACTTCGAGAAAGAGGTTAATCGTCGAATCCGACTCGGTTGGGCAGCGTTCGGGAAGCTACGGCACATCTTTTCGTCCAATATTCCGCAGTGTCTCAAGACAAAAGTCTTTGACCAGTGTGTGTTGCCAGTGATGACATATGGCACTGAAACGTGGTCGCTTACTATGGGCCTCATAAGAAGGCTCAAAGTCACCCAAAGGGCAATGGAGAGAGCTATGTTGGGAGTTTCTCTGCGTGATCGCATCAGGAATGAGGCCATCCGCAGCAGAACCAAAGTGACCGATATAGCCCTCCTACCTATAGGCAGTGGGCGGGGCACATAGCACGTAGAACCGATGGCCGTTGGGGCGGAAAGGTTCTCGAGTGGCGACCACGTACCGGAAGGCGTAGCGTGGGCAGGCCCCCCACTCGGTGGACTGATGACCTGGTGAAGGTCGCGGGTGTCCGCTGGATGCGGGTGGCGCAGGACCGGTCATTGTGGAAGTCTTTGGGGGAGGCCTATGTCCAGCAGTGGACGTCTTTCGGCTGACATGATGATGAGTTGACTTTACATTATTTTTAAATTTATTCCGCAATATTGCATATTTATTCCGCAAATTTTATTGCAAATTTAGTTTTCTAGGATAAATAGCTACTGCGAAATGATTACTACTAAAGTTTTCTAGGTGTTTATATTTTTTTATAACACACAAATATACATTCAGTTCCTACTTTGGATGTACAAACTAACTTAACCAATATCAGGCTTAGGACTAAATTAACATTGCGTATATGCAAGCTTTCAAAAGAGAAACACTGGTAATTAGAACAACAGAATACTAAGTCAATATGAGACAACAGCAGCCGAAGTGGCAAAAACTGAAATTATTGATATATTAACATTCATAAACTAAAAAACAAAAACTGATAAAGTGAGTATGCGTGTATGTGTGTGTGGTGTGTGTGTGTGTGTGGTGTGTGTGTGTGTATGTGTGTGTGTGTGTGTGTGTGTGTGTGTGTGTGTGTGTGTGTGTGGGTGTGTGTGTGTGTGTGTGTGTGTGTGTGTGTGTATTATCGAGTGAGTGTGTGCTCATTTAATTAAAACTTTTGTTTCATGAAGGCCCATTAACGTCACCTGCGATTCGGTGTATTTGACTCAAAACTATTATACAAAACGCACCCAACTTGATTGTTTTGAAGTATATCATTGAGTATTATTCATGACTGTAATGTATAGGTAAGACTAATATTGTTGTTGTAAAATTTACTAATACTTATGCATTTATTTATCCTCTTGACTATTTAAATAAATACGTATTGAAACTTCCTCATTAGAGTAATATTGAATTTTCCTCCAGCGTCAAGAACTCCACGGTGACCGTCATCTACGGTGACATTAAAACTCCACGTTGACCGTCATCTACGTTCTAATGCGGAGGACTCCAGGATCTCAGTACTGAACGCACTGAGCACCTAGCGATTTACTCCTTTTGGCTCGTCTTAAAGCGACCCACGTCTCCTTCCCTGTGGTTGATACCCAGATGCTGCAGCCTCCACCACAGGGTGCACCTGCAACCCCAATGACCCCCTTTATTCGCTTTTACGTCAGGTAGGAGAGACCGTCGACGTATTCTTGCCCGAGGGGTATATTAGCACCTATGGATTTGTTTTACTGCTTAAAGCTACTCGTATGTACTCGTATTTAAAGTAAAAGTTTCTGTTTGGTTGAATAGTCAAGCGAATGTTCCACTTCCAGCCAGCTATTAATATACCTACTTCTTTTTTGAGCTGTGAAGTAGGTGTGGGCTGAAAATCAGCGCTGTACAGCCGACCGGGCTTGCAGCTCAATTAACGCACCGATTTCGTTTTAACTTAGTTGTGTTCCTTCTGTGTACTTGCATTTTTTTTCGACAGTAAATTTTTTGCTATTTATTTCATTTACTGTAACTGGGCCAAAATAAATTCAATAACAATGCCGTGTAAACTGCTCATAAAGGTCTTAATTACGAGTTAATTAATATATGGTAATGAGCGGTAACTGGTCATAACCCGATCACGGCCCAGTTATTGCGTTGCATCACACGATGTAAAATATTTTAACTTCGTGAAACAACGACTGCTTGTTTGCTAAACATATGACTTGTGGACAGCTCAACACTATCACTAGTATTTCTCGATTAAAATAGCAGTGATTTTTCGATACATCGGATAGTACCCATGGATAAAAGAACATGTGATATCGAAAATATAAGAGAATTTGGGAATACCTCGGCACTCTTCAAAAAAATGAGAGAAAAGGTTTCCTATGCATCGGCAACGTGCGAGTGACGCTTTACATATCATCAGATGGGCCGTCAGCATTTGTCACCGATGTGGTATAAAAAAAATTGGCGATCGGGCCACAGCCTTATTGCAGGTGACAGCACATTAATGGAAGATTCAGACCAAACGGCCGGAGTCGGCGCGCACGCCACCATATAGTCTAAGGAATTCGAAGGCTCCATACAGAAGCTAGACTCGTATCCAAACGGCAGCGGCAGAGCCGGCAGCAGCCGACCGGCTGCTCGCAACCCATTCAAATATGAAATCTAACTTCTGCATGGAGGGTTCGAATTCCTTTGACTCTATTGGGGTGCGAATCGTCCATAATAGTTCAAATTGTTTATTGCAGGCACAGTGCGTACGCGCCGGTCGCTGCGCGGCGGCGGCGCGTGCGCTTGACGCGGAGTGCCGCTCGCTGCGTTTCCTTGACGACGTGCTTGCGTTGCTGCGGGGCGACGTCACTGCCGCTACTGCGAGGGCGTGGCCCTTTGCGCTGCCAGACAGAATACCCGGCAGGAACTATATAGTCTGAGGTAAGAGAAGCTACGGTGGCTCAGTAGTTCAAACATGCGGCTGTCGTGGGTTCGAATCCCCGCTCGTGTCAATGAGTTTTTCGGAATTTATGTACGGAATTACATTTGATATTTAACGTTAGTTTTCGGGAAAGAAAAACATGGGTGAGGACCAAATTTATTAACCATAGTCATGGCATTTTAGTTCCGTTGTGAGAAATGTTACCCATATAAATTGTATGACAAACTTTCGTTTCCCAACAAAAAAAGAAGTTGTCGTCCTTCTTACATAGTCAGGAAACCTGCATATATCTGAGAAGTCCCTTTAGAGCAGCGTGGGGACTACTTCCCTATCCCTATTATCAATGAAAGGTCTGTGTCCAGCAGTGGGACGTATATATAAATAATGCATATCGTAATGATGATATGCTCACTGCGTTTCCTGGACGACATGCTTGCGTTCACGTCGCCGCCGCTTGTGCGAGGGCGTGGCCCATCGCCAGACGTACTACTTGACAAGTTGCGGTAAGATCGTCAAATTATTAGAACCGCCGCCTAATGAACGCCTCCAGGGGTGTCCATTCATCCCAAGTCTGACACGTAACTTAAGTTTTTTAAAAATAATCAATAGGTTTTCAATTATACTAACAGAAATACCTAGTTGCGTGCAAAACTCCGGAACTGTCACGCCGCTGCGTTAATCATAAGGTCGCATTAATGCACAAGCGGCTGTCAGGCGAAAGATGAAACGCCCGCGCCCGCGCTACTCGTTGTGAAGATATTTTTTTCGCACATTTTTCATTTTTTATTAGTTTTGTTTTCGAAACGGTTAAACGGCTTTTTAGAACTTTTAAGAGCTCCTTAGACAAAATGGCGAAAACGGAACGTTTATCGGTTCGTCATGTCGCCCGTCCGTATGTCACCGATTTACTCAGAGACTATAAGCACTACAATTATGAAATTTGGTAGAAAGGTGTAGGCTATGACCGCTATGTGAAATTACGAAAAAACTATTAAACTGGGGGGGCAAATGACATACAGGTTTCTAAAAAACTTTGTCATTTAAGTCAACGGTTGGCGAGATATTAGCTGTCAAAGTCGTAAAAAGTGAGTCCCCTCCCTTTAATTTTCAAATTATGAATAAAATCAAGATGATGTTCAAGATCATTTAAATGATTTTTGGTTTGAACAAGGTCTAAAATAATAATAGGTTTTTGTGAATAATAAAGACCAAGTGCGGGTAGTACGGAAAACCCGTGCGGCTAGAAGATGTTGATACCCGCTGAAGCCAGTCAGCTCGTGACCACGGATGTTGCGATACATTCGAAACGTCGGGCACACCTCAGGTGATTAATTTTTGTACGCGATTAAGTCCCGTTTACCAATAATAATGTGTAAAAATCGTGCAAGTTTAAATCAATATATACTGACAGTATCTCATCAAGTGAGGAAATCTTTGCGACATCACATCAGTAAGCTCACGTCAAAGAACAAAATAGCACATATCGATTCCGCCCCGCTTAGTCAGAAAGTCGCCTTAGTCCCGCAACTGGGGCCGGTGGTCGTGTTAAACGGCAGTTAGCGGACATGACGTCACGCCCGGTGGAACTGTTCGTTAAACGCTCGTCGGTTCGAGTCGTGATTAGTGTTTGATGAGGATTTCGATAATTATTTCATTGGTGGCAACTTTGTTGTTATAAACTTGTGCGGATTGCCCAAAAATACTTTGAGATTTAAGGTAACTGTCCCAGTGGTTGTCACTTATTAAATTAGAGCGCTTGTGGCCCAGCGGCGCCCGCGTACCGCGTGCGGTATGCGAGGTTAAGCAATATGGGCGCAGGTCAGTTCTTGGATGGGTGACCGCTTTGAGTGGTTACTAACTTAGCGCTCTCGTGCTTTGAAAGGCACGTTAAGCCATTGATCCCGGCTGCTGTCTACGACAGCAGTCGTTAAGCCAAGTTAGAGGCTGGGTGGTGCTAAAAATGCAACAAAAACTGTCAACCGTACTTGTCTTCTCGAAGATCTCACGGTTCGAAAATAAATGCCATACGATTAAATCAACTAAATACTTAACAATGTCAATTTTTACTCACTACAAATATTACGAAGAGAGACCTATGTTCAGTAATGGGCGATCGATGGATCATCATCATCATCATCATGATAGCCGAAAGACGTCCACTGCTGGACATATGCCTCCCCCAAAGACTTCCAAAATGACCAGTCCTGCGCCACCCGCATCCAGCGGACACCCTCTACCCTCACCAGGTCATCAGTCCACCGTGGGGGGATCCTGCCCAGTGGGCGATTGCAGACTAAAAATGATGATAATGATGATGATGAAAAAAAATATTATTGAAATTTAAAACTAAAACAATATACCTATTAATCTGTGCTTATTGAGGTACAGTAACACAAATTGATAGTTACACCTAGTTACTAGAGAAATGGTACATACAGGAAGGAAATTTAAATGTTTTAGTTACATTAATGTGGGCCTAGTGAAAAAGGGTTAAAGTGCGGTAAATTTGTACACGACTACAAATAGATCGATCTACCCAAAGTTACAAAAATATGTATCTACGACCTTTATGTTAAATCAATAAAGACACGGATACATATTTTTGTAAATCTAGTTGTATTTTTCTACTTAAGGTTGACTGGTTGAAAATGTCATAAGTATTTCATTAAGTCCACCTTTTGTACGATACTTGTTTTGTGCAATAAAAATTAAATAAATAAATATCAGTTTTAATCCTTTAGTATGAGATCAAATTTTTTAGGCTTATTTATTTGATTGTGTATAAATGAGTTCTTCGAATATGTAAGTCATAATTTGTGGGTAATTTTATTTACAGGTTTTCACTCACGACACCGAGCAGAGCTTGATATCCTAAGTAAAATTTTATTTATGTTTTAACGTTGATTGTTACAGATAAAAAAGCGGACAGGCGTTTTGCATCCGCACAGAAGTTTCAATAGGAGAAAGAAGATATGAAGCGTTTAGTGAAAGTGATATTGGATATACTGTCTGCTTACACCTTACTGTGTTTATTCTGCGGTTAGTCAAAAATGCACTAGCCATAAATAGTAGATTGTTAACCGATTGAAAGGCACCCATTTCTAACGAGAAATTATGGCGCTCGAACGACGCGAGGATGGCAATAGTTCGAGGCTGAAATGGGTGGTTTCACTCGAGGTAAACACTTTGTTTTTCATTACGAATACGAAGAAACTAAAAAAAAGCCAATTACGCAAGAACTTTTTTTTATACTTTTCTCTGCTCTGGAGCAGAAATGTACAACTTTCAGCACGCCACTTATATAATTATTAACAATAACCCACTTTCGGAGTGTGAGAGATGAAAAATGTTGTACGAAATAGACACAAATTAAGACTCGGCTTTGAAGTATAGAAAATCCCCTAATGACTGGTTAACGCCCAGATTTTATTTAATAAAATCTTGCTGTCGCAAACCCTATACATTAGATTTGTATATCTTGTCTTATTGGGGGATATTTATTGCTTCAATGTCGTATTCTAGACTAAATTTCTATCACATATATGTTACATAACTACAATAGGACAGTGTGGGTGTAGCCTAAATACCCTCTCGTCGAAGTTAATGATTTTGAATCAGGCATCATCTAAGTTAAACGTTAGACCTAATAAAATACATCATCATCATCATATCAGCCGAAGGACACTGCCGGACATAGGCCTCCCCCAAAGAGGGCCTCAATGACCGTTCCTGCGCTACCCTGATCCAGTGGACTCCCGCGACCTTTACCAGGTCATCAGTACACCTTGTGGGGGGCATCAAAATACATGCTATTATGCAATTGTTATAAGATAATTTGTACTGTCAAAAATATACTGTATGTCTAGTCAAGCTGATTGACAGGTATTTAAACTGTACACTAATGGACATATAACTACATATAGTTACAATATGTCAGTCACTACGAGTAGATGTTATTAGCAAATATCCATGTATCCACCACCACCACCATATCAGCCCTAGGACGTCCACTGCTGGACATAGGCCTCTCCCAATGTCATGGGGGGTAAATGCCATAATCGCCACGCTTGGCATGCGGGTTGGCGATCGCAGTATCTCCACCGCACTCTAGGAATGCTGCTGCCCATTCCCCGGTGGTCTTTGTCGTAGTTTTAGGACATACCCGGGTCCAATATCCATGTATGTAATTATTAAATTAAAGAATTAATTTAAATTTAATAAGGTACTCGAAAAGACTTGATATTTTTAATGTAATTTAAAATACTCATTATAGGTAACAGACATATTTAGTTTTGTCGGTTTACATTTGCAAGTACATGAATGCAATTTTGATTAGATCATTATACATTGCTGGATTTGATCGTAATCGTCTTACCTCGGCACCCCTTAGCCCCACAATCTAACGAAAATTGCATACAAGTTTTAGCAAATTTATATTGGCCTTAAGATAAAATAATCGAATGTTAAAATGTAGACAGGTTGTTTCAAAACCTGTTGAAAGGACAGAACACAATTGTTTTTAAGATTCTGTACCAAAATGGTAAAAAAGCAACGGTTATGGTGTCACTCTGTCTGTCAGTCTTTTGTCAGAACTTTTATCCCCCTGCCCCCTCCATGTATCGGTAAATTTTCACAGAAAATAAAAAAAAATATGTTCTATGCATGTGGGTTAGCCTTGTTCCAAATTTCAAATGGATGGCATAAGTAGTTCTTAACATATTTATATTTAGCAATGTGACAGACAGACAAAGCGGCAACATAAGGGTTCCTTTTTTTACCATTTTGCGACGTAATCCTATAAATTAACGTTGCTCATTTAGTACCTAGACACTGTTTCAATGTGTATATTTCTGTGTATTTCGCGTGTGTGCGTGGAAACACTTATGGAAGTTCATTTTTAGATCGGAGTTACTCTAATTAAATACTCGTAAAATATACAATATTCCTATCGTGAAAAATGCGTATAATTAGTGGCCTTAGTGGGCTGGAAAGACCTTTGTACATACATACATACATATAATCACGCCTGTTTCCCAGAGGGGCAGGCAGAAATCACGGATTTCCACTTGCTACGATCCTGACATACAACTTTCGCTTCATGAACTTTCATAACATTGCCGATTTAGGGTACTCCTGACCTGGCCTTTCTGCAGAATGTCTCCGATTTGGTCGGAGTACGTTCGCCGAGGTCTTCCCCTTCCAACTTTTCCATCCACTCTTCCTTCATACACTCGTTTTGTCAATCTTCTTTCATCCATCCTCTCTACATGTCCAAACCATCTTAGCATACCTTTCTCAATTTTCTCAATTTGTAGAGACCTTTGTAGATACAACTATATAATTACGTAGGTATAAGTAATAACTTAAGTTTTAAAAAATGCCTTTCTTCTGAAAAAATAAGGATGGAGTAAAATTTTATGGTCATATAATTCTGTGACGAAGAATATTTCAGGTATACGTGTCCGTTTTCATATGTCTACATATTTTAATCGGTTATTGTGCAAAGAAATATACTCCGCAATATTATTATAAATTTTTGTTTTATTTATGTTGGATAAATACAATTTAGAATGAATGAATGAATGAATAAAATTTATTTTGAAACAACAACAATACAAGAAAACAGTTTACAAAAATCATAAATCAAAAAGGTATCAGTTGTCTCAAAAAAGGAGCCCACTCAGCATGAGTCGAGGCAGGGGGCCACGACGCTGATTTTCGGTGGGTCCTATAATGACTAACCTAAAACTAAGACTAAGAAATCGCTTAACTTAACGGGCTTATAACTGTATTTCATTATTGGACATATTATGCGGAGGGATGAAAGTCATGTGACAAGAAAGGTATTAGGCATGAATGTGGAGGGATGTAAGAGGAGGGGTAGACCAAGGAAAAGGTGGATGGATTGCGTGAGAGACGATATGAAAAGGAAGGATGTGAGTGACTAGATGACGGGCGATAGAGAGTTATGGAAGAAAAAATCATGCTGCGCCGACCCCAAGTAAATGGGAAAAGGGCACGCGAATGATGAACTGTATTTCATTATTGAGTTTGTACAATCAAGATAATTTTACCACAGACTTCGTACGTCTTACAAGTACAGATGTATTGTAAAATGATTTTCTTTCGGGAACACTCGGATCTCAATCGGAATACCATGACACCCGAACTGTCAATCAATGATTGTATTAAATGAGTGACGTTTTCATATCCATAATTATGGAACTTTATTGTTTAGTGTCGAATGTCAAAGTGCAAAAGGTTTTTGCCATCTTATTCCGATTGAGATGCGAGTTTTCCCTAAAGAAAATCATTTTGCAATACATCTGTACAATATAGTCGAGGGCGTAAATATGTTTACTTATTTTATTATTTATTTAATACCACAAAATATCCCGAACATCAGCCGATACTATACCGAAGATATCCCGGACATCAGCCTGTACGAGATTAGAATGGCTCTTAAGCAGCTGAAGAACAACAGGGCACCCGGTGAAGACGGAATTACAGCTGAACTCCTGAAGGCGGGTGGAAAACCGGTCCTTAGGGCCCTTCAGAAGTTGTTCGACTCCGTCTTACTGGAAGGGAAAACTCCAAAGGCATGGAACAGAGGTGTGGTGGTGCTGTTCTTCAAAAAGGGTGACAACTCCTTACTGAAGAACTACCGACCCATCTCACTTCTGAGCCATGTCTATAAGCTGTTTTCAAGAGTCATTACGAACCGTCTCGCACGCAGGCTAGATGACTTCCAGCCTCCCGAACAAGCCGGTTTCCGAAGAGGCTTTAGCACCGTAGACCACATCCATACGCTCCGTCAGGTTATACAGAAGACTGAGGAGTATAACCTGCCCCTCTGTTTAGCGTTCGTGGACTACGAGAAAGCCTTCGATTCGATCGAAACCTGGGCTGTACTACAATCTCTCCAGCGGTGCCAAGTGGACTACCGGTATATCGAAGTGCTGAAAAGTTTGTACAAGAACGCCACTATGTCAGTCCGACTCCAGGACCAGAACTCAAAGCCTATTCCGTTGCAGCGGGGAGTCAGGCAAGGAGATGTTATTTCTCCTAAACTGTTCTCCGCTGCACTGGAGGATGTTTTCAAGACTCTGGACTGGAGAAGGCTAGGCATCAACATAAACGGCGACTACCTCACTCACCTTCGGTTTGCTGACGATATAGTAGTCTTGGCTGAGACCATGGAAGATTTAAGTACAATGCTCAATGACCTCAGTAAAGCCTCCGAGCGAGTTGGTCTAAGGATGAACATGGACAAGACGAAGATCATGACAAATGCCCATGTCGCACCAACTCCCTTAACAATCGGACACTTTACGCTCGAAGTTGTAGACGATTACGTATACCTAGGACAGACTGTCCAGTTAGGTAGGTCCAACTTCGAGAAAGAGGTTAATCGTCGAATCCTACTTGGTTGGGCAGCGTTCGGGAAGCTACGGCACATCTTTTCGTCCAATATTCCGCAGTGTCTCAAGACAAACGTCTTTGACCAGTGTGTGTTGCCAGTGATGACATATGGCACTGAAACGTGGTCGCTTACTATGGGCCTCATAAGAAGGCTCAAAGTCACCCAAAGGGCAATGGAGAGAGCTATGTTGGGAGCTCGCATCAGGAATGATCGCATCAGGAATGAGGCCATCCGCAGCAGAACCAAAGTGACCGATATAGCCCTCCGAATCGCTAAACTTAAGTGGCAGTGGGCGGGGCACATAGCACGTAGAACCGATGGCCGTTGGGGCGGAAAGGTTCTCGAGTGGCGACCACGTACCGGAAGGCGTAGCGTGGGCAGGCCCCCCACTCGGTGGACTGATGACCTGGTGAAGGTCGCGGGTGTCCGCTGGATGCGGGTGGCGCAGGACCGGTCATTGTGGAAGTCTTTGGGGGAGGCCTATGTCCAGCAGTGGACGTCTTTCGGCTGACATGATGATGATGATGATGATGACCACAAAATAAAAAAATACATTTGAATACATGTAGTCGCGGGTGTCCGCTGGATGCGGGTGGCGCAGGACCGGTCATTGTGGAAGTCTTTGGGGGAGGCCTATGTCCAGCAGAGGACGTCTTTCGGCTGACATGATGATGATGATGATGATGACATGTAGTACTCGCCAAACTGTTGTTTGATGGCGAGACTCGAGAGACGCGCCGTTTCATCAAATATACTTAACTTATTATATTAGTTATACTGATCACTATACATTCCGATCTACCTTATTCTATAAATGTACTAGGCAGAACAATCTGTAGTTATAGGTGTATAAATACGCAGTCTATACGCCGTATTTTGACGCGTAAATTCTTTGAGTGAGCTTGACCTTTCTATTTTGTCTGTAATGATTTTTGTTTTCATTTATTTGTTTCCATTTTTAACTTATAATATGTATGTACTTGCCCAGTCTACGCAGATTTGTAAAGTATGTATATATACTTAGAGAAGTTTTTTTTTCTATGTCATTTCTATCTGTGAGAACCTATAATTGGCCTCCGATTTTTATATATTGCCAAATTGTTTCATGTGCTGTTGGTTTTCCAATAAATAAATAAATAAATAAATCTGTACCTCTAGTATTTTTTTTTAAACTGAAACAAACTCAGAGTACCCAGAGTAGACGTCAAATAATAATAACGCTAAGAGCGAGAAGATCATATACAAAATTGAATAAGAGCGACGGAGAGGGATATATCATTTGTTGTCCTTTTCATAGTTCCACTTTTCTTTATTTGCCTCAATGTCATCTAAACGTCAAGTCAAATAGTTTGAGGGTGGTATTCCACTCGTCCAATATCTTTGTCTAATCTTTGATCAAAGTTCTTTGACGTAGGCCCATTCCACTCATGCAATATCTTTGCCCAAGCTTTTTTTTTTCATGCGTAGCCATATTGATTTAACTGTCATCGGAATCTTTGATCAAATGTCGGGGTCCCATCCAAGTTTGATGAAATCATCCAATTTCTTTGATCAAAGATATTGAATGAGTTTAATACGGGGTGGTATTCTACTCATCCAATATCTTTGTCCAATTTCTTTGTCAAGTCTTTGATCAAAGTTCGTTGACGTAGGCCCATTCCACTCATCCAATATCTTTGTCCAAGTTCTTTTTTCATGCGTAGCCATA
Organism: Notocelia uddmanniana; assembly: GCA_905163555.1. NCBI lineage: Eukaryota > Metazoa > Arthropoda > Insecta > Lepidoptera > Tortricidae > Notocelia > Notocelia uddmanniana. Next base: position 1,205,006 of record LR991056.1, read on the forward strand.
TTGATTTAACTGTCATTAGAATCTTTGATCAAATGTCGGGGTATCATCCAATTTCATTGATCAAATGTATATTGGACAAAGATATTGGATGAGTGGAATACCTCCCTGAGGCAAATAAACGATTACCCGGCCAAATTAAAGAGGTTGTTTATTGTAAGCCGCCAGACGTTTAAGACTAGTTCTCAATTTCGTATCGCTTTGTATACGAACGTTTTTCGAACTACATTGCTAACTACTAACATTTTCAATTAAAGTAATACTCTACAAACCTATCTAATCACGACGTGTAATTTTTTGAGCTGAGCGAAGCGAAGCTCATTCTTAGGCGACAGATGTATTTTGTTTGAGTTCGTACTCCTCCTAGAAGCTTCAACCGATCACGCTCAAATTTTGCATATCGATAGGTGACATCATGACGATGGTTTAGATATAAAAAAAATTAAAATTGGACATACCACGGAGGAATAATCACTGAAAAACATAATTTCCGTATATGTCAACGCTAAGCGAGTAGCTGTCAGGGAGTTTGAGACCGGGTAGACGCGCTCAGCTCAACATTTGCAACCAGCAAACTGCATTGCATACCTAGTTATTCTAAAATTGAGACACCATTTCAAAGGATGCAGTTTTTAAACCCTACACATTACTAGACCAACATAGTTAGAGCGCGCCTAAGCTGTCAACACAGCACATCCAATTAGTGCAGCGGAGTCACTCGAGACCGACACAGACCACCGACGCAGAGGGGTCACTTGAATGAGGCTTAATTAAATGCAAACGCAATGGATGCACTTGGTAGTGTATATTTAAAGGCATGTATTTATTTTATATTTTTAGATGGATGTAAATATTTTTTTGCCCGTTTGCCTGAAACACAGGGAGCATCCTAAATCAGGCACGTGTTATTTTTTCTCCGTCGATAAGTTTAGGCAACACAACAACATAATTTGTAAAATGAGTTAAAAAAAATTACAAGCTTTTTTGACACTATCTGTGTTCGGGTGGAATCTTGCAAGTCTTGCAACTCAATTTTGAAGCAGATATCTTCAACAGATTGAGCTAAAATTTGGCATACTTATGTAAGTTCGGTGACAATGCAACCCAACCCCACCGAATTGATCTAATGATGGAGACGGAAGGTTGCCATAGCAACTCCTAAACTACACAAGATAAACCGCTCGTGTTTGGTCTCATTCGAACCGTCTCAATAAACAGTTGAAGACTGTCGAAACCAAAGTACGGTCGGCAATAAAAGCTTTTTTTATTTATTATAGCCTCTTGTTGACCATCCCGGTTTTTCCGCTTTTTGTTAGTTTTCCTTGCTATTTGTCCTGGATGTCCACTTGCCAATCGGCAAAGGCCTCCTCCAGCCTTCTCCACTCGTGCCTGTCTCTGGCGACCCTGCTCCATGTGACTCCCGCAACAGGCCTTATGTCGTCGTCCCACCTTTTGTGCTGCCTTTCTCTTCTCCTCTTACAGCCCCTTGGGTACCACTGGGTCACCTTTTTGCTCCACTTGTCACTGCCTCTTATAGTGTGGCCAGACCACTTCCATTTGAGTCTCCTGATTTTTGTGACTATGTCTTGTACATTGGTCTGGTTCCTTATGGCTTGGTTATTTATTTTATCGGCTCGCCTTATCCCCAACATACTGCGCTCCATTGGCAGATACGTAGTTTATTCAGTTGGTTCTTTGTGAACAAAAAACCAATAAAAGCTTATACCAAAAATGATTTTTTTATTGAAACTTACTTCCACTTGTAACCATTTTAGTACTGTTTTTTTACCGGAGACATATCAAATTTAAAATTCATTTCAAATTAATGTACAATAACTTGATTTCTTTTTTTAATATTGATCCGTTTGGACCGAAAATTTGATTTTATCTGATTTTCCCAAATGGTGACATCGAGCTAAAACTAGTGAGTGAGAGAGACATAACTTTGGCGACGGTTGAGCCGAGCCTTTATAATTTTAACCGTAGGCACTATTGTTGCGTTTTCTTCAAGTAAATTGTCTGTCCCTACAACTCTATGGCTCTATTAATCACGGCTCGCCCCTACTCGATCCATAACCAATCCGCCGCGATAGAGCTATACCGTACCGCCCAGACTACAGTGACACATTGCCGTTCTGACGGCCTGATCGATTGTCAGATCAGGGTTATACTGACGATGTTATCTTGGACTTACCTCGACGATAGGTCAGCATACAGAAAAATACAAACATATTACATTGTACAATGTTATTATTATTATTATTGAATTACTGGTGGGATGCGACGCCAACGCCCACCACACCAACTGGGGGAGCACCAATATCATCGACAGAGGTGAGTTACTGCATGACTTACTGTTAACTTACGGTTTCCAAATTTTAAACGTAGGTTTTGAACCGACCTTTGTTACTAGGGCTAGGAAGGAAGTCCTAGACATAACTTTTGCCACAACGAATCTTGCCAGGCACATTGGGAACTGGAGGGTAAGTGAGGTGAAATCTATGTCAGACCACAGACACATATGCTTTGACATACAATTTTCTCTCAGTGTTCAAACAGTCATTTTAAGAGATCCTAGGAGGACTGATTGGGCAGGTTATAGGAACGCCCTAGAACAGACCCTAGACTCGGCTGCCAAGAGCGTCAAAACACGAGAAGGATTGGAACTTGCAGTGGAAGTTGTCTCAAAGGGCATTGTACGTGCCTATGAGGAAAACTGTCCTCCCAAGGTTAAAACCACAAAACGTTTTGTCCCCTGGCGGAACTCCAAACTCAAGAAGCTAAGGGACAAGACGCGTAAGTTATTCAATAGGGCCAAAAGAACGAATGAGTGAGAGAGGTATGTCGCAAAGCCCTTAACGAATATAGTAAACAGATAAGGAAAGCCAAGATAGCGTCGTGGAGGAAGTTCTGTGAGGAGGTGACCAATACGCCCCAGGGAGCAAGACTCCACAGACTACTCTCTAAGGCAAGGCCTAATCAGATCAATCTCCTAAGAAGGCAGGATGACTCCTTCACGTCCAATGAGGCGGAGACTTTGGATTTGCTGGCCAGCACACATTTCCCGGGCTCTGCCTTGTCAAGCGGAACCAATGTAGGGAGTGATCCGCACAGACCACGCCCGGAGGAATGGAGACAAGCCTCCAGGGTCATCAGACCGGGAATAGTTAGGTGGGCCATTAATTCCTTCAAACCCTACAAAGCGAGCGGATTGGACGGGGTAAGCCCGGTGCTATTGCAACTTGGTGCTGACGTCCTAATTCCTTATCTGGTAAAAATCTTCAAGGCGAGTTACGCCTGGGGATTCTTACCAGAGATGTGGAACAAGGTGAAAATTATATTCATACCTAAGGCGGGCAAGAAGGACTACGCTCTGGCAAAGTCCTTCAGGCCCATCAGCCTTTCTTCGTTCCCACTAAAAACACTAGAGAAGGTCATAGACAAATATATTAGGGAGAACTGCCTCATAGACAAGCCCATCCATGACAGTCAGCACGCCTACCGTAGTGGCAGATCTACAGAGACCGCCCTACTTGAACTAGTAGACAGAGTGGAAAGGGCGTTAGAGGACAAGGAAATAGCCCTATCAGCCTTCCTAGATATTGAGGGTGCGTTTGATAATACGCCCATCAGGACACTGGTTGCGGGACTCATGTCAAAAGGAGTCGATCCCACCACTGTGCGATGGGTGCAGAGCATGCTCTCAAATAGGGTGGCAAAGCTAGAACTTTTCAATACCACTCGTGAAGTAACTAGTGCAATAGGATGCCCACAAGGAAGGGTATTATCCCCTCTACTATGGACTCTTGCGGTAGATGAATTACTTTACAAGATGGCGGAACTTCACATTGGTACGCTGACGACCTTGTGGTTACCGCGAGGGGAACCTGCCAAAGTGCCTTATCGCACATGATGCAGAAAGCCCTGAACACAATAAACACGTGGTGCAGGGAAAACGAACTATCCGTGAATGCGGACAAAACGGTTGTTGTGCCGTTCACCAACAGGAGGAAACTTGATAAGCTGAGCCCCCTGGTGATGAATGGCAAAACAATTCCGTTCTCTTCTGAGGTCAAATATCTGGGCATTACACTTGACCAGAAAATGACCTGGAACCCGCATGTAAACGGAGTTTTGCAGAAGGCTAAATCAGCCCTGGCTATTTGCTGTCGTTTAGCGGGTAACAGATGGAGACTAAAACCCAAAATCGCCCTTTGGCTATACACGTCCATAGTGAGGCCGATGGTGTCTTACGCCTCCTTGGTCTGGTATAGCAAAACGACACAGAAAACAGTAATAAGCAAACTGAGTAGTCTACAAAGGACTGCCTGCATTATAGTCACTGGAGCCATGTCAACCTCTCCAACAGCGGCTCTCGAAGCCATGCTGAACCTGCCGCCCCTCAACTCTATTTGGAACAGGAGGCGAGGTCCAGCATGCTCAGAGTAGCGATCGCAAAGAAAGGGAACTGGCTATCTACAGCCTTGAGATCACTCAAGGACTCAGTGTACGCAATTCCGGTTTTAGGGATGCCTTTAGACACAATGCCCCCAAAACACTGTACACAGAAAGTCTACTCTGTGGAACTCCTGAAGAGAGAAGACTGGTCAAACGGTCTAATAGATTGGAAACTTGGTAGCCTAAAGTGGTACACGGACGGCTCCGGATCTAAGGTAGGATGTGGAATATTTGGAGAATCGCCCAGAAGAGATATTAGCCTGAATCTGGGAAAGTACTCCTCCATATTCCAAGCAGAGGTATACGCCATCCTGGAATGCGCGACAACCAACCTGCAAAGCAACTATCTCAACAATACTATCTATATCCAATCGGATAGCCCGGGCAGCGCTCTTGGCCCTCAGCTCTGACGTCATAACATAACATAACTAAATAATCAGGGAGTGAAAAACAAGGTTATTTTACGTTGGGTCCCAGGGCATGCAGGCATCGAGGGAAATGAAAGAGCCGACGAGCTTGCACGAGCGGGGGCGAAGGGGACGCACTGCGGGCCAGAACCGTTTTGTGGCGTCCCCAAAAGCCTAACCAAGCTCACCCTGAAGACCTATTGCTTCTACAAAACCATTCAGTCCTGGAGAGCAACACCCGGGCTAAATCATTCCAAACCGCTGATTAAAGCCTTTAGCAAAAAGGCGTCATCCGATGCCTTGGCGCTAAGCAGGAACCGTCTACGCATGCTGGTAAGGGTGCTTACAGGGCACTGCTGCCTAAACAAGCACATGCATACGTTGGGACTGAGTGACACAAGGCGGTGCAGACTCTGCCTCGAAGCGGAGGAGACGCCTGCACACATCCTAACCGATTGCCCTTGCCTGATGCGCAGCCGTAGTTCTGTACTGGGCAGACACGTTATGTGCCCAGAAGAGATAAAGTCTCTCGAGTTCAGCAAAATCCTGCAGTTTTTCGAATTTGCAGGGCTGGACCGAGATTTGTAGTAGGTGGCGATCACAATAGATCAGAGATGTTCGCAGTGATACGAGGGCTCAGCAGCCCGGAATAGCCACAACTGAATAATATTAATTGTACAATGTTACACAACTCTAACTACACCGAGAGTAAGCGCAATAAAACTTGAGGTATGGGTACTAGACGATGATATACATATTTAATAACTTACATAGAAAATATTTATTTATTTATTCAATCCCAATTCACACAGTATAATACACACAACTTTAACTGCATGACAGGTTGTTGGCGAACGGCGACACTCAACTCACTTCCTATATCTACTGTGTAACATACCTTTTTTTATTTATTTAATTAACATAAAAGAGAAAAATACAAAAAGTGATCTCGTAACAGCTGCCAAAGCCATACAGGTTTAACTGCCGCTGTATTCGCTCGTAAACTGTATAGGATACATTTCATTATTTGATGAACTTATAATAACTAAAGTTCTATCCCTATGAACTCACCTAATAGCGCCACAGTTAGCTGACTAGATACTAGACGCTACCTCAAGAGATATATGCAAGACAGAAGGAAATATGACCAAGATATGAACCCAGGGCCGTCCAACTAGTTAACAGAGTCACTAACCACTAAACCGGTCCGGATGCGGACGTTCTTTGGCGGTATAGCAAAAGAAGAAACTTGGTACCCGTACCCGAGAACACTGAGGTTGTGAAACGAGCTCCCTGCCGAGGTGTTCCCAATGGGCTACAGCATGGGACTCTTAAGTCGTGAAAAGGTTTCTTAAAGCAACGCGCGAGTGACGCCTCTGGTGTTGCACGCGTCCATAAGCGACGGTGACTACTTACTATAATGTGGGCCGTCAGCTTGTGTGCCAGCGACGAGGTATAAAAAAAATGAATGTTCACTGCCTGCCTACCCTTTAAGATGTTGTACGACTGTATGTCTACAGATCTATAAACAGCCGTATTTGAATACATCTATTAAGATTCGCTGAAACCACAAATTGGATAACGTTCAGTCTGAGGTTTAACCGAATTCAATTAATTTAGAGAGTTAAATGGAGATAAAACTTAGATTGGCAACAGACAGATAATATAGGATATTTGGAAGCTGAACGTGAAGACAAATATTATTTATTGTAAATATGTTTACAAGCGGAAACGTCCACTTAGCGGAAGCGCTTGTAAAAATATTTATTTTTAGAATGGGGTAGCACATTGTTACTAATGATTCTCAATGTAACTTGAGACGTTGGTGCCGTTTCAAAAAGTTGTAGCAACTTTGACTGTAGATGTCGCTACTAGTCTCCCTAAGGCTTAATTAAAAAGAGTGAACTGATTGAAAGATTCGTCGCCTCGGGATAACCCGCCGTAGCTCAGTTGGAAAGAGCGATGGACGAATTTCAGAGGTCGCGGGTTCAAATCCCGCCCGAGGTGATCAATTTTCCAATTTTTTATTTTCGTTTGGAAATGGAAATTATTATTTATTGATTACAATAAAAAAGTACAAAAAAGAAAACAAAATAATAATTAAATACAAAAAATAAACAATAGGCGGTCTTATCATTACAAAGTGATCTGTTCCAGCCAGATAACCTTTAGGCAAAGACTTTTTGGTTTCGCGGGGAAGACTGTGAAATTCTTAATATTGACGACGATTACATTATAAAACCTACCTAGTATCTATACTTAGAGTTCACGATCCATCACCCATTTCGATAAAAAGCGGCCTTAATCGTTGTGTACTAGTGCATATATTTATTGTGTAATTAGGATTCAATATCTTCGTGATTGGAACGATCTTCATAATAGCTGAAGTTTTGTGTGTGAAAAATAAATAAAGTGAATATACTTTACACAAACTCAAAGAAAATTAAACTTATTAAATTGTTAATGGGCCACTGTCACTATTACTTATTATGTGCCACTGTTTTCAAATACACGAAACACCACGTTACCTAAAACCGTACCCCGAGGCACATCTGTAACTCGGCCCTCTGTTAGCAAATGCATGAAGTATATTTTAACAAAATTAATCCCAACCCGTCCACTCGGGGTATTCCCAATTACAGCTGACTAAACCTCATATATCCCTGATATGGTTAAGAATTCTGAACTTTATTCTGCACGTACGAAGGTACGTTTTACTAGACCGCGATAAACACTACGCGGTTGTGAAAGTAATCAAATTATTAACACCGTCCACTGTTTCAGTCATACAAATCTTCATTCTGTTGTTTAAATATGAACCTTAATCCAATGTAGCAGGCTTGCTTTTCCAATAGCGTTGATACAGAAGGTAGGAGTAAGTGTAAAAGAGATTTCGAGCGCAGTAGTAACTCTGTAATCAAACCCATGGTTTATTAAAGAGCTAAGAGCACAGAGGGTCCCGTAGTGGAGATTAAAGGAAACCATGTTCATTTGCTGTCGTTATGTATTTTGAACATAATTAAAATGTCATAAATGTAGAATATAACGATAAGGTAATAGAAATTTTGAGCTTCGTTCCTATAGGTGCAGAATAGTGAAATCAGTTTAGCTTATGGACGTTTTTGCACTGAACTATTTCTATTTAAATTTTTCTACTACTTCTAAACCATATCTAAGATCCGGTATATAATTATGAAAATATGCAGTCCCGGAATTAAAAAGGTTCGCCACTTTTCAACTGTATTTTAATGCCGATAATGTCGAAAAATCTGTTCTTCGATAATGACAAAGATTACTTGACTCCTTTTTAAAAGAATGGCCGGAGACTGCTCAAAATCGGGACAATTGGAAAAAGTGGGACATTTGCCTAGCAGCGTGACGCTACAGGCTAATAATATAATAATGAACGAAGAGCAAGGCATATAAAGCTACCACTAGAAAACGAGCAAGACAAAAAATTAGAAACACCGTGCCTCGCGTAAGTACAATACAATTTAGTCAAATTTTTCAGGGTGCCCGACGTTTCGGATGTGTCTCAACATCATTGGTCGGGACTAGTGTTTTGACTAGCGTAAAAGTAAAGTAAAAAGTAAAAGTAGTTTATTCTTCAAATTAGGTATATTACATGCACTTATGAACGTCAATAAACTACCACCGGTTCGGAAAAATATACCTCTGCCACGAGAAGAACCGGCGTAAGAAACTCGGCAAGGTGTCATTTTTTCAAAACAATATCCACCACCACCATATCAGCCCTAGGACGTCCACTGCTGGACATAGGCCTCCCCCAATTACATGGGGGGTAAATGCCATAATCGCCACGCTTGGCATGCGGGTTGGCGATCGCAGTATCTCCACCGCACTCTAGGAATGCTGCTGCCCATTCCCCGGTGGTCTTGGTCGTAGTTTTAGGACATACCCGGGTCCACAACATACATTGAACAATATACATTGTATAATTAAATATAAAATTACAGTCTCAGTTACTACAAAAATAACAAGCTACAGTAGAAAACCTATTTTCGCGATAGATTAGCCGTGCAGGACACTATATCACTATCGTAAGCAGCTATGTCATTCATAGCCAGCGAGAGGTGGGTAAACGACCAAGACCGATGATGTCACAGCCCACCCCTAATATGTATATTGACGCAAGGCTCATAATAACAACACGTAATCGGAGATTTAACGCATTGGTCCGCTCGACTCATCACCAGACGTCAATCTGCTTGACAGTGCACCTTTTTCAGAATCTTCTAACAGATATCAACAATATCGACGTCTTATAGCCGAACCGGTTTTTAAATCAATATGCCGACGCATTAACTTCAACGGGGACGAAATGCGAACCCATATTTATGCAAAGTTAGTTAAATTTCCCTTAGGTACCGTCGCATGCCGCCAATTCGCGTGTTCGGTAACCTCTTTAATTGGGGCCGCCAGTACCGCGAGGCGGCCCGGCCCGGCCTGACTCCTCTAAATAAATAACTAAGACAAAGAAAATAACCGGTATTTAAATAAATAAAAAAACTTAGGAACTTTAAATAATTCAAAGAGTGCATGTTGGAAAAAAAAAATTTTTTAAGTAATATTAGTTTTCTTAGTGAATAAAATAGTGTAATTATAAAGGGCAAAAATCAATTTTAATCCGGGGGTGACTCAACAGAGACAAGGAATTTATCTGGGATTAAACGTCAGAATCGTATAAGTCGTCTAATCTCATAATTATATTCTTATTTGATTAAGTTTATATTAAGATTCATACTCCACAAATAATCCCAGCAACTTGTCCCTGAAAAGAATATAATATCAAAAGACAATCGAAAAGTATGTTCAAAAAAGAAAAACATTATGATATTGATACCTACGTCTAATAAACAAAATCAACATTATAACTTCGTGGTCCTTAATCAAATTCAAATTTTATATCAACATACCCCAGGCGAATATAACTTACTGAAAACCTAACAGTGTTTTAAAAGTTTAAATTATACAAGAATTAAAGTTTTGATGGCTTTCAAACAGAGCTTTGTAAGTCATTAGTTTCTCTTTAACTTTGATGCTTGTTTCGAAATCTTTGTGAATCTATAATAACTTTAAATTAAAGATGATTTACACTGAAGACTTTCTAAGTTGCTGTATTTTAAATGTCAGAGAAGTTACTGAAATACACGATAAATCCAAACAAAAGGCCATTATGTTTCAATTCATTTAAGTTTATCTCAATTTAATAAAAGTCCAAAAATAATACGCATTGTATTCTACGATTTTAATAAAACAATGGTTAGATCAACAGTACTAATTGCACGAGCCCAACACGAGGATGATAATCATGTATTGTCAGGCTAATATCATCGTCATCACTCGTGCCATGACACTCGTACTTACAAATGTTTACGTATTTTACCTATTTGACCAGGGAGGAACATTATCTACGAGCCATGATGACAAATTACGTTACGACCAAATATGATGTAAAATAAATTTACAACGGACATATTTTTATATAAACTAGTGTATGAAGTGTTGTGACTTGTGACATAAAGTGACTGGGAGTTTTTCGTGACTGCATAATGCGGCTGTCTCGTCAGTATTTGCGGATAAATTAGACTAAACAGATGCACTAGTTACTGCATTGCACTAAGCACGCTATCATTTAGCCTAGCTTTTTAGCTTAAGCTCACAAACATAATGTAAGAGGTCTATCGAGTTCTAACTTCAGCGGAAATGCAACATTTCTAATCAAAGTGAAAAACGAAATAGTACATTACGATACAAGTGCCCGGACCCGGGACCCGGGTATGTCCTTAAACTACGACCAAGACCACCGGGGAATGGGCAGCAGCATTCCTAGAATGCGGTGGAGATACTGCGATCGCCAACCCGCATGCCAAGCGTGGCGATTATGGCATTTACCCCCCATGAAATTGGGGGAGGCCTATGTCCAGCAGTGGACGTCCTAGGGCTGATATGGTGGTGGTGGTGGTGGATACAAGTGCAGAGAACAGGAGAATCGCAACGAGTGGTGATAAATTAAAACACGACCGAAGGGAGTGCTTTAAATCGACACGAGTTGCGAATTACTTATTCGCACGTGTATCGTACAACGTTTTACAGTACATATGGCTCTTTAAAGTTTCGACATATGCACGTAATCTGCTGATTACCGCACTCGTGCGGTAAAGTAGCACCATATGTACTGTAATAGCTATTTACGATACAAGGGTTGTAAAACAAAGAAAGGCCGATATTGCAGATGTTTGAGGCCCGAGCCGAGGCGAGGGTCATAAATATGCGACAGAGGGCTTTCTGTTTTACGACCCGTGTTTTGTACGCAATTTTACGTCACCACATGGCCAAAAAGTGGGATTTTCCGGACGCGCAGCGTGCGGAAAAACGCGCTTTTTGGCAAGGTGTGGTGTAAAATTATTTCAACCACGATTGGGATTAGAACACACGTCAACTGAGATAGCTCAGTTGGATCAGCGCGTGGGCATCCCTCGAGGTGACGAATCTTACACCGAAAGCGTAATTAGAAAAGTGAAGTGATTGAGAGGTTTGTCACCACGATGTATCTTGGCTAATCTCTAGGTCTTCGGGAGATAAAAAAACTTTTTTCTGTATTTTTTAAAAACATAATGACCTATAGTTTCGGTGGGTGCCAAATCTATAATTCTCGCCTTATTTCTAAGTCAATTATCGACGTTTTTCTTAAATAACTTCATAACTATTCATCTTAAAACTAGTGGCCCTGTAAGCTCTAGACCTCGCAACTTCTTTCCAAATTTCAAAATTTCCGAAAACTGACTCGGCAAAAAAAACTTTATAATTATCGAACCTGCTCACAAAATTTCACGAGAATCGGTTTCAGAAATGCGACCTGTAGAGGAGAACATCCGGACAGATAGACAGATAGACAGACAGACATACGAAAGATTTTTTGTCGAAAGCCGAAACGCAGACGCTACGCTCGCATGGTTAGTTATAAAAAAATATTTGATCTTCTTATTGGCTATGTGCGAAGTAGGTGGTGGGGGTAAGCTAGGCGATCGTTGCGCACACCATGGCAGAAATGTGTACTTACCGGGGACCACTGTCAAATTTACTTTCACGTTTTCTATTGGTTTCTTAACGGTTTCCTACGATTCGTTTCGTTTGTATGTATATATTTATTCTCTTATTTATTTCAGTAACAATTCCAATACGGGGTCTTTCTCGTTTACAAAAGTAAATAAAATATTCATGTGTCATTATTTGACATCTCTGAGTTTTGATATTGTCTCGGGACCTTTGACGTTTGACGTTTCAGACGTGCACATAGCCAATAACAAGTTCTTTCAGTTGATACGTGATATAAGTATTTAGTTACTTAACAAACCTCTTATAAGCCAAACAGAGAGTTACGCCGCGAGGTATAAAAACGATCTGGCAATTACAACAAACTCTAAACTAAAACTGTACTAAAAAAGCCCAAACATAATGTCTGTTAAGATATATATACAGGGTGTGAATGAATTTAAAGGACGCTTCCTTAGAGCATCTGCAGTAACCTCTTGCGTCCAAAAAAAATTATCTTTTTTCAATTGGGAGAAATTTTGAACTAAAGTTATGACCTCCAAGTAATGGATCTTGGCACCCAGAGATTATAGCGCGGCAGTCAATGCTGATTTTGAGGTTGCTTCAAGTTATGACTCATAATTGTTGTCGCATTTTTGGTTTAGAGTAATATTTTTGGGATTTTTTTAATTTTTTTATAAACTTGCTTGCAGATTACTAAAAAAAAAAATATCCGGAAAAAAATTCATTCATATACTCAAAGATTTTCTAATTAAAAAGAGCTACTGCAGCCTTCAAGAGTTTTTTTAGGATGCCCAAGAAAGAGAAAAATAACAAAACTCCGAAATTACACATAAATAAATAAATTTGTAAGTAAATAAAATATACCTATTCTAAGGAAATTTTTATAGTTACCTGTATTGTTTAACTTTAGCCATAAGAAATTGCTGCGCCTTTGCAGGGTTACCATGAACCTAGCATATAAGAATTTTACCATTTTTATCACCTTATGTAAGCATGGTTTTGCAATAAACATTGACAATTAGATTTAGTGAAGTGTTATGTTAGTATTGTTAAGATTTAAATACATATATTTTGTCTATTTAATGAGCATGTGTCTATTGAAAGTAAAACTTGGTTCTGTTTTTATTAGCTACGTATAAAGATAGGCACAGCAGCGTGTAATGTTTCCCTTGTAACTCGCAAAAATGTTACTGAGAGATGGGTGCAGGCTGAACACCAGCGCTGCGCAGCTGACCCAGCTCGCAGCATATGCTGAGACCTGAGCCCGTTGTCGCAGAATCAATATCCTGTAAATATGTCTAGATGTGTGGTACTGCTGTGTATTTTTTGATGTGGCAATAAATCATTTTTTATTTTATTTTATAAATATGTATGAGTTGAGTATGAGTATGAGAGCCACTAGTATTATAATTGCGTAAGTAATTCAGTCCTCCTTTAACCTCTTCACGCTGAAACTGCTGAATCAATTGGAAAAAAAAATTGTATAGAGGTTATGGATGGAGTTTGAGCCTCGGGAAAGAACAGGATAGTTTTTATCTCGCAAATCATCATCATACAGTGAAATGAGGGCCACAAGTATGTATGGAGATACGTAACAAATGAGTCCCATGCCAACGACTTCGGGAGCAAAAGCTAGTACAGACCGAGTAGTTAGTGTATAGGTAAAAAACTTTTGAAAAGGACCTGTTGTATGTAGTTGTGACGTGTTCGAATAGACATTACATATTTAAAATGTGTAACACAAACAAAACAAATGTCTATTCAAATACGTCACACACAACTACATTATGTACAACAGGTCTTTTACAAATTTTTTTTACCTATACATAGTGTAGTGAATAAAGCTTTCCCATCGCCTAAAGTCGGTAATATACAGGGTGATTTCTGGGGGTCGTGTCGTGATCCAAAATAACTTTTTCTGACTCTATAAATGATCAACATTATCATGTAGTAGTATTGAAATAAAAGATAATTAGTTTAATTTTTCTTATTTTTCAAGTAAAATTAATCTTATACTAAGTAATCATGATCACCCTATGACTTTTGACATACGCTTTATGAAAGCGACAAGACGTCACATTAAGTAGGGTGACCAAATTGTATTCAAAAATGTTTTTTTCTATTTGTCATCTGAAAAATAATCAACATCATTGGTGACATACGAATCCTGCAGCCGGAGGCTCGAAAAAAAACCAAAATGATTTAAAAACTAAATTTAATTAAGGTAAATTACAATAAAATAGATATGACGATAGTTCGAAGTCTGAACGTAAAGTGAATTATTCTATTAAGGTAAACGCGGGCCACGTTCTGCTGATGCGTTGCCTCGTGTTCTTGCAGTTGACGTTCGTGCATTTTCCAGGTCAGGTTGGTAGGTGCTAGGTTGGCGATTCCCGTACTGGAGCGTTGCGTAATTGGTGATAAACAATATATTAACAACACCATCTTGCTCTCTTGCTCCACGACCCAGAAATCACCCTGTATATCGGTAATACGACTAGACCCGAAGATTTGTCAATTAATTACCTTTTTATTAACATAGCATGTCAAATGGCAAAATACTAACAGTTTTCATTCTGACATTGACTTATAATTTTATACAAACAGAAGTGAACTTGTCAGTCCTTTAATACGATAATTGATACCCACTCTTTTCATACATTACTATACAACAGTTTTTTTTTTATGTTGATAAGTGGCACACGTCAATGGCCGTTTTGTCCACCATAACGATTTTTAATTTAAATTATTTTTTATGTTATAGAAAAATTATTGTAAACAACGTTACATAATTGACAACATTTCATTTTTTTTAAGCAGGCTTTTTTCCGATGACATCGAATAGAGGATAAGAATTAACTCTTATAATGTAATGTAACTGCTGCATAAAATACAAATAAAATACCCAGCGGAGTGTTATCAACAGCTCTTGGTATTTCCCTTACATTGTTGTCAAGTTTTAGACGCTACAGGGCCAAGTACGAAATGTTTTGCAAATAGGAAGTTCAAAGGGTAGGCGAAGAGGTGAGCCTCTTGGGTCTGTTAGGGCGCATGAATATTGGACGCGATGATTAGGGTGTTCGTGAATTATTCCCGGTAATATGTGCGGCTATTACGACCTGTTAACCTGTTATTATTAAAGTGAGGCAATGAGACGAGGCATACGGCATATAAGAGAGAAAAGGAGCTAAATACTGGTGGTAGTTTATTGACGTTCATAGGTGCATGTAATATGCCTAATTTGAAGAATAAACTACTTTTACTTTTATACTAATAAAAGCGTATTAGACAAGGATGTATATCTTGTCTCGTTGGGTATTGCTTTAGTATGGGATCGGCAACTTGGAAGCGTTAAGTTCATAATGTATGCGAACTAACTGACGTCTATAATAGTCTCTAAATAGGACTATCTTTGACGAATACTCATGAAATAACAGATATGTATAGGCCATCGAAACTTTAATCATATACGTTGAGCTTATGAAGACGGAGACGGGAAGATAGACCCAATGCTCTAACTTCTCTTATATGCCTAGCACATTAGCTCTTTTAAGTCGTTTGACATAGTCTGTCCTCAGTAATGGGTTGGTCAGTGGATTTGGGTGGATAATTAGGCGATCCTTGTAGTTGTCTCTGTAGCGCTTCGCTTCTTCAAGAACAGTTGGCATCTCCAGGTATTCATGGATTTCATTGTTTCTTGTAAACCAGGGCGCACCACACAAGACCTTTGGGATACTGTTTTGGGCTCGTTGAAGGCAGAGGATGCTTGCTAGCTGAAGACCAAAGTTGGATCCCTTAAGTCCAAATTGGTTTAATGATAGAGCAGTATACTCTCAGTTTGTTGCTGAGGGATAGGGTGGATTGCCTTCCTAAGAGACACAGTAGGTTTCTAAATCTGTTATGATTGGCAATTCTCACGGCTAAGAGTAAATTAATGTTATGTGGTGCGATTTTGGAGCACTGGTTTTTATACGCCACTTATTAAACCATTCATAGGTGTTTTCGAGTTGAGTTTGCAACATTCTACAGATGTAGTGCAAAATGATTTTCTTTCGGGAAAAGTGTCAATGTCCAAATGAAAAATGTCTTCTGTGTCTGTTTTGTGTCCGAAGAAAAAACGTGAACTTAAATATGTATATGACCCAGAAGTCCGACAGCATAATTTAGCCACGTATAACGAACATCCTGACGTTCATAAAGCGATACGGATGTAAGTTTAATTATGAATAACCAGGATGTTTCAATTTGGCGTGTGTGGATGCGGAAAAACCTCTCAACCCCCAGGATGGGAGCTAATCCTTTTTTGTTTACCGACTTCAAAAAAAGGAGGAGGTTCTCAATTCGTCGGAATATTTTTTATTTTTTTATTTTTGTTATGTATGTTTACCGATTACTCGGAGACTAGTTGACCGATTTCAAAAATTTTTTTTTTGTTTGAAAGGGTGTGTTTTCTAGTTGGTCCCATTGTCACCAAGATCTTGGAAAAATCGAGGGGACTCCTCAAATTATATACCAAGAGGATGGGGTAAGTAAGGCTACATGGAAGGAACTCCTCAAATTATATAGCAGGAGGATGGGGTCTGGCAAAGTTTGTAGTCAGTGTTTTTTGTTAAAAATTTACTTGTTTATCTCTAGATTTTGATTTAAACCTTTATAGGTTTTTTTACTTTTAGGTTTCAAGTTTGTTTTAGGCTGTTACCGATCATCATCATCATCATATCAGCCAAAGGACACCCACTGCTGGACAAGGCCTCCCCCAAAGATTCACAATGACCGGTCCTGCGACCCCCGCGACCCTTGAGGGGGGCCTAAAGTAAAAGTAAAAAGTAAAAGTAGTTTATTCTTCAAATTAGGCATATTACATGCACCTATGAACGTCAATAAACTACCACCGGTTCGGAAAAATATACCTCTGCCACGAGAAGAACCGGCGTAAGAAACTCGGCGAGGTGTCATTTTTTCAAAACAATATACTTTATATAGTTAAATATAAAATTACATTACTACAAAATAACTTAAATAACAATGCTACAGTAGAATAGTAGATTATACACTAAGGGGATAAAGCACTGTTTTATGTCACGGGAGCGAATTGAATCCCGAACGTAACGAAGGACTCATAATTTAACTCCTGAGCGTAGCGAGGGAGTTATAAGTTAATTCCTGAGCGAAGCGAGGGAATTAAGACTGAGTCCTGAGTGCAGTGAGGGGTTCAACCGCCCAAGACTAAAACAGTCTTATCCCCGAGGTGTATACTCTACTTTTCACACCTTATGCGAGACAAAAAAACAGGCTCAGTAGATATACACCACAGGCTACTTGGCTTCTTTGTAGCTGACAAATATTCAAAATAGACCAGAAGCACTGATTCAGACACAGACTTTACGCCTTTTACAGCTTTCCATTTGTCAAAATCGTTGTAGGCTTTTAGGTATTTTTCCTTTGACTTCTCTGGCAGCAGATTGTTGACAATGCCTATGGCATCTAATTTGATAAACTCAGAAGTCAAAACACTTTCATCACTCGACATTTTCAATATTATTTTTGAAATTAAATCTTCTATAGGCACCTACAAGAACTCGATTTGTTCGTCACGCGTGAACAAATGAAGGCGCGCAACGTTCCAAATTCGAAAGCACAAGCCCTGGTCCTAGATTCGAAATTCGAATTTCGAACACCGCGCTCCTCCGGACCGGGGTTCACACGGAGGCAAACTTCATTTATTTTGTCAAATCAAGTAGGCCATGGCCTAGGACAAATTGTGTTTAGCAAAATTAAACTTTATGCATATAGTAATAAGAATTATGAAAAGTGAAATTATATTATTAACCAGCGGGTTATAATGAAATTCAGTACAACATTATAACCCGGCTAATACCAAGGGATTTAATGTCTTGCTTTCGGTAGGGTTTACATGACCTATAATTCGGCATTGTCGAGCATGTGGTTTGAAAAATATATTTTCGCGATAGATTACCCGTGCAGGACGCTATCACTGCCACACATCCCTATCCATGATGTAATCGTTTATCTTATAATATGCTCTTGAAATAAGTGTTTGTTTTACTACAGATTTGAATTTAGAATTGCTAAGTTCAGTAATGTGTTTAGGAATTTTATTGTAGAATTTGATACAATTTCCCAAGAACGACTTATCGCCTAACCGTGTGGGGGGCCTACCCACGCTCCACGCTACGCCTTCCGGCTATCTCCGATACCGATTTTCCGGTAATTATGAGACAATCAAAATTATTTACGCAGACATTATATGTGATAAACAAAAGAGTTCTACATTTAACTATATGAGACACCAAGAAAAGATTTATTCCATTAAAAATATTACATGTAAAAATATGCAAGTATCGCAAAATAGTTCTTAGTTATTTATTTAAACTTTATTGCACAAATGGCGGGCGTATGTCAAATGGCATTCTCTACCAGCCAAACATTGGGCTAAACAGAGATTAATGAAAGGTGCAAAGAAAAAAGTTTGATAATATCTACTAAGAAAATACATATATTGTTAAACCAAGTCGGTTATTTCAGTCAGTACTGACCGTATATCTTTGTTTTCAAAACATACGAGTATCATGACTTGGCCATCTTATTTATTTATTTAATCCCAAATGTCAAATCAAAGGGATACATTGAAAAATGTAATGCTCCGAGCAGGGTTCGACCTACGAAATCTGTCATACGCGGCCAATCGCTTTAGCCTCTGAGCTATCGGAACCGAAATATGAAATTTTCGTTAGCAGCGTTACTGCTTAATACAAAATTAATTAATTTATTTAATATTCCAAGACGGCAAGAAAACCTATAACAAATCTCATGTACGAGTAATATTAACAGGCATTAGACCCCTCAGCAAACAGAGCCGGAAGCGTGCCCGGACCGAGGCAAACAGAAATGATTCCTTTTCATTTGCTAATCGGTCATACGGAAGAACGTTTATCTTTAGGTACTATTGTTACTCGAAATTGTGCTTTTTATTCGGTTTATTTATTTTATTTTTCGAGAAGAGAGGTTAATACTGCCGTCGTAGTGTAAAAAGCGACTTTTCGACATTGTGCCAAAATGGAGATTTTATGATATTCGTGATGTGCAAAAAAAGCTGCGTACCTATCAAGCCCATTTTCCGTTAAGTGGCTCCATTTCCGAACTACGTTTAGTAAAAAAGCCGTACAAACACACTGCAAACAGCCAACCATAAGTGACAACTTAACAAAACTAAGTTAAAACAACGCATAAGCAGCTATACTTATTTCTATGGTCTGGTTGGTGCGATTTATTTTAATTAGTGCTTATTATAAGTACTTTGATTTTATTAGTAAGAATACTAGCTGGCCCCTTGAACCTCGCACCGCCTGACGATCAACGAATGTCGTGTTAAATTTAAGCTAAACTTAAGATTTTATTAACGCAGTGAAATTAATACAAAGCATATTAATTTCTATAGTTTATTAGGATGAATGACAAGAGGAAGTGTTCTCAGTTACACTGGGAGCATACAGGAAAAATAAGCCAATATTTCCCACGTGAATTGCGGATTAAAGGATGATTCACAGTAGGCCGTTCCGTGTCCGGGCCGGTCCGTTTTCTTCTAGAGAAAAACGTCGGCCGTTGCGTTTGCTGTCACAAAAAACGGGCGGGCCCGGACACGGAACGGTCTACTGTGAATCATCCTTAAAGCGGATTTCCAAACGAAATTAATAATAAAAAAATCCAACAAATCAGTAATCATGAAAATCTTATTTTTAAATTAAACATAAATTACCCGACCCGTTGTAGCTAACCCGACTTTGTTTTATTTATTTCTATTATAAATTACAAAAAATCTAAAATTGTTTACTAATTATGTTAGAGTCAAATCATTAAATTGACCTGGTAATAGTCGCGGGAGTTGGTTGGATACGCAGGCGCAGGACAGGTCTTCTGGCACTCTTTGGGGGAGGCCTATGTGCTGCAGTGTCCTTCCGCTGATATGACGAAAACTATTACAATGAACGCCTCCAGTGTGTTTCCTACATTTTTTTTTTCAAATTTCAACATTTTCTAGAACTGACTAGACAATAAAAATCTATATTATCAAACCTGCTCACAAAATTTTAAGAGAATCGGTTGAGAAATACGCTCCGTAGAGGAGAACAAACTGAAATCCGACGACAGAAACATACGAAACCATTGAAAAAAAAAATGTCTTTAAATATTTCCAAAAACTCACTTGACCAAAAATGTAATTATTGAACCTGCTCACAACATTTCACGAGAATCGGTTGAAAAATGCGACCTGTAGAGGAGAACAACTGCAAATCCGGACATCCGGACATACGAAATATTTTTTGTGGAACTCGGACAACTAAGAACACACAAACACTTTCAAATTAATTTAACTCCAATTCCGTACCTATTAGTCAGCAGTCGGCATCAAATTGAATAATATTTCAGTGCATATTTCGTAAAGCGATTAATAAATATCGTGACTGAAACCTCATGGTAAAATCCGGGGCACCTAAAACAATATTTATCCAGCAAATAGTAGGGGAAACCAAATACCAGCGCAATAAAAATAAAATCACGTCGATAACTTAACCCTTCAGCGTACGTAGCTCCAGGCAATACGGACCAATTTCCCCTGGCATAGCAACTTAGTACATTAATTTACCAAGTTATGACATGGTACCTTTTACGACATCCCTAACAAGAACGTACGTGCCAAGTTATCTTTGCCGATCCCGAAATGTGGATATGTAGGACTAAGTATTTTTTGCTAGGTTTTGTAGAAAATAGGGTGGTGTTTGACGGCAAAACAAAGTTGGTGTTTTTCGCGAAAGTCATGCGAAAATACCATTTGTAGAGGAAAATGAATAGCTTAATCGGGTGGTATCTTATTTGAAATCTTTATTTTCTAGTTAGGTAGTCTTATCGTTTTTGGCAATCATAACATTGTTATAAAATGGTTATTTTTGTAGGCTAGAGCAAGATACTTCGTATTTCGGGGCTTCCTATACGGCCTATACCTACTAATTACAAATAGACCTTCATTATAAATTGTATTTATGTCAACATAATAGAGTCTCTATTGTAATATTAAATAAAATATCTAAAATCATTATGACGCAACGAATCAATACTAGGAACGATTTAAACAAATAATGGATAAGAAATCAACTAACAATTAAACTTGAAGATATGATATTTTGTTCTATGGAGACATACCTATACATACACTACCGTCAGAAAGTTTAAGACCAAACACAAAATACGCAAATAATCAACATTGGTTGATTATCCACTCAATTTTGATTCATCTGTCCGTAGTACTCTCAACCAATTTGCAAAAGTCCAATCCTTGTGAGAAATAGCCCATTGCAATCTTTTTGATTTTGCGATTGATGTTGATTGCGATTATTAAGGTTTTCATACAAGACTTAAATAATTCAAAAACTCACTGTATTTTTTTCCATTCCAATTCCTAGCAACAGAAAGGTAGATATGGCAGATCTCATTGTGTATACAAAGTTTAATGTTATTTCAGCATAGCGTTTTAAAATAAGAACAAAACTCTACGACTCTACGTTTGTATGGAGAATCGAGTTCGGTCGAGCGTACGGGGGACTCTTAAGGTTGCAAGATCAAACGGCAGTTGTTTCCGTAAAAACTAGTGCCTACACCAGTTCTTGGGATTAGTTAGCGGATCCCGGGCATCCTTCAGGATGCAACTGTACTAGGAATAACGCTAGGATGATGATGGTGAAACCTTAAAGGGGGGGGGGGGGGGTTTACACTTATATGCATCAAACATGACTCGTGGTAAATCTAGGGGACTTACCAAAAAATATATCTTGTTTGTTGTTAGGCGCGAAAACAATTTAGACGAAATAAAAGAAGCAAGGGAGAAAAATATGCCTCTTGTTGTTTAAACGAGACCTACTACGTACGTCCATACTTCTCTGAATCACACAAAACGTTGGCAGAACGAAAAAGCCGAAGCCTAACTGGAACTGGAACTGGCTGGTTTGGAGCTGGACCGAAACGGGAAAACGTTCTTGTTCATGCCGGCGGACCATTGGAATTTCAATTTTGGTCCTAGCACTGATGTTTTTAATTAAAATGAAGGTTTTAGGATGATTCACAGTAGACCGTTCCGTGTCCGGGCCGGCCCGTTTTCTATGACAGCAAACGCAACGGCCGGCGTATTCCTCCAGATGAAAACGGGCCAGCCCGGACACGGAACGGCCTACTGTGAATCATCCTTTATTCGTGAATACAGTCATGTCCCGCTATCCATTATGAATTTGACATTCATTTGCCGTTTATATTTGGCTTAAAGCTTGTTTATTGTATACATGAACTGAGTTTGCAATTTCAGAACTTACTTCAGTATGAATACGAGTACATTTTGTTTACACAAAATTAGCAAAACGGAACACTTAATTCCCGTAATGTTTACATGTCAAGCCTAGGCTTAATAAAGCCGGGTAGTAACTATAGATCTCGAGCCAGCATCATATTCCCATGACCAAGTTCCTCTTGCATAATAATTTGTAAGACGATATTATGAAGCCCCGTGGACATCATCTGGGGCTCCATTGGTGGAATTGGCAGTTTGACTCTCAAACACGTAAAAATTAATATGTTTATGCTTTCAGTGGTTACCAACTGAGCGCTCCCGTGCTTTGGAAGGCACGTTAAGCCGTTGATCCCGGTTGCTGTCTATGATAGCAGTCGTTAAGTCAAGTTAGAGCCCTCCGGGTGGCTTGAGAACTTCTAACAGTCAAGTTGCCCACTCACTTGACAAGCCTAATTAATCCCAATACGGTGTATTTTCCCCCTCGGGTTTAAAGGTCAGATGGGTCGCTTCCGGAAAAACTAGTGCCTACGCCAATTCTTGGGATTAGGTAGCGGACCCCAGGCATCCTTCAGGATGCAACTACTGGGAATAACGCTAGGAGAATGATGATGATAATATTATCAAATGATAGCTAACTCAATACCTAGAAGGACAAGAAACGTCAGCTGGCTATAAAGTGGTGGAAAATACGTCCGATCACAAATGCAAAAGCCACCTAGTAACGAGACCCGACACTAAAATGACTAAAATACGCTTTTAATTCCATTTTGATAAAAGCGACATCTAGCTACGAATAGAATTAAATTGATAAGCGAAGTGTTCTTACTGACATCTAGTGGTGAGTAGCAGTAGTTAGCATTGTTTTGAAAGTAGAACAGATGGCGCTAAACATAATACCTATTAGACAACAGTTCTGTTATAATGTATAAGTAGTTGATATATTTAACGTTTTTAACTCTTTATTTGGCAATGTATGGATATACGAAGTATTTGACTATCTTTTTGTTTTTTTTTCTGACTGAAATTGTAGTGCCACCGAGGCAGGAATATGGGGCATTAGCATTTTTTTGTCAAATAAAGGGTTAATGTAAATGTTTGTATGATTTTGGTATTTCTCAGAATACTTTGTTTATTTCTGTTTATTTATTTATTTTATTTATTTATTTATTTATTAATTTGTTATGTCATGTACATGAGGTGATATATTTTTACAGAAAGGCTTCCATGACACCCTGTTAGGGCACACAAATGATCTTATAACTAACTTAATTCTATATTTCAGAATATATATATATTTATAAAAAAAGTAATATCAGCAAATAATTTAACAGGGGATATTTTATGTGTCATAAGTATGGGGTTAAAGTTGAAATAATTTATGATGTCTAAGTTAACCTTTTGATTGACTGGTAGAGAACGGTAGACTCTAAAGTCCGACATTTATTCTTTTTTGTGCAGGACGGAACAGGTTCTCATTAAATGAAACTATAAATTGGATGAAATCACGTGTAGAATATATTTATTATGTCCCGATATTGCGAGCCCTTTGCAGCACTCGTGGTCAAGCGAGTAGGCACGCGATTTAATTCGTTTTATAGTTTTGTTTAATGTGTAACGTCGCGGAAATCGAAGACAATATTATGAGGAGTTCTCTATTCATCGGATAGTTTTTAAGGTTCCGTACACAAAGGGTAATACGGGACCCTATTGCTAAGACTCCGCTGTCTGTCCGTCCGTCCTTCAGTCCGTCTGTGTCTCATGAACCGCGATAGCGTGTATAAATAAAAAATGCTCCCCAAGTCGCCTTCGTGAGTTATGGTTAAATTAAACTACATTAAATCTAACAACGGCTCCTGAGCAAAGAAACCGCCAGCTCTCCGGTCGACTGTAACATCAGTAAGCCTCTTCGAGATGACTTAGAAGGGGCCTAGGAGCTAGTTTCGACACCAAAAGATATAAAATTCTACGCAGCGCCAAGACCACTACATTTGTTTATTTATTTGAAATATTTGGATACAACAAATATAATATTCCTTATCATCGACAAAAGATTTACTACATCGCGAAAAATTCAGCACACCATAATAAAATGTCGGGGTAGTACCAAGTTAGCTGTTGACTTGGCGGTGGCGCCACTATCTAAGGTTAGCATGAAAGTTTGTAGGAAATTTTGGTAGTTCCAGATTTTTCCGCCTGAATAGGCGAGTTAGTGGTGTGGCGTGATCAAAGTTTCTACACATGCGACCATCTGTGGTATTTCTAGAGTTAGGACGCGGTACAAGTGAAAGTATGGTAGCGTCTTATAATTGTAATTATTATTTATTGATTACTAAATAATTATACAACATCCAAATAACTGTAGAAACATTTTGATTGTGGAAATGACATTCTATTGATAAGGCAATTGTCATTAAAGTGTTATAGTTAATCTTGGAGATTACATATACACCAGACACTCGCGGATTTTAATTAAGGAGCCGTTCAGGTGTCAAACTAAGTTCGTTGTTTTAATAGTTTTTGGGTTTGCGGTTGATACTTAAGAGGGCGCAGTACGTTCGGTCTAGCTCGGTTGTCCATACAAACGTATTTACCCTCTCATTTTAAAACGCCATGCTAGAATAACATGAAAATTTGTATACACAATGGGACCTGGCATATCTAGGTCGGAAATTAGTTTCTGTTGCTAGAAATTGTAAAAGAAAAAATATACAGCGGTTTTTTGAGTTTTTTACGGCTTGTATGAAAACCTTAATAATCGCTGTATTTTTTCTCCATTATAATTTCAAGCAACAGGAACTTTGTTCCGACCTAGATATGCCGGATCCCATTGTGTATACAAAGTTTCATGTTATTCTAGCATGGCGTTTTAAAATGAGAGCATAAATACGTTTGTATGGAGAACTGAGCGTACTGCGCACTCTTAAGATTCAATCATAGATTTTACATTTTGTCCAAGTTTGAGCAATCGAGTTATAGAATAGGCGCATATTTAGCTGCATACAAACGATCAATAGATCTATCCACTGCAATGAAATCTCGCCATAAATATCTATTTTGTAACAATAATAATCAATATTTTTTTTCCCTCTATTCCAAAATTGCTAACGCTAATAACTTAACCATCTATCTCTTGTGCTTCCATACTCGCTTCAGCATAGTACTTGCACCACACCACATCATTCATATTCGTCTTGAGCATAGCGCCCATTTCCTGTATGTCTCCTTGACATTTTCTTATCATCAACACACGTTGCCACAGCACTTTGAGATCTATTCGTTTAACAATAAAAGCGTTTACCAAGCTTACACTGTAGGGATTTTAGAATATAGCGTAAAATAAAGGGCTTTTAAAGTGTCAGAATTGCATGCTTCACGCTCAGTTTTCTTTCTGCCCTAGAGGTGGGATGGCGCTAACGAAAGCTTTTAAAATAGCGCTAGCCAATGTCGCCGCTGGCGCAGGTAAGGCGACTAAGGCTGTGCTGGCGTTCTAACTATCGCTACTGCTTGCTTACATAATTAGGCAGGATTGCACCAAACCGTCTGTGATTGTAAGCAGTGTTCGTTAAAATCTAATGGTATGGAAAGTTTAACAAGTTTGTATGGAATGACAGCTGCCGGCGCCATATTTAACGTTGGTCGGTCTGTAATCGTAAGTTGGTGCAACTCACCGTTGGAACGTAATACTGGCTTGCCAGCTATCATAAAAACAGATAACTTTTGTTAAAGTTAGTGCTAATTATAAGGATTAAAGATATGCTAGAAATTGCAATGGCAATTAGTGGAAATGTCCGAACTTGTAAGTGGCGCATGGTGCGCATATGTAAGTGTCTCCCTACACATAATTAAGGATGATTTACAGTAGGCCGTCCCGTGTCCGGGCCGGCCCGTTTTCTTCTAGAGAAATACGCCGGCTGTTGCGTTTGCTGTCATAGAAAACAGGCCGGCCCGGACACTGTGAATCATCCTTTAGTCTTTCACTCGTCAACTTTAAATTTATAGATTCAGGAGAAAAGTAAGCTAGCAAGGCAAAGCAAATGAGTTATTTAATTACTATTACTTATCTCCTTAATCTATGTCCGCCCTCAACCTCACCTCGGCCCTGGGGCGCCACCGCGAACCGAAAACGAAATAGCTGCCTCTCTGTCGTACTTGCATATTCGACCGACAGAGAGGGAGATACTTTGTATTCGTGATAGGCCATCTGATCAACGTTAACGTCAGTCACCTGTCTCCCGCTCCACCACCCTCACCCACTTATCGGACTCATTGTATCCCCGACCAAACGATGTCTCTGAAATCGGCCCTAAACTCTAACACCGCTTGACAAACCCACCGTTCATGTTCATACGTTCAACCGTAAATTGTTGGAATCATTATGTGCATCACCGCCCAAGCTCTGATATCCATCCTGCACAATATTGCCGTTTTCTTGACAAACCCACCGTCTCCTATCACTTGCACCACTATCACTGGCGCCTCCATCACCCGATTGTCAGAGTCATTGTGCGCCCAATTTCACAATATCTCTGAAATCCACCCTGAACAAACACTTGCACCACTAGCTGGCGCTTCCCTCACCAATGTCTTTGACATCCACCCTGAACGAACCCACCGCTCGCTTATCACTTGCACCACTATCACTGGCGCCTCCCTCACCCGATTGTCAGA
Source organism: Notocelia uddmanniana (assembly GCA_905163555.1). Lineage (NCBI taxonomy): Eukaryota > Metazoa > Arthropoda > Insecta > Lepidoptera > Tortricidae > Notocelia > Notocelia uddmanniana. The sequence continues at coordinate 1,231,970 of LR991056.1, forward strand.
GTCATTGTGCGCCCAATTTCACAATATCTCTGAAATCCACCCTGAACAAACACTTGCACCACTAGCTGGCGCTTCCCTCACCAATGTCTTTGACATCCACCCTGAACGAACCCACCGCTCGCTTATCACTTGCACCACTACCGCTGGTGCTTCCCTCACCCGCCTGTCGGAGTCATTGTGCGCTCAACCACACAATGTCCCTGACGTGTGCCCTGAACAACGCTAACGCTGCTGTCGCGGCCTGCGCAGGGAAGAAGGCGGCGCAGGTCCAACTGCAAGCGGAGCTGGGGACTGATGACGAGTGGGCCAGGTTCCTGCAGCGCGATGGTCTGTTAGGTGAGTGTTGTACCAGTTTGTTACTCCCGATTCAAACAGTACCTACCTGTGTTTTATAAGTTTAATGTCCCATATTTCAGAGCTTTTCTGACCGACTTCGGTGCTCGTATTATTGACGATGCACTTAGGTTTCTGTGTTCCATTGTAAAACAAATGATAACAATCCCGACAGTTTAGAATCATCTTCCACTGTTTCAATAATGCGACGACCGAAATCACAGCGGTAGAATTAATTTTAAACGCCAAAATCTGTCAGTATGTTTGCCTAAATACCTGGTAATGTAAGTCCCAAACTAATAAATACAATGCGAGTTTTATTAATACGTTTTGATAATCCAATGGCAATATAGCTTGCACACGCTCCTGATTGTCTAGCTGTGAGATATAATGAAAATAAAAAAAAACTTAATATTTAGTGGGTGTCCAAAAAAAGGAGATCTTAGTGAGGTTTGCGTTGACACTAATAAATGAGTAAAACTAATATTTAAAATAAAATCGGTCAAGCGCGGGTTCTCTTGCGCCGGGGTTTCCGTACAAATATAGATTATAAAGGTAATTGGAAGATTTAAAACTTACGTTTTTTTTTTTCATTTTTCCTATAACAGACTTGAAAAGAAATTTCACGAGAATCGGTTGAGAAATGCGACTCGTAGAGGTGAACAGCCGGATGGACAACCGGAATTCCACGGGACATACAAAATCAGTTTTTGTGAAGCTGAAACTTAGGAGAAAATAACCCAGTTAGAGACATGATAACCTATGTTTTTCTTGTAATATTTACATGAATTATGATGTACGTAATAATTTCAAATTCCTCGCTTGATAAACTTCGGAGTAAGCATTCTAATCACTATATAAATCTACTACACTCTATAAATAAAGAAAACTCTATAAAAAAGAACTATTACATGATGCCCACGGCCACTTTATACCATATTGCAACACTCGCCGTCGGCAGGGCATTCATCGTCACATCTTAGAACCTAAATGGTCGCGTACGGTACGGTCGCAGAGAAATTTCCTCCCTCGGACGCTCGGATGTGGAATGAGCTTCCTGCCGAGGTTTTTCCGAGGGACTACAGTATGGGGTTCTTTAAGAAAGGAGTGTTTAATTTATTAAAGGGATGGCAACGAGCATGTATCACCCCTGGAGTTGCAAGCGTCCATAGGCTGAGGTGACCGTTTACCATCAGGCGGGCCGTACGCTAGTTTCCCACCGTCGTTGTATAAAAAAGCAGTTGGATATTGAATGCTTACTTCCTAATCTTCCTATTACTTTTTGTCATTGCCTGTCATTTTTGACGTCCATTACATGACCTTATACGTGAATAATTTTTAAGAAAAAAAATCCGACTTCAATGGGGGATTCCGGTGAAAGATTATTAATCTTAGATGGTGCACTCTTAGATTCCATACAATAAAATACAAAAATGGCTATAAGTATGTTTATAATGGTAGAAGACTAAGTACCCTCAATTCCTCATGAAATCATGGAAAAACCTTGCTTGCTTGACAAACAAAACGAAGAGAACAAATCGCCAAACGTGAACTACGCGTCGTTGAAGAGTTCCGGTCTGATCATCATCAGCAGTTCCACTTCATCAAATGTCACTTTTATGAATGAAAATGCTTGATTAGTTCATGAAAATACTAAAATCACTATTTATGTGCCTTTCACATTTGAGGAGTTCCCTCGATTCCTCATGGATCCCATCATCAGAACTCGAGTATGACAAAAATTAATCGTGAAACTATTTTCACAACAGTTCTATCTTGCTTAACAAACACAGCTAGGAGGACAAATCGCCAAACGTGAACTTTTCGTCGTTGAAGAGTTCTGTTCTGATCATCATCAGCAGTTCCACTTCATCCAATGTCACATTTTTGGATGCAAATGCTTGACTTGTTGATAAAAACACAAAATTGACTATATGTTTGCCTTAAAGATTTGAGGAGTTCCCTCAACTCCTCATGGATCCCATCATCAGAACTGCCTTTTGACAAAAACGGAACCAACTTGGGTATATATACATACAATCAAAAAAAATATTTTTCAAATCGGTTAAGAAATGACGGAGTTATGGAGTAACAAACATAAAAAAAAAAACATACAACCGAATTGATAACCTCCTCTTTTGAAATTTTGAATTCGGTTAAAAACGTAAGAAAATGACCTGCTGTATGTAGTTGTGACGTGTTCGAATAGACATTAGCATTACATATTTAAAATGTGTAACAATAATTTTTAAGAAAAAAACGACTTCAATAGGGGAGGCCGGTGAAAGATTATTATACTTAGATGGTGCACTCTTAGATTCCATACAATAAAATAAAAATGGCTATAAGTATGTTTATAATGGTAGAAGACTAACTAAGTACCCTCAATTCCTCATGGAATCATCGAAAAACCTTGCTTGCTTGACAAACAAAACGAAGATAACAAAAAAAAAAGATTAAGTTTTTCGCCTATACTAACGACATGCTCACGCGCAGTGGTGGACGTGTACTCCGAGTGGTGCGGGCCCTGCATCGGCATGGTGGGGAATCTGAAGAAGATCAAGGTGGAGATTGGTGGGGACAACTTACATCTTGCTGTCGTACGTATTACACATTTATTCTCCAACTTATTCATAAAACTTAACAAACCTCTGTTAACTAAAAGTTGTTTTGTCTCATTCTCACAAACACAAATGTTAAAGTGACAGATAAGGACAAACCAACTTTAGCGGCTTGTTAACTAAAACTTTGATGGACGTTTATGAATAAGGGGGTAAAAGTGTAAGCAGAACACATTAATAGCAAGGCAAAGGCTGGCAAAGGAATTGCCTGCGGAGTGTATAATACGAGGCAGGCAATCCCTGTCCCCGCCGAGGCGTATATAGTGCTTTTCTCAAATTTAATGCGAGGAAATTTGAAAAACATAAGTAAAACCTAAATTACATTCTAAGAATTCAGTATTAATAACAACCGCTGCAGGCAATGTCTGAACTCGTCGGTAATTTCCTAAACAAATCCCATTATTGACCAGTTAATTCGCGAGACCCGGAACGATGGGTTTCGCCGTCTATCATCGCTAATGTATGTACGTACGTAAACTCCTAATTTTCCGAGCGTTCGAGAAATTGTACATTATTGCAGAGCCCGGGCGAAAACAAGTCGCGGACACGATGTTTTTTGTGATTAATAGACACGCGTTCACAAATTGCCATTCTCGCCTAGTCTCTCTTTATTGTTTCTTTTTAAGTAGTTAGAGTTAGGTTAGTAAGGTTAGGGTAAAACATTAAGTACCTCAGTACTATAAACTGCGCCAACCGTGTATTCATATTTAGATTAACTTTTTAAGTAGATTAAGTTTAATCATTGTAGTTAACAATCAGCTACAAAAAGGAGTAAATGATTGACTGTCGAGTATGTTTTGGCGTTTCTTATCAGCAGTGGTCCTTTTAGAAATGCTGTTTTTTAGGGTTCCGTACCCAAAGGGTAAAAACGGGACCCTATTACTAAGACTTCGCTGTCCGTCCGTCCGTCCGTCTGTCACCAGGCTGTATCTCAAGAACAGTAATAGCTAGACAGTTGAAATTTTCACAGATTGTGTATTTCTGTTGCCGCTATAACATCAAATATTAAAAACCTGCCAAGTGCGAGTCGGACTCTTTTTATAGATCATGCGGTACGGAACCCTTCGTGCGCGAGTCCGACTCGCACTTGGCCGGTTTTTTGTCTAGTAAAAGTGCCATTGCGGCGTACTTGCAGAATAAAGTCTATTTATTTCATAATACATTCACACGCTATGCTTCGATCCTATATTCGAAAATAATGCCCTGCATTTTATATTTGTATGTAAATACAAGTGTCGGAGCCCTTAAAAGTACTTCCAAAAACGTGTGCACCGCCCATAAAAGAGCGTTCGCGTCAAAAAGTATAGCAATAACGTCACCGTAACTATTTTAGATATTTTAGATATTCTATAGCATAGCGTATAACTTCCGTCATTCATGATGGGTCGTGAGTTGAACACTGACAAGTGATCATAACTTTTGTAGCATTTTCGGTGCAGCGTAGTGGTGTTAACCCATTGAGTGCCGACCCCGCTCCGGAGCGGGGTGATGAGGTGGCGGCGGGGGGCCGGCCCCGCCTCGGAGCGGGGTTGGCACTACTCAAATTCTACGAGTCAGTGCCTACCCCGCTCCAAGGCGGGCCATTTTTTTTACTATTATTTCCCATATTCATATATATATTCTGGTGTTACACAACATTATTGATTATGTAAAGGCGATAGAAAACAAAAACCAAAAAAAAAAATTTTGGCTCCCACGTGACATACCCTCATAGACGGTCGGCAGTCAAAGGGTTAACGGAGTTGGTATGGACAAATACATTTTACACGGTTAATTAAGGTGTATTTACAGTACATATGGTGCTAGATTACGTGCATATGTCAAAACTTTAAAGAGCCATATGTACTATAAAACGTTGTACGATACACGTGCGACCAGGTAGTTCGCAACTCGTGTCGATTTAAAACACTCCCTTCGGTCGTGTTTCAATTTATCACCACTCGTTCCGAATTTCCTGTTCTCTGCACTTGTATCGTAATGTACTATTACAGTACATATGGTGCTTGATTACCGCACGAGTGCGATAATCAGCAGATTACGTGCATATGTCGAAACTTTAAAGAGCCATATGTACTGTAAAACGTTGTACGGTACGATACACGTGCGAACAGGTAATTCGCAACTCGTGTCGATTTAAAACACTCCCTTCGGTCGTGTTTCAATTTATCACCACTCGTTGCGAATTTCCTGTTCTCTGCACTTGTATCGTAATGTACTATTACAGTACATATGGTGCTATATTACCGCACGAGTGCGGTAATCAGCAGATTACGTACATATGTCGAAACTTTAAAGAGCCATATGTACTGTAAAACGTTGTACGATACACGTGCGACCAGGTAGTTCGCAACTCGTGTCGATTTAAAACACTCCCTTCGGTCGTGTTTCAATTTATCACCACTCGTTCCGAATTTCCTGTTCTCTGCACTTGTATCGTAATGTACTATTATCACATAGGAGGCAAGCGAGCAGACGAATCGCCTGTATTAAAGTTATTAGCTCTAATGAATCATAAGTAATTAAAACTTTTATCCCAATTCCGTTAACACCACTACGCTCCACCGAAAATGCTACAAAAGTTACGATCACTTTTGCCATATAACGTGACGGTATAAGCTATCATACTAGCCGGGCAGGTGATAACTTACTTTATCATAATCTAATATTACAAAGTGACGTCATAATATAATATTCATTTGTAGGGGATGTTTGCAAGGACGCTGGCGGCGAACCTCTGTGGCATTTGTTGTGCTCTAATTGTAGCTAGTCTCATACAGACATTTTATCCTCTTTAAAAACTGGTCCGAACGGCACCATAAAAATTAGTTGAGTAGCCAATTTACACAATTGGCAATTACAATTATAAGTATTATAACTTTAATATACTTGCAGGCAAAGGCGGACAATATTGAGTGCCTGAAGCGCTTCCGAAATCGCAGCGAACCCACTTGGATGTTTATTGCTGTGAGTATATTTGTGCCTGCGTCCCTGTTTGCCTGCGTTAGTTATCTATTTATACGATAATATTATAAAGCTGAAGACTTGCTTTGTTTGTTTGAACGCGCTAATCTCAGGAACTACTGGTTCGAATTTTGCAAATCGAACCAGTAGTTCCTGATAGCCCATTTATCAAGGAAGGCTTTATTTAGGCTATGTAACATCACGTTGCGACCAATAAGAGCGAAGACGCGGGCAACAGCTAGTATAAAATATGTGTGTTACAAAGATTTTATAAATCATCTAAGCAACTAAATGCCCTTCACAATAGTCGTGTGCACATATTTTTGATTACTTTGTCTATTTACATATGACTACAACATGACTGAAACTATACAAGAACACAAGTAGCAATAACCACATAAGTAGACGTGTCATGTCGGTATCGACCAAACTTTGTATAGTTGGAAAAAGCCTTCAGAACGAGTGACTATTGTAGACACGCCATGTGTATAGGGGTTGGATCTACTTGTACCTATACAGGGTGTGGCCCATATTATGAGCAAATAATAAATTTATTATTGGTGACGAGTTGCAAACGTTAATTGGCGGCGGTTCTGCTTACGATGAGGCAGGCCGTACGCTTATTTGCCACCGTCGTTGTATAAAAAAAAATTGATCGGAAGTGATTTGATTACAGTAAAATAAAAAATAATGCAAAGACAGTTTTCGGTTATTTTATTAATGTCCTGGAGTATAATTAATAACTTTTTATGTTAAAAATAGTATAAAAACTTCACAACTTTAAAACCTAAATGCTAAAACCATGACGACTCATTACTTTATAGTTCCTATTGACTTATCTGCTATGATCTCGTTCGGGGTGTCAAGATCTACTTCTACTAATTGTAGGACTTGAGGTCTAAATTTCGCCAAATAGAAAAGAAATCATACTCTGTGTAAGGGCAGTAATTCTAAGAGGTACTCACAGGAATCCAGTAGCACGATCTTCGGGCGTTGTATGTGAGGTAAGCACCACCCAGTCTGTTTCACCCACACTTCACTGATAGGCACTGATCTTAGGACTGCCCAGGTTGTTTGGAATAGAATATTCGACGGTAAATGTTCTTAGATTTAGTTTAATTCGCGAGCGTATGAAAGCGAACCGCCATCCATGTTAAAGCGGTACAGAGAGACTCTTTTTTTCTCAGAGGGCGCTGCTGTGTCCGGAATGACTTTGGGAAACCGTAAAGTTACCAACTAAGAAAACTGATACAGGGAAAATTTATTCTTACCGTGTTGTCTTGTATGTAAGAGAAAATACGTATTATCCTATTTAAAAATAAAAGGAAGTAAAATTAATTATACATCTGTTCCTCGACGGAACACTGGTATTAGTTGCACCGCCTACAATTATTCTGCTTTGCCCGATGGTTGTCTGGTAGAGAATGCATGCTATTAAGTCCGCCTTTGGTATGTTAAGATTCCTTTTTGTACAATAAAGAATAAGTAAATGAAATATTTGGGTACAAAGGGTTGCTGCAGATGCTTTATGTAAAAGTCGTTTTAAATCATAGATGTGTTTTAAATATTTGCTCCTGTTACAGGCCACTCTGTATATATTTTCAGTGTAGGAACTATCTGTCAAGGACAGAACGATATTGTAGATATTTTTACGTACATTCACAAGGTTGCTTTTACTACTCCCACTATCTGCTTCCCTACTATCTGCTTCTTTCGACTCTATGGCTGATATTGTCTATGGCTGGGCAGTCCTAAGACGACCTGTTTAGCCTAGTTGGTAGTGACTCTGCCTCCAAAGCTAGAGGTCCCGGGTTCGAATCCCGGCCAGGGCATTTATTTGTGCATTTTTCACGGATATTTGTTCTTGGTTCTTGGATGTTTTCTATGTATTTAAGTATGTATTTATCTATATAAGTATGTATATCGTCGTCTAGTACCCATAGTACAAGCTTTGCTTAGTTTGGGACTAGGTCGATTTGTGTAAGATTGTCCCCCAATATTTATTTATTTATTGTAGTTACTATGTATATATATATATTTATTCATATTTTTTATATATGTAGGAATGTATTTATTTATGTTAAGTAGTATGATTTATGTATGTGTGCTTTAATATTTACGTGATTGCATTCCGACTGCAGCAAGCGACTGGATAACACGTTGCTAGGTTTATTATAAAAACACGCTTATCTATTGACCGGCCGGCAACAACAACCTACGGCACATGCAAGGAGGTGCATTCGATTTTGCACCTTACTGACTATGGAAGAGGGTGCAGAATTGAATGAGGACGAAGAACAGGAAGAAAAATCGAACCAATCTCAAAACCTAGAAGATGGAATCAATACGGAAAGTACTCCTGTAGACAAGGGGATGGCTGGGAGCCAAGAGAAGATGGTTAGTAAACGAATTCGAGACGACGAGGAGGAGGAGGAGAAAGAAGAAGAAGACACGTGGCAAAGAATAGGAAAGAACGGAAAGAGAATCAAGCCCGGAAGAATTAGCCCATTAGCAAATGGGCTAGAAGAAACCAAGATTGAGGCGTACATCACGGCCTCAGAGGTACTACCTAAACAATTCGCTTTTGCGCGGATTATGCAACAACATAACATAACGGATATCTTAGAAATCAGACATATTAACCCATACAAAATATACGTTCAGTTCGGGAAAGAGAGTTCATTAGACAACCTTATTATATGCCAAGATGCCATTGGAAAAGGGTGGAATATAACAAGAACGACAGAGGTGGCTGCCTCATATGGCGTTATTCAGAATGTCGAAGTGGACCTAAGTGAGAAGGATATTTTAGAGTGTATAGAAGGCGGCCCTGAGTTGTTATCCGCCAAACGTCTAACCCGTCGGCTAGAGGACGGCAAGTGGGTAAATAGTGAATGCGTAAGATTAGGATTTAAAGGATCCTCGCTGCCTGCTTTTGTTTATGTATACGGTATCCGGTTGAAGGTCAAACCTTATGTATTTCCTGTGACACAGTGCGCCAATTGTTGGAAGTTTGGACATGTTAAGAAAATGTGCCCAAAAATCAAAATTGTCTGCCCAAAGTGCAGTAAAAACCACAACAATTGTGAAGCGACTAAGTATGTTTGTGTAAACTGTTCCGGTGACCATTTAGCGCTAAGCAAAAAGTGTCCGGTTTATTTAAAAGAGAGGAAGATAAGAAGTATTATGGCTGACTTTAATGTGCCTTACCGCAAAGCAATGTTATTATATGCTCCAGATAGTCCTATTATCGAAACACAAAACTCCGCGGGAATCAATATCACCCAAAAAGACATCTCCTTTCCTGGACTGGGCGCTAATTCTGAAAATAAGGAACAAAGTCAAGAAGAAGTATATTCCCAGATAGACTGTTCCTATGCAGCGATAACCGGTTGCAGCGCCGCTACAACTAGTGAAAACAAACCTACCCGAAACTCGACTTCGAAAAATAGCCGCTCAAACAAACCGAAGCAAAACAAGGGCCAAAAGAACAGGCAGTTAAGGTTTGAAAATCCCCAGAATGAGTCTGATGGTAGTCGCATGGAGGTGGACTATAGCTCGACTTCAGAGTCATTTAGTAGTGTGCACGCAAGTAACAAAAATACGAAGACAAAGAAAAAAAGAAGGAAGTTTATAAGAGAGGACAAGAGTGGCAGTGTTACGTTTGAAAAATTTATAGAAATGATGAAGACCATATTTTACAGGGAGAACGAATCCGTTGCTGACAAAGTTATTGAGTTGTTTAAAAATGGTGTAAAATGGCTAATTTCTTATTTGACCAACTATTTGTATGAGTTGCCTTTTCTAAGCCAATTCTTGGGCTGTGATGGATCATAGCGTACAAAAAAATAGGTTAAACGTAATTCAGTGGAACTGTCAAAGTTTGAAGAACAAGCTTATGTCATTGGAACAGGTGCTGTCGCGGGAGAAGGTTCATATCGCAGCGCTCAGCGAAACATGGTACGAACAACAGTCAGAGTTAAAAGTAAGTGGCTATAACGTATATCGCAGAGATAGGTTGGACGGATATGGGGGAGTAGCAATACTAACGCATAAATCAATCAAATCCCAAGAGCTTCACTCTGTCATATCTAACTCAGGTGTGGAAATTATAAAAGTCAAATTATTTAATTGCGCCCCACTTGAAAATATAATATCAATATACTGCCCACCCGCCATTCAAACATCGCAAACCGACTGGGATAAGCTATTTTCTTTATGCGATAAAAAAACGCTGTTATTAGGGGACTTTAACGGACATCATAATTCTTGGTCGTATAAGACCGACAGCCGTGGCAGTCAAATATTTGACTCCTTATTGAACTTTGACTTAATAACCTTAAACGATTCGTCTTCAACTAGGATTAAATTTGTAAATGGCTCGCTAAGAGAATCTTCCCCCGATATATCGATAGCTTCAACTGATATAGCGGTCAATTTCAACTGGAAAGTTAGTAACGAGTCTCTAGGCAGCGATCACTTGATAATTCAAATGTGTGTTGGCTGTGTATCTACCCTAAAACCCTTAAAAAAAAGAAACTTTAATAAAGCGGATTGGCCTTCGTATACAGGGTCGCTGGAAAAATCATTTAATGAGTTAATTATCCCAGAGGACTGCCAGCTAGCTTATGATCGATTTCTATGCGTAATAAATAAAGCGGCCGACGCTCATATCCCTCTTGTTAAAATTAATCAGAACCCTAGTGATAAGTTTATCCCTAAACCATATTGGAGTACTACACTGTCCAAGGCCGTAGCAGAACGTCGTCTAGCTTTAAGTACGTTTAGGAAGAACCCTATACCTGATAACCTCAATTGTCTTAAAAATAAAATTGCCGTAGCACAAAAACTAATTCGTCAGGCTAAGTATACATCTTTTCACAATTTCTGCTCATCGATCGATAACGCGTCATCATCTAGTGATATGTGGAAAAAAATGAAATGGGTAAAAGGGTTCAAATGTCAAAATAAAGACGTAGAAAAAGATCGCGTAGTATCCTTACTCCATAGCTTGACACCAGATTTTGTTTGCCATAATAAACCGTTATTTATGTCCGACAATAATGTACTGAGTGGACTGATATCTATACAAGAAATTCAAAAAAGTATAAAATCGACTGACACTGCACCAGGGTGTGATGACATATCCTTTTCCATGTTGAGGCACCTTCCTTCTATAGGTCTAGCTATACTTCAGAAACTATATAATAAATTCCTGACTCACGGTTTCGTTCCAAGACAGTGGCGAGATATATTTATGATTCCGATACCTAAACCTGGGCGAGACGAGCTAAGACCTATATCACTAATGGCGTGTTTATGTAAAGTGTTCCATTCAATAATTAACAAACGTTTAGAGTGGTTTCTTGAAAGTAATAATGCATTTTCTCACTATACCGTAGGTTAGGTTTCAGAAAATCGAGGTCTTGCTTAGATAATTTAAGTTTCTTAGTGACTATGATTCAAGCGGGATTTGCTAAAAAACAGATATCCGTGGGGTGTTTCCTAGATATTAATAACGCATATAATAACGTTAACATTGGTGAGTTATTAGATAGACTCTAGATAGACTCGGTGCAGGTAGGTCAATATGTAATTATTTATGGAACTTTCTAACATATCGAAATATGCATATCCGACTGGAAAACTCTTCCTTATGTAGAAGCACAAGCCAAGGACTAGCACAAGGAGACCCGTTGTCTCCGCTTCTGTTTAATGTGGCAACAATTAACATCTTCTGTAAACATATAAACAATGTATACATTTCCCAGTACGCGGATGACTTCGCTATATTTATTAGTGGAGCTGACATGGAGGATTCCCTATTTAAATTGCAGGCCGCAATAAATACCGTCTCAATTATGTTTCGTAATCTCGGATTAGAGATTTCGTCCCAAAAAAGTAAAGTGTGTCTCTTCAACACAGGAAGAAAGGCTATTAACCATCGTATTGCCTTGAACATTAACAACTCACATTTGGAAGTGGTAGATTGTGTCAAATACCTTGGTCTCTGGCTAGACCGCTCTTTGAGGTGGGGCAAGCATATTAATGAGTTGTGTCAAAAGTTAACAAAACATATTAATTTATTCAAAGTATTAGCGGGTCCGGGATGGGGAGTACACCATAAACATCTGCGACGGTTGTATATCTCCCTTATTCGAAGTCGGATAGATTATGCTAGCTTCTTATATGGGAGTAGCTGCAAAACTAATCTTTTGAAACTAGATAGATTGCAGAATCAGGCCATGAGAATAATAGGAGGTTACATAAAAACGACACCGATTCATGTTATGGAAGTGGAGCTGCATCTTGCGCCTCTTGAGATACGCAGATATTATTTGGCAGGGAAATTTAATCTTAAGGCAAAGTCCCTTAGTAACAGCCCGGTGAACATAGCCATAAACCAGTTGGATTCCATACAGGACGGTCGATATTGGAGAAATAAAAAACTACCGTTACTCATTACGTCACATAATCAACTAAAAGATGTTCCTATTCACTCCAGTACGCAATTAGAAATGTTTACACTAAAAACCTGGGTCCACAATATAGACTTAAGTGGCGTAATACATTTTATGGAATCATTTAAAAGAGCCAAGCGAAACTACAATAGGCCCGAATTAATTAGTATTTGTGGCGAGGTATTGGCAAAATATTGTACATTCTATAAAATATTCACTGATGGCTCTAAAGAAACAAATAGTACAAACATTGGTGCAGCCTTTTTCGACGAGACAAATAATCACCACATAAAATTTAAAATAAACTGCAACGTATCTATAATGCAGGCGGAACTCATTGCTATTGCAGAAGCGCTGTCGTACATTAAATCCATCAATTCGGATAGATTCGTCATCTTTACAGACTCAAAGAGTGCCCTGCAACACTTGGCTCGGTGCACCTCGACCTTTCGAGGAGTACCGATAGCCTACACAATAATTAAAACGATTTTGGACCTCAAGTCGCTGTCAAAAAATATTATATTGCAATGGGTTCCATCACACGTAGGTATTAAGGGCAATGAGACAGCTGATCTATTAGCTAAACAAGCGTGCAGCGATGGCATTGAGTTTCCCTTACTACCCTCACATAGTGATTGTTTGTACTTAGTCAAGGTTAGATGCCGCGATCTATGGAAGGAATATTTTGATGAAAGGTCCCGAGATAAAGGTATCTGGTATAAAACAATACAACCGCAGCCTTTTGATAATCCTTGGATTGATAACAGCCCACTGAGTAGACAAGATCTCGTCCTTTTGTTGCGATTGCGTTCTGGACACATCCCATTGAATAAGTTTGGATATCTCATGCGGAAAGTAGATTCGCCGTTATGTAGTGCGTGTAATCGCGTAGAAGATGTTTATCATGTATTAATGGAATGTGTTCGGAACGACGCAGCTAGGCGACAAATATTTAGGGACAGTTCCACTGGATTATGCAATACCTATTTGAGCAATCCAATGTCTGATGTGGTTGGAAAGATTTTGGCCCTAGTGAAATATGGTCTAAAAGACAGATGATTTTTTGTATTAGCGTTTAAGATAATCAAAACTCTGTTAATTAAGAGGTTTGTATCGAGCGATATATTCGCCATAGCGAAAAAGCTCATAAATAAATTAAAAAAAAAAAATATATATATTTACGTGATTGTATATAAGTTTGAATTATGTAATTATTTTGTTTGCCACCCACTTATAATACGTTTGTTGCTATTTTCCCGCTAGGTTGTCTGGAAGAGATTGCTTTTAGCAATAAGACCGCCTGTTGTTTACCTCTAGTTTTAAGTTTTATACGCTGTTATAATAAGCAATGTAATTTATTGAGGTGCGCAATAAAGAGTTTTTTTATTGTATTGTATTGTATTGTACTCTGGTAAAATACCTACCAACTTTAAAGACTGTTGCATGCTCAGAACATTCTATGATCTGAGGTTGCATGCATAAGCGACTATGTACTTTAAAATGGATTCATAGAATGGAATAAAAATGTTTGATACTTCAATGGTATACTTAGTACAGTCAACAGCAAAAGCAGATGATCATTTTAGTAACTTGTCACTATCACAACTTTGACATATGCCAACTGTCGCAGTATGATAAGTTGATAACGTTAGTGCGACAAAATACTAAAATAATCATCTACATTCGCTGTTGACTGTACACAACCGCGTATAGTGAACGGTTAAAGTAGATAAATTTCGCTATCGCAAAATATAAATTCCGTGAAGATACCTGCCTATTTGTTTTGTTACAGCTATCTTTAAAATCGCGGTTACTGCGCCTTGTTTTCCATGTTTTCAAACATCTATCAAAAGTATTATTGTTAGATGTTTAATAACTGACAACATAAAAAGTTGGGAAAACCACCGACATATTCATTTCAAAACTCAACATCCCAACAACGGCTAAAAATCTACTTTCAAATAAGAAAAAATTGCATTCGAATCCGTTCACCCTTTAGGAGCGACGATGCTGCGGACAGACACATGTTTTAAAAAGGATAGCTCCAACAGTATTCAAGTTATCGTTAAAAAAACTGCCTTGCCCAAATAAAAGTTCATAAGTTCCTTTGAAAATGCGACCTTTTTTGCCTCGCACAGCTAAACTGTGGAATGAACTGTCGCCTGCGGTATTTCCGGATCGATACGACATTCAAACCTTCAAAAAAAGAGCGTACTCCCATCTTAAAGGCCGGCAACGCACTTACAACCCCTCTGGTGTTGCGAGTGTCCATGGGCGGCGCTAATCGGTTACCATCAGGCGATTCGTCTGCTCGTTTGCCTCCTATGTCATAAAAATAAAATAAAATAGGATAGTGGTTTTAAATTAGGACTAGTAATAGTGAGAACTTACGGAACCCTTCATTGTACAAGGTCCGACACGCACATGGCTGCTTTTTTCATATAACGGTTGGTAGGGCCGCTAGCGGCGTCCCCCGGACCGCGTTCGCCTTAGCGAAAAACCGCCCCCTCCACGGAACGACGCTGCTCCGCGCTCTGAGCGTTTCATTCAAGCTTACACGCACTACACAAATACGCTAGTCATCTCTAACTCCTGAAGGAAGAAGCCAGTGAACAAATAATAAGATTGTGGGCTTTGGCGGAAATAAAATAAAATAAATAGTTTAAGAGCTAGCGACCAAATCGGTCATGTGAAAGTAAAGCTGTATTGAAACTCCGTTAGCTACTTCCCTGAACAACCTTTTCCTATAATCTTCGTGCTGGCAGGCCGCGGGCGGTGGGTTCGGGTGTAGTGGGGTGGGGAAAAAAAAGAAAAAAAATGTGGGCACAGCGACTTTAATTTTTTTAAACAGTTGCTCTGTACTCCCTGTGCACCCAAAAAAAATTAAATCGATCGGATGGTGGGAAGGGGTTGCCAGCGTTAATTAAAAGTACCAAAATAATAATAATGTTTGTAAATAAATAATAATAATAATGTGGGCTCAGCTGTATTGGCTTTTTTTCTGACGCGAGATTAATCATTATGTAAGTCTCAAAAAAATAGCTAGAAATTATAGGAAAAGGTTGTTCAGGGAAGTAGCTAACGAAGTTTCAATACAGCTGAAGCCACATGACCGATTTGGTCGCTAGCTCTCCGTCCGTTTTAGAGATCCTACACGAGTTTCACCAAGGGGGACAGAAAAGCTCTTATGCAGCTAAATTGAGAATTCATCTTTAACTTCTGGCGGCTTACAATAAAGAACCTCTTTAATTTGGCCGGGTAATCGTTTATTTGTTTCAAACTATTTGACGTGATGTTTATATGACATTGAGGCAAATAAATAAAAGCGGAACTATGACAAGGACAACAAATGATATATCCCTCTCTGTCGCTCTTATTCAAGTTAGTATATGATCTTCTCGCTCTTAGCGGTATTATTATTTGACGTCTACTCTGGGTACTATATGGTTTCAACAATTATAATAACGCCATCACGTCTTGACACCTGACACAGACAGTAAAGAGGCTAAGCTCGAGGTTGAATACATATTTGTATATACCTTACTAGCTTTTGCCCGCGACTTCGTCTGCGTAGAACTCATTCTTGCTTTAGAATTATTTGTTTACCCATACATCTTTCACCCTTCTTTACATCCCTTAAGAAATTATTACATTCAATATGAAATGCTCTTTACCGCGCACGGAAAATTTTAATAGTAATCCTTTTTTCAAAACGAATCATCATCATCATCATATCAGCCGAAAGACGTCCACTGCTGGACATAAGCCTCCCCCAAAGAGTGACACAATGACCGTTCCTTTGCCATCCCCATCCAGCGGACACCTGCGACCTTCACCAGGTCATTAGTCTACCTTGTGGGGGGGCCTACCCACGCTGCGCCTTCTGGTACCTAGTCGCCACTCGAAAACCTTTCCTCCCCAACGGCCAACGGTTCTATGTGCTATATACCCCGCCCACTGCCACTTAAGTTTAGCGGTTCGGTGGGCTATGTTGGTTACTTTGGTTCTACTGCGGATGGCCTCACTTCTGATGCGATCACGCAGAGATACTCCCAGCATAGCCCTCTCCATTGTTCTTTGGGTGACTTTGAAACTTCTTATGAGGCCCATAGTAAGCGACCACGTTTCAGTGCCATATGTCGTCACTGGCAACACACACTGATCAAAGAGCCTTGTCTTGAGACACTGCGGAATATTGGACGAAAAGATGTGCCGTAGCTTCTCGAACGCTGCGCAGTCGAGTCGGATTCGACGATTTACCCCTTTCTCGAAGTTGGCCCTTCACTAACTGGGTACATTGGACCTAACTGGACAGTCTGTCCTAGGTACGAGGCTTGCACTGAAAGTGGCGGGAATCGAATACTTATTAATTTATTTTTAACATGTATTATACCTTTTTATAATCTCTGAAGTTTCCTTATCTCAACACACTGGCCACTTAGAAAAAAAAAGTATGGTTCGGTTTCAATTGTTTATTGAAGTCGTCGAGTCACTGCTTAAAATGGAATTGTGCCGTGAAAATTTCAGAGCTATGATTTATTATGACTTTAAAAGTGGACTAACACAAAAACAATGTGAAGAGCGGATGGTTGCTGCTTTTAATATTGAAGCTCCTTCAAAGACTACAATATACAGGTGGTATTCAGAATTTCAACGTGGCCGTGTATCCCTCACCGACGAAGTGCGTGAAGGTCGACCAAAATCGGCAGTCACGCAAGAAAACGTCGATGTTGTGCGTCGTCTGATAAATGAAGACCGACATGTGACATATCGGGAAATTCAAGAGCACCTGGGTATTGGAATGAGTCAAATACAAATTATTTTAAAAGAAGAATTAGGCGTGAAAAAGTTATTTTCCCGTTGGATACCTCACCTATTGTCTGACGAGCAGAAAATAGTCCGTGTCAATTGGTGCCGCAAAACTTTGAAAAGATTTAACAAGGGACGCTCAAATGCTGTTTTTAGCATAGTATCAGGTGACGAGTCGTGGATATACGCTTATGAGCCTGAAACTAAAAACCAATCCCGAGTATGGGTCTTCGAAGACGAGCTCAAACCCACAAAAGTTGTTCGTTCTCGCAGTACGGCTAAGAAGATGGTGGCTACGTTTATCTCTAAATCTGGTCACGTAGCTACTGTGGCTCTTGAGGATCGTAGAACAGTCAATGCTGATTGGTACACCACTATTTGTTTGCCGAACGTCTTTGCTGAACTCCGAAAAACAAACCCTAGTCGTCGCATCATCCTTCACCACGACAACGCCAGCCCACACACCGCTCGGACAACAACTGAGTACCTGGACGGTGAAAAAGTCGAAATATTGGACCACCCTCCATATAGCCCTGACTTAAGTCCCAACGACTTTTTTACATTCCCCAGAATCAAGTACAAACTGCGTGGTCAGCGGTTTCAGACGCCAGAAGAAGCAGTGGAGGCCTATAAAATAGCCATTTTGTCGACCCCTACTTCAGAGTTCAAAAAGTGCTTTATGGACTGGTTTGAACGCATGCATAAGTGCATGAAATACAAAGGAGAATATTTTGAAAAACAATAAAAATAAATAAACTCACTTATACTGCATATTTTCTTCTATTCCCGAAACTTTCAGTTTTACCCTCGTATATATAATCGTCTGACAACTTCAAGTAAAAGTGTCCGATTGTAACGTGAGTTGGTGCTACGTGCTCGTGCTTTCAAAACGAATGATTAAGCTTATTTATATCAAATGTACCGATTCTAGATGATTGAAGCCCGTAAAATATTGCATGTACAATGATAAAAGTCTCGCTACGCAGTTCTTCCGTAAAACGTCCCAACTGAGCGGGTTCTTCATGTAAGTATGATGGCCGAAGGCCGTAAGCAGAGTGGCAAAACATGCAAGGCGAAAGGCCGAGTATTCACACAAAACGGGCTTCTTATTTAAGGTTGAGGGCCCAAGGCCTGAAGCAGGGAGGCGAGAAACGCGAGGCCGAAGGCCGAGCTTTTCAACAGACTGGATTCTTCATGTAAAGTGGATGACTAACGGGCCGAAACAGAGTGGCAATGCATGCGAGGCCGAAGGCCGAGCATTCAAATAGGGCGGGCTCCTTATATAAGGATGAGGGCTGAAGGCTCGGAGCCGTGTGGCACGCATGTAGGGCCGAAGGCCTGAAGCAGAGTGGCAATTCACGCAAGGCCGAAGGCCGAGAATCCCTACAGAGCGGGCTCCTTATTTAGGGCCGAAGGACTGATGCAGAAGGGCAAGGCATGCGAGTCCAAAGGCAGATCATTCATACAGAGCGGGCTCCTCATGCCGATCATTCACACAGAGTAAAGTGAAAAGCTGAGGGCCGAAGGCCCGAAGCAGAGCGGCAATGCACGTGAGGCTGAAGGCCGAGAGTCACAATGCCTAGACATATAAACGGATAGACAAACAGACACGAATTATTAAAACTGTTGAAATGTGTTCTGTTTCGATGCCATGTGCCCTCCAATCGCTCCATTGATTTAGCCAATATCTTCAATGTACAGATTTTCGACCTTCTACAGCTGTATTATATGATTTATATGTATACGGAGAAGCATAAATCCAGGGGCCTTTCAACTCGAAGTACGAATTTTTCTATGGAAATTTTAGTTTAACTTGTTTGTACCAGATGTCACTGGGTGCTATCTCTATCGCACTTGCATATTGAACTGACAGGGATGCAGCGGTCATGCGGTTAGTTCTTACTAAATACACAACGGCGCTACGATCTATGTGGAGTATTTCACTGGTATCTCTATCTCAGTATATAGATTGTAATTTGTGCATAGATCTAAGGTGCTTCAACCGTCAATGTTGACGATTGGGCTGCCCAGCCCAAGTGATCTCTTATATCAAACAGTTATTATAGTGTGAAGCGTCACCAATTACGTAAACAATAATACACGACAAAATTAAATTGTACACTGACGATACAAAGACTGCATTGAAGCAGCTGTTTTTGTATTTAAGCATATGAAGACAAACAATTTCAAAGTATCGCAAATTTATTTTGATTTACACGCAATAATAGACTTAATTGCTATAAGATTATGCTCAAAAATAACGTCATCAATCAGAAGGAATTATGATATTTCGGCTTTGACATATCGAAAAGTCAGCTTGTTTACAATACGTCAAATTCTGCTATGGCTTACGTTAAAATTATTGACACGCCGTTATACTCCCAATTGACTGATACTTAAAGCTTATAATGGCTTATGAGGATTTAAATCACCCCGTTTCAAAGACCATATTTGCACCCCCGATTTCATCCCTTTGAGGGTGATTATCGGGATAAAAAGTATACTATAAGTGAATCCAGATTACATACTGTTAGTATACAAAAAATCATTTTGATCTGTTCAGCCGTTTTTGCGTGATTGAGCAACAAACATCCAAACATCTAAACTTTCGCATTTATAATATTATATATTATATATTTATATATATATATATATATATATATATATATATAGTGGGATTACATTTTTGCATAACAAATTGAATAATTCAACACAAATTTGTAAAAAACTCGCCAAGTGCGAGTCGGCCTCACGCACGAAGGGTTCCGTACCATTATCTATAAAAACGGCAAAGAGTCCTACTCGCACTATACAATTTGTTGTTATAGCGGCAACAGAAATACATCATCTGTGAAAATTTCAACTGTCTAACTATCACGGTTCTTGAGATACAGACAAACGGACGGACGGACAGACGGACGGGCAGCCAGCGAAGTCTTAGTAATAGGGTTTTTATTATCCTTTGGATACGGAACCCTAAAAAATTGGCCTAAATTTCGTATATTTGCACTTGTCCTCCCATACCCCGTGTGGATCCGGGTATGTCCTAAAACTACGACCAAGACCACCGGGGGACGGGCAGCAGCATCCCTGGAGTGCGGTGGAGATACTGCGATCGCCAATCCGCATGCCAAGCGTGGCGATTATGGCATTTACCCTCCATGAAATTGGGGGAGGCCTATGTTCAGCAGTGGACGTCCTTCGGCTGATGTGGTGGTACTTGTCCTCCACTCCGAAGTACATTAACATGACTAGGTTTCCTTTATCTCGAAAAAGAAACTATATATAGCTAATATATAGCTAAGAAACTATATAGAGCTAGCGCGGAAAATGTATGTAACTATCATTAATTTCATAGACATTCCGCGCCAGCTCTTGTGAATACCATATTATTCTGACGATTTTCCTCTCACCAGGCCGGTCAGCTAGTGAACATAATCTTCGGCGCTGACGCCCCGCGCATCGCCCGTACTATAGAACAGGAACTGAAGAACGAAGAGCTAGCAAAGAAGGGGGAACGAGATCGGCCTCAGAGGGCCCCGCACGAGCTCACTCCTGAGGAACAGGTAGGGATGACTTACAGCAGGCTGTGGTGCTATAGAACATGAACTGAACAATGAAGAGCTGACCGAGAACGCGGAAAGAGAGCAGCTGCAGCAAGCGCCACACCTGCTTTCTCCTGAAGACCAGGTAAGGGATAACTCACAAGTAAGCCGTGCCGCACATACCGCGCTATAGAACAGGAACTGAGGGATGAGAAGGTGGCCAAGAAATGGGAAAGAGAGCGGCTGTAGCAAGCGCTACAACTGTTTTCTCCTGAAGAACAGGTAAGGGATGACTCATAGTATACCGTGCCGCGTATTGCCCGCACTATAGAACAGGAGCTGCTGAAGGAAGAGCTGGCCGGAAGTGGCCAGAAGTGGAATTAAATTAGAAGCAAGTATTAGTACAAGATTTTAATACGCTAAAGAAACGAGTAACAAAACTATCATTAAAATTACATTGGTATAATACGAGACTCGTACAACTATAAACAAACACTTATTGAAAAATTCCACGATAACGTCCTAACGGGCCAGAGCGACGCGTAGAAAATCCTCAAAGCCGCTGATTCTGGCGTTGATGTCAGGCCACCCGAGTGCGCAGGCCCAGCCCCACGACACCACCCCCACAACGTACCCGTTAGAGTCCACCACCGGGCTGCCAGAGTCACCGTTGCACATGCCATGCCCAGCGCCTCGTTTATGCTTCGTGCACAGCTCCACAGTTTTGTTCACGGGCGGTGACAGCCCCAGCACTTCGTTTGCCAGTCTCACCAACTCCTCACACTCTTTAGGCGAAAGCGTCTCCACTTGTAACATCTGCAGACGATCCGGCAGCTCGCCCCACACCGACAGCCTTCCCCATCCAGTAACATGCACCTGCTCCCCTCCGCCTATGAAATTGTATTTCATCACGATCGGTTTAACATAGGAGTCTTTCGGTAGTGGCTCAGCCATTTCCAGCATGCCCACGTCATTCTTGATATCCCATCTATCCCATTTAGGGTGGTTCTCGTAGCTAGAGAACCGGATTTCAGTATAGCCGCCGCTTAGCGAGTTACTGCCAATCTGACCACGGAAAGAAGACAGCATTTGACCATCTATCCAGGACAACATCGGGTCTATACAATGTGCTGCGGTCACAACTTTCTTTTTGGACACAACAAACCCTCCGCAGTTGAAGCTCTTCAGGTACTCACCAAACACGAGCGCTACCATATACCGGGCGTGGCCTTCCGGGGCTTCCGTGCCGCCCACAATGCGTGATGTCTGGTAAAAGTCCCGAGGGTTGTAAGACTCTTTGACCGGAATGCCCATGGACAATCCTAGGAGACCTAGGACGACTACAATTGAAGAAGACATGATTGTGGCTAGTATTACTGCTACTGTTTACTATTATGATGATCCATAATGTTTTCGACTATTTATATAAAAACAATATTTAGGGTTATCGTTGTGCTAACTGATTATGCTGATTGTCCTTGAGGATTATCTTTTTGTTGATTGATTTCATTGTTGTCTCGATCCGATAATTAGCTCACGGCCTAATTGAACCCAACCCTTTATAAAAACAAAAGGGTCAAAGATAAAGGCTATATGCCTAAGATTTAAAAACATAAAATTAAAAACATGTGAAAGGAACTGAAGATTATATAGTACCTACATTAATTTTGATCCAATACCTCGTTTTAGTCCTTTTTCTTGAAAATGGCAGTAATTCCTACAGCGTATCACCATCAAAGCACAGGAGACCACTCAAACATTTAGCTGCATTCTTACGTTTTCAAACAGAAAAACATCCAGAAACCTAGAACACCTGATACTATTTTAGACTAGTTGTACACCCCCTTTGAGTATTAAATTGCCTAGTGAATTATTGGAAGACAGGGTACATCCCCTGTATGACCTAACCGAAAGAATTACAGTTCCAAGGATATGAGAAATTTAAGGTATGATTTAAAAACAAATATATATTTTACTATTTCAATAAAATATTGAAATATATGAGCTTATTCGACGACCTGTTTAGAGGCTAGGTTCCGGGTTCGAATCCCAGCCAGGGCATTATTTGTGCATTTAGCACAGATATTTGTTCTTGGGTCTTGGATGTTTTCTATGTATTTAAGTATGTATTTATCTATAAAAGTATGTATATCGTCGTCTAGTACACATAGTACAAGCATTGCTTAGTTTGGGACTAGGTCGATTTGTGTAAGATTGTCCCCAATATTTATTTATTTTATTTATTTATTCCTAAACATTAGATAAGTGCGATGCCGTTAAATACAAAAAAGAACGAATTTTACACCACACCTTGCAAGTGGTGATATAAAATTGTGTACAAAACACGGGTCGTAAAACAGAAAGCCCTCTCTCGCATATTTATGACCCTCGCCTGCGGCTCGGGCCTCAGATATCTGCGATATCGGCCTTTCTTTGTTTTACAACCCTTGTATCGTAAATAGCTATTAAAAACCTCTATTTCATTTTTAAAGACCTATTCGTAACTACCCAACACGCATAAGTGCATTTACACCCCCCCCCCCCCCCCCGTTTAATAGTTTTTTCGTAATTTCACATCATATTTATATAGCGGTTCATAGCATACACCTTCCTACCAAATTTAATAACTGTAGATCTCATAGTCTCCGAGTAAATCGGCTGTGACGTACGGACGGACGGACGGACGGACAGACATGACGAATCTATAAGGGTTCCGTTTTGCCATGGCGTATATGCCATCGATCGTGATAGTGGAGTGGATGCGGCGTGTGTGACATATGAAGCAGTAATCGATACTATCGATAGTCTACAGTTTGGGAAAGATCAAAAATTCAAAACCGCCTCCGTCCCGCACCGCGCCACTCCCGCTCTGTGCGTTTAGTTTCAAGCCCTCCTAATGTGCTGATGATGATGATGATGTGACTTAACAGGAGGTGGCCTCAGCCCAAGAGAAGCTGCTCAACGACCGTCGCGAGCGGGAGCGCGCGGCGGCGGCGGCGGCGCGGGAGGAGAGGCGGGAAACGCGCGCGCGCCGCGTTGACGCGCACTTTGGCGACGTGTGCGCGGGGCTGCTGCTCCCGCATGCGCAGAAACATTTGAGGAAGGTGTCCGACGCGCTGGAGCCCTTTGGTAAGACCCTCGGAATGACCCATTCGACAACCACTATAGCTTAGTTGGTAGTGACCGTGCCTACGAAGCCGGAGGTCAAGGCATTATTTGTGTAAGTAGCACGAATATTTTTTCCTGAGTCTTAGATGTTTTATATTTATTTATTTATTAGATACAATGTCATTTACAGCCTACGCCAAACATAATATAATTTGTTATTGCACAAAGAAATATAATTTAATACATTGGTCTAACATTTAAAACAGTGTTAATTATAAGGTAGTCAATACTTAAAAACTATATTGTAATGATGGATGTGGGGGCCACAATAGCCTCCAGGTAGCGCGCGGCCGTGGCTAAGAATCTCGGCTCAGGAGTCGAAAAGAGGTCTAGGGATTGGTCTTGATCCAGGATATTATTGAGTAACCGTAGAGCGCGGTTGAGAGGCGAGTTACAAAGAGATCTAGTACACGCGCTCGGGAGACTAAACAGTGGCAATTTTCGTTTACGGAGATTATGCCTTGTCACTGGAGGAACATTTAATTATACCTGTGATAAAAGGTAGCAGTTGGTCAAATTTCCTCTCATTAAGCGAAGAAAGAAGCGTACTAAGGTGAGGCTCCGCCGAGCCTCTAGCTATATGTAGCGAAGTATGTATTTTATCTGTGATAAGTATGTATGTATACCGTCGTCTAGTACCCATAGGTCAAGCTTTGCTTAGTTTGGGACTAGTTCCATTCTGTTAGATTGTCCCCCAATATTTATTTTATTTATAACCGTATAACGGTAGGTAAATGGTCAAGAATACGTACCCAGGTACATACAAAAGTGATACTGATTAGTCATTATATTCAGCGGAAACAGCATACAAAATTTTCGAGAAAAGAGTTATTTATAGACCACATATTAGCAAGTCTACAGTATTATTTATTTGTTACAATTTTATTTTATTATTCCTTTACGCACTACAGTGGAAACAATGTTCTTCTAGCCATTTTACTCTTAAAATCTAGACCATGCAATATAGTTGATGCTATCAGAAAGTTTATAAAATTTTTCTATGCAAATGTTGTATGCAGAGCCTTTTTGTTTTGTGTTTGAGCCAACATGTAACAAATATAATATTCTTACAACAAGCTTTTACTTAAACATTCTTCGTATGTAAGTTGTCCTCAAATTTTGCAATCCTTTTTTTGCCACTTGCCAGGAATCTGATTTGAGCTGAAATTTGGCATAATTTAATTATGTTAGTTTGGTGAGAATGCAATATTTTTTTGGTGCCACCCAGGTGATCTGATGATGAATTCACAGATAAACGCGTCATGTTTGGTCTGATTGGACGCGTCTAAACGAGCAATAAATGCTTGTTATCAAAATAATTTTTTTTGTCAGAAACCATTGATGTACTATTATCTTAAGTCAATGTCAGATACTTGTTTATCGTTGAATTGTCAACACGGCACACGTCTGTAGGTACATAACTACATCGTTTTTGCAGGAGTAATAGTGGCGGACAAATGTCCCATCCTGCTCGCAAAGCTGGAAGCGCGGCGGCTGGCAGTCGAGGAGCCGGTACTGGGCGAGCCAGCGGCAGTGGCTGCCCTCACCGAACGGCCGTCACTGGCGCTGCTGCTGAAAAAGATGCCTGAGAAGGAAGGGGATGTTATAGGTTAGCTTGGCAGTGGCTGTCCTCGTCGATTTGGCACTCGCTGGTGCTGCTGCCGAATAAGATGCCGGAGGAGAAAGGTTATAGGTCAGCTCAGCTATCAAGGAGTCCAGCGGCAGTTTCTGCACTCACCGAGTGGCATTCACTGGCGCTGCAGTTGAAAAAGATGGCGGTGAAGGAAGGAGATGTTATTGCATAGTTTCCAAGAGGGCATCATCTGCCGCTGTGAGGTAAAGTAAGTCTGGATTTCGCTCAAATTTGCAACCCAACTAGAGACTACTACTTATAGTAGTCGAAGCTTACTACTTATATAAAGCTGAGGTAATTTAAGTAGTTCAGCCTGGCAGAGGAACGCAGTTAACACAAATTCTTGTTCTCTACGAATACTTGTGCTGGTGTCCAAAATCAGAGCTCCTGGCGTTGTGTTAGCTGTTAGTAGCCAGAGACCTGCGAATTAAGCTTCAAAGAACTTATAAGAGTGAGCATTATGTGAATGGCAACCCCGGCTAGCGTCTGTAAAAAAATCTCTAACAATATTCTAAATTTTGATCTACCTATTGTCTACATTCCAGAGATCTGCCGCCGGGTATTGTACGGCGATGGTTTGGAAGAGGAGGATCGCCCGAAGACGCTTGTGTGCGATGAGCTCCGACTGGATGGACTGCCAGGGATATATGTACCAGGGGACAGGCAGCAGCGAGCTGCAGTTCTAGATGTCCTGTTTCCTAAGGTAATATCCAACCGGAGTGAAAAATTGATCACCCCGGGTGGGATGTATATCCACGATCTCTGGAATCCGTCCATCGCTCTTACCAAGTGAGCTGCCGCGGGTGTCGCTCGTGGCAACGAATCTTTCAATCAGTTTACTCTTCTAATTAAGCCTTAGGGAGGCTTGTAGCGATATCTACCGTGAAGTTGATACAAGTTCTAAGCGGGCAATACCGTTTGTAAAATTATTTACAGTCCTAAGATATTTATTTATTAGTTAACAGTAGCACATCCCAAGATATATAGCATCGACCCAAAAGAGGAATATTATCATGACGTTTCTCATGGAACAAAGGAACAAAATCGATCAAGTGTTACTCTTATTTTTTCCAGATGGTAGCAGCCCTAGTGGAACCCCTTCCCCCTCCCGAGCCACCGCACGTGGCCATGATGTACGGCGCGTGGCAGCGCCGTGCCGTGCTGAGCGCCGCAGCTCAGCCGAAGGTCGCGCCTCGGGTCTTGAAGCACGGGTTCTTCGCTGACCCGAGCATTGAGGAACCAAAGCTGCTATGTAAAACTATCAACCAGTATGAAGACAGGCCCGAGAAAGACTAGTAAGTGCGGTTAAACTATGGTAGTAGTGGTAGAAAGCGATTCGTGCCTTGAACCACGGGTTCTTTGCCGACTTAAAGATTGAAGATTCGTGAGTGTTTTGGTAAACTATCAACCGGTATGAAGACAGGCCCGAATAAGTGTTGTCAAACAAAAAGTGTTGTAGTAGGACAGAAGACGTCTCGTGTCTTAAAAGAACGGTTTTTTTATATCACGTCGGTGGCAAACAAGTGTACGGCCTGCCTGATGGTAAGCGGTTACCGCAGCCTACAGGCGCCAGCAACTCCAGGGGTGTGGTACCGACCCTTTAAAAAAAATAAACTCTGGACTGGAAATTGGAGCGACTGCTCATGGGCGACGCCCAGTCTGCTTATCATTTGAACCACCAATGGAAGTCTATAGTATACCTACGAGAAAGAATACATGCAACCGCAAACAATCAAGCCCTATTTTGCTGCGCGAACATACTAGTCCAAGCTCGCAGACACCATCTACCTGTTCCCCCACTCCCGCTGAGCTGTATGAGGCCCGCATAGGCAATGTCCAGTCTGTTTAACATTTGTGACCCTAAGGGAAGTCTGTTGTAGGTATAGGTACCCACGAGCTAAACCAGTTGCTTGCAGCCGCAAACACTCAAGCCTTTCCCTTTCTCTTTCCAGCTGCGAAACCATAGTCCTCCAAGTAGCCGTCGGCCTCGCGGAACCCGAGCTCGCAGACCCCGCGGACCTGTTCCCTCCCGGCCCCCCCGCCGAGCTGACGGCCCTGGGCCCCATACACGTGAGCGCGGACGCTGTGGAGGGGGCCCTGGAGTGCGCGAGGTTCTTCCCGCCAGGATACTGCGAGCCCGAGGAGAAACCGAAGCCGAAGACTAAGAAGAAGAAGAAGGTTTGATATACGGAAAATCTGTTGTTTCAAACTTTTTGCTTAGTCGATTAGTGAAAAACTTTTCTACGAAGCAGGAGTACATGACTTAGTTCCGCCCTCCCTATTCCATCACCGGACGTCCAGACGTGGTGAGCGGTTCCATACTTACGTTGTCAGCCTACCATTTATTCGCACGAAGCGAGTTGCTTCTTCTTTCTTAATGCGAACAGCTAAGGACTGGAATTTACTGCCGCCGTCTGTATTACCTGACACATACAATCTGGGTCTCTTCAAGATAAGAGTGAATAGGCTATTACTAAATCAGTGAGCAACATGTTAGGCCTTGTCATCGCTTTCCATCAGGTGAGACTAAGGCCAAACTCTGGTCAGTCTATCATAAAAAATAAATAATAATAACCTTTTCATTCTGCGACTGTACGTATCTATGGACTGTACGTTACGTACCTATTATATTCCAAACAATCTTCACAACTTAAAGTACCTATTGTCAGAACAGAACCCATTGTTCGTTATTGATAGGTTTTGATTTGTATCTAAAATCAGTACTTTTGTCATTTTCATTAACCTGTTTATTTTTTACAGAAGCGTCACGGCGAGAATAAAGAGGAGGCGGTGGACCCGAGCCTCTCGGCGGCTCCGTCCACAGAGGCCGAGGCGGCGGCGGAGGCCGAGGCCGCGGAGGAGGCCGGCGACGGCGGTGAGGGGGAGGACGATGGCGAGCCGGAGGACGACACGCAGGACAAGGCCACGTCACCTCCGCCCATGGAACAATAACACTTTTACTACTGTTAGGAGGCGATGGTAGTCAGGCAGACAGGCGTGGGCGGTAGGCTGCCGAGAAATGGAGAAAGGCTGACAACTGTTATTTTTATTTTTAAAAGACCCACGCGTCAATGCGGGTATTCTTCCACCATTACGACTTTTAATTTAAATCAAATTGTTATATCTCTAATTGTATTATAAGTACCCTTGTTATGTAACTGTGCATAAATTACTATTAAACCACTATTATGTTTACTTGTCTTTTAGTAACAGTGCCTAATTGAAAATTCATCTTTTTATGTTCTCCAATTTCTCCATACATGATTGACTCAGTCGTAGCGAGCCTATAGGCAGTTTCTAAAAGGTATGCACGAGTCATGAACGTCAAATAACGCTAATGCCCTATTTTAATCCTTTGGACGCCAAAGGTGTTGCATGTTGAGTGCCCACGGCACAAAGTACAATATATTATAGACTGAGATAGAGATATCAGTGAAATACTTCACGTAGATTGTAGCGCCACAGTGGTATTAGTACAAAACTAATCGCACGACCGCTCGGCGGCAGGTACTAATTACTAACATGTTTTTCAAGTTCCTTTCTGAAACTAATGCAAAAATAAGGAAATAAGTAATGAAATAATAGTTACATTACCTATTTGGCAACCTTTGCATCAATTCCAGAGCATTTTTAATAAATATGGGCACGACATTCTTCTGACAATACAACAAAATAGGTAACTTAGTAAATATCGTTTATTACACAATTTTACTTACAAACATTCGATATTAGCAATCGCACCAAAATTTATCCGTATTATAAATAATAAAACAAAATTATCACGTAAAAAGTGGCATAATATATTATGTAGGGAGCGGGGAGCGGTTTTGTCATTCGAAGATATTCAGTTTTCAATGAATCCATTACACTCTGCTTGGCCGCATGATAGCTTTTACCGTCACGTTGTAGGGTCGAAATTATTTACTGAGACTATTACTATTAACAGCAAGTCGTAATATATAGTTACTGACTACACATAATTATATAAATATACAATTAACCTAAAAACCACAGATATCAGAGAAAAGCAGATAAGCGCTAATAAGTTGAACGTTTTGTATACTTCCGATCTATTCCCACTAACGTACTTATCAGTAAGTAAGAAAGAAATAGATATCATGTAGTCTGACAGGTCTTCAACTGTCATTGTCTCAACTATTCATCGCTTCGTGACGAGAGTTAGTGCAGTGAAAGATAATTTACTACGAAATATCGACATCGATATTCAATTACTATTGATATTCTTAAGTCGTATATCTTACTCCTATACTTTGTTGAAATATTTATGAAATTAAAAACACAAACTGCATTCAATATCAATAATAAATATAAATAAATATTAGGGGACAATCTTATACAAATCGACCTCGTCCCAAACTAAGCAAAGCTTGTACTAACCATAGGTACTAGACGACGATATACATACTTATATAGATAAATGCATAGAAAACATCCAAGACCCAGGATAAATGCACAAATCGCGATAAATGCACAAATAATGTCCTGACCGGGATTCGAACCCTGTCGTATGCAGGGTCACTACCAACTAAGCCAAAGTGGTCGTCAAACGTCAAAAGATTCTAATATATCCTACAAATTAAAATTATGTAGTTATGTAGTAGGTAATGACTAATGATTTTAAGCATTTTATACTCGAATGTTTATTTGAAACTTTAGGTTATGGTTGCCTCCAGGGCGCACCGGCCAGAACCCTTCCCCTTCCCCCAGACCCGCGAGGGTCCAGAGGAACTGGAAGAGCCCAGACACTCGTGGAGGTTACCCGACTAGCGCCCCATCGTCGTCTAGACCATAACACCAGCCTTATTAAGCTTACTATGGGACTAGTTTGATTTTTATAAGAAACTGTCCCCTAATATATACTTATTTATTTATATATGCGTTTATAATCCAGTTTTGTCATAAAACAAATTATCTTAGCTCATTTAGATCAAAATATTTCTCTCAGATAAAAAATATATTAATGTATGCAACGTCTTAACATATTATGCCTAAACCTAAACCAAACCAACTCATCTGAAGCGGTCCCTGAAAATTCAGTAAATAAATATTGATCTTTCCCAACTTACCTCAAGGGGCATCTGGAATATTGTAGGTATTGCATCTGGCAATAATAATCTTTTATTGTTCTTAGTAACATAAAAGTCACTTTTAAAATGTTTGGACCAGATTCTGTGATGTTTGGTCGGCGTCCAATTATTGCGTCCTACTGCGTCAATCCATTTTTGAAGTAAATTATTATTCGGAAATCTAAAGTTGACAAATAACCATGTAATTAATAATTTAACGCAATAATATCTCGTCTAAATGCTTACGTAAGTAATTCATATCGATAAATTGTCGACATATGTTTTTTTCATTAAGTAACAGCACTAGCCCAGTTCACGACAGATGAATTTTTACCAAAAAACCTTTCTGAAATGAATTTGGAACTACGCAAAAGGTACATTTTGTAGTATCCAGCATCTGTAGTCTATCTCAGACTATTATGTTGCATAATGTTCGTGCAATTTTTGAAATAATAGCAAAAGTTTCTTACCAATGAAAACTGATATTTTCTCCGGACATTTTCACTGATTTTAAACTGCTCCGGCACCATTGCACTACGTACCACATTTCTGCTTACTTGTAAATAAAGATTGTTGAGTTTTGATACATATAATTTCGTAATTTTCACAATATCTATTGCACTTTCGGTACCGTTTTGTTTTTGACGTATCGTTGTGATGTTTACTAAATTCACTCTGGTGTGACATGGTGTGTTTTTTAAATCGGGACAATTCGTCAATATCGTACTAGTTGTCCCATTCTAACTCATTTTGGTGTGCCATAAGGATTAACGAGACAACTATATGAAAAATCGTCTGGCTTAATACTGCGAGTCTGCTTTTATATGATGTCTGTGAAAAACCCGTTAAAAACCCATTTGACATTTGAATTTTCAAATTGACAGCGATGTCAACGTACCGTGCAAAAGTTTAGTTTGACGCAAAATATTTAAGCTTTATAAGCGTAGTATATACACTCCACATCGATAAAATTTCACTCGAAATTTGTAAGGTAGAAGTTGAAAACATACATTCTTCTCTTCCTATGGAGCATTTTATTAGCACTCTAATCTACTATCCATTTGCACGAATAATTGACGAGGCTAAACTAGTACAAGTGTTGTTGTCACGGTGTTGTGTACATTACCTAATTATGTAATTATTTTGCGTACGTTGGACCGCTCGAAATGTAAACATGAAAAAAATATTGAACCATAAATTTAGGTAGTAAACACATCATCAGAATTTTAGGTAAAGTATACATGACAGAAGTACAACCGCGAAAGATGTGCCTCTTTGTCACTCACAATGTGCCAGTGCGATAGAGAGGCAGGTGAAAGTACACACAGTGTCATCTGCTGGAATTAGTTTAAACTAACATCTCCTTGAAAAAGCTCGTTCTTCGAGCTGAAAGGCCCCTGGCCCACGGAGCCAATAACAAGGTGTTATGGCGTACTTTGTCTAAATCAAATTTATACTTTACACCAGGGGCCTTTCAGCTCGAAGTAAAACTTTTCTAGGATGTTAGTTTAACTTGTTTGTAACAGATGTCGCTGTGTGCTATCTCTATCGTACTTGCATGCACAGAGATGCAGCGTTCGTGCGGTTAGTTCTTACTAAATACTACAACGGCGCTACGATCTATCTATCTGTGTAAATAAATAAATAATAAATAAATCTATTTACCCTAAAATTTAACAGCTTGGTGAAATAATTAAGTCACGTAAGTCATGCTTGCTGCAAATCATATTGAACATTTTATCCTCCAAAACGACATTGATATTGGAACCTATGCAGCCGGAAATAAAGTCGAATTCCCTTTGCTCTAAAAACACCCGTATCAAAGGAAATGCAACTCTATTCTATTTGAAAATGATTTACATTTTTCAGTTGAATAAGGTTCTCAATTCGTCGGAATATTTTTATTTTTTTATGTATGTTCACATTGTTCACCGATTACTCGGAGACTAGTGGACCGATTTCAAAAATTCTTTTTTTGTTTGAAAGGGTGTATTTTTTAGATGGTCCCATTGTTACCAAGCCTGGATCTGATGACGGGATCTTGGAAAAAATCGAAGGAACTCCTCAAACTATAAACCAAGAGGATGGGGTATGGCAAACAATAAGGAACTCAAATAACCAAGAGGATGGGTCTGGCAAAGTTTGGAGTCGGTGTATTTTTGTTAAAATTTACTTGTTTATTTAATCGTATGGCATGCATACACAATGACAATCAGAGTATAGCTTTGAGGTCGCTTAGCCAGGCAATAAGTCCTATCAGTAAGCTAATAAGCCGCAGAATGAAACAACTAATACTGTTTTTTTACCGACTTCCATAGAAGGAAGGAGGTACTCAGTTCGTCTGCATGTCTGCTTGTTCTTCTTTTTTTATGTATGTATGTTCCCCGATAACTCTTGTCCACGTTGGCAGATTTTGATAATTCTTTTTTCGTTTCAAAGCAGGTACCTCGACATTGGTCCCATATAAATTTGGTGAAGGTCTGATGATACGATCTAGGAGGAATCGAGGGAACTCCTCGAATTTGATAGGCACGCTTATGCCGATTTTGGTATTTTCTGTAGGTAACCAAGCATTGGCTCACGGAAACCACAAATTGTGGCATTGCAAGTACAACATTGGAGTCGGTTTTTTTTGGTATAATTTATTTTATTTATTAAAAATGGGATTGCTCTTGGCTAGCATCTAGCCGGGGGGCAAAGATGAGGGCGACGATGAAGCGAGCTCACCCAGAAGATGCCTATTCACTGTTACAACCGTATGTGATAAATATAAGTCATAATGTATATATTCTAAAGTATTTCATTTATTTATAAATAGTCAATTAATCATATAGTTTTTATTAACAATAAAATAAAATAAAATGAGTAACGAGCGAGGCGGTCGGGTCGTGGTTTACACCACAGAGTCTTTGCGGTTCCTGAAACAATAAATACGACATACATGTTAATTTACATTTTTTTTATTTATTATATTTCATTTTTATTTATGTTTTGACGATCCTATTGTGAATTTAACTACATAATAATTAATAATATCTTAATTTTGACATGTCTACAGCAATAATTCAATATTAATTTTAAAGAATAATAATAGCATCAATAGATTGCTCTAAATAGTTAACTTTTCATCACACTTGCTCGTAAAGGGTCTTATTGTACGCAGGCGTAATAGGCGTATAGAGTAATTATAGCCGTTTAGCTCCCGCGAGAGTTATGGATTTTCATAACTCCCTAGGGAGTTATGAGTTTCTCTGTGATCTGATTGGTTTAAAAAATCTAGTTGTCCGCGCTCCACAAGAATACTGCTCTCTGCATCCATTCATTGATACTGGAGATGAAGTGGTCGACTTCTTCAATTTTGATTAGTTTTGGAGTTATTTATTTCCTCGCAAATGTGATGAAAACATTGTGATTACCTCGGGACGTAAGAAAATTGCAAAGTCCTAGTAGTAATATTAAACATAAACTTAAAAACATAATAGGTATGTGTAGGTGGAGTATCAACAGATAATATGCACCTATTATATAACCCAATGCATGAGCCGGCTAGGGTAAGTGCTCGTGGATGGTATACGTACGTATGTACTGACCAGATGTAGTGGTTGTCGTGGTGGGGCGTGCGCATGGGCCGGCTAGGGTAAGTGCTCGTGGATGGGATGCGTACGTATGTACTGACCAGATGTAGTGGTTGTCGTGGTGGGGCGTGCGCATGGGCCGGCTAGGGTAAGTGCTCGTGGATGGGATACGTACGTATGTACTGACCAGATGTAGTGGTTGTCGTGGTGGGGCGTGCGCATGGGCCGGCTAGGGTAAGTGCTCGTGGATGGGATACGTACGTATGTACTGACCAGATGTAGTGGTTGTCGTGGTGGGGCGTGCGCATGGGCCGGCTAGGGTAAGTGCTCGTGGATGGGATACGTACGTATGTACTGACCAGATGTAGTGGTTGTCGTGGTGGGGCGCGCGCATGACGCCGACGCCGCCGCCGAGGCGCCGGTAGTTCATGGCCCCGCACAGCCGCCACTGGTTCGAGTCCGGGTCGAACACCTGCACAAATCATTCTATTAACCTACTTTATCCTGTAAATAGGCCGCAGTGGGACTTGTATAAGTTAAAATCTATTGCCGGACTTATTGAACATCTTATAAACAAGTCCGGTGCAGGACTTTAAAACGGTATAAAGAAATGCGATATCAACAATATAATTTCGTTAGCGTTTATAATTTCAGCAGGTTTGAGTCGAGTCCTGTCACGGTCGCCAATTGTGTACCTTATAAGTTGTGATGTAACAGGCAATTACGGGTGTAACAGGGACATAATTGATAATTGAAATAAAGCAAGTTTGTATACAAATGATTGTTAGTTAATTGATGGTTAAGGCTTGGGACAATTACAATGAAAAAAACCGGCCGAGTGCGACTCGGACTCGCCCACCAAGGGTTCCGTACAAAAAAAACGGCAGAGTCCGACTCGCACTTGGCCGGTTTTTAATATTTGTTGTTATAGCCGCAACAGAAACACATCATTTGTGAAAATTTCAACCGTCTAACTATCGCGGTTCTTGAGATGCAGCCTGGTGACACACACGATGGATGGACAGACAGCGAAGTCTTAGTAATAAATTTTAATCTTTGGGTACGGAACTCTTAAAACAGTATAGTGAAAATAGAACGTTAGTAAGAAATAAAAGTTCAAAATAGAGTGGTGGTGACCTCGATGGACTTGAGGTAGGCGGTGCCGTCGAAGCCGCCGACGGCGTAGAGCTGGCCGTTGACGACGGCGAGCCCCACGCCCGAGCGCCGCGACGTCATGGCCACCACCGGCGCCCACGCGTCCGCCGCCGGGTCGTACCTGCCACACCACCACAACATCACTTCCTGGTACCGCGCACCGGCAGACGCAGCGAGGGTAGGCCCCCACGTGGGCTGCTGACCCGGTAAAGGTCGCGGGAGGTCATTGGATGCGGGTGGCGCAAGATCGCTCATTGTGGCACTCTTTGGGAGAGACGTATGTCTAGCAGTGGACGTCCTTCGGCTGATATGATGATTCATTATTGAGGCTATCGGTCCGATTATCTCTCAATATATTTATTTATTTATACTTTATTGCACTTATGAATACAAAAGACAGACTTAATTTCGTGAGGAATTCTCTACCAGTCAATCATAGGGCCAAACAGAAACTATAACATACATACAGATATATTCGCTTAATCAAATTTCTTTCTAAGAAACCTTACATTTATATTTAAAGAACTCTCGATTAACGTGTCACATGATGTTGAATTATGTGATTTCAAACAATTTCTACCCAAATAAAACCGACTCCAATTAACTACAAAAAACACCGAAATCGCCATACGCGTGCCTATCAAATTCGAGGAGTTCCCTCGATTCATCCTAGATCCCATCATCAGACCTTCACCAAATTTATATGGGACTAATGTCGGGGTACCTGCTTTAAAACAAAAAAAGAATTATCAAGACAGGCCAATATGATCGAGAGTTATCGGAGAACATACAAATATATTAAACCTAATAATTATCAAGATCGGCCAACATGATCAAGATTTATGAGGTGACATACAAATATATTAAACCTAATGTTTATATTTAAGACCTTTCTGTACTATTACTATTATTACAAGCAATAAATGGATAGAGTTGTAAAAAAAACAAACATGCAGACCAACTGAGAACCTCCTTCCTTCTATTCAAGTCAGTTAAAAATGGACTTTCAATTACACGTATGGAGTATGACCAATAGGGGACCGATACACTATAAGGAAAGGGGTTGTATGTATGTATGTGGTACCTTTCCGCGGAGGAGAGTTCAGTGCAGTCATCCCGTCCGCCGACGGCGTAGATCTGTCCGTCGAACACGGCGCAGCCCAGGTGCTTGCGCCGCGTCGACATGGGCGCCACCGGCGTCCATTTGTTCGCTCTGCAAACATACATTACGGTAACTATGTAGAGGCGTTACAATTTGGTGCCGTGACCAGGATTAAACTTGTAAATTCCGGGAAAAAACAATTTATAATACAGGCATATTGGACTTTTCGTACTTTAGGATGATTACATTTCGTTACTTAATTACTGTTCTATTATAATTGATAAAATTTAAGACTATATACTTCGCAAGATCTTTGCTAACCACCATTTTATTATTTTCTTGAATTAATAAGATAGTGTATAAGGCAGTTACAATTGGGTGCCGTGACCA
This sequence comes from Notocelia uddmanniana, assembly GCA_905163555.1. Taxonomy (NCBI): domain Eukaryota; kingdom Metazoa; phylum Arthropoda; class Insecta; order Lepidoptera; family Tortricidae; genus Notocelia; species Notocelia uddmanniana. Next base: position 1,268,810 of record LR991056.1, read on the forward strand.
GGATTTGCTGCAGTGTAGCGTGAGCGGTTACCTGGGGTCGTACCGCTCGACGGTGTTGAGCGGGCTCTGGCCGTCGGAGCCGCCCACCGCGTACAGCGCGCCGCCCAGCACCGCCACCGCCACACCCAGCCGCCGCGTCGTCATGGCCGCCACCTGCATGCCCACATACACTATTATTTACATGTTCTTTTCTTTTGGGAATTAGGCTAGTTTTTACAGTAAGTATATAAAAGTAAACATACAGGAAAACATATTAAAACACACATAAAAACTAATCAAGGGTGCCGCCCGCAGCGAGGCGGGGCCTAAGCTACCGGTGGTTAGGGCGACAAAGAAAGCAACCGCCGTATTGTCCGCACCATTCACTATTCGTGTGTTTGTTGTCGGTCAGTTTAGCCTAGTTGGTGACACTGCCTCCGAAGCTAGAGGTCCCGGGTTCGAATCCCGGCCAGGGCATTATTTGTGTATTTAGCAGGATATTTGTTCTTGGGTCTTTAAGTATGTATTTATCTATATAAGTATGTATATCGTCGTCTAGTACCCATAGTACAAGCTTTGCTTAGTTTGGGACTAGGTCGATTTGTGTAAGATTGTCCCCCGATATTTATTTATTTATTATTATATGCATTATATATTAAATCTATCTTGTTCAAACCAAATATCGTTGAAAGTATTTATAATTATACATCATCTTGATTTTTTTCAGAATTTTAAACTTCATAGTTTGGAAATTAGAGGGGTGGGGGGACACACCTTTGCTACTTTGACAGCTAATATCTCACCAACGGTTGACTTAAATGGAAAAGACTTAAATAGACTTAAATATAAACCTCTATGTCATTTTGCCTATCCATTGATACCCCACACGCCTATGTGCATAAAAAAAACTGACACCCCTGTTACATGTACAGCTCCGAGCACGCCTTCTAAAAGTGCGGGAAAGTATTGAAAGTATTTATTAATGTACACCCCGTAATTTTTTTTCAGAATTTTAATATTCATAGATTGGAAAATAAGGGTGGGGGGGGGGCACTTTTTACGACTTTGACGCTTATATCTCCCCAACGGTTGACTGAATTGGAATAGTTTATTTGCAAGCTCTACGTATATCTATACCCCACACGCTTAATATGCATTACAAAAATATTTTCAGCGCCCGGTTTTATGGTGCCCCCCCCCCCCAGTTTAATACTTTTTTCGTAATTTCACACCCTATTTCTATAGCGGTTCATAGCATACACCTTCCTACAAAATTTCATAATTGTAGTGCTCATAGTCTCCGAGTAAATCGGCTGTGACATACGGACGGACGGACGGACGGACAGAAACGACGAATCTATAAGGGTGCCGTTTTAGCCATTTTGGCTACGGAACCCTAAAAATGGTATCAATACTCGACACCATCAGTCAGTATTGCCATCGTCCATCGATATCAATAGTCAACATTATTGGCCAATATCTGCCGATTGCAATGTCCTGCACGCGCCCTGCACTGACCTTGGTCCAGCGGTTCTCCTTGGGCTCGTACCGCTCGACGTGGTTGAGGCACTGCACGCCGTCCTGGCCGCCCACCGCGTACAGCGCGCCGTCCAGCACGGCCACGCCCACCGACGTGCGGCACGACGACGTGGGCGCCACCGCGCCGCACCACTGCAGTACAACAAACAAACTCGACTCAATTTTATGCTCAGATATCGATTTTCAACAAAATCGGACCGTGAATAAAAAAGTTCAAAATGGCGGCCACTTCATAATAATAATAAATGGTCTTTATTGCACCACTACAAAGGTAGTTTTTACTAAAACATATAGCAGTAAATAATGATATGCTGAATAATTATAAATTAGACGGGGGAGGGGGGACACTTTTTACAAGTTTGACAGCTGATATCTCAATTAAATTAAATGCGAAAGTTTTAAAGAAACCTCTGTAACATTTTTAAAGACCTATTCATAGATACCCCACACGCTTATGTACATTGTTTTTTTCTCCCTTCTGTTACATGTATGGGATGCCCCCCCCCGCAATTTAATATTTTATCCGTTTTTTGTAGCGGTTCATATCAATCATCCTATCAAATTTCACAATTTTAGTGCTTATAGTCTCCGAGTAAATCGACTGACATACGGACGGACAGACATGACAAAACTATAAGGACTCCGTTTTCTATTTACGGTGTTCGTTTTCTACAACTTAAGGTGCCACATTCATACAAGCAATTCAAGAGCCCTATGTTGCAGTCCATAGTGAAAACTTGGAGAGGTGATATAAATAGAAGTAACCTGGTTGGTCTGAGGGTCGTATCTCTCGATGCTGTTGAGGTAGCTCTGTCCGTCGTGGTCGCCCGCGGCGTAAATCAGCTGACATACGGACGGACAGACATGAGGAAACTATAAGGGTCCGTTACATTACTATACTATACTCCGGGCACATTTATGCAAGCGATTGAAGAGCCCTATGCTGCAGTCCCTAGTGGAAACCTCGATAGCTTGGCTTAGATTGTTAGCTCTGTACCAGGAGCGCTCGTGGCCCAGCGGCGCCCGCCTTTGAGGAATGGATCTTGACACCACGAGTTTATAGCGCGCCCGTTCATGCAATTTTTGAGGAGTCATAATAACCTTTAAAGGAGAGCGGTGTCTCTTGACACAGGTATATTAAATACTTAAAAAGAGGCACCATTTTGTTATACTGTTTAGTTTTTTAAGTTAAAAAATAAATATTTTTTCATTCCAATGTTTATGATTTTTTATTTGTTTTATTAGGTATTCTTGGATACTTTCTCTTTTGTTTTTAAAATAAATAGTTATTGTGTGTCCATGGGCGGCGCTAATCGCTTACCATCAGGCGATTCGTCTGCTCGTTTGCCTCCTATGTCATAAAAAAAATATATATATTACTCCAGAAGAGTAAAAAATTGCTCGTGCGCTATTTTTGAAGAAATAAATATTTTTTCTTCGGCTGCGACCACTTGGAAATAGTTGCTGGCCCGTTAGTGGCCCGTTTAATTTTTTGCTCCTGTTACAGGGCCCACCCTATGTATAGAAGTAACCTGGTTGGTCTGAGGGTCGTATCTCTCGATGCTGTTGAGGTAGCTCTGTCCGTCGTGGCCGCCGACCGCGTACAGCAGGTCGTGCAGCACGGCCACGCCCACGCCGCAGCGCCGCTTGGACATGGGCGCCACCATCTTCCACTCCGCTGTCTGCGGGTCGAAGCGCTCCACCGACGCGATCGCGTCGCCCGAGCACCAGCCGCCGACCGCGAACAGCACTTCGCCTGGAAATTGTTTATACACAAATAAAATCACAACATCAGCCCAAGGACATCCACTGCTGGACGTAGGCCTCCCCCAATTGATTTTTAAGCAGTATGAAATCTTAACTCATGTCTTTATTTTGTTAACAAAAAAACCACAAAACATTTTTATAACTATTCGTTTTCTTAATATTCACGCAAAATGTGAACAAAGCCTACCATCATCATAATGACGTCACTAGTATGAAATTGTGACAGTCACAGCGCACAAAAAGAACAGCAGTTCACTTTTTTTAGTAAATCTGTCTTGGTAACTGTGCGGGTCGAGGATTTAAAAATGTGGTTTTACTTAATTTTTTATCCTCTATTTGATTTTATCGGAAAAAAGCATTCGGAGACATGTTAAGCCGCTAATCCTGGCTGATGTCAATGACAGCCGTCGTTAAGCCAAGCTAGAGGCCTTCGGGAGGCTTGAGAACTTCTAACAGTCAAGTTGCCCACTCGCTTCAAATTCAAATTCAAAATATTCTTTATTCAAATAGGCCTAGCAACAAGCACTTTCGAATCGTCAGTTATAATACGTATTAACATATATATTAATTAATTATTTAGAGCAATTTATTGATGCTATTATTATTCTTAAAAATAAATATTGTATTGTTGTAGACATTTCAAAGTAAGAAATTATTTTGTAGTAAAATTCACAATAGGATTGTCAAAACATAAATAATAATAATAATAAAAAATATATAAAAAATAGAAATCTAGACAGTTTCTAGAATAAAATCAAAATATCAAAAAAAAAAAGATCATATTAATATCTAATGCCATAATGATTAATTCATTAATATTGCGAGGAACCATCCTCGCAACCGGAGCACGGCGCACACCACGTGACGCGTGCATGGCAGGCGGCGCACGCGGGCGGCGCGCGGGGAGCGGGGGCCGCGGCCGGCCCTGACTCGCGCGCACACCGAAGCCGGCGGCTATATAAGGAGGCGCGCGCCATATGCGAGCAGTCAGTCTTTGTTTCGACTCCGCAGTGGGAACAAGGGCTGACCAGCCTAGAGCGCGGTGCGGGCGTACCGGATTCGTGCCTAGGTACCTTAGGGACCCCTCTTGGGCCGCGCGTCTCCTCCGCGTAGTTAGCCCCTGAGGGTTTGCCTTCCTTCCTCATCCCGATCACCCCTGACAGTAGCGGCGCGGGCGCCCACCGGGTACGTTCTGCAGGGTTCCCCTGTTCTCCGGAGAACAATCCGCCATCCAGACTTCCCGTAGCTATCCCTCGTCGTCGTAACGTCCTACGGGACCTTTGCTATCCGCGTAACGATTCGTAGATATAAGGCTTTATTAATAAAGGGCGTAAAAGACCCATATTTATTACTTAGTCAATCTGTGTTTGCTCTTCCACCTAATAGAAATTCCCTCAAACCCTGAGCTAGCTAGGAAACCTTCGCTACGCCCTTCAGGCGGAAGGATATGTATGGCTCGCCCTCAGCGACAACCATCACATTTGGCGCCCAACTAAAAACTCACGTTTTACTAGCTCAGAGGGAAAATTCTGGAGAGCATCACAGTTTTTATAGGTTTACACAACCACTATATAGGGATACAAGCGTCCGCGACGCATCCCACCCGCCCCAAGAGAAGGGGAAACCGATTAACACCAAATTTTACTTTTAATGTGTATAACCCGTTTAAACCCCATTTAGTCCGCCGTTCATCCGCCCGTCAGAACGAGCAAACGTCACCGAGAACAGGTTTGCTCCACCTTCCGTCCGCCAGCCTCCATCAGCGTCTCCGTAAGTAAAAATTAACTTTTATCAGCTTCGCTACAAGCCCAAAGCGTCGCTCCCGCCGGAAAACGAAAGCCCACCGCCTGACAAATGTCTACAAGTTGGATATACCACCTAAAGAAAGCCGAACTAGTGAAAGAGGCCGAGGAGAGAGGTTTGTCAGCAGAAGGACTGACGGTGGAAGAGATCAGAAAGATTCTCGTAGAAACCGTGAGAAGCACGGGAGAAGGCACAGCCGACGAATTTATAACTCCGGAAAAGAAACCCGAACTAGTGAAAGAGGCCGAAAAAAGAGGTTTGCCAGCAGAAGGATTGAGTGTGGAAGGAATCAGAAAGATACCCGTACAAACCGTGGAAAACACGGGAGAAGGCGCAGCCGACGAATTTAGGACTCCGGAAAAGAAACAGCCCAGAGAAATGGAAAACAACGAAGACAAAAATAAGGTAAAGAACCTAAATAAACTTATAAAGGAATGGAACCTAACATTCACAACAACGGACAACGCAGTCGAGTTCGTGGAGAGACTCGAGGAACTGGTGTCTGCGAGTGGCATCGAGAAGGACGACGTACTACCGTCCCTACCGCAAATTTTACAAGGTAAAGCCTTGCTATGGTACCGGAACAACGCCAACTCTTGGCAAACTTTGGACGAATTCCTGGAATCATTTAAACTATACTATTTCCCGTGCAATTACGAAGAGGACCTAATTGAGAAAATCGTGGCAAGAAAGCAAATATATAGAGAACGCTTCACGGATTACTTAACCGATTTACAAACTCTAATGAGGAGGTACGCTAGACTTTCCAATGCTGAACAGCTACACCGGATACACGAAAACATGCGAAAGCAATACAAGCTGTACATCAAAAAACAAGACTACAACAACCTACCGGAACTTCTAAAACTCGCAGCAGAGTATGAAAATATAACCGCAATGCCATACCGAAACCATTACGCAGGTTACCCAGATACGGCTAACAACCAGGATAGACCGTACCACCACCAGATAACAAGTCAACCAGAAACAACCGGGAACAGGGACCAAATCCGGGAGCAACGCTCACATAATACCAAAACAGAACCCAGAAAACAGCCGAAGATACATCCCAACTATGATGCGAAAACCTGTTGTTGGTCATGCGGAAAACCGGGTCATGACACAAGTACTTGCCGCTCAAGACGACAAATTTTCTGCAGTGGATGCGGGCGCCTAGGCGTGCTGAGCAAGAACTGCTGCAGACGAAATCAAAGAAATAATGATGCCGTAGGAGCCGCTAACGACCTTAACAGACCCGACAACCGGATTTATAGTGAAGTGTACATAATGGGAAATAAATACATGTGCTTAGTTGATACCGGCGCAACGAATACGTACATTAACCAAGAGGTGTACGAAGACTGCTTAGCACGAGGACCATGGGTCAAGAACACAGAGAGACGAGTAGTACTCGCAGACGGCAGAAAAACACAAGTACGAAAGAGCGTCCTAGTAGACCTACAAATGAAAGAAGCCCGCATTAAACACTGGGTAAAGGTTTTACCCTCAGCCAAATGCCCTATTATAGGCATGGACGTGCTAAGAAGAGTCGGAATGAGGATCACGTGGGCAGGAGATCAACCGACATCGAATGAATCCCACACTAACACCGAAATTCACAAGTCGAAGACCCCGAACCCGATAAAAATAAGATATATACCCGAGAGAGCACAACATTCACCGAATTCCAACAGTGTCATCACAACACAAGCGGCCAAGAAGCTTCAAGAAAGTCCAGTAGCCCATACAAATGATAAAAAGAAAAGGCGAACAAAAACCGGAAACCGAAGCCATAACCGAAATACACCGAATCCCGACAAGCGATCACACGAACAATGCGTGACATCGCGTCCCGAAGAACAGCTACCGGTTATGAGCATTAAAGAAAATAATACAGCCCATGAATTATCAGAAGACTCCATTGGCACTGCGATCGAGTACAGCCGGCGCAGATCTCAACGCGCACGAGTGGAAAACGGAACGGGATTATCACCGAAATACCGCACCGCAGAAGGCAACAACTTAAATTGGAAGGCACCTGACGTCGCTCACAAGAAATACACGAACCCCGACTATATGCAGAAAAGATACATACCGAAATGGGATAGACTACAAACCGCAAGCCAAGATTTCAATTTACCGATTACCGAAAATTTCAACTTAGAGAGAGATATAAAACGAAATTATGTAACACCAAGACCGTGCGCATACTACGCGAATAGATATAGCGCCCGTCAAGAATACAGAACTCCGCAAGAAATCATACAAGTAACTAGACATTCCGATTACCGGTATCGGGACAAAATTTATCGGTATCGTGGCATAAACCGTGCGAAATTAAAACTAATTAAGTCATAAACCAGTTCATAAAAGGTATACCGTAGGTAAGAAACCAATAGTTAGAAAACTTTCCGACGAGGGAATAGTACCTATTTGCTTGCCACATCCTTCAACGGCAAGTACTCACGATAAGCAAGCAACCGGTAAACTTACATAATCATTAGAATTGCCCGAATAATATCAAGGTAATCCGTGCAAAATGCAACCTTACTATCCAAGCAATAAGAGTCGAACTTAATTAACAGTGTTATAAGATGACACATATATTAATTGATTTCAATTACACATACGTATAAATAACAATAAAGTTAATGACAGAAGGCATGTCCGAAATTTAAAAGGGTAGGCAACGCGCAGGTTACACCCCGGGAGTTGCATATATTATAGCCCCGCACACCATACACACCCGAAACCTAGAAGGGTAACAAATCACACCGGTAACACATACCTGTGTACTTTCATATAAAGATATATTTTTAACGGTGATTTTTCCCCTAGGTAAAAATCTCCTGGTAGGGAGAGGCAATGCGAGGAACCATCCTCGCAACCGGAGCACGGCGCACACCACGTGACGCGTGCATGGCAGGCGGCGCACGCGGGCGGCGCGCGGGGAGCGGGGGCCGCGGCCGGCCCTGACTCGCGCGCACACCGAAGCCGGCGGCTATATAAGGAGGCGCGCGCCATATGCGAGCAGTCAGTCTTTGTTTCGACTCCGCAGTGGGAACAAGGGCTGACCAGCCTAGAGCGCGGTGCGGGCGTACCGGATTCGTGCCTAGGTACCTTAGGGACCCCTCTTGGGCCGCGCGTCTCCTCCGCGTAGTTAGCCCCTGAGGGTTTGCCTTCCTTCCTCATCCCGATCACCCCTGACAGTAGCGGCGCGGGCGCCCACCGGGTACGTTCTGCAGAGAACAATGCCTGTTCTCCGGAGAACAATCCGCCATCCAGACTTCCCGTAGCTATCCCTCGTCGTCGTAACGTCCTACGGGACCTTTGCTATCCGCGTAACGATTCGTAGATATAAGGCTTTATTAATAAAGGGCGTAAAAGACCCATATTTATTACTTAGTCAATCTGTGTTTGCTCTTCCACCTAATAGAAATTCCCTCAAACCCTGAGCTAGCTAGGAAACCTTCGCTACGCCCTTCAGGCGGAAGGATATGTATGGCTCGCCCTCAGCGACAACCATCACATTTGGCGCCCAACTAAAAACTCACGTTTTACTAGCTCAGAGGGAAAATTCTGGAGAGCATCACAGTTTTTATAGGTTTACACAACCACTATATAGGGATACAAGCGTCCGCGACGCATCCCACCCGCCCCAAGAGAAGGGGAAACCGATTAACACCAAATTTTACTTTTAATGTGTATAACCCGTTTAAACCCCATTTAGTCCGCCGTTCATCCGCCCGTCAGAACGAGCAAACGTCACCGAGAACAGGTTTGCTCCACCTTCCGTCCGCCAGCCTCCATCAGCGTCTCCGTAAGTAAAAATTAACTTTTATCAGCTTCGCTACAAGCCCAAAGCGTCGCTCCCGCCGGAAAACGAAAGCCCACCGCCTGACAAATGTCTACAAGTTGGATATACCACCTAAAGAAAGCCGAACTAGTGAAAGAGGCCGAGGAGAGAGGTTTGTCAGCAGAAGGACTGACGGTGGAAGAGATCAGAAAGATTCTCGTAGAAACCGTGAGAAGCACGGGAGAAGGCACAGCCGACGAATTTATAACTCCGGAAAAGAAACCCGAACTAGTGAAAGAGGCCGAAAAAAGAGGTTTGCCAGCAGAAGGATTGAGTGTGGAAGGAATCAGAAAGATACCCGTACAAACCGTGGAAAACACGGGAGAAGGCGCAGCCGACGAATTTAGGACTCCGGAAAAGAAACAGCCCAGAGAAATGGAAAACAACGAAGACAAAAATAAGGTAAAGAACCTAAATAAACTTATAAAGGAATGGAACCTAACATTCACAACAACGGACAACGCAGTCGAGTTCGTGGAGAGACTCGAGGAACTGGTGTCTGCGAGTGGCATCGAGAAGGACGACGTACTACCGTCCCTACCGCAAATTTTACAAGGTAAAGCCTTGCTATGGTACCGGAACAACGCCAACTCTTGGCAAACTTTGGACGAATTCCTGGAATCATTTAAACTATACTATTTCCCGTGCAATTACGAAGAGGACCTAATTGAGAAAATCGTGGCAAGAAAGCAAATATATAGAGAACGCTTCACGGATTACTTAACCGATTTACAAACTCTAATGAGGAGGTACGCTAGACTTTCCAATGCTGAACAGCTACACCGGATACACGAAAACATGCGAAAGCAATACAAGCTGTACATCAAAAAACAAGACTACAACAACCTACCGGAACTTCTAAAACTCGCAGCAGAGTATGAAAATATAACCGCAATGCCATACCGAAACCATTACGCAGGTTACCCAGATACGGCTAACAACCAGGATAGACCGTACCACCACCAGATAACAAGTCAACCAGAAACAACCGGGAACAGGGACCAAATCCGGGAGCAACGCTCACATAATACCAAAACAGAACCTGTTGTTGGTCATGCGGAAAACCGGGTCATGACACAAGTACTTGCCGCTCAAGACGACAAATTTTCTGCAGTGGATGCGGGCGCCTAGGCGTGCTGAGCAAGAACTGCTGCAGACGAAATCAAAGAAATAATGATGCCGTAGGAGCCGCTAACGACCTTAACAGACCCGACAACCGGATTTATAGTGAAGTGTACATAATGGGAAATAAATACATGTGCTTAGTTGATACCGGCGCAACGAATACGTACATTAACCAAGAGGTGTACGAAGACTGCTTAGCACGAGGACCATGGGTCAAGAACACAGAGAGACGAGTAGTACTCGCAGACGGCAGAAAAACACAAGTACGAAAGAGCGTCCTAGTAGACCTACAAATGAAAGAAGCCCGCATTAAACACTGGGTAAAGGTTTTACCCTCAGCCAAATGCCCTATTATAGGCATGGACGTGCTAAGAAGAGTCGGAATGAGGATCACGTGGGCAGGAGATCAACCGACATCGAATGAATCCCACACTAACACCGAAATTCACAAGTCGAAGACCCCGAACCCGATAAAAATAAGATATATACCCGAGAGAGCACAACATTCACCGAATTCCAACAGTGTCATCACAACACAAGCGGCCAAGAAGCTTCAAGAAAGTCCAGTAGCCCATACAAATGATAAAAAGAAAAGGCGAACAAAAACCGGAAACCGAAGCCATAACCGAAATACACCGAATCCCGACAAGCGATCACACGAACAATGCGTGACATCGCGTCCCGAAGAACAGCTACCGGTTATGAGCATTAAAGAAAATAATACAGCCCATGAATTATCAGAAGACTCCATTGGCACTGCGATCGAGTACAGCCGGCGCAGATCTCAACGCGCACGAGTGGAAAACGGAACGGGATTATCACCGAAATACCGCACCGCAGAAGGCAACAACTTAAATTGGAAGGCACCTGACGTCGCTCACAAGAAATACACGAACCCCGACTATATGCAGAAAAGATACATACCGAAATGGGATAGACTACAAACCGCAAGCCAAGATTTCAATTTACCGATTACCGAAAATTTCAACTTAGAGAGAGATATAAAACGAAATTATGTAACACCAAGACCGTGCGCATACTACGCGAATAGATATAGCGCCCGTCAAGAATACAGAACTCCGCAAGAAATCATACAAGTAACTAGACATTCCGATTACCGGTATCGGGACAAAATTTATCGGTATCGTGGCATAAACCGTGCGAAATTAAAACTAATTAAGTCATAAACCAGTTCATAAAAGGTATACCGTAGGTAAGAAACCAATAGTTAGAAAACTTTCCGACGAGGGAATAGTACCTATTTGCTTGCCACATCCTTCAACGGCAAGTACTCACGATAAGCAAGCAACCGGTAAACTTACATAATCATTAGAATTGCCCGAATAATATCAAGGTAATCCGTGCAAAATGCAACCTTACTATCCAAGCAATAAGAGTCGAACTTAATTAACAGTGTTATAAGATGACACATATATTAATTGATTTCAATTACACATACGTATAAATAACAATAAAGTTAATGACAGAAGGCATGTCCGAAATTTAAAAGGGTAGGCAACGCGCAGGTTACACCCCGGGAGTTGCATATATTATAGCCCCGCACACCATACACACCCGAAACCTAGAAGGGTAACAAATCACACCGGTAACACATACCTGTGTACTTTCATATAAAGATATATTTTTAACGGTGATTTTTCCCCTAGGTAAAAATCTCCTGGTAGGGAGAGGCAATGCGAGGAACCATCCTCGCAACCGGAGCACGGCGCACACCACGTGACGCGTGCATGGCAGGCGGCGCACGCGGGCGGCGCGCGGGGAGCGGGGGCCGCGGCCGGCCCTGACTCGCGCGCACACCGAAGCCGGCGGCTATATAAGGAGGCGCGCGCCATATGCGAGCAGTCAGTCTTTGTTTCGACTCCGCAGTGGGAACAAGGGCTGACCAGCCTAGAGCGCGGTGCGGGCGTACCGGATTCGTGCCTAGGTACCTTAGGGACCCCTCTTGGGCCGCGCGTCTCCTCCGCGTAGTTAGCCCCTGAGGGTTTGCCTTCCTTCCTCATCCCGATCACCCCTGACAGTAGCGGCGCGGGCGCCCACCGGGTACGTTCTGCAGAGAACAATGCCTGTTCTCCGGAGAACAATCCGCCATCCAGACTTCCCGTAGCTATCCCTCGTCGTCGTAACGTCCTACGGGACCTTTGCTATCCGCGTAACGATTCGTAGATATAAGGCTTTATTAATAAAGGGCGTAAAAGACCCATATTTATTACTTAGTCAATCTGTGTTTGCTCTTCCACCTAATAGAAATTCCCTCAAACCCTGAGCTAGCTAGGAAACCTTCGCTACGCCCTTCAGGCGGAAGGATATGTATGGCTCGCCCTCAGCGACAACCATCACAATATTTCAGTCATTTTTTGGAGGCGAGTGGTGGGCACCGCGAGCTTGTGTTTATTTCGAGTATTAATATTATGTATGTCACAGTTCTTCCTGAAATTTACAATGTTTTTATGTACATACACAATATTATCATAGATGTATTGACAATGCAATGTCATTACATTAATGTTCTTGAACTTATCTTTAAGTGAGTCTCTATGGTTCATTTTATACTCGTATATTGCTCGAATAGCCCTCTTCTGCAGAACAAAAATGATATTAATCTCTGAAGCACTGCCCCATAGTAAAATACCATACGACATAATACTGTGGAAGTAACTAAAATATACTAATCGAGCTGTCTTCACGTCTGTCAGTTGGCGGATCTTGCTCACTGCAAAAGCTGCAGAACTCCGTCTATTCGAGAGATTAGCAATATGGGGACCCCATTGGAGTTTGGAATCTAATGTTAAACCAAGAAAAACTGTACTATCCACTAGTTCCAATTCCTCTTCTTTCACAATGACACTTGTTTGATTGTGCTTAACGTTATTCGTGACAAACTTAATATATTTGATCTTTTTCTCATTTAACAATAAATTGTTGACATTGAACCAATTAACTACTTTAGAAATGGCATTGTTTATATCATTGCTAGCTTGTTGCTGTCGTTTGACTTTGAATATAAGAGAGGTATCGTCTGCAAACAATACTATATCATGGCGGGACTTTACGAGGTATGGCAAATCATTTATGTAGATAAGGAATAGGAAAGGTCCCAATATTGATCCCTGCGGTACACCCATCGAGACCACTGATCCCGGTGATCGCTGTCCATTCACGTCGACCCTTTGTATTCTACCATATAGATAAGACTTTAGCAAATTCAGTGCCGATCCCCTAACACCATAGTAGTGCAGTTTCCTGATTAATGTTTCATGACACACGCAGTCGAAGGCCTTGGACAAATCACAAAAAATACCTAATGCATCCTGTGACTCTTCCCAGGCATCGAATATATGTTTAGTCAGCTCGGTTGTCGAGCGACCCCGCGTAAAACCAAATTGCTTATTATGCATTAAATTGTTTGTATTAAAATGTCTTATTAATTGGGACAAAACTAAGTGTAGTAGAAAACTAGAAGTACAAAACTAGCTTGACAAGCCTTATCCTGAAGGGGTCTAGTAAAAAGTAAAAGTAGTTTATTCTTCAAATTAAGCATATTACATGCACCTATAAACGTCAATAAACTACCACCGGTTCGGAAAAATATACCACTGCCACGAGAAGAACCGGCGTAAGAAACTCGGCGAAGTGTCATTTTTTCAAAACAATATACATTGTATAGTTAAATATAAAATTACATTGTCAGCTACTACAAAATAACTTAAATAACAATGCTACAGTAGAAAATATATTTTCGCGATAGATTACCCGTGCAGGACGCTATCACTGCCAAACATCCCTATCCATGATGTAATCGTTTATATGCTCTTGAAATAAGTGTTTGTTTTACTACAGATTTGAATTTAGAATTGCTAAGTTCAGTAATGTGTTTAGGAATTTTATTGTAGAATATGATACAATTTCCCAAGAACGACTTTTTCGCCTTTACTAGTCTATAGAAGGTTATTTTGAGTTTCCCAGTATTTCTCGTGGCTATTGGTTTATCAGCATTCGTTGGAGTTTTAGTTTAGTTAGGAGAGGCCTTGAGTTCAATGTAGCACTGACCTCGTCTGGTGGGTTTCCTGGGCCTGGTCCTCGGCCCCTGCATGAGCGGCCTCTCCTGAGGCAGCAGCAGGTAGTTTTTGGCCTCGTCCAACAGATCGCGACAGGCGTCGTCGGAGCGAATCAGCAGCTCCGAAGACACCGTGCCCACGAGGAACTTGGGACTCAGGAGTGGCAGTCGCACGTGTTGGAGAACCTGGATTCATAATAATAATAAATAAATGTATAATAAAAAAAATATTGTACTGAAAAATAATTAATACCACAAAAAAAAACAGACTCCAATTTTGTACTTGCTATGCCACAATTTGTGGTTTCCGTGAGCCGATGCTTGGTTACCTACAGAAAATACCGAAATGGGCATATGCGTGCCTATCAAATTCGAGGAGTTCCTTCGATTCCTCCTAGAACCCATCATCAGACCTTCACCAAATTTATATGGGACCAATGTCCCCGTCATACCTTCTTTGAAAAAAAATTTATCAAAATCGGCCAACGATGGTCGAGAGTTATCGGGGAACATACATACATAAAAAGAAGTTACTACGCCAATTCTTGGGATTATGTAGCGGACCCCAGGCATCCTTCAGGATGCAGCTGCACTGGGAATAGCGCTAGGAGGATAATATTACATACATAACAAAAACAAGTAAGCATGAAGACAAACTGATAACCTCCTTCCTTCTATTGAAGTCGGTAAAAAAGAAAATACAATTTTAGGTGTCTGGATGGCGAACATTCGCCTGACTATTCGGCCAAAAAGAAACTATGTTAAAAGTCAAAAGTGTATGTCCTAATCTCGGAATAATTTCTGTTCCTATGGGGGTCCGTATAATGAACGCTAGGGGTCCATGAAAAGCCTACATGGCACAATAATCTATATAAAAATTGGTCATACAGGGTTTCTCGGAAGGTGTTAGTGGGGCTCTTTGAAATTACAAAAGGGGTACAGTGAACAGCAAAAGTAGACGATCATTTTAGTACCTTGTCACTTTCACTACTTTGACGCATCCCAACTGTCCCAGTATTGTTATGTTCGTGCGACAAAGTACTAAAATGATCCAATGACCGGTCCTGCGCCACCCGCGTCCAGCGGACGCCCGCGACCCTTACCAGGTCATCAGTCCACCGTGTGTTCTAAGCATTGCCAAGATATAAATGGGCAAAACGGATTGAATTATTTCAATTATCAGTTTACATTACATGTAATTCAAAATGGTTTGAACTCAAATTATTATAAAAGTATTGATAATTTTCATAAACTGCTTGACGGATACGATATTTAATTTGAGTTTAAGAAGCCATTTTTGCTTTTATTGCATATAGCAGAATGTAAGCGGCAAACACCCGTTGTAAGTAAAAAAAAGTAAAAGTAGTTTATTCTTCAAATTAGGCATATTACATGCACCTATGAACGTCAATAAACTACCACCGGTTCGGAAAAATATACCTCTGCTACGAGAAGAACCCAAGAACCGGCGTAAGAAACTCGGCGAGGTGTCATTTTTTCAAAACAATATACATTGGTAAGGTAATACATGTGAATTCTATGCTCTTAAACCGCAGTAGTATTGTATAGTCAACAGCAAAAGTAGATGATCTGATCATTTTAGTACCTTGTCATTTTCACTACTTTGACGCATCCCAACTGTAGCAGTATTGTTATGTTAGTGCGAAAAAGTACTAAAATGATCATCTACCTTTGATGTTGACTGTACAACATAGTAATGAAGAGAAAAAGTCAGGATTCATAGCAATTGACAACATTTTTTTAAGCAGGCTTATTTTCCGATGAAATCAAATAGAGGGTAAAAAGTTAAGTAAAACCACATTTTAAAATTCTCGAAAATATCCCCATTTCATATAAATAAATCAATTTAAAAAGTTACTCATTCTAAATGAGAGTAAGTGATAAGTAAGGTGTCTCAGCGTAACAAATCATACAGGAGCACTGTTACTAAGACAAATTTACTAAAGAAAGTGAGCTGCTGTTTGTGCGCTGTGACTGTCACAATTTCATAGTAGTGACGTCATTACTACGATATGGGCTTTCTTCACATTTTCGTGAATATTTAGAAAACTAATGGCTATAAAAATATAAAAAACATATTTTGTGGTTTCCTGTTCCCAAATTAACGAAATGAGTTAAGATTTCATAAGACTTAAAAATTTGAAATGTTCCCAATTTAATAAAATAGAAATCAAGACTTAAAATAACTGAAACGTTAAAGGTCTGTTCTTGGAGTCGGTGTATCATTGCGTACCTGTGCCAAATGTTGCCTTCGCTCGGCCACATTGTACTTCACCCAGGACATGACCGCCTGGAAGGTCTGTTCTTCAGAGCGGACGTTCAGCTCGTCCGAAGACACGATATCTATGAGCTGCGCGGCCGGTAGCAGCAGAAACTCTTCGCTTTCCATCACCTGGATATCAAAGTACAGTATTATACTTATATTCGAGAACCTTTTTTTGTAATAAAAATGGGATTGCTCTTGGCCAGCATCTAGCCGGGGGGCAAAGATGAGGCCGACGATGAAGCGAGCTGACCCAGAAGATGCCTAATCACACTATTATTGAACACCGAATCAGCGAAAAAAATAGCGACAGGTCTCGGGAACCAGTTGCGACGCCCGAATGCCCTTCCGATTGAAGGGCAAAATCTACAAGACCATTGTACTAGTAAAACCTGTCGTCATGTATGGAGTGGAATGTTGGGCCGCAGGTGACGGACGAAAAGAGATTGCATGTTACGGAGATGAGAATGTTGAGATGGATGAGTGGCGTAAAAAGAATCAGATAAGGAACGAGTATATAAGAGGGAGCCTGAAAGTAGCACCCATAGATTAGATGATAAGTTGAGAGCCAATCGTTTACTGTGGTATGGGCATGTTATGCGGAGAGATGAAAGTCATGTGACAAGAAAGGTATTAGGCATGAATGTGGAGGGATGTAAGGGAGGGGTAGGTCAAAGAAAAGGTGGATAGATTTGGTGAGAGACGATATGAGGAGGAAGGATGTGAGTGATGAGATAACTGCGATAGAGATGTATGGAAGAATAAGACATGCTGCGCCGATCAAGTAAATGGGAAAAGGGCACGCGAATGATGAACCTTATTGAAACGGGATAAGTTAACTGTAATTCTGACAGTACTGTTATACAATTAAAAGACGTATAAAGATTGATAAAAAGTTTGTGTCGTTATTTTTCTAGTTAGGCGACCACAGCGACAAGCCTTTGGGGATCGCGTTCCGACGACAAACTTCCTTTTTCTTCGCGGAAACCTCCGAACTGGTCTAAGGATTGACTGGGATACATGGTACCCACTAAAAACTGCGATGGATTCCACGATCTCAAAATGTACGTACTGAAATTGTCTTCGCGCTTCGTTATTTCTAGCTCATTCTCGTACCACAGAATAATTAAAAGTTCAGTCACCATCAAAAGAAGCAGAGATTTTTCATTGAACAAAACCGTTGTTGGACAGCTAGAAAACACCGAATCATTACACACCGCGCTCTACTAATACTCGCAACTCGTCGAGTGCGTTGTGGGAAAGAGAAGCACTCACCTCTGGGAAGTTCTATTGCGTGAACTTATCAGCAATACGCAGCAGCTCTCGGCACGAGTGTACGTCAACGAACGTCCACCCACAGACAGTTACAGCAGGCCAGATGTCACTGACTGTGGGAAAGAGAAGCTGAAGTTCTGCCCGGAATCTGAGACGTCAAAGCAGTCTAGCTGTCGCTTCATTGTGGGTAAAGAAGCATCAGTGCTTCTCTTAGCCCAGCCTTAGGTCTGCCTCAGGAATGTTCTGCGTGAACTTATCAGCGGTGTGCAACAGCTCTCGACAGGAATGTGTATCGGCCAACACCCAGATCCCCAGACAGTTAGAGCAGTCAAGCTGTCGCTTCAATGTAGGAAAGAGGAGCACCGACCTCAGGGAAGTTCTGCTGCGTGAACTTATCAGCGATGCGCAGCAGCTCTCGACAGGAATGTGTATCGGCGAACGCCCGGATCCCCAGACAGTTTGTGCAGTCCAGCTGTCGCTTAATTGTGGGAAAGAGGAGCACTGACCTCAGGGAAGTTCTGCTGCGTGAACTTATCAGCGATGCGAAGCAGCTCTCGACAGGAATGTGTATCGGCGAACGCCCGGATCCCCAGACAGTTTGTGCAGTCCAGCTGTCGCTTAATTGTGGGAAAGAGGAGCACTGACCTCAGGGAAGTTCTGCTGCGTGAACTTATCAGCGATGCGAAGCAGCTCTCGACAGGAATGTGTATCGGCGAACGCCCGGATCCCCAGACAGTTTGTGCAGTCCAGCTGTCGCTTAATTGTGGGAAAGAGGAGCACTGACCTCAGGGAAGTTCTGCTGCGTGAACTTATCAGCGATGCGAAGCAGCTCTCGACAGGAATGTGTATCGGCGAACGCCCGGATCCTCAGACAGTTTGAGCAGTCCAGCTGTCGCTTGATTGTGGGTAAGAGAAGCACTGACCTCAGGAAAGTTCTGCTGTGTGAACTTATCAGCGATGCGAAGCAGCTCTCGACAGGAATGTGTATCGGCAAACGCCCGGATCCCCAGACAGTTTGAGCAGTCCAGCTGTCGTTTCAGGAACTCGCAGCAAACGTCCTGAATCTCCTGCAGTTGGAGGAGACAGGCGGCTGGCAGCAATGCCTGTGGACACAAGCAGATTCCCCATCATTTTCCCTGTTAGTATGTGTCTTCGCGGACATAACGAAGCTTAATTAAACTCCAGATTTTCCAAAATTACAGCTTTTAATGATAAATAACTTGATAACAGTACAAAGGTATATCTTGCTTGTATGAGAGTTCGTATGCGAATGTATATAAAATCACGGTAGACAAAGAAAACTACTGATAACGCCTAATAAAATGATATTAGCAAATTGTTCATGTTGCTTTTACGCCACAGTCTTATCAGGCTCCTTGCTGGCCTGAACATATTCCCGCCCGTTGAAAGGCGCAGTCTTTCAACTGAGAAGTTCTTCTTCTGATGGTAGCGGGCATAAACGTGTGAGAGGGCGTCGCACACATCCTCTTATAGTGCTGACGTCTGCAACCCTGTGAATGCCATCCGGTCCAGGAAACAATCGAGTGACTCGACCCAATCTCCAACTTAGCGGTGGCACGTTGTCTTCGTGCAGCAAGACGAGATCACCAACATTCAACTTAGCGTGGTTGACGCGCCATTTCGTCCTCTGCTGGAGCTCGGTGATGTACTCTTTTTGCCATCTTCGCCAAAAATGTTGATGTAGCTTTTCTATGCGAGCATATCGGCGCAGGCTGCTCTCCGTGGATGCTTCCAAATTAGGCGAAGGCAGCGCAGTTAGGGGCCTTCCAAGGAGAAAGTGCCCTGGGGAGAGGGGGAGAATTTCGTCAGGAGAGGAAGACATTGGATAAAGTGGACGACTATTTAGAACCGCCTCCACTTGAGAAAACAACGTCGAAATTTCTTCAAACGTCAGGTGACTATTCCCCATGATGCGTTTTAGGTGGTATTTAGCTGACTTTATTCCGGATTCCCAAATTCCGCCGAAATGAGGAGCGTAAGTTGGCGTGAATATGAATTTAATACTTTCTTGGTTCACCGCATCACATAAAGGGTCTCTGACTTGCTTTTTAAAATTAGATACTTCCTTAGCAGAAGCCACAAAGTTTCGACCATTGTCGCAGAATATTTCCGCTGGTACACCCCTGCGAGCAATAAATCTACGAAGTGTCATGATGAATGCGTCTTTTGATAGGTCGCTGACGGCTTCCAGGTGGACGCATTTGTATCGTAAACATATGAATAGGCAGAGATAACATTTTATCAAAGTGCTACCCCTTCCTTTACGGTTTAGAATTTGAAAAGGTCCAGCAAAGTCCACGCCGACAGACAAAAACGGGAAGCCAGGAGTTATTCGCTGCGTGGGTAGGTTGCCCATTTTAGGGCACAATGTTTTAGCACGCAAACGTCTGCAGCGTACACATCTATTAGCAGTGCGTCTGGCTAGGTGCCTACCTCCGACTGGCCAAATCCTTTCTCGTACAGCGGCTAACAATAATTGAGGACCAGCATGTAACAACCTTAAATGCTCATATTCAAAGTATAATTTTGTTAGATGGTGGGATGAATGGAGCAAAATTGGATGCCTTTTGTCATGAGTATAATTAGATGCATTAATTCGTCCACCGACTCTAAGGACCTTTTGCTCGTCCATGAAAGGCGATAGTGATAATATGCTAGACCTAGGACTTAGAGGTTTGTTTTTAGTAAACAATTCATACTCTACGGGAAACGACTGACTTTGAGCGAGAGCGCAAAGTTCATGGAAGGACTTGTTTAACTCATCTGTAGTCAAATTTCCTGAACGTTTGTCCATGGGGCATTTTACATTATGAATAAATCTTTTTACATATGCATAACATCGTTGCAGTTTTGTAAATTTGGAATATCTTTCAAAGTTGATTACATTCTCACAGATGCCAACCAAATTTGATTTAATTTCCGGTATTTGATCAATTGATAGGTAATGAGTATTCTTTGACATGGGCCATTCGGATTCATTTTTAGCTAAAAATTCTGGGCCAGACCACCACAAATTCATGGAACGCAAATGGCCAGCATCCACCCCCCTGGAAATTAAATCAGCCGGATTAGCCAATGTGGGAACGTATTGCCATGAATTAGGGTTAGTGATCTCGCGAATTTCACTAATGCGATTTGCAGCAAATGTTTTTAATCTTAACTGATCATTAGTGATCCATGCTAAAACTATACTTGAATCACACCAGTGTACTAAACGGTCCGGTTCGAACCTTAAGGAGTCAGTGACAGCTTTGCACAGTTTTGCAGCCAGCAAGGCCGCGCAGAGTTCTAACCGCGGAATTGTCACTGACTTCAGCGGTGCTACCTTTGACTTTGAACATAGCAATCTAACCATGACCTTACCATTAGCATCAACCGACCTCATATAAATGCATGCACCTAGGGCACGTTCTGAAGAGTCGCTGAAAGAGTGCAGTTCAATTATTTTGGGGTTGTCACAAAGCACATTTCTATTTATTTGGATTTTGGAAATGGACGGTAAATTGTTGCAATACCTGACCCATTCCTTTTCAATATCTTGTGGAACGGGGTCGTCCCAATCAATTTTTTGCTGCCACAATTTTTGTAGCATCATTTTTGTTTGGATCACTATAGGGCTTAGAAGACCTAACGGGTCAAATGTTTTAAAAGAATTAGACATGATGTGTCTTTTTGTAATTTTGCTATTGTTTTGAAATAAATTTTTGACTGGAAAATGCAAACAGTCCTTGGACGGATCCCAACCTAACCCGAGAGTACTTGAAGATTCGCTTATAGTTAATTTTTCTTTAGTATTTAGATCAGACCCTTGAAATAATTTTGTTGAATTAGTTTTAAACTTTCTTAAATTGAAGCAGCCCGATTTTAAAGCTTCTGTGACCGATACTTGAATATGACGCAACTCATCTTCGTCGTTAGCGCCCGTGATCAGGTCATCGACGTAGAAGTCGCCCTTTATTATAGTTTTGACCAGCTCGTCCTCTTGCTCCTCTCCCACTTGTTGTAGACACCTCGTGCTTAAATAACTCGCACTTGCCGTACCGTAAGTTAGAGTATTTAGTTGCAGAGTTTTGATAGGCTGGGACTCATCTTCTCTCCATAATATGAGCTGAAGGTTGCGATCATCTTTGTGAACAAGCACCTGACGATACATTTTTTCCAGATCGCCAGTTAAAATGTATTTATATTGCCTCGCTCTCACTAAGATGGAGAAAAGAGATTCCTGCACATTTGGGCCTACCGCTGGTATGTCATTCAGAGACAAACCGGTCGAGGACACAGCTGAACCATCAAAGACCACACGTAAAGCCGTTGACTCACTGTCTTTAAAAATTGCGTGATGGCAGAGAAAGTAGCTTGGGTTTGGCTTGGCCTCAAGAGATTCGCTCAAGTGTCCCAAGTCGGCGTATTCTTGAATAAACCTCGAATATTCATTTTTGAGTGAGGGGTTGCACTTAAATTTCTTTTCTAAATTTAAAAATCGTCGCCTAGCTAAATTATATGAATCTCCAAGTGAATCGGGAGAAGCAGTTAAGGGCAGTTTGACCATGAATCTACCCGTACTAAGTCTAGACACATTAGCTATGAAGTGTTTTTCGCATGACTTTTCTTTAATACTCAACTGCCTTTGTTCGGGCATTTCTTCTAAGTCCCAGAATTTAGACAGCAAGTCATCAATCGAATCTTGTGTATTTTTTGTAACTGTGACATGATTGCATTGCGTATAACAGTTGCGTGGTAAATCTGTATTTGTATTAGTGGGACCAGAAACTAGCCAGCCTAGTTTAGAACTGCGTAATTTAGGACGCTCTGGGCCTAAGGACTTTTGTTCGTTTCCTAAGATATCCCAGAATATATCGGCACCAATGAGCATATCAATAGGAGCAGGCTGATGGAAATTGGGATCAGCCAAAATTATGTTGTTGGGTATATTTATGTTGCTGATATTTATAGGAGACTTTGGAAGTACTCCAGTTAGTTCCTTTAGCACTAGGCATGACAACCTTACACTAAAGGGGCTATTTAGCGAGTTCATTTGAACGTTACAAGTTTCGACAACATTATTCATGCAGTTGTTTCCAATTCCAATGACCTTTAGTGAGTCAATTTTGTTGGATTTTAGTGACAACTTTTCCTTTAGAGAATTTGTGATGAATGTTGATTGACTACCACAGTCAAGCATTGATCGAACCTTTAGGGTTTCATTTGTAACCGGATTTGTGACTTCAACGATTGCCGTGGACAACAAAACTTGAGTACAATTTTGTTCAGAATAATTGACCACAGATGCTGAATTTGTAGACACTACATTAACCTTTTCAGAAGATTCCGGATGCAGCAAACTATTGTGATTCCTTTTGCATTCGCGACAAGGACCCATTCGGCACTCACTCAAAGGATGTCCCTGTCGAAGACAATTTGCACACAACTTATATGTAGCAACGTCAGCTAATTTGTCCTTATGACTTTTATTTTTGAAAGTGGGGCAATCATAAATTTTATGATTATCGTTGCAAATAATGCATACGTAAGTCGCCTGGCGGGATTGGTTCATACTCGCAAACGTTTTTGTGACAGTGGCCTTATACGGCTTATTATTATTATTATTTGTGTACTGAGATTTATTATTATTGTTATTATTCCTATTATTTTGAAACGACGCAGATGGCGGGAGTTTAGGGTGAGAGCTATCATGGCGGTTACGATTTAGAGCTTCGATAACGTCCGCTCGATCAATTAAAAACTTATAGAATTGCTCTAAAGTCGGGACGTCATCAAGCGAGTTACGATACTCCTCCCATTTGACTAATGTTTTGCTGTCCAATTTCGATGTTAACATGAATATAATGATCACATCCCATTTGTCTGTAGGTTGGCCTAAGCTGGACAGAGCGCGTAAATTTTTCACAACATGGTCCACTATAAAACGCAAAGAACGTTCAGTTTCTCGAGTGAGCGGTTGAATATTAAATAATGAGTTTAAATGATGATTTATAAGTAGGCGCTTGTTATCATAACGCTCACCGAGTAACTTCCAGGCCTCAGCGTAGTTAGCCGATGACACTTCCAGATTGGATATTATCCTTGCCGCATCACCCTCCAAATATGAGACAAGATAATGAAACTTATGTATATCTTTGATGCGAGCATTGTTATGAATTAGGCTTTCAAAAGTGTCGCGGAACTCCAGCCAGCGGAAATAGGATCCGTCAAATTTGGATATCTGTATTTGTGGCAATTTAAAACCAATATCCTGATGGTCAAGTAAGCATTGAGATTCATTGGCAACCGATTCTCGCCTTTGTTGACCTTGCAGCCTATTGTAATCATCTATCAACGTTTTTGCCTTCGCGATGCTAACGATTATGTCGTGCTCAATGCTTTCTCGCTCATCGATCTCGCGTTCAATGTCCTCCGAACATAAAATCTCAATATTGTTTTGCAAGTTATCAAACTTAACAGATAAACCTTCAAACCTCGTCAATTTAAGGCTTAGCTCTGCTAATTCTATGTTAGTTAATTCTGATTTGTAGCTTATACTCGTTAGGTAATTTTTAAATTTAGTTATCCGACCCTTTATGGAACTACGTGACGTAAGTAAATCTTTAAGGTCCTTCCCTTCGGTCACCATTGTTAACAGCACTACAAGCGAACCGTGCAGAAAGTAATAAAAATATTAGCTCACGCTCCTCAGATCGCTGGAACTGATGATAAGAAACCGGTTGTGCCCGCAGCCGCGAGTCCGTGCCGCTGGTGACAGCGCGCAGATTCCCCCAGGTTTCCGGTTCGATCCCGTATCGCTGGAATAGTCGGAAAACTAAATCAATATTTGTTTTGTACCTAAGCTTAATCACTGTGGTGATACCTGAATATTTACAATTATATATTGTCTTGATAACAACTTACGAGTTGCTAATAACAAGCTATAACTTTAATTACGTAATCAAACAGGTGAATTCAATTCTTTCACTTAGCTATGATGATATATCGACGTTACAGTAGCTAATAAATCGAGTGAGAATTCTTTAATTGCTAATTATGTATGTATAAGTAATATTAAGATTTAATGGAATGAATTTATGTAGGTAAGTATTAGGGTTTTGCTTAGATTTTGATGTATAAATATTCCCTTTGTAAATTACCTATATCTAAATGGTTATTAATTTGCACCGTTAAAGTTAAACAGCTGTTTCTCAAGTGGAGACTTACTTTTAGATTGCTTTTTAGAAATAAGTAGACGGATGACTTGTGAATTTGGGTAGGAAACAAAGGAAGGGCACTTAACTTTCGCAAGACTCCGTTGCGCGGTGCGAGGGTTTTGTTCCTTCACTGGCCGAGCTGGTGACAATACTGACAATAATATCCTAATGGTGCCGCTGTGATGCTCCTTTGACTCCGTTTGACCATGGATTTCGTCAACTCTTGTAGTTCACACGTAGATATTGCGTGGAGTTGATGGCGAATTCCAATCTCTTTGTAGACAATTTTCTAGTTGTATCTCGTCGGGGCCTCCATTTTATGTCTTCGCGGACATAACGAAGCTTAATTAAACTCCAGATTTTCCAAAATTACAGCTTTTAATGATAAATAACTTGATAACAGTACAAAGGTATATCTTGCTTGTATGAGAGTTCGTATGCGAATGTATATAAAATCACGGTAGACAAAGAAAACTACTGATAACGCCTAATAAAATGATATTAGCAAATTGTTCATGTTGCTTTTACGCCACAGTCTTATCAGGCTCCTTGCTGGCCTGAACAGTATGACTGTCCACATATGTAGTACAAATCTTGCAACTGAACTTTAGACCAGTTCATCAACCGATTGACCTGAAATTTGGAATACTTATGTAAGTTCGGTGACAATGCAATATTATGGTACCACTGAGCTGATCTGATGATGGAGACAGAAGGTAGCCATAGCAACTCCTAAACTAAACAAGATAAACCCATGGTGCTTGGGTTCATTGGAACCGCCTTAATTAGTAGTTGATGACCGCGAAAAAGGGTACAGTCGGCATTAAAAGCTTGTACCAAAAACGAAGTTTTTTTTTCAGAAACAAGTTCACAAGCCACGTCACATATTTCGACAGTGATTTCCTCTCGGGCCATAACTTGTAAAATGCCTCAGAGAGCTGCACGGCGAGCACAAGACGGCGCGCGAGACAGACTAATACCTACACAGAAAGAGACGGATAGTCTATCTCGCGCGTGAGATAACTCGCGCGCCGTCTTGTGCTGTATCATGAAGCTACAATTAAGTAACGTTTGACGCATTTGCAATTGATAACGCTGCTCAACCCACTCATATTATAAGACCACAGCTGACGTTCACGAGACTTAATGAGACAACTTTCTGAAACATTTTACAAACTATTAGCAACATTATTAGGTAGATAGGTAGTAATATTTTTATCGATTTTCAGAACTTCAAATCCACAACAGTTGCATGCATTTTGCGTGAACGTCCATTCCGTACTGAATCAGAATAAGGTCAGTATATTGTCGTCGCAACAAATATACCGGGTGGAACATGAATGATGCACCAAAACCCAAAAATATATATTGTGCAATCCCATTTTTAATAAAAAAAAAGTTAAATATAATGAATAAATTAAGACTTCATAAGAAAAGTTTTTGAGTATCTCATCAGCATCATTTGACGCTCGACAGCCCTGGGTGCCTTGATCTGGTCGAGTAACTTCTTCCAAACAGGTCTGTTCTTGGCCACTTCTCTCCAGCGACTAATTTCGAATCGCTTTGAGATTTATTTATTTAATTTTATTTATTTAAACTTTATTGCACATGTGAATACAAAAGGCGGACTTAATGCCGTGAGGCATTCTCTATCAGTCAACCATAGGGCCAAACAGAAACTTGTAAAAGTGGATGCATTGAGTAAAATAAAAAGAAAACATTAAAAGTTAAATAATTTTAGAAGTATTCATATGAATTTCATAAACTACATACATACAATTACCAGGGAATATATATATATATATATATATATATAGAATATATATATATATATATATATATATATATATATATATATATATATATATATACACAATATTATGGTACCACATATATATAAGACACATCGTAGTTTTGGGTTCAGTTTTTTTCTGACGAGCATCCAACAAAAATAAATCAAAATAGCCATTTCTGGCTGTTTATAGAGATAGAACAGTGACTAAGAAAAATAAATTAGGTATATTTTGGTGCAATATTGACATTTCACCCTGTATCAACATTATGAAAATATGTGTAATGAAAGTAAAAAGAGCATCATTGTAATTACATTGTATTAACCAAATGACACCTGTTCGGGAATTATTCAGAACGGCGATCAAAGGTCATCGAATGAGTTTACACGTCTGAATGACTTCAGTGGCTCATACCTGAATATTGTTAGATGAAAACAATACGGACTTTGTCGTCTCATTAACTATTGTTAAAAGATATGATAACAAACTTTTGTAAAAATCGTAAACCAATATCGGATCAGAGTCTTGATGCTTTGACTTGTAAAAGTGCCCTTGTGGCCTATTTGCAGAATAAATATTTGTTTTTTTTTTTTTGATTGATTGATAAAAGTACTCGCGGTTCTGTACCTCTCTATAGATAATCGTATAGCTTAAGAGTGCGCAGTACGTTCGGTTCTCCATACAAACGTATTTACGCTCTCATTTCAAAACGCCGTGCTAGAATTACATGAAACTTTGTATACACAATGGTCTAGGTCGGAAATTAGTTTCTGTTGCTTGAAATTATAATGGAGAAAACATACAACGATTATTAAGGTTTTCATACAAGCCGTAAAAAACTGAAAAAACCGCTGTATTTTTTTTCTTTTACATTTTCTAGCAACAGAAACTAATTTCCGACCTAGATATCGATCTCATTGTGTATACAAAGTTTCATGTTATTCTAGCATGGCGTTTTAAAATGAGAGCATAAATACGTTTGTATGGAGAACCGAGCGTACTGCCACGTACTGCGCCCTCTTAAGAAACGAGCGTTTAGATACTTCGCATCTCCCAGTTACATGCCTTGGCTTATATCTCGGCTCGTTCCCGTTTCAGCTTTCGATAAATATTCTTACGTATCTCTGTCTGTCCGGATGTTCTCCCTCTACAGATCGCATTTCTTAACCGATTCTCGTGAAATTTTGTGAGCAGGTTCGATAATTATATAGTTTTTTTTTTGTCGAGTCAGTTTTTGGAAATGGTGAAATTTGAAAAAAAAAATTGCCAGGTCTACAGCTCACGAGCCACTAGTTCTATTATGTTACTTGTGTTGAAACATCCCGGACAACATGGACCCGGGTATGTCCTTAAACTACGACCAAGACCACCGGGGAATGGGCAGCAGCATTCCTAGAGTGCGGTGGAGATACTGCGATCGCCAACCCGCATGCCAAGCGTGGCGATTATGGCATTTCCCCCCATGAAATTGGGGGAGGCCTATGTCCAGCAGTGGACGTCCTAGGGCTGACATGGTGGTGGTGGTTGAAACATCTAAATTGGAATGTTTCTAACGTGACTTGTTAAATGCTTATTTTATCTATAAATCTTAGTATGTATTTCCGTGGCACATAACAAAATTTGCTGGACGTTGCTGTTCTGAATGATTCTGTTGCAGAAATCTTACTTGCTAAGATACAGTTACAAAGTTTTTAAGGTTAAATAGTACTGTGTATTTAGCCTGCGAGCAAGCGTGCAAATTATTAAAATATTTGAAGTTACAATGATGTAATTAAAAATTATAAATTATTTGGAATATAATTCTAATAATTTCTCTCAATAAGCGCTCTTCAACAAACATAATGAGCAGCATATCAGAACTCTTCTTGAAGTATAATAGTTATGTCTCGCTTCGTGTATCATTTCCGTGGACCATACCTTTTTTTTATAAAAATGAGATTGCTCTTGGCTCGCATCTAGCCAGGGGGCAAAGATGAGGCCGACGATGAAGCTAGCTCACCCAGAAGATGCCTATTCTCCTGTACGTTGCTTTCCTCGACAACGATACTCGCGATATAGCAGGACTCTACTAGCTGTTGCAAGGTTTGTTAAACTCCTATGATTTCTGTAGCCGACACAACTGAGCGGTGTACCTAGCAGTAGTAGTTTCCTGCTTGGTGTCTCGACTAATTTCCGTGGCACACACCTGGACATTGCTCTCCTCGACCACGATATGCGCGGTGTAGCAGAACTCGACCAGCTGCTCCATGGCTTGCTCGTCCACGTCTCGGATGGTGACCTCCGTGGCGCGAGACTCGGCGAGCTCGCCCGTGAACATCGCGCGGAAGTACGGGCTGCATGCTGACAGGATCACTCTGTGGACGACATGGTACATTAGAATGTTGTTCTTGTTTTTCCTACCAACACAAATTTTGTGCTTACGCAGCGGCTCCTGTTGTCTTTTTTTTAATAGTTAAAGTGTAGGTCGCGGGAGTCCGTTTGATGCGGGTGGCTCAGGAGCGGTCATTGTGGCACTCTTTAGGGGAGGCCTATGTCCAGCAGTGGACGTCCATCGGCTGATATCATGATGATGAAATTTATGTGTTAATTTTCCTAAATCAGCATCGTTTCACCCCGTGCCTCGCCTGTGTGGGCTTCTTTTTTGAGGCAACACCAAGCCCTTCTTTAAATGTAAGTCAATTGTAATTTACTTTCTTGTTATTCTATTCTGTCAGCAATTTTATTTTAATACCTGTTAAATATGATTCTCTAGTACAAATGTCTTCATAACGCGACCCGATTCGTAATAATTAATTGCTCGATTTGAAAACTACTTGTGAATCTCAAAAGCGGTTCCGCGTCTTCATCGGAGGGAGACAGAAGACAGTATTTTTACTGTACAACTGAGCTTAAGGTTGAGCAGGGCTGTTGCCAGAGTCACACACACCTGTGAGCGAACAGCTTCCGGTTCGCCACGTTGAGGACGACGTCGCAGAGCTCCCGGTGGCGGCGTAGAGCGGACAGTACCGCGGCGCGGGTGCTGACGTCACGTGTACACACCTGTGAGCGAACAGTTTCTGGTTCGCCACGTTGAGGACGACATCGCAGAGCTCCCGGTGGCGGCGTAGAGCGGACAGTACCGCGGCGCGGGTGCTGACGTCACGTGTACACACCTGTGAGCGAACAGCTTCCGGTTCGCCACGTTGAGGACGACATCGCAGAGCTCCCGGTGGCGGCGTAGAGCGGACAGTACCGCGGCGCGGGTGCTGACGTCACGTGTACACACCTGTGAGCGAACAGCTTCCGGTTCGCCACGTTGAGGACGACGTCGCAGAGCTCCCGGTGGCGGCGTAGAGCGGACAGTACCGCGGCGCGGGTGCTGACGTCACGTGTACACACCTGTGAGCGAACAGCTTCCGGTTCGCCACGTTGAGGACGACGTCGCAGAGCTCCCGGTGGCGGCGTAGAGCGGACAGTACCGCGGCGCGGGTGCTGACGTCACGTGTACACACCTGTGAGCGAACAGCTTCCGGTTCGCCACGTTGAGGACGACGTCGCAGAGCTCCCGGTGGCGGCGTAGAGCGGACAGTACCGCGGCGCGGGTGCTGACGTCACGTGTACACACCTGTGAGCGAACAGCTTCCGGTTCGCCACGTTGAGGACGACGTCGCAGAGCTCCCGGTGGCGGCGTAGAGCGGACAGTACCGCGGCGCGGGTGCTGACGTCACGTGTACACACCTGTGAGCGAACAGCTTCCGGTTCGCCACGTTGAGGACGACGTCGCAGAGCTCCCGGTGGCGGCGTAGAGCGGACAGTACCGCGGCGCGGGTGCTGACGTCACGTGTACACACCTGTGAGCGAACAGCTTCCGGTTCGCCACGTTGAGGACGACGTCGCAGAGCTCCCGGTGGCGGCGTAGAGCGGACAGCTCACCGAGGACGGCGCGCGGATGTTTCTCCGACGTGTGCGACAGCCGCGCGCCGCCTCCCGGCGACCCGCCCTCGCCCATCCTACGATACATTAAAATCTATTGAAATAAAAATCAATTCCCTGAACGCGTGTATTTACATTGAAAATATACAAGACTCGGAAATAAATATTGGTGCCCATCACACAAATATGTGGCTTGCTTGGGATTTGAACCCAGGAGTCCCAGGACCTAGCTTCGCAGGCTTATTAGCTGGGCCTATTATTGGATGGGGATAAAATTAGTTTTCGTAATGGGGGTAATTACTCCCGGGTTCGGGGTGCATACATAAACTCACGCCTGTAATCCCTAAAGGAGTAAGCAGAGCACATGACATAATAAGAGTGTAAATAATATGGATTTTATAAAAAGTACGCAAAAAACTTTTTTATTTTGTTTCCGAGTTTACATATTAACATGTCGTAACATATTAAAACTGATTTTAAAAAATTTAACCGACCATGGAAAATTGGGCCATAAATCATGGTTATATCTGTGATTACTGATTAATCATGGTTTTAAGAGATAAAGGTTTTTTTGCAGGCCAACACTTGGCTTACTGCAAACAAATACGTGAAGAAATCAAAAAACAATTGAGTATATTAATAGTTGGCAAATTCACAACATATTTACATGTGTACAAAGATGTTTGTTTTTTTTTGTATGTTTGATTACATTTAGGTGTACATTTAAATTTAAGATAATTAATAATAATAATAATAAACATTTTAATCTGTTCTTGAGTACATTGATATATTGTAATAACTATAAACCCGCTGACAACATCAACACGTCATTTTTTCATATTTATTTAGAAACTTCGTTTTTTATGTTTTCTACGCCTGAATTGCACTTTTACACCGTTATATATGTACGTTATTGTCTCCCATCATGTGTTTTTTACCCAAAATACGGCACGGACTTTACTATGGAGCCAACTTGGATTTTACATGGGAATTGACAAGCTGTCAAAGTTACATATCGGCGAGAACTAAATAACGAATGATACAAAATAAATAATGATTACGAGGACGCGTTCACGAGCGGCACAACGCGCACGCCCACCATCTCCGCCCGCGCCATCCAGCTCTTCGCCATCATCGTCGGGTGACGAATTCGCTACAGCGCCCGACACCAGCGAGTCGAGCTGTGACGAGCGCGGGCCGCCGTCCCCTCCGCCACGACCACCTGCGCGAAGAGGACGACCACCGCTGCCAGCACGCTTGGGGCCTGTGGGGCACTCCGCCCTGCCCACGGCTCCCGCTGCCGGTGGTGTAGTGCGCCGCATGCGATGGACTCAAGAAATGAACGAAAATTGCATGCGAGCGTACTTTGGGGCGACAGAGGGGGATACCAACCTGTCCGCGTATCGTGTCCGGATGCTTCCTCTATTCCAGGCCCTTGAACCAACCATCACCGTGACTGCGCAACGCCTATCGGATCAGGTGCGCGTCATTCAACGGCTCAAGCGGTTGGATGACGCGACGCTTGATCGGCTACGCCTGGAGGCACTTTCTGCTCGCACAGCTTCCGCTTTGGCGCGGGACCCGCCCGCTACGTCGCCGGCTCCAGTGCCCACACCCGACATGGCACCGGGGGTGCCGCGGGTGGATCCCAGTGTCGACGAGGACTGTGCGAATCAGACTGTGAGTACCCAGGCCAATGAGCAACTGAGGAGGGCTTTGGAAGAGGCGATTACGCGATATCGCTCCACACCCAACTCTAGGCCACGATTACCGCGCTTGCCCGTGAATAGACGTAATTTAGCGCTAATGGGAGCCCTAAACGATCTCCTAGAGCCGTATTTACGGGCTAGCGAAGATCTTATTGACACACACTCAATTCTGTACTGCGGGGCCATCGCGGCGTGCCGTGTTGCTCGCGTCAAGTTTCCGGACGCTGACCGTGCACCTAGGACCGCCGGGGGTGTCCCTGCCTGGCAAGTACGAATTGAGCGGCGTTACGTTTAGGACTCTCATTGCAAAGCTGATCTGCTTCAGGGGGGGCAATGACCGCCCCCGAGTTATGTCCTTCGTGAACCAAGCCTTTGCGGGGACTGGTGTCAGGCCCCGCGACTATGTGACTTGTGTCACGGAACGCATTGACTTTCTGAAGCAGAAAGTCTATGCATGGGCAAGCCGTATTCGCCGCTACAGAGAGCGTGTGGACCGATACCAGCAGAATCGCCTTTTCCAGAGTGACCAAAGGAAGGTATACCGGAAGTGGGAGGGAACCGACCATCGTGTGTGCGACGGTCAGCGACCGGATGCTACTGCCATGGGTAACTTTTGGCGTAGTATCTGGTCGGTGCCTGTCGAACACACTGAAGGTGCCTGGATCGGTGTTGTCGAACGTGAGTGTGAGTCCATCGAACCCATGGGGTCTGTTACCATCAGCCCCGAAGACATAAGTTGTGCCATCCGTACTGCCCCGAACTGGAAAAGTCCGGGACCGGATGGATTGCACAACTTCTGGCTGAAGTGGTTTCGATGCTCACATGAACGTTTGGCAACACAGTTCCAGCAAGCCCTCGAGCTCGGTTTCCTGCCACATCTCTTAACAACTGGTGTTACCTTCCTGCTCTACAAGTCCGGTAGTACCACGGAAGCGAAGAACTACAGACCCATCACGTGCTTGCCTACACTGTACAAGCTCCTTACATCCATTTTAAGAGCAAAAATTAACACGCACATTGTTGCGAACAACATTTTGGCCCCTGCTCAAAATGGATGTAGGGCTGGGTCGCGTGGTACTAAAGAGCTCCTCCTCATAGACATGACCATCTGCCAACGAGTCCGGCGGTGCAGAGGGGCCCTCTCGGCCGCTTGGATTGACTATAAGAAGGCCTATGATTCGGTGCCTCATTCATGGCTGAGGAGGATCTTAGAGCTGTATAAAGTTGATGCAGCTTTAAGATCCTTCTTAAGTGCTTGCATGGGGCAGTGGACCACAGTCCTTCGTCAACTCTATCAGGATTGAGCGAGGTATTTTCCAGGGTGACAGCCTGAGTCCCTTGTGGTTTTGCCTAGCGCTGAATCCGCTCAGCACTCTGCTGAAGGATTCGGGGCTAGGTTGCCAGCTGCGGAGAGGGGGTGAGGTCATTTCTCATCTGCTCTACATGGATGACCTCAAGCTATTTGCACCAAATAGACAGGACCTGTTGGAGCTACTGAAAACAACAGAAGTTTTCAGTAGCGCCATCAAAATGGAATTTGGTGTAGATAAGTGTGCGGTCATGCATGTACAGCGGGGGAAAGTTGTAAATTCAACAAATTTACAGCTTTCTGAGACAATGTCACTCAGATCTCTCTCCGAAGCAGAAACCTACAAATATCTTGGTATGTCACAGTCTTTGGGTATTGAGGGTGAGGGCATAAAGCAGGCGGTGAAGGAGCGCTTCTTCTGTCGCCTGACAAAAGTACTTAATAGTTTTCTGTCGGGTGGCAATAGGGTGCGCGCATTCAACGCCTGGGTTATGCCCTTGCTCATATACTCCTTTGGCATACTAAGGTGGACTGAGACTGAGCTGGATGCCCTGGATCGAAGGGTGCGTGTACTGCTCACTGCTCACCGCATGTTGCACCCACGCTCGTCTGTTATGAGACTGTACATCCCGCGGAAGTGTGGAGGTCGCGGCTTTTTAAATGCCAAAGACCTCCACAACCGCGAGGTGTGCAGTCTCAGGGATTATTTCCTAAACAGCGAGTGTGGGATGCATCGTGACGTAGTGGCAGTAGACGCATCTTTCACCCCGCTCTCCATGGCAAACGAGAACTGGCGCAGATTTAAAGTACTGAGCACCGAGGACCGCAAGGCGGAATGGAAGAGTAGGGAGCTACACGGGCGGTTCTACAAGGCCCTTACGGGGCCCGACGTAGACCTGCTCGCGTCGGTGAACTGGCTACGTTTCGGGGATCTCTTCGGGGAAACCGAAGGTTTTGTCTGTGCAATTGCGGACGAAGTTATCATGACGAACAACTACCGGAAGTATATCCTGAAGGACGGTACGGTCGACATTTGTCGGGCATGCCGCCGTCCCGGAGAGTCACTCAGGCATATCATTTCCGGTTGTGGTCATCTTGCTAACGGCGAGTACTTGCACAGGCATAACTTGGTAGCCAGAATTATTCACCAGCAACTTGCTCTTTCATACGGTCTTGTGAACTTCGAAGTGCCGTACTATAAATACTTACCTGCGCCAGTTCTCGAAATTGGTCGTGCTACGCTCTATTGGGATCGATCTATCATCACGGACAGGACTATTGTAGCCAATAAGCCCGACATCGTGCTGATAGATCGATCGAAGCGCCAGGCAGTGCTCGTCGACATCACCATCCCCCATGACGAGAACCTCGTGAAGGCCGAGAAGGACAAAGTCAGCAAGTACCTAGACTTGGCACACGAGGTAACCGCCATGTGGGATGTTGATTCGACGATCATTGTCCCGATAGTCGTTTCTGCGAACGGTTTAATAGCGAAGAGTCTCGACCAACACCTCAAGAGACTCTCGCTAGATGGCTGGGTCAAGGGTCAGATACAGAGGGCGGTACTCCTGGACACGGCGCGGATAGTCCGGAGGTTCCTCTCTCTGTCGCCCTAACCACCGGTAGCTTAGGCCCTGCCTCGCTGCCGGCGGCACCCTAGGTTAGGTTTTTATAATGATTTTATGTTTAGTATTTATAGTTATATATTTTACTTTTATAGAAATATTGTAAAAACCAACCTAAGACGAGAAATAAATAAAGTGAATAATAATAATAGTTTTTTGTCGGGCGGCAATAAGGTTCGCGCCTTCAACGCCTGGGTGATGCCGTTGCTCACATACTCCTTTGGCATATTAAGGTGGACTCAGACTGAGCTCGATTTCCTGGATCGAAGGGTACGTGTACTGCTCACTGCGCACCGTATGCTACACCCACGATCTTCTGTTATGAGACTGTACATCCCGCGGAAGCTTGGAGGTCGCGGCTTCTTAAATGCCAAAGACCTTCACAATCGCGAGGTGTGCAGTCTCAGAGATTACTTTCTAAACAGTGAGTGTGGGATGCATCGTGATGTAGTGGCAGCAGACGCATCTTTCACCCCGCTCTCCATGGCAAACGAGAACTGGCGCAGATTTAAAGTACTAAGCACCGAGGACCGCAGGGCGGTATGGAAGAGTAAGGAGCTACATGGGCGGTTCTACAAGGCCCTTACGGGGCCCGACGTAGACCTGCTCGCATCGGTGAACTGGCTACGTTTTGGGGATCTTTTTGGGGAAACTGAAGGTTTTGTCTGTGCAATTGCGGACGAGGTTATCATGACGAACAACTACCGGAAATATATCCTGAAGGACGGTACGGTCGACATTTGTCGGGCATGCCGCCGTCCTGGAGAGTCACTCAGGCATATTATTTCTGGTTGTAGTCATCTTGCTAACGGCGAGTACTTGCACAGACATAACTTGGTGGCCAGGATTATTCACCAGCAGCTTGCTCTTTTATACGGTCTTGTAGACTTCGAAGTGCCGTATTATAAGTACACACCTGCGCCAGTTCTCGAAAATGGTCGTGCAACGCTCTATTGGGATCGATCTGTCATCACGGACAGGACTATTGTAGCCAACAAGCCTGATATCGTGCTGACAGATCGATTGAAGCGCCAGGCAGTGCTCGTTGACATCACCATCCCCCATGACGAGAACCTCGTGAAAGCTGAGAAGGACAAAGTCAGCAAGTACCTAGACTTGGCACATGAGGTAACCGCCATGTGGGATGTTGATTCAACGATTATTGTCCCGATAGTCGTCTCTGTGAACGGTCTAATAGCGAAGAGTCTCGACCAACATCTCAAGAGACTCTCGTTAGATGGCTGGCTCAAGGGTCAAATACAGAAGGCGGTACTCCTGGACACGGCGCGGATAGTCCGGAGGTTCCTCTCTCTGTCGCCCTAACCACCGGTAGCTTAGGCTAGCCTCGCTGCCGGCGGCACCCTAGGTTGGGTTTTTTATAATGCTTTTATATTTTGTATGTATATTTTTATATTGTACTTGTATAAATTTATTGTAAAAAATCTAACTTAAGACAAAAAAATAAATAAGGTGAATAATAATAATAATGCTTGTGGCGAGCTGTTGGGGAGTAACGACCCCACGGACCCGAGTGCTCCCGAGAGTCGATCAGGGCGTCCGTCTCCAGCATGTCTTCGTCGGTCGGAGTGGAATCCCAAGGGGGCCTGCAGGACTCTCAGCTTTGGCTTGCCTTCATTGGCCGTCCAGAGAGGAGTCGTTAGAGCGATATGCTCCAGGGGTGGAAGTGTTAAAGGGCATAACGCCGCTCGGAGAAAGCGCAGCACACCTATCGACACCCCTGAGCCGCTCACACCGGTGTTGCTCCTGGCCGTCTTTACGATGGCATTTTCAGGAGCCCATCTAGCGAATGGCTAGTCACCGCCTGCCTCGATAGCATTTAACTATATGTTATGGCAGGTGTCCGGAACTCTAGCAATAGTCCCATTACTTTTTCCATCCAAATTTCATTCATAGCCCGATTCTTTTTTCATTTTAACCCCAATAGTCCGAGCGCCTGCTGGAACCGGTTCAGGGGTATCTATCGATGTACCCGTGAATGGGTTCTAGCAGGTGTACTACATCACATTAAACTTCTCCAAAAGGCCTCTACGTGTTGGATTTGTATCCCCACGCACGCCTACCAAATGACCGGGTTTCACACCGTGAATTTCAAACGGAGATACATAATAATAAATTATTAAAAAAAATCCTGTTATAAGGTAAAATTAAACTACCTAAAAAAACCTAATTTAGAAATAAAAATGGATAAAAGCTGTGAACTCGACTGTAGGGTGCCCAGAAGGTTGTCCGCATTGCCGCGCTGAACAGCAAAGCTGATGCGCTGAGCGAGGTACAGTCACAGTCAACAGCAAATATAGATGCTCATTTTAGTACTTTGTTGCGCTACCACAACAAACCTGCGACAGTTGGGATGTGTCAAAGTAGTGAAAGCGACAATGTACTAAAATGATCATTTACTTTTGCTGTTGACTGCACGCGCCAGCCTTTTGGCCACGTCACCTTTACATAAATTTAGTAATATATATTTCTGTTGTACAGTCTAAGTATTTGATTTCTGGGCCATTTCGTACGTGGTCACAGTGAAAATCAATATGAAAGGTGCTAGAGATCTCATGACAAGGTATGAAGTGGTCCAGAAATCAAATTCCTCAACCGAACGTTAGCATCATAGGCGATATAATATATACTCGGCGATACTCTTCAAAACACATGTTACATTCTTCCAAATCAAAATTCCATAATGCATTGTACTTGTACCATAATAATAATAATAAAGCATTTTTTTTCTTTTTTATTTCCCAACAAGCCATAATACAAATAATAGTACATTACTACAGAGGCCGGGACGAAAGGGGTTGCCGGCCGAAGACATATAGACGGCCGAGCGAAGCGAGGTCGGATAGGTCTCAGGCGGGCAACCCCATGTTTCCCGCCAAGGTATGTATAGTGCTTTTCTCAAACATGCAATGAAATAAACAACAAAAAAATCAAAGTTTTATTTTTAATACGCATAGTGGCAGAATGTCATGATGCCTGTGCCCCAAATTTATGTGGAATGGAAATTAAAAAAGAGGACTTTGCCGGCCTAGGCCTGCAACATTTGTATGAAATTGCATTAACGACCTCTTGTCCTAGCCGCAC